>JBBPBQ010020323.1:42545233-42725725 GCA_037974755.1 Cicer yamashitae | reverse complement strand
ATATATAGTGGTTACAAATTTGACTTGGTATGGCAAATTTATGTAGTATTTTAGTGAAAAAATATATATTCTTAAAATTAATTTTCTAATTATTAAAAATAAAATTTCTTGAAAAATCATATCATTTTCATCTTCTTCTCTTTATCATCATCTTGTAATAAATTAATTTGAAACTCATAAATGATGAGGACAAAAAATGAGCCAATTAGGAGGAAAAACAAAGAATATTTTAAGTCAAGACTTTATAATAGTTTTTAGTTTTATTTGTATATAATTTGAATTGTAATAATTTTAGTTAAGTGATGTAAGCCCAATATGGGTCTAGAGAATTGGCTTTTGACCCGAATAAGGTAAATCCTTCTTTAAATACCTTGCAAGAGTATTATTTTGGATAACTTTGAAATGAATTAGAATTTCTTTAATGAGAATTGTGAGTGAGATGTGTCTCCTCTTTTAGTTATTAGATTAGAACTTGTTTGAATCTTATCAATGACTTCCTTATCATTCTGGCATTCCACAGGCTTATCAATCATCCTTGATTGTGGCGCCTTCTTCATCTTCTCCATCTAACCATGTTTGTTCATTTCTTTTCTCTTTTATTTTACCACTTTATCTCAAGAAATCACTTGGTTAGATCTTTAATGTCATGTGGAAGCTCTCAAATCCACATCATTTGGTATCAGAGCTTGTCACCAAGTGGTAACATTTGTTCTTAATTTTTGTTTTTAAGTTTTTGATGTTCTTGAAGTTCTTGGAAAATTTGAAATTTTAGGTTAATTTCTTGAAATTTGATCTCTATTTTTGTGTAATTTTGAGTTATTAGTTGATTATAAGTGTTATAATATGTGTGAGATGGTTTAGTTTGATGATTTTTTGCTTCATATTGAGTGAAATTCGAAATCTAAAGTTGCTACAAAAAAGAAATTTCGCAGAAAAAAAATCTGCATTTCATCTTCTTCACTTGCAATTGTTTGATCCAAAATTTCATTTGCAAATTTGTTTTTGATGTAATTTCTTCCATACAAGTCCGATTCTGGAAATTCAAAAGCCTAAATTGATTAGAAAAATGAGAGAAATTCAAATATGCAGAGAAAAAATCTAAAAATACAAGTTCTGCGTAAAAGTGATTCTACACAAAAGCGCTTTTGAAAAAAAGGCATTTTGCAAAAAAATAAATAAATCAAATTCCAGAGTTGTTTCTTAATGGAACATCAAACATCTGTTGCATTCTTCTTACCTCTTTTAGGCATCAAACATCTGTTACATTGTGTTTCGATTCTTTGATTTGCATTCTTATTTGGGTTCTTTTTAAGAACTTGAAAGAGGAGTTTGAGTGGAAAAAGGCAAGAGTGCACATCATTAAAAAAAAAGCCATCATTGAGTGATATACATGAGTGATACATTTCTTGAGTGTAAACACTTAGTGAGTGGGGCCTTATTTTTATTTTTTTATCTTGTTCTTGTTATTTTCTTGATTATTGTGATCCTCGTGGATTTGTTGTTTTTGAAATCATGAGTGAAAGTGAACCAAACCCCCTTTCTCCAAGAATCACTTATCTTATGGGTCACTTTACAGAAATATTGAATACTCAAATGAATGTCTTGAGAGAAGAGTTTGTGAATCAAAGAGATAGGAGATCTCACCATGGAAGATCTTCTCAAAATAAAGATAGGTTTGGAATTGAGAAAGAAAGAAGATATAGATGTTATGATGAGAAGGAAATGAGGCATGAGAGGAGATTTAGAGAAAAAGAAAGAAGATAAAGAGATTATGGTGAGGATGAAATGAGATATGAAAAGAGAGATAGGGCAAAAGCAATGAGGCAAAGAGATTTCAAAAGGGATGATATAAGGTATGCAAAAGAGAAAAGCCACAGAATATAAGAAGGAGGAACGAGAAAAAAAGGAAAGTATGTCATATGAAGAATATATTAGAGATTTTGTATTGGATCCGGAGTATGTGAAATATCTTTATGAAAATGTATATACAAAAGAGGCAAGAAAAGTAGAGAAACTAGCTTTGAGAGAAAAAGAGAAAATCAAAGAAGGGAAAGAGAAAGAGGAAAAAAATAAGTTAGCCTTGAGAGAGAAAGTGAAAATTAAAGAAAAGAAAGGTGAAGTGGAACAAAATTTGAGAGACAAAGAGTAAGAAATTGAGTCTAACTATTTTCCTAACTTTGTTGATTTTTATGTTCAAAAGCTTGAAAATAGGTTTCCAAAAGAGGAATGCCCACAATCCATTTAAGTTAAAGGTGATTGGCCAAATGTTTCTCAAAAGGATCCTTGCAAGAAAAATCTTGGTTTGAATCCTAGCAACTTTAATTCTTCTACTACTTTAATTCATGTTTCTCTTAAATTGTTTGACAAATTTCTTCATACTATGCTTGATAGGTTTGCAAATATTCATGTTGAAATGTCTAACTTGTGTTATTTCCATAAGCCTCATTTGAAAGTTGAAACCATGATGCATCAAGTGTTTAATCCATATTATTCTTCTAAACTTGATTTGAGAATTATGAGCCAAGACTTGAATGATTTTCTTGATAAATGTGTTGTTGTGCTTTCTAAAGTAACTTTGGTTCGTGACAAATTTTTTGAAGAATGTGTTGGGATTCTTAAGAAACATTTGTTTGCTAACGTAAATACTTACTCTTGTGTTAAAAATAAAGTTAGTATCTTGAGATTTTCTATGAAGGGTAAATGTTTGCATGTGGAATTAGTTGATAGTTGCACTACTACACCTCTCCTTACTCTTTCTTTTATTGACAAATCTTTTAAACTTCCATATGGTACTCCTAATTTGTTTGAGAGACTTGTCTTGTTTTAAAAAAGAACATTCATTTGTTTATGATAAAAGGAATGTCCATGAGGCTCAACTTGCGTTGAAGCCTTTGGAAATACAAAGTAACTTCTTGTTTGTCTCCAATTCCAATCCAAGGAAGGTAACATTGGTCTTAATGTAAATTTCAAGAGGAATTATTTTATCTATATCTTGAAAACTTGTTATATTGGAAATGAATATGTTGGATTGTTGAATGCAAAAAGTGGAGTTGTGCTTCACCTACTTGACACATTTAGTGGTTTTTCACAGTTTCCATTTGATCCCAGTGGTAGCGTTAACATTGTTCTTCACGTCTTTGACTTGTGTGTTTTCTTCTTGTAGGTTATGAGTGAGCTAAATTCGAGGTCGAATTTCTTCTAAGAAGGAGGGAGTGATGAGGACAAAAAATGAGCTAATTAGGAGGAAAAACAAAGAATATTTCAAATCAAGACTTTATAATAGTTTTTAGTTTTATTTGTATTTAATTTGAATTGTAATAATTTTAGTTAAGCGATGTAAGCCAATATGGGTCTAGAGAATTGGCTTTTGGCCCATTTTAGGAATAAGGTAAATCCTTCTTTAAATACCTTCTAAGAGTCTTATTTTGGATAACTTTGAAATGAATTAGAATTTCTCTAACGAGAATTGTGAGTGAGATGTGTCTCCTCTTTGAGTTCTTGGATTAGAACTTGCTTGAATCTTATCAATGGATTCCTTACCATTGTGGCAATCCACATTGGCTTATCAATCATTCCTGATTGTGGCGCCTTCTTCATCTTCTCCATCTAACCCATGTTTGTTTGTTTCATTTCCTTTTTATTTTACCACTTTATCTCAAGAAATCACTTGGTTAAATCTTCAATGTCATGTGGAAACACTCAAATTCACATCAATAAATTATTCAGAATAAAAGCCAAACAAATAAAAACCTAAAAATCAAGAAATTGAGAAAACGAAAAATGAAACTTGTGAAGGTACCCAAATTCAAAATCACCGGAAATAGATAAAAAGAAAAGGGAGTAATATCCTATTAAGCGAACGTGAAAATAACTAGAAAGAGAACCAATGAATTTCCTTCATGCTTGATTTGAATCTTGACATGTTTAGAAGCAGAGAGAGGACGCAGAGAGTGGAACTTGAAGGTTTAGGAGCAAACATGAAATCCATTGCAAAGTTAAGAACTTGAAACACTCTTTTTTTCTTCAATAAACAAAATGGGAACTTGAATACCTTCATATAAGTTTCACTTTTTTCCTCTTCATCCTGTTTATTTGGTTTTGTTGGGTTTAGAATTATGGGTTTTTTTATGGATTTGAACTTTTGGAATTATGGGTTTTTAATAAAAATTTATTTTGAAAACATTATTTTGTAACTAAAATACTATTGAAATTTGCAATGTTAGAATCACAACGACCACATATTTATTTTTATAACAAAATTTGTTGAAAAGGGTAACAATATACAGCTGAAAGTGTGAAGAAATTCACTATTTTGTATTGTTTTCTGCGCTACACTCATCATTGTCACTGATTCCACCATCGTACTACATACAAACTTTCAATTTTATTTTCAAGTGGATTTGCAGCAAACTTATTTTAAATCTTATGTTAATTTGGCTTAAAGCCATGGATTTTTTTATGGAGGGATTATTAAAAGGAAAATGAAGGCGTGTAAGTGTTGCTTTGAGATCACGACCAAGCATTACTTCACCTTTTCTTTAATTAAATAATTTTTTTAAAGCTTCACGTTTTCTTTAATTAAGTAATAACTAATTGTAATAGAATATATCTACAAAGTAGTTGCTACATAAAAAATTTAATAATTAACTAGATTTTTTTTATAAATTATATTGTTTGTTTACAAAGATGAGGCAATTTTAGGTAGGGATTTTTCGTCAATTTATTAAATTATCGTAGTTCTCGTGTACCAAATAATATATCACATTAAAACTCAGTTTTTTTTTTTTTTCTTTCTTATTTTTCTCTTCTAACACTCTCTTGCACTTATTTCTTTCTTCTATATTTCTCTTCACAATCAAACATACTTTAATGACTTAAAGACTTAAGTGTTAAATAAAAATCTTAAAAAAAATTAAAGAATCAAATAGGTATTTTGAGGAAATTTAAAAGACACATGATTATAATGTTTCAGAATTTTTCCTTTATCTTTTTATTTTTTGTGTTCTAAAAATATATGAACAAAAATTTAAAAAGAAAAGAAGAGGGAAAGAAAAGAGCATAATAAAAATCAGTAACAACATTGGAAGATTGGAAGATTAGATCTAAGAAGTAGAAAACACTCACCATGGATGGCTCTCTCCCTCTAGGCCCAGTCTCTCCCTCTTCCTCCTTTCTTCTCTCGGTCTCTCTCTCCTACCTTTCCTTTCTTTCTTCGTTTTTTTTTCTTCTTTCTTCGTTAACTGCAATTTCTTTCTCGATCTCTCTCTTTTGTTGCAGCTCCCCACCCCCACCCCTGTTACATCCAGTGGAGGGGAGTGAAATAGAGTGAAGTGGAACTTAATGAAATAACACATTCATTATAATTGAATGAAACATAGAAAGGAATTCCATCGTATTCCTCTCAAATTGGAGTTGAAAAAAAGTGAGTGTAAGTGATGAATAAAATTGAAAGGTATTCTATTATATTAAACTCCATTCTATTTTCTTTTTAACAATTCAGACAATGAAACATAAACTTATTTCATTCCATCTCATACTACCAATTCAAAAATTTAGAACCACTTGTGAATTTGGTTTCTTTGACTCACTACGCCAAAAATGACATTTTATAGCGTGTCTTTTACAGCGCTTATTAAATACAAGCGCTGTTGTATAATTTTTTAAAAATAACGGAGGATACAACAACGCTTTTTTTACAAGCGCTGTAAAAAAAGCGCTGTTGTAGGGTCATATAGGGTCACATACGTTTGCACATAATGTTTACAACTCTTTTATAGCGCTTAAATTGAAGCGCTCTCACATAGCCTTTTACAGCGCTTTTTGAGCGCTTTAAACACAAACGCCGTAAAATGTAGCGCTCCCACCTTATGTTATATAGCTTTTAAAGCGCTTCTTGTTGAAGTGCAGTAAAAGCCTTGCGCTTTCACATAATCAAATGACCTATTACAGCGCTTTTGATACAAGCGCTGTAATAGGCTTGCCCTTTCATATTTTTATAGGACCTATTAGAGCGCTTTTTTAACAAGCGCTGTAAAATCATTCATTTTAAATAAAAAACATTCACTTTAAGTAAATAAAAACAAATTTAAAACAAATTTAATACGTTGTCCAAACTCTACGAACCCTCATCTCCTCTACCCTGCGAACCCTCCTGTGCGCCCATCTACAAATTGATTTACTTTGTTCCTCCTTTAAAACAAATTGATCAACGTTGTCTCAGGTACTGTATTTTATTTATTTGTTGTTGTCACTAATTCAAACTGATAAATTGTTACATGATATTAGATATGTTCTCATGATATATATGTTCTGTTTTGAAATCAATTAATATTGGACCAATATTATAAGATATGTGTATTATATATATATAGGTCATATATATCAGACTTGAAATCATGCTTATTGTGTAACTGCATTTATATATATAGGTCATATAAATGGACCGGAAATGGATGTCTGCCAATCGATTGACAAAAGAGTATGAAAATGGAGTGAAGGAGTTTATTGAGTTTGCAGTGATGAATGCAAAAGATCCAAATAGAGTCGTTTGTCCTTGTTTAAAATGTTGTTTTGGAAAACACGTTAGAGCAGATGAATTGGAAGGACATTTAGTATGGTATGGAATTGATCAAAGCTATACATGTTGGATAAGACATGGTGAGAAAATCAATGGAAACACCCGCACAGATACATATGTTTCAACTGATTTCGACACAGATACATATGAGCCAGACCGAGTTGAGGAGATTGCAAAAGCAGTTGAAGAAGATCTTCGTGATTGTCCTAAAATGTTTGAGAGCTTGTTGAGTGATGCAGAGAAACCATTATATAATGGTTGTACTAAATTCACAAGACTTTCGGCGATATTAAAGTTGTACAACTTAAAAGCGAGTAATGGATGGTCTGATAAAAGCTTCACAGAATTACTAACACTCTTAAAAGATATGTTGCCAGATGATAATGAACTTCCCAGTCGAACCTACGAGGCTAAACGAATTTTGTGCTCTATTGGTATGAGTTACGAAAGGATTCATGCGTGTCCTAACGATTGCATTTTATTTCGAAATGAATATGAATTACTAAAGGCGTGTCCGAAATGCAATGTCTCTCGATATAAGAAGAAAGAATCTACTCCAGCAAAAGTCGTGTGGTATTTTCCTATAATACCAAGATTTAGGCGCATGTATCGCAGTGAAGAAGATTCAAAACACTTGATATGGCATGCAGATGAAAGAATTAGAGATGGAAAGTTTCGACACTCTACAGATTCTCCGCAATAGGCAAAAATTGATCACGAGTATCCTGAACTCGGGATAGAGTCGAGAAATCTACGCCTTGCACTTTCTACTGATGGAATGAATCCACACGGTCTTCAAAGCATCTCACACAGCAAGTGGCCTGTGATTTTGTTGATTTATAACCTACCTCCATGGTTATGTATGAAGCGTAAGTTTATGATGTTGTCTCTGTTAATTTCTGGACCCAAACAACCGGGGAATGATATCGACGTATACTTGGCTCCTTTAATTGAAGATTTAAAAATTATGTGGGAGACAGGTGTAATAGTTTATGACGGGTATAAGAAATAATGTTTCAATTTGAGGGCTATGTTGTTCGGCACAATTAATGATTTTCCAACATATGGTAATTTATCAGGATATAGCATTAAAGGTCAGCGTACATGTCCTATATGTGAAGAGAGTACAAATTGGATGTGGTTGAAACATTGTAAGAAGAATGTATTTCTTGGACATCGTAGATTTTTACCTTATAGTCATCAGTATCGTGGGTGGAGGAGAAATGCATTCAATGGAAAATCAGAGGAAGATAAAGCTCCTGTAGCATCGACTGGATATCAAATACTTGAGAAAGTACAAGGTTTGACCAATAAATTTGGCAATTTTGCGGGAGAGCTGGTCAAAACTGGGTGGAAGAAAAAGTCAATTTTCTTTGAATTGCCATATTGGAAGTCATTGTATGTAAGACATTTTCTCGATGTGATGCATATTGAGAAAAATGTATTTGACAGTGTCATTGGTACGTTACTCAATGTACCAGGAAAGTCTAAGGATGACATCAATGCAAGATTGGACTTGGTCGATATGGGAATAAGAAATGAATTGGGTCCCGTAAAGAAAGGAAATCGCACATATCTACCTCCAGCCACTCATACTCTATCTAGAAAGGAAAAAATTGTTTTGTGTAAATTTTTACACGAAGTTAAAGTTCCAGAAGGATACTCTTCAAACATTAAAACTTTAGTTTGTATGAAAGACCTCAAGTTACAAGGTTTGAAGACCCATGATGCTCATATTCTAATGGAGCATTTGCTACCAATAGGTATACGTTCAATTTTACCTGAAAAAGTTCGCCGAGCCATAACTAAATTATGTTTCTTCTTCAGGGAAATTTGTAGTAAAGTGATCGATCCTCAGAAATTACCGACATTGCAGAGGGAAATTGTTGTTACTTTGTGTGAGCTTGAAATGTACTTCCCACCCTCGTTTTTTGATATAATGGTTCACCTTACTGTTCATCTCGTTAAGGAGACACAACTTTGTGGGCCAGCTTATATGAGATGGATGTGCCCGATAGAACGATATATGAAAATATTAAAAGGGTATGTAAAAAGTAGAAGTCGACCAGAAGATTGTATTGCTGAACGGTACATTGTCGAAGAAGCTGCTGAATTTTGTACTGAATGTCTGTCAAATGTTGAATCCATAGGGCTTCCCATGTCTGGTCATTCGGGAAGATTATTAGGAGAAGGGATAATTGGAAAGAGACTAATGACTAATTTGGAAGAAAATAATTTGAAAGAAAATAAATTATTACAAAGGCTGTGTAAGAATATAAAATAATTAAACACAATTTGGTAGAAAAAATAATTTAACTAATTTGGAAGAAAATAAATTATTACAGGGCATATGAAAAAATAATTTAACTAATTTGGAAGAAAATAAATTATTACAGGGCATATGAAAAAATAATTTAACTAATTTGGAAGAAAATAAATTATTACAAAGGCTGTGTAAGAATATCAAATAAGGAGGTCTTTTAAAGCGCTTTCCTCATAAGCGCTGTAGAAGGTTCACACAGCCTTTGGACATGATAAAACAAAGAGGCATTTCCTATATAAAACCCTATTACATCACTCTTTTAAAAAAGCGCTGTAATAGGGTTTTAAAAAAATAAAATAAGGAGGTCTTTTACAGCGCTTTCTTCATAAGCGCTGTAAAAGGGTCACACAGCCTTTGGACATGATAAAACAAAGATGCATTTTATATATAAAACCCTATTACAGCGCTCTTCTAAAAAATCGCTCTAAAAGGCTTTTAAAAATATAAAATAAGGAGGTCTTTTACAGCGCTGTAAAAGGATCACACAGCGTTTGCGTATAATAAAACAAAGAGGCATTTTAAAGCGCTTTCTGTAAAAGCGCTGTAAAAGGCTTTTAAAAAACTAAAAATAAGGAGGTCTTTTACAGTGCTTCTTCACAAGCGCTTTAAAAGGCTTAAAAAAAGCGTTGTAGTAGGCTTTTAAAAATTAAAATAATGAGACCTATTACAGCGCTTTTTCAAAAAAAGCGTTGTAATAGGATTTTATATATTACAGTAAACCTCTTCAGTTTCATGTTCATTACGTAAATTTCATACGAGTGTTTTAGTTTCCTCTGCGTTCTCCTTCTCATTGCGAACCCTACGAGAGTTTCAGTTTCCCTTGTTTCTTCCTCATTATTTACTCTCATTACGTAAACATCATTCACCTACAATCATACGTAAACATCATAAACATGCTCGTTTTCGTCTTCGTTCGTCTGTGAACCCGTTTCGTCTGCGAACCCCGTAACCCTACGATCGTTCGTCTTCGTTCGTCCTCGTTTTCATCGTCTTCTGCGCTGTTCGTCTGTGAACCCGTAACCCTAAGCATTAAAAAGAGCTATTTCAGATATTGTATTTATTAGTTTTTTGTTTCACTAAAATGCGTGTTAACTTATACTGCTATGTACTTAGACTACTGCATGTTAAACTTGTTGAAGTTATACTGAGCTGAACTGCATGTTGATGTTGAACTTGTTGTAGATAAATGGATACGAACAAGGAGTTAGATTGTCAAAATGAAGAAGTTGGCAACACCAAGACTTACGAAAATGAAGTCAAACGTGGTGCAACAATAATGCAAAATGTTATAAAAGCAAGAAGTACTGGGGAAAAATTTGAGGTATACTTTGTTTGATGTTTTCTTTTTTTTTCTGTTTATACTATACTTTGTTTGCTGTTTACCTTGTTTGCTGTTTATAATTTGAGGTACTTACTATATGAGTTTATTAGGTGGGATGGAATGAGAATGGTCAACCAATTGACCCCAACAGTTCCATGTTTGTTAGTTATATTGGAGCTGTTGTTCGTCAATCACAATAGATGATTGGAGAGATAAGGCATTAAAGAATGCCAAAGATGTATTGTGGGCTGATATACAGGTAATTTTTTTACTCCACCCTATTACTTATAAATTTTTACATACTGCTTTGAAGTATTTTACTAAAACTATATATTTATTTGGTTTGCAGTCAGCTTATGCTGTTGATGAGGTGAGAAAGAGTTATGTGCTCAAAGTTGCCGGGAAAATACACCGGGGCTTTAGATCTCACCTCTCTAATTGCTATTTAAAAGACCGTGAAGGAAATACGAATGCGGAAGCTCCAAAAATATATAAACATTATATATCAAATGAGGAATGGAGCGCATTCGTATCAAAACGTTCCGACCCCGCATTTGTTGTAAGTGATTAATTTACTAGCATTTGTGTTTTATTATTCATATTCATAGCGTATTTTAAATTTTTACTAGATTGTTATTTTTTTTATATAGAATATTAGTAAGGCAAATCGCGAGAGTGCAAAAATTATTCCCCACCCATACAAGAAATCTCGTATGGGATATGCTCGTCTAGAGCAAAAAGTTGTAAGTAATTAAACATCACTTTTATTTAATGTGGTACATTATAAACTATACTATCTAACTAATATTTTGTTAATGATCTTAACGATAATAGCTACAAGACACCCAATCCGATCAACCGTTGGGTCGTCATATATTGTGGAAGGAAGCTCGTGTAAATAAAGATGGAGTGGTTGATAACGAAAATGTACAAAAAGTAATAGAACTTTGTGTAAGTATATTTATCACTTTAATATTTTTTAATATTGTATTTTAAAAATGTTATTGAACTTATCTTTTTAATCCTATGTGTATTTTAGGCGAATCTTGAATCGGAAAATCAAGAGGACAACAAGGCAAGTTGCAGGGACATATTAGGTAAAGTGTTTAATGTTCCTGAATATTCCGGCCGCGTGAGGGGGAAAAGATTTGGCGTAACTCCTAGAAGTTATTTTTCACAAGAGAAGCGCCAAAATCCATCTAACGAGGAAGTATTAGAGAAGATCAAAGTATTAACGGAGCAAGTGGCCCTCTTGGTGAAGACAAATAAAGACAAGCAACTTGCGGACCAGCCCCAACGTGAAATTCACTTGGAGAGTGAAAACGCAAGTTGCAACGTTGGTCTCAACAGTCTTCCTGAGGTAATTAATTACTTAATAAAATAAGAAATTCATTCAAGCTAATTGTTTCACATACTTATGTATTAACCATTGATTTAGGGGGTCACTCCATGCGTGCTGTACTTATCCTCCCCTACTCATCAGAAGGTCGGAAAGGGAACATTGTGCAATACTCCGGGCGAAGTATTGCACAACACACCAATCCCTGCGGGCCATGTCAAAGTATCGCCAGTTATTGCTTTGGAACCAAATACACCGTTGCCTGTACCGGACAACGATGCAGATCTGAATTATTTGGGCGAAGCAATTGGCAGCTACGTGGCATGGCCCAAACATCTTGTTTCCCTTGACAAGGTATGTTTAATTAATTGAAATGTATGTTTAATTGATTATATTTAATTGCTGAATTTTTTCCGATGTTAACTTTAATTTCACATTTATTTAGATTCAAACAAAGTCTAATAAAGGGAATGATAAGAAGATTCCCAGAAATGAAACAGTCACATCGCCCGAAAAGGTTTGTCACATTTATTCAGTAAGGTTTGTCATTTTTTCAGATTCAATAAACTAACAAACTGATTAACCTCATTTTTTCAGATTCAATCTAATAAACCACCCGCAAAGCAAGCCAGCAAGCCAGCTGCCGCACCACGACTGGGTGTTCGTGGTAAAAATAAAGCCGGAAAACTTCAAAAATTGGAGGGTAATAAAGCTGGCAAATTGCAAAAGCTGGAGGGTAATAAAGCGGCCAAAGTTGTTGCTGCTAAAAAACTGGATCGTGTAAAAGAGCACATATACGAACTTCTCGACCATATGGAGCTGAGTGCTATTGTCATCAGCATATACATGAGGTAAAAATTACTTTTCATCGCATTTATTTGTGATTAATTTAATTTATTGGTAATTAATCTAATTTGAAATTTTCATTGAAGGTTTTTGTATGAGAAGTTTGTGTGCACGCGCAGATTGTCAAATAAATTTTCATTCTTGTCTCCGCATAAGATATCGATGCTTCAACACGATCCAGTGAATGTAAAGAAATACGTTTTAGATATACTATTAGGAAATAAAGCGAAGGATAAGTTATTCTTTGCACCATATAATTCAGGGTACGTAATTATATATTCTTTATTTATATCTTTTTTAATTTATGAGATCTTAATTTATTAGTTGTGTAAACTAAATTTTTGTTGTTGTAGGGCACATTGGGTGCTAATTGCAATCAATGCGGCCTCTGAAGTTATATACTACCTAGATCCCTTGCACGACCATTACAACAATCGCCCCGAGATAAAGACTTTGTTCGACACGTAAGTAATATTCATTTATTTTTTACATATATATATATATATATAAATAATGTGTTTGTTAATGCTATAATAATCACATTTATTTATTAGATAGTGCTTTAAAAGTTTTTCGAGCTCAAAGAGGTGCGACAGTGTCGAAGCTAAAGTCAAATAACATCACATGGATTCCAATAAAGGTTTGAAATATATGCTTTTAAATTTCACTTACAATCAATGCTCAAATAATTATTGACTTATATGTTTTATTTTATAGTGCCCTCGTCAAACTAACAACATTGACTGTGGGTACTATGTATTGCGATTCATGAAGGAGATTGTTGATAAGAATCAAATTATAATCCCAGAAACGGTACGATATTTTAATTATTTGATTTTCATATACAAACTATGTATATATTTGATTCTAACTTATTTATGTTCAATTTTTATATCGCACAGTACTTTGACAATTCCAGTCCAACATATTCTGAAGAAGATCTAACAGAGATAAAGGAAGACTGGTGTCAGTATGTGCTTGAAATGAATATTATTTGATTTGCTGGGAAATGGCATGCTGCAAGGGATATGGTAGTTCTGTGCTGTTTGAGAATATGTAGTTGTGAATATGAATATTTAGTTGTATGAAAATATAGTGAATCTGATAGTTATATGAATAGGTAGTTGTGAATATGTAGTTTTGGGTGTTGTGAATATGTAAATATGAACTGATTGTTGTGTATTTATTCTTGTGTACTGATGAAAATATAGTGAATCTGTTGTTGTTGTGTACTGATTCTTGTGTGTTTTGTAGTGCTGTTTTGTTGTTGTTGTGTACTACTGACTGATTGTGAACTGATTCTGGATGAAAATGATTTTGGAATAAATTTTTTGAACTGATTCTGGATTAAAAGACAGCGTTTTTAAAAAAAGCACTTTCTAAAAAATCACTTTTTAAAATTTACAACATATTTAATAAAACTAATAAAAAAAAGCACCTTTTACAGCGCTTTCTCAAAAAAGCGCTGTAAAACGTGCATTAGAATGCACCTACTACAACGCTTTTTTGAAAAAGCGCTGTAATAGGTGCATAATAATGCATCTATTGAATGCACCTACTACAATGCTTTTGGAAAAAGCGCTGTAAAAGGTGCATAACAATGTATCTATATAAAAACGTGCATTAGAATGCACCTACTACAACGCTTTTTTGAAGAAGCGCTGTAATAGGTGCATAATAATGCATCTATTGAATGCACCTACTACAGCGCTTTTTGGAAAAAGCGTTGTAAAAGGTGCATTCATATAGATGATTTGTTATGCACCTTTTACAGCGCTTTTCCACACAAGCGCTGTAATAGGTGCATAATAATAAAACAATTAAATGCACCTATTACAGCGCTTTGTCAAACAAGCGCTGTAATAGGGGCATAATAATGCATCTATTGTTACAGGGATTTCAGCGCTTTTTTAAAAAGCGCTGTAAAATGCGTATAACAAGAGCGCAATATATCCATCTTTTTTACAGCGCTTTTTTTTTTATAAAAAAAAGCTGTTGTATCTTTTTACAACGCTAGTAACTACAACGCTTATTTTTAAAAAAAAGCGCCTTAAATGGCTTAAAAAAAGCGCTGTAAAATGCGTTTTTTCGCGTAGTGACTGGATTAAGCATCACAATCATCGATATATTACAATTAACGATCAAGCGTCACAAAATTATAATTCAATTAAATTAGAAACCGAAACCGAATTTTGTCAAATAAATCTAATCAATCCTATTGAAATTTAAATTAAGCAATCAGAATAACAATAACCTCAAATAAAGAGAAATAGAATCATAACACGAAATTAATATTATAACCTGAATCTCAAGGTGTCGATGAAACTCTAAAACAACGGATCAAACTAAGAAATTTAGCCTTCCATAAAATAAATAAAGAAATCTATTTTTCTATCTGGTTCTCAATCCGAAATTAGCATGTCTAAGAAAGGAAAGAAACTCCCAATATATAGTACTCGATTTTTGGACTTTAAAAAAAACAAGTGGCCCACTACTTAAAATTAGTATGAAAATCCAGATTACGAAATTGCAATTTAGGCCCAGTAAAGTTCGACATTGGGCTTTTATTCCAACACAAAAGTTGTAGCTATGATTTTTAGCTTTCCAACGTCTGCTCGCATGCTAAAAAATTATTCTGAGCTATAAAAAGCTTTTAAAATACCAAAGTACAAAAGCTAGAAACATGTGCCCAAGTGCTATGATCAAGTTCACCCACACTTAAGCTTTTGCACTCCGTGCAAAGCAATGCATGCGATTCCAAATATTCTCAAGAATGCAAAGTGGTGAGCAAAAGAAAAACAAATTTAAACTTCAAAGAATATGACATTAATGAAAAGTTTTTTCTTTATCACAACCAAGGCAAACAAGAGGATAAATTAACTAAAGAATGCATCATAAGTGATAGAGTCCTCACAAGATATCAAATTCTCTCAACCACTCAAGTGTTTGGGTTACTGTTTACACTCAAAGCACATCATAAAAGCTAGCACTACCATAGGCTTGACAAGCCTCTAACATCTATATTTGAAACACATGCACATAATGATCAAAAGGTCTTTATTCAGGTTGTAACGTGATCACGGTAAGGGTGAGATAATCCTAAAGAGACTAGGGCTAAAAATCAAAGAGGATAAATGAGTAATGATCAAGAGAGAAAAATAACATTGAGAAGTAACTCAACAAAATATCATTGACTTTTTTTTTATCACACTCTGTTTGCTCACAACACAACCATTTTCCTCATTTTATTCCTCATTTCATTTTTTATATATATATATACATTTTTTTTTTCTTTCTTTTTCTTTTTTTCTTTTTCTCCTTTTTTTTTGATGAAACTCTTTTTATTTTATTTTATTATTATTATTTTTTTTGTAAACCTCAAATTTAAAAAAACAAGTTGAGCACCCCCACACTTATTTAAGGAAAGACTGCTTTATCCCCCAAGATTGGGTTAATTCATTGTTTTTCACTTTTAGGCTTGTAATGGGCTATATAACAAAGAATGGGATAATTAGGCTCAAAGGGGCTTAAACAAATCGATAATTGTAGGGTAAGCTTATTTGGCTAGTAGCTTAACAAGAAACAAATGCCTAGATCATTTCAATATATGCATGCGAACAAGAGTCAAGCCAAGTTCTAGCGTAACTAGCAATCATGAGTGAGATATCACACAAGAAAAAAGAAGATGGAAAAATGTATTACATTCATAATAAGGCTCAAAATCTCACAAAGGTTAATGACCTATCACAAATGATAGGCAATTTAGCATTTTAATCCAATTTATTTTACCAAGAATGCAAAGATACTATCCAATCATGCCAGTCCAAACAAACTCACAACATTTACAACCACAAAATACGATGATAAAGCATGCAATGCAATGCACATTTATATATATATATATATATATATATATATATATATATATATATATATATATATATACTATTTTTTTATTTGAAATCCTATAACAAATAAAATCCTAAATAATACCCCCACACTTAAATTACACATTGTCCTCAATGAAAGTAACAAGTATAAAATAAGAGTAAGGAAAGGGAGCTCCTTGTTCAAACTTCAGTGTAGGTGGGCTTTTCCAAGGAGAGTTCTTCTATGGTAGTATCTTCAAGCACAGAGCTCTCATGGAATAGCCAGAGGCATTGTCCATTTACTTTGAACACTTTGTCGGTGTTTTCACTTTTTATTTCCACTGCACCATGAGGAAAAGTGTTAGTAACAACAAAAGGGCCAATCCACTTGGATCGAAGTTTCCCCGCCATAATTTTCAGACAGGAGTTGAACAGTAAAACTTTTTGGCCAATGGAAAATTCCTTCCTAGAAATCATCTTATCATGATAGTACTTAGTTTTCTCTTTATAGATCCAGGAGTTCTCATAAGCTTCTAGTCTAAGCTCTTCAAGTTGCTGCATTTGAAGCTTTCTCTCCAAACCTGCTTTCTCCATCTCAAGGTTGCAACTCTTAACAGCCCAATAAGCACGGTGCTCTATTTCCACTAGGAGGTGGCATGCCTTCCCAAACACAAGTCGATAAGGGGACATTTGTATTGGTGTTTTGTAGGCTGTTCTGTGATCCCAAAGAGCATCTTCTAGCCGATGGCTCCAGTCCTTCCTGTTTGGCTGCACCATCTTTTCTAGGATCTGTTTGATTTCTCTGTTTGAGATTTTAGCTTGCCCATTAGTTTGGGGATGATAAGGTGTAGAAAATCTGTGTACAACCCCAGACTTCTGAAGCAAAGCGTCCATGGTGCGGTTGCAAAAATGAGTGTCTTGATTGCTTATGATGGCCTGGGGTATTCCAAACCTGCAAAAAATATTTGATGTAATAAAACCTGGAACAACTTTAGAATCATTAGTCCTAGTGGGTATTGCTTCCACTCACTTTGAAACATAATCAACAGCAAGTAAAATGTAGACAAAACCAAAAGATACAAGAAAAGGGCCCATAAAGTCAATGCCCCACACATCAAATACTTCACAGAAAAGCATAGCTTTTTAAGGCATCTCACTCATACGAGTGCTTGTTGTTCCTGCTATTTGGCATTGTTCACAAGTTTTGTAAGTCTCAAAAGCATCTTTAAACAAAGTGGGCCAAAAGAAACCCGAGTCTAAGACTTTTCTTGCTTTCCGTTGAGGACCAAAATGTCCCCCAGCTTGAGAGGCATGACAAAAATGAAGAATGGATTGAGCCTCATGGTGGGGAACATATTGCCTAATCACCTGGTCACTACAAAATTTCCACAGATATGGATCACCCCACACATAGTATTTGGTATCACTTTTAAGTTTGTGTATTTGTGTTCTTGATGCATCTGCGGAAAGGACTCCAACAACTAGATAATGAACTAAATCAGCAAACCAAGGAGTTACCTCACGCAACTGTAGCAGTTGCTCATCAGGGAAGTCATCTAGAATGGGGATGGGGTCCTCATCCATTTCTATTATGCTCAAATGATCTGCCACCAAATTTTCAGCTCCACTCTTATCTTTAATCTCTAAATCAAATTCTTGGAGTAACAACATCCACCGGATCAATCTCGGATTTGCTTCTGGTTTCTTCAGCAAGAACCTCAAAGCTGCATGGTTAGTAAAAACAACTACCTTCGAACCTAGAAAATACGATCTAAACTTATCAAGAGCAAAAACAATAGCTAAAAGTTCCTTTTAAGTGGTAGTATAATTAGCCTGTGCAGAATCTAAAGTCCTAGAAGCATAATAAATAACACGGGAAGCCCTACCAACCCTTTGTGCAAGGACTGCTCCCACAGCATAGTTAGATGCATCACACATAATTTCAAAAGGGATGGTCCAATTGGGTGGCTGAATGATGGGAGTAGAGGTCAGTGCTGCCTTTAAGCAACCAAACGCCTTCCTGTATTTGTCATCAAAGGTTAAACTGACATCTTTTTGCAGCAAATTTGACAGGGGAAGAGCTATCTTGCTGAAATCCTTGATAAAGCGCCTGTAAAAACCTGCATGGCCAAGAAAAGAACGAATCTAGTTGATGCAAGATGGGTAAGGCAAATTAGATATCACATCAATCTTGGCAGGATCCACATCCATCCTATTCTTAGAGATCACATGTCCCAAAACTATACCCTGTTCAACCATAAAATGATATTTTTCATAATTCAGCACAAGGTTAGTTTCAATACATCTATGCAAAACCCTATCTAAATTGTTCAAGCTTACATCAAATGAGGAACCATACACATTAAAATCATCCATGAAAACTTCTATACAATTTTCTATCAAATCAGCGAACATACTAATCATGCAGCATTGGAAGGTGTCAAGAGCATTGCAATGGCCAAACGGCATCCTCTTATAGGCAAACGTGCCGAAAGGGCAAGTGAACGTGGTCTTTTCTTGGTCTTCCAGTGCAATATGGATCTGAAAATAACCAGAAAAACCATCAATAAAACAATAATGTGACTTACCAGCAAACCGTTCAAGCATCTGATCAATGAATGGTAAAGGAAAATGATCCTTTCTAGTTGCCTGGTTTAGTCTCCTGTAATCGATGCATACCCTCTAGCTGTTTTGCACTCATATGAGGATAAGTTCATTATTTTCATTTTTAACCATTGTGAGTCCAATTTTCTTAGGGACTACCTACTTGCAAGACTTGGTCACTTTTTTTTTACAACATCCAAAATTATTGGGTTAAGTCGCCTTTGGGGCTGTCTAACTGATTTTACCCCATTCTCCAGTAGTATTCGATGCATGCACATGGATGGGCTATAACCAGGAATATCAGCTAAGGTCCATCCGATTGCCTTTTTGTGTTTTCTCAAAATCTGCAAGAGCTTTTCTTCCTGTTCATCTTCAAGTTTGGTTGAAATAATCACATGTAACTTGCCACTTCCTTATAAATATGCATATTTCAAAATTTCAAGAAGCTGCTTAAGCTCTATAGTCGGTGGCTGCTTAATGGGGGGTACAACACCAGTGGCCTAAGCTATGTCTACAAAATCAATTATGTTCCAGCATATACATCAACTTTTGTTTTAGCAGTTTTCAAGAATGGTCTGCCTAAGATGATAGGCGCCCTGTTGGACTTATTTTCTCCCTCTCCCTCCATGTCTAGGATGTAAAAATCTGCAGGAAATATCAATTCATTAACTCGATTAGGTACATCCTCCACCAGTCCAGTGGGGCGAGCATTGCTTCTGTTCGCCAACTGAATGGTAACACCTATACTCTGTAAAGGTCCAAGAGCAAGAGAGTTAAAAATAGATGTAGGCATAACATTAATGGAAGCTCCTAAATCTAACATGGCATTTTCAAATTGACTATTGCCTATGGTACATGGAATAGAAAAAGTTCCTGGATCTTTGCATTTCTAAGGCATGGGCAGAATGAGGGCTGAAACGTTTCGCCCCATGTTTACCCTTTCATTACCTTTTGACCTTCTCTTGTGTGTGCACAACTCTTTTAGAAATTTGGCATATTTTGGGATCTGTTTATTTGCTTCAAGGATGGGAATGTTCACTTCCACCTTCCTAAATGTATCCAAGATCTCCCTGTCCCTATCTGCCTTGTCCATTTTCTTAGTCTTCACTACCCTTTGAGGAAAAGGAAGTGGTATATTTTGCTCAATATCAACAGTTTCAGGTATCAAAGTGTCCTCAGCAACCTTGTTATTTTTCATAGCAGTTTCAGGTACCTTTGGTATTTCAACAGCTTTCCCAGACCTCAATGTAATTGCACTGATATTAGGGGCATTAGGATTTACTACTGAGTGGGTAGGTAGTTGGTTTGATCCCTGAGTCTGCATCTGGTTAATTGAAGTGGCCAGCTGGCCAATCTTTGTCTCCAAATTCTGAATTGTGGAATTTGTTCTTTGTTGAAATTGGAGATTTTGGACAGCCATTTGTTTGACAAGGTCCTCTAATGAAGGTGTATTGTTTTGTTGCTGATGTGGAATGTTCTCCTGATAAAGACTGTTTTGCTGCCTAGGTTCCTGTTGCTATTGTGCAGATGAATTCCCCCATCTCAGGTTGGGATGGTTTCTCCAACCAGGATTGTACCTATTAGACGACAAATCATAGTTGGCTTGAGGAGTGTATATAATTGCTGCATATGCTTGAGGAGCGTCAGCAATTGGATCGTCTTGCAATGTAGGACATGAATCTGTAGGATGCTCTAGAGAAGTGCAAATACCACAGACCACTGCTTTGGCTTTACCTACAGCCAATTTTTTTACTAAAGACGTAAGCTCATCAAGTCTGCTTTCTAGATTGTTGTGGGAAGAAGCTTGAATCTCATTCATTTCCCTTGTCAACACTGCTAAATTGCTTCTAGTTGTAAACTGTTGGGAATTAATGGACATGTTCTCAATCAAAGCTTTTGCCGCTTCTAGGGTCTTATCGACAAATGCTCCCCCACTAGCAGCATCCAAAATGCTTCTATCCATAGGTAGCAAGCCTTCATAAAATACTGGATGAGCAATTTTTCAGCAATTTGGTGATAAGGACAGCTAGACACCATTTTCTTGAATCTCTCCCAATACTCATGTAATGATTCCCTGTCAATCTGCCTAATGCCACATATTTCTTTTCTGATTGAAGCAGCTCTTGAGGTAGGGAAGAATTTTTCTAGAAACAACTTCTTCAAATCATTCCAACTTGTAATAGAACCTGGCTGAAGGTAGTATAACCAATCCTTGGCAGCATCTTGAAGTGAGAATGGGAAGGATCTCAGCATGATATGGTCTTCTGTGATTCCTTGAGGTGTCATGGTAGAACACACCACATGGAACTCCTTCAAGTATTTGTGGGGATCCTCACCTGCAAGACCATTAAACTTTGGAAACAAATGTATTAAACCGGATTTAAGTTCAAATGGTACAGTAACTTCAGGATATTCAATCCACAATGCATTATAAGTAACATCAGGTGCAACATGTCACTTTCACTATCACTATCTGACTCGTTAGCACTAGCAGGAGCTCTATTGATTCTACGACGTAAATGAAAGGTCTTATCTATTTTAGGGTCAAGGGAGTGCAGATTCACAGAACTAGCCCTAATCATGCATCATGAGAATATAACAATGCAATGTAAAACTACAATTCTGAAAATTCAAACAATGTCCCTACTTCTAAAATTGAAGTGAAAAATGGTAAACACTATCAGATAAAATCCAAAATATTTAAAAATACCACCAAAAATTTCTAAAAATCAAATAATGATAACACAAATTTGATCGTTGATTTTTTTTGTGATTTTCTGGCGAAATTTCGGAGCAATCCGAGACAATCGCTTGAAAATCGGTTTTTTTTACTAGCAACGTGCCTACGAGCTAGCAACAAGCCTATCCGACTTGTAGAGCAACAACACAAGAAAAAACAATTGTTAAGATGGTTAGTAATACTCTAAAATTGGTTAATATTGTTATCAGAGAGTCCTCGACAACGGCGCCAATTTGATCCGCTATCGTACACGGGTCAAATACAAGTAATAAAATGTAGATAAAGGTAATAACTCGAGTCATTTCGCAAGGACTTCTAATATAATAATATTAACCAAATTGAAAGATGAAATTAGAAAGGGTTTTTTTTTTTTAGATTTCTTTGTTTGAACAGATGAGCAAAACGATTAATCCACTGATTCGAGTTTCAGACCTATCACAGATTCTATCAACGAGTGTAATTTCTAATTTGTGATTCTATTCCTATTTGACTATAGAATTGATGAAACAAGCGTAATCAACCCTAAGTGAATTCGGTTTCTTTGACTGGATTAAGCATCACAATCATCAATATATTACAATTAACAATCAAGCGTCGCAAAATTATAATTCAATTAAATTAGAAACCGAAACCGAATTCTGTCAAATGAATCTAATCAATCCTATTGAAATTCGAATTAAGCAATCAGAATAACAATAACATCGAATAAAGAGAAATAGAATCATAACGCGAAATTAACATTATAACCTGAATCTTAAGGTGACGATGTAACTCTGAAACAGCGGATCAATCTAAGAAATTTAGCCTTCCATAAAATAAATAAAGAAATATGTTTTTCTATCTGGTTCTCAATCCGAAATTAGCATGTCTAATCTGTTTCGTATCAAATCTTCTGAGAATGATACTTCATTAAACCGTTTTAAAAATATCCTTGAAATTGATTATGCGAATCTTGATATGGAGACAGAAAGAGCAAAGGATATTACTATCAGAGCATGTCGCATAGATCTTCAGATAAATACAGATTCAAGGTGTTTAGCAGAGGATGCACAAAAGCCTTGTCTTCTTCTGAACGTTTACTTTTCAAAGTGTTGACTTTTTAGAGTGTTGACTATTATAAGAGTCAGGCGATCAAATTTTTGTTGTGATAATCAGAGGCACAAAGATCATATGCTTGTTGTGATTATCAGAGGCAAACAATCACTTGTAGAGTCACAAGAGGTGCGTTTTAGAGCGTGTTCTCTAGATTTTAGAATATTGAGATCAATGAGAGTTGCTTTAACTTATATCAAACATCAAAGGATGTAGCGTGAACTAATATAGAACAATATGATCTTAAAACTCCACAATAAAATAGAACATTAGTGCTTTAATTTGTTCCCACAAAATAATATTGTTATCACCAAAACAAGTAAGGGTCCCAGTTCTTCTTACCAACTTGGTTCTAACAATCTTCCCCTTTTTGATTATGACACATCTATTTTTGTGAACAATTTTTAATTTTACAGGAGTAAAAAGTTTAACATATAATATCACAGCAAGACTCCCCCTTAATATATGCATATTTAAATGTAAGAGTCATGATAGGTATTTTGACAAGATAGTTGATGAGCATTAGTAATTAAAATTAAACAAAAGATCTTGAAATTTGCATGGATTAAAATTGTTCAAGACATTAAAATTTATTCAAGAAATTATCCCCCTTTTGTAGAGTAACCAACAACCAGAAAAGCAAGAAATAAAAGTACTACAAAGGAAAAAATGGGTTAAGGGATGAGTGGGATGGTGGAGGTGGCAGGTTTAAACTTAGGGTGCTCTGAATATTCTCCTGATTTTTGGATGTTTGTTCCATGAACGCCTTAGCCTTAGTTTCCAACCGATCAAAGTATTCCTTTTTGATATACTAGGAAGCATCGAACACGGGGCCAGAAGGATTGGCAAATTGAATTCTGGAGGCAGATTATGTAGATCTTATAGCAACAGCAGTAGGAGCATCCACTGAAAGTATCTCCATTTGTGGAATGAGCACATCGAGTGGGTGAGGGGAATGAGGTCTAGCGGGATGGTGGAGGTGGCAGGTTCAAAGTGAAAATGGGTTAAGGGATGAGTGGGATGGTGAGGGTGGCTGATTCATAGTGAAAATGACGTCTTCTGATGATGTATCAAAGACTAAGTCAATGAGGACTTGAGTTGCTGTCTCAGCTTCTAAGTGAGGGGGATTCACAAGTCTTGGGGTGGTAGGGTTAGATGCATGGGTGGAGAAGGTAGGTGTTTGAGGAATGTTAGAGTTGTGAGTTGTGTGTGGCGTGTTAGTTTCAATGGCAGGTGGTGTTGGGCGTGGAGTGTTGGTCTCGAGAGAGAGAGGGGATGTGGTCTATGTTGGAGGGTAGAAAAGTGTTCTTAAGCAACATACCTCCATCACAACATCTGGTGAGAGCCACTAGGAATTGTTGAGTAATGTTATAGAACGAGAAACTCAAAGAAGGGGGAAGGATTTGAATTGTGTATCTTTTTATAAACTTTTTTGTGTGACTAAGTGATTGCATTTCAGCAAGTGTACTGAATCGTTGCAAGTCATAATTAAAACGGTAGTACCGAGTGTGGAACTCAAGGATTGCGTTTTACTATCGAATTATATTTAATTACTAAAATTGAACAAAAAGTTCCCAAATTGATTGAAATAATATTTAAAATTAACAACAGTAATAAAATTGATCCTTTATAATAAAAAAAAAGTCAGGGATGACTTTCACTTCGAATCCAACCTTGGTTCCTAATTTGATCCTAGTTACTAAATTCATTTATTGAATTATTACCGAATTCTCTTTATTATTCTTGCCCTAATGTCTTAGTGACATAACCTTTAATTCCAAAGTAACCCCTAATTCCTTAGTGGATTTAAGATTAGAATTAAGCTTTACGGTACAGGAGTTCCCTTATTAAACTATTGCCTCTACAAATAATTCAATTGGTTTCATGACCTGCATCTATCCCGAGACTACAATATCATGAATTTCTCATCTCAAGCATTCGTAAAGTCCACTTCCGTTTTGAAATACGAATTGTAGAACATTTTAAAGTTGATCAAGCAATAAAAAGCATTAAGCACAGAGATGAGAAAAATAATTCAATAAACTCATTCACAGAACTAGAAATCAAATGAGAAAAATAAGGGTTTCATCATGTTACACTCATCCCTAACAAATAGGGTTAAGTTACTCATGACAGATATAGAAAAGATAGAGATTAGAGAAGAATTACAAGAAAGATTCATGAATGATTCTTGATAAAACTGCTCCAATGGTGTTAGAAATGGTCGTCTCTGAGTTTCTGTACTAGGGCACAAGTCTCCAAACTTCCCAATAGTAAAAAAGATCCTTAGAAAGTAATAAAAACATGTTTTTATACATTCAGCAGCGCGCTACGCTCCCCAGGCGCGGAATTTGTGCTTCAGGCGCAACTGAACTATGACAGTGGTGCAGAAATGCCCCCCAAGCGCAGGCTTTTTGCGCTTTAGGCGCAAAACCTCTTATGTCTGACGTATACTGCATTTGTCTCCTCTTTTGAGTCTGAATTGGGTTCAGTGTCTTGATGAAAGTTGTAGCTATGGATCATAGCTTTCATTTTCACTTGGTTTGACTCCAATTTGACATCTACAACCCCAGATATGGCTGAAATACTCCACATAGGTCATGTTGATTTCTCACCAAAATTCAGCACTGCACTAAAACAAAGAAACTACGCAAAACTACGAAAAATCTCTACTTAATCAAGAAAATAAGAACACAAACATTTCATTAAATCCAAGAACTAAAATCAACAAAATATATCAAAGAACTCCTTAAATTAACTAATGAATAAAAGATAAATAAAACTAAAAAACAATGAAAAATATGCATATGATGAAGAGTCATCACTATGCTACAGTAAGGAAAATAATGCAGATGAACAAAAACAAAATAGAATAACACAGACGATGTATCCTTGTTCACGACCAACATGGTAGCTACGTCCAGTCCCTTCAACCTGAAGAATTTAATCCACTAATTCACCACAAAATTACACTTTCACTGAACACGTAGTAGTCAAACTGATTGTGTTCAAGTCTTCTCAACCTTCTAGCTTAGTACAATAAAGTTGTTGAGGAAGGAAACCACTACTGGGCTAGGTTACAAGATAATAGGTTTAGGTTTTCTAGAAAAGCTCTCACAAGAGAGTGTTTACGAAATGGTACTTTCATACTTATCTCAGCACATAGGTAAAACGAGTGATTAAGAGCAAAAATTCATATGAGGTTGTATATGCTTATAGCTTGTGCATTTCTTATTATCTTTCAAGTGAGGATTGCACGTCCTTTTATAAAGATCATTTAGGCTTTTTGGTCGTTGTCTTGATTGCAAGAAATCAACATAAGTCATGAAGTTTCGTATCATATCGTTTGAGATTGATTTGCCATAGAAAACATTCCAAAACAGATCCTTGTAATTGATTTAGCGTATCTTGATATGAAGACGGGGAAGTAGAGGATACAATGAATAAATCATGTTTCATAGACCTTTAGAGAAGCAGTAGATTCAAGATGTTTATTAGATGATGCATAAAACTTGTCTTCTTCGGAGCATTGACTTTCATCAGGGCGTTGACGTCTTTTAGAGTTTATATCATAAATCAGAGTCAGGCAATCAGATACTTGATGTGATGTGATTATCAACGGCAGACAATCACTTGCTTGTCAAGCTTATTAAAGGCAGACGATCAGAACATAATTGCATTCACAAAGGCATTTAAAACAGAACATATCATGCATTTCTAGAGTCAACCAAAACAGAGCAATTTTGGGTTATTAGAGCCAGCCAAAACAGAGCATTGCTTGTGTTATCAGAGCCATCCGAAATAGAGCGTCGCTTGCATCACCAGGGTCAACCGAAGTAGAAAATTGCTTCCATCATTAGAGCCGCCTGAGGCGCGTGGTCACCAGACATGGAATTTAGAGTAGAAGCAAAGTCATTGTGTTCATTTGTCATAGTCCGATCACCAGAGGATAAAGCATAAGATCATACAAAATTCACTTGATCTGGGAATTACACACTTAATCAAAATGTTAGTGCATTAAATTGTTCCCACAAACTGATTTTGTTATCATCAAAACAAGTAAGGTCATCGTTCTTCAAACCAACTTAGTTCTAACATGTTTGCGTCTGCAAATCGCCAAAATTCTTTAACCAAAAAGTTCAAAGCCATTTCTTGTTCTTGGTTAAAGTACTCAGACTAATCGAAATCAGCAAAATCCTCAATAAAATCGAAACCATTTTAAGAGACATTTACGAAGCTTACTTGGAGCTCACGAAGAACTTCTAACTGATCAAGATTGCATTGTATAGTAGGAACATAGGAGATTTTACTAGAGGCAAGGATACGAAGACTTCAACATCATTCTTCTGTAAACAAAATATTTTGGTTTTCGTTTATAAAATTGAATATGTCCTCAGCAAGGGGTTTTTTGAAAATATCAGCCCATTAATGATCAGTGTCAACAAATTTAATGTCTAAGATACCTTTCTTGACATAATCCCTTATAAAATGATGTTTAATGTCTATATGTTTCCTCTCGAATTTAAAATAGGGTTTTTGGTTAAACATATAGCTGAAGTATTATCACTGAAGATAGAAATGTTACTCTCATTGATTTTGAAATCTTCTAGTTGATATTCCATCCATAACAGCTGAGTGCTACAACGGGTTGCTAGGATGTATTATGCTTCTGTTGTGGACAGAGCAATAGTCCCTTGTCTTTTGCTTCACCAGGAGATTAGATTTTCACTAAGGAATGTACATTTCCCACTACTGCTTTTCCTTTCTAGCTTGTCTCTAGCATAGCCTGCATCGCAGAAACCTACACACCTGTACTCAGAGTATGGTTTCTAACATAGACCAAGGTTAGTAGTGTCGTTCAAATAACTAAAGACCCTTTTAACAACTGTTAAGTGGGATTCTTTAGGATCATACTCAAATTTGGCGCACACACACACACACACACTAAACATAATATGGGGTCTTTAATTTTCCTATCATGCTCATCTCAAATTCATTATGCATTAATGATGACTCTTCATCATATGCATAGTTTTCATTGTTTTTAGTCTTATTTATCTTTTATTCATTAGTTAATTTAAGGAGTTATTTGATATATTTTGTTGATTTTCGTTCTTTGATTTAATGAAATATTTATGTTCTTATTTCCTTGATTAAGTAGATATTTTTCGTAGTTTTGCGTTGTTTCTTTGTTTTAGTGCAGTGCTAAATTTTGGTGAGAAATCAACATGACATATGTGGCGTATTTTAGCCATATCTGGAGTTGTAGATGTCCAATTGGAGTCAAAACTAGTGCACATGAAAGCTAAGATCCATAGCTACAACTTTTATGAAGACACCGGAACCCAATTCAGACTCTAAAGAGGAGAAAAATGCAGTATACGTCAGACACCATATGTTGTGCGCCTGAAGCGCAACAGCCGCGCCAGGGGCGCATTTTCATGCTGAAGCCTCTATCGGAATGCGCTTGAAGCGCAAAAGCTGCGCCTGGGGCGCGTGGCACGCGACAACACTCATTAAAATGCTTTTTTTTTTCATTTTCTAGGGATCTTTTTGACCATTGGGAAGTGGGGAGACTTGTGCCCTAACATAGAAACTCAAAGACGACCGTTTCTAACACCATTGGAGCAGTTTTATCAAGAATCATTCATGAATATTTCTTGTAATTCTTCTCTAATCTCTATCTTTTCTATCTCTATCATGAGTAACTAAACACTATTTGTTAGGGATGAGTGTAACAAGATGAAACCCTTATTTTTCTGATTTGATTTTTAGTTATATGAATGAGTTTATTGAATTATTTTTCTCATCTCTGTGCTTAATGCTTTTAATTGCCTGATCAACTTTAAAATGTTCTACCATTCGTATTTTGAAACGGAAGTGGATTTTATGAATGCTTGAGATGAGAAATTCATGAATTTGTAGTCTAGGGATAGATGCAGGTCATGACACCAATTAAATTAGTTGCAAAGGTAGTAGTTTAACAAGAGAATTTCTGTACGGTAAGGCTTAATTCTAATCTTAACTTTTTTCTAATCTTAACAAGAGAATCTTGACGTGGTCAGACATAGTGTAACTTTTTTAGATAACCTTAAATCTGGAAACCAGAGTTTGGAATCTAGAAAACATTGTTTCAATGTCTTCATCTTCTTTCATCTAGAAGAGTTCATATTTCCTGACTAGTAAATTTGCCTTAGCTTCTTGTACATGCTTATTTCCTGTAGATGTGAACTAGAACATCAAAGATACTTTTTGTTGTTTCTTTTTTGTTGCATTTTTCAAACTCTTATAATGCATCTTGTATTGTTTCTTTTGGTCAGTTTTGAGGTCCTTTCTACATATTTAAAACCAGCAACGTCTTTATGAGCCTCACAGTCATCTTTGATTATGTCCTAGAGTTCAAGATCATGAGAGATGTAGAAATTTCTAACCCTGTCTTTCTTGTACTCGAATCTATCTCCATCAAACAGAGAAGGCCTATTAATGTTTCTTCGTGTACCTTTGTTACTAGAGTTAGTCATAATAACATAGATCTTTAATCCAACACAGTTAACTGCTCAGATTTTAGACTGAGCTCTGATACCAATTGTAGAACAAGAAACACAAGAAAGAGGGGTTCGAATTGTGTTTTATCAGTAAAAGACTAAAACAAAGATCAAATAAAAACAGAGTGACACAACACGGTAGCTACGTCCAGTCCCTTCAACATGAAGGATTTAATCCACCAGTTCACCAATTGAATTACACTTACACTGAACACCTACTAGTCAAAATGACTATGTTCAAGTCTTCTCAACCTTCTAGCTTAGTACAGTCAAGTTGTTGAGTGATGCAATTGCTATAGGGCTAGGTTACAAAAGAACAGGTTTAAGGGTTTTCTGAATAACTCTCTCTAGAGGGTGTTTACATGTTGTACTCTGAGAAAATATTTCTCAACACTTAGGCAAGACAAAAGATAAAGAGCAAGAGTGTAGAGACAATTGTATTGTACTTATTGTGGTACATTGTTGCTTGTACTTTTCAATGAGAGTTGTTTGTTCTTTTATAGAGATTTTTAGGGTTTCTGGTTGTCGTCTTGATAGCAAGAAATCAACATGTATCATGAAGTTTCGTATCAAATCTTCTAAGATTGATTTGCCATTACACCTTGTTAAAAATATCCTTGAAATTGATTATGCGAATCTTGATATGGAGACAGAAAGAGTAGAGGATATTATGATTAGAGTATGTCGCATAGATCTTCAAACAAATACATATTTAGGGTGTTTAGCAGAGGATGCACAAAAACTTTGTCTTTTTAAGAGCATTGACTTTTTAGAGTGTTGACTTATTAGAGTGTTGATTATTATCAGTGCCAGACGATCAAATGCTTGTTCCGATAATCAAAGGCACATAGATTAGATTCTTGTTGTGATTAGACAATCACTTGTAGAGTCACCAGAGGCTTGTTTTAGAGCGTGTTCGTTTGATTTAGAATAAAAAAATCAAATCAGAGTCTTTGTGTTCATTTAACTTAGATCAAACATTAGAGGACGCAACGTGAACTTATAAAGAGTAACCTGATATGAAAACTGCACATTAAAATAGAACATTAGTGCTTTAAATTGTTCTTATAAAATATTGTTGTTATTATCAAAACAAGTAAGGATCATAGTTCTTCAAATTATGGTTCTAAGAATTTGGTTTGTGCTCAGATTGATTTCAATTGTACATCCAAGTGCCTACCAAGCCTTATTCTTGTTGGTAAGTTATTGTCACCCCTTACAATCTCCCACTGAGATGCACATGACAAAACTTTACATGTTTTTAACTTGTCTTATTCAAGGACCATCAAATTGAACATAGGGCATTGATGAATTTTACAACCCTTGAATGATGATATGTAGAGGTTGTGGGTTAATGGAGAATGGACAATATTGCACACAAGGAGAATTTCACAATGAGGGCGGCTTTGATGTGGACTATTAACGACTTTCCTACATATGACATGTTATCTAGTTGGGGAACTCATGGTAAATGGTTCCTCGGAAAAGGTATGCTAAATAATAAGCTTGACTGATTGACTGGACAAAAATTACATAAGAAATGGTTCTTTTGAAAAGGTTTGCAAAAATGGCAAGAGACTGATTACATTTTTGAGGAAATTTCTTAGGAATCTTTTCCTCTAAAATAATTTTCCAAGATCTTTTTTCTACAGAAATTATTTCCGACCAACCTTTTTCAGACCAAACTCGTTTCCTAAAAAAGTTCCTTGGAAATTTGGTTTTACTAGGAAATGTTGTACTTTTTTCATGACATTAATTCCTAAGTAAATAACGTTTTTCTTTTATTGTAAGACATATTTATAAATAGTGACAACATGACGTTGTTTTTTACAATCAAAATTACAGTGGAGTGTATTCCTCTGGTTGAGTTTAATTTCTTCTTATTTAAAATTAGTTGTCATTTGTTTGTATTTGTGTAATTTTAAGTTTATCTTGTTTTGTTACTTTGTTAATTTTGTATTAAAATATGCTTAAACACTTTAGACTTTATTTATGATAACGGTTGTTTCACACCGTAATTAAACTTATATTATTTATAAAGATGATACAATGTCCTAAACTTGAATTAAAATTTAAACAAAACTATAAATAAAAAATATTATAATAATAAAGAATTTCTTTTTTGCATTCGGCATGAGCATACAAATATTTCACACCGCAACAAGCGCAATTCGCGTCGCTACAACAGTAATAGTCCCATCTGCAACATCCGCAATCGCAAATGTATCTGCAATTTAAAACCGTAGTTAAAAAGGGATTTGGTGGGTGCAAACTTGTCCTAAAAAAATCTAGCAATAGAAATAAGGACCAAAGGACTTGGGATTTGTGAAATTACCTCTCGTTGCAAATCCGTATGAAACACACTTCCAAAACAAAAAAAATTGGATTTTGTACCCACACATTTAGAACAATACTCTCACATTTTCTTCTAAAATTTCATGAACTTTTGAATTTTCCGGTAGTTATTTGTTAACAAGAAAATTTAAAAATAAATTTTTCAATAGTTATTTTTTACCCAAAAATTTTAGTTTTCAATTTTTCTTAAATTTTTTTGTCTATCGGAATTTCATAAACGAAAAAATTAGTACGTAGAAAACAGATTCAAAAAATTTTAATAAGAGATCGTAAAATTCAAAATAATTAATAAGAGATGGTAAAATTTATATGGATAAAGTTTAGTTTTTTAAAAATTGTGGGGTAGAGGTCAAATATAAAATCAAATTTTCGCCGTCAGAATCACAATTAGAGTGTGTATCTGCTATCAGAGCCATGTTTGCATGCTCTTCATCTTCATTAGAGTCATCCTAAGTAGCCATAAGACCTTTCTTATTTGCCTTGAAGTCTTTTCTTTGGGATTTTGCCTACTCAAATTTAGGGCATTATGATTTGAAATGACCTAATGCTTTGCATTCATAGCAGATGATTCTTTTCTTGTCTAATTGTTCACTTCCTTCGCAGCTATTTTGTGATCGTCTAAAATATCTTTTGGGGAAACATTTCTTCCTAGTGTTCCACATGCACTGGATATTTCTTGAAATAAAGGACATTTCTTCATCATATGAGTCTTTGATAGCGTTTCAGCAAGTGTACTGAATCGTTGCAAGTAATAATAAAACGGTAGTACCGAGTGTCGAACTCAAGGATTGCGTTTTACTATCGAATTATATTTAATTACTAAAATTTTACAAAAAGTTCCCAAATTGATTGAAATAATATTTAAAATTAACAACAGTAATAAAATTGATCCTTTATAATAAAAAAAAGTCAGGGATGACTTTCACTTCGAATCCAACCTTGGTTCCTAATTTGATCCTAGTTACTAAATTCATTTATTGAATTATTACCGAATTCTCGTTATTATTCTTGCCCTAATGTCTTAGTGACAGAACCTTTAATTCCAAAGTAACCCCTAATTCCTTAGTAGATTTAAGATTAGAATTAAGCATTACCGTACAGGAATTCTCTTGTTAAACTATTGCCTTTGCAACTAATTTAATTGGTTTCATGACCTGCATCTATCCCTAGACTACAAATTCATGAATTTCTCATCTCAAGCATTCATAAAGTCCACTTTCGTTTCAAAATACGAATCGTAGAACATTTTAATGTTGATCAAGCAATAAAAAGCATTAAGCATATAGATGAGAAAAATAATTCAATAAACTCATTCATATAACTAAAAATCAAATAAGAAAGATAAGGGTTTCATCTTGTTACACTCATCCTAACCTTATAGGGTTTAGTTACTCATGACAGAGATACAAAAGATAGGGATTAAAGGAGAATTACAAGAATGATTCACGAATGATTCTTGATAAAACTGCTGCAATGATGTTAGAAATAGCCGTCTTTGAGTTTCTTGGCTAGGGCACAAGTCTCCAAGCTTCCCAATAGTCAAAAAGATCCTTAGAAAGTGAAAAAATGAATTTTTATACATTCAGCCGCGTGCCACGCTCCCTAGGCGTAGAATTTGCGCTTCAGGCGCACAGCATCTGCTGTCTGACTTATACTTCATTTTTCTCCTCTTTCGAGTCTTAATTTGGTTTCGGTGTCTTCATGGAAGTTGTAGCTATGGAGCTTAGCTTTCATTTGCACGTGGTGTGACTCCAATTGGACATCTACAACTCCAGATATGGCTGAAATACGCCATATAGGTAATGTTGATTTCTCACCAAAATTCAGCACTGCACTAAAACAAAGTAACAATGCAAAACTACGAAAAATCTCTACTTAATCAAGGAAATAAGAACATAAGCATTTCATTAAATCAAAGAACTAAAATCAACAAAATATATCAAATAACTCCTTAAATTAACTAATGAATAAAAGATAAATAAGACTAAAAACAATTAAAAATATGCATATGATGAAGAGTCATCAGTCTTCACTTTGATCGTCCAATTAGTTTTCCTATTAGTCTTTAGTAGCTTGTAGGGCCTTGGAGTTTGTCTTCTTTCTTTGGGATTTGATAGCCAAGGACTTTGACTTCTTCATAGGCTCATCTTCAACCAGTATAATCTCGTGGGATCTAAGTGAGCTCCTCAGCTCTTTAAGAACTAGTTTGTTTAGATCCTTAGCCTCTTGAACTATTTTTAACTTTCGTTTCCACTTGTTGAGAAAAATTCTAAGGATCTTCTTGACATGGTCAGAGATAGTATAACTTTTTCGGAGAATCTTCAATAAAAAAAACTAGATAATCTTTATCTTCACCCATGTAAAGAGTGCATACTTCTTGACATGTAAATTTTTCATAGCTTCTTGTACCTACTTATTTCCTTTGTAGTTGAGAACTAGGGCATCAAAGACACTATTTGTTGTTTCTTTGGTGCAGCATTTTCCGAACTCTTTGAAGGTGATAACATTTATCATGAAAGTCTTGGCTCTATGATGCATCTTGTATTGATTCTTTTGATTAGAGTTGAAATCGTTTCTAGATATTTCAACACCAACAACTTCTTTTGGAGTCTCATAGCTACCTTCGACTTTGTCCAAAAATTTAGGATCCTGAAATATGTAGAAATTTCTGAGCTTGTCTTTCTAGAACTCGAATCTTTCTCCATCAAACAGAGGAGGCCTATTAACGTTTTCTTCAGTAACTTCATCACTAGAGTTAGTCATAATAACACAGATCTTTACTCAAACATGTTGAAGTGACAGCTTTGAGACCGAATTCTAATGCCAATTGTAGAACGAGAAAGACAAGAAATGAGGGGTTCAAATTGTGTTATATTTTAAAAGAGTTTTAACGAAAAAACGATGAAAACAAATCCATTAAATAGAATGACGCAACCAATTCATTCTGGTTCACCACCAACATGGTAGCTACGTCCTGTCCCTTCAACCTAAATGATTTAATCCACTAATTCACCAACTCAATTACACTTCCACCATACACCTACTAGTCAAACTGATAGTGTTCAAGTCTTCTCAATCTTTTAGCTTAGTACAATAAACTTATTAAGGATTGTAGCCACTATTGGGCTCGGTTACAAAAGAACAGGTTTAAGGTTACAAAAGAACAGGTGTAAGGGTTTTCTGAATAACTCGCAAAAGAGTGTGTTTACAATGTTGTACTCTCAGATAAAATATTTCTCAACAGCTAAACAACACAAAAGATTAAGAGCAAGAGTACAAAGACGAATGTATTGTGTTTAATGTGGTACATTGTTGCTTGTTCTTTTCAATAAGGGTTGCACGTCCTTTTATAGAATTTTTAGGGATTTGAATGTTGTCCTGATTGCAAGAAATATGCATATATCATGAAGTTTTCTATCAAATTTTCTGAGATTGATTTTCCATTTAACCTTGTTAAAGATAGCCTTGAAATCAATTATTCGATTCTTGATATGAAGACAGGAAGAGTAGAAGATATTATGATCAAAGTAAGTCGCATGGACCTTTAGATAAATACATATTCGGAGTTTTTAGCAAAGGATGCGCAAAAGCTTTGTCTTATTTAGAGCGTTGATTGTTTAAAGTGTTGACTTTCAACAGAGCATAGACTATTAAAAAAGTCAGATGATCCAATGCTTGATGCGATTATCAGAGGCAGACAAGCACTTGCTTGTCAAGGTTATCAGAGGTAGAGAGGTCAAATGCTTGATGTGATCATCAAAACTAGACTAATCAGAGCGTTGTTTGTATTAGATAAAGTCACGAGAGGCGTGTTTTAGAGCATGTTCACTAGACTTAGAACGCGGAGAATAGAATGGAGTCTTGGTGTTCTTTGAACTTGAACTTAAAGATCAGAGGATGCATCGTGAACTCATAAAAAATAACTTGATCTAGAAACTACACACTAAAACAGAACATCAGTGATTTAAATTGTTCCCACAAAATAATTTTGTTTTCAGCAAAAAAAAAAGAAAGGGTCATAGTTCTTCAAACCAACTTGGTTCTAACATACTCTAGAGGTGCCAAACCTGCTAAAAAAAAAATCTATAAAGAATTTATCACGGTTTAGGCATTAGCCTTTTTTGAAGCCACTTCTTCATCCCACTTTGTCACATAATCAACTGTGACTAAAATGTATTCATTTGAAAATAAGGATGGCAGTGATCCAACAAAGTTGATCTCGTAGCAGTTAAATATCTCAACTTCAAAAAATTTCTAGAGAGGTATTTCATATCTTCGGGAGATGCTTCCTAACCTTGGACAATTGTCACATCTTTGAACATGAACGTGAGTATCTTTTAAAATTGTAGGCCAATGAAAACCAGATTGAAGGAGTTTTGCAGCAGTCTTTTCCTCGTTATAGTGACCTCCGTAAGTTGAATTATTACAATGGCACAATATGCTTCTAGATTCTTCTTTTGATACACATCTCCTCAATAGGTTGTCAGCTACAATGTTGAATAAATAAGGATCATCCAACAAAAATTAGTTGGCATCTCGAACGAATTTCTTTTTCTGGTGCCTGTTAAAATTTTCAGGGATGATTCCAACCACTTTAAAATTTTCAATGTTAGCAAAACATGGTCTTTATTGCACCAGGAAAAGTTTTCCATCACGAAACTCTTCCAATACCTCATTTTCTTTTGTGGTCACCTCATCATTCACCTGTCTAGAAAGATGATCAGCTACCAAACTCTATAATCCTTTTTTATCATTGATTTCTAAATCGAATACTTGTTACACTAACATCCATCTTATTAGTCTTGGTTTAGAATCCAACTTAGCCATCAAGCATTTGATAGTTGTATGGTCAATGTAAACAACAACTTTGGAGCCAATAAGGTAAGATCTAGATTTTTTCAAAGCATACACTATTGCAAGCAATTCTATCTCAGTTGTTGCATAATTAATTTGAGCTTTATTTAAAACTTTTCTTTCATAGTGTATAGCATGAAAAAAACTGTTCTTTGTTTGATCTGAAATAGCCCCCACCACAAATTTCCATTCAGGTGCAATGATTACGGGTGCCAAAACTAGTTTTTCTTTTAACATATCAAAAGAATTAAGACATGACTCAAAATTAAAAGGTGTATCTTTGTTGAGAAGAATGCTCAATGGCTTTGCTATCTTCGATAAATTCTTGATGAAACGCCTATAGAATCCTGCATCCCCAAGAAAACTTCTAATTCTTTTGACATTAATTAATGAGGGAAGCTTTTCATTTACCTCCAATTTTGGCTTTATCAACTATTGGAATCAAGTTGATTTTATACTTAGAGTTTTGATGATAAAAAAAGTATTTTATGAGAACAATATATTTGACTTCAAAGAGTAAGAAAGAAGATTCATGTTTTTGAAGAAAATCTAAAATAAAATTTGATTAAAATTTATAATCGATGAAAATCTAAAATAAGATTTGATTCATATTTATAATTGAAGAAAATATTTGACCAAGTCGAAAAGATGAAATGGTCAAGATTTGAAAAAGATTTGATCAAGATTTGAAGAAGATTTGATAAACATTTGAAGAAGATTTGATCAAGATTTATCTACAACAAAATATGAACATAATCAATCTGAAAAATTTACAGACACAATTTGAACAAAATACAAACATAATCAATATAAAGAATTTACAAACTCAATCTAAACAAAATAGGAACAAAATCAATCTAAAGAATTTACAAACTCAATCTAAACAAGATACAATTCATAATTAAACAAGGACTAAATTGAAGCCCTAATTTTAACTATAAAGAGATACTCAAGGCTGAAAAAGAAGATCATCGAAAACCAGAAAATAGTAGAAGAACTCAAGATCAAAATTCAAAATTCATCTTAGAGTTCAAAGAGAGAAACACTTATTCGAATGAGAAATATTCTCTAAGTGTTTTTTCTTAGAGTGTGAGAGTTATTATTATTATTAGCTTTGTTAGAACCAAGCACTTAAAGTTCCAATATTTTGTATCCAACACGATAGTGGTTTAGTTCCTACTTCAATCTGGGGTTGTCAGGTTATTAAGAGAGGACTTGGCTTGTAGGGTCAAGGTGGTTAGTACCTTCTTCAATCTTGGGTTGTCAGGTTGTTAGGAGAAGACTTGGCTTGTAGCGTCAAGGTGGTTAGTACCTTCTTCAATCTGGGGTTGTGAGGAGAATACTTGGCTTGTAGGGTCCAATTGGTTAGTTCCTCAACAGTCTAGGGTTGTCAGGCTGTTTGGGAAGACTGGCTTGGAGGGTCTGGTGCTTTGTAATTCAAGGTATATGAATTAGTGGATTAAAGTCTTCTAATTGAGGAGATTGGATGTAGCCAAGTTAGTGGTGAACCAGGATAAATCTATGTGTCAAATTATTTATGCTTTCATTGTTTGCTGCCTCTGAACCCGATTACTTCTTACCTAAGTAATTCATAAAAACCAACCAGCCTTCATCATCTTAGCAAAAATTTATCAACTTCATCAAACACAATTCAACCTCCCCTTCTGATGTTTTCACCTTCAATTCGCATCAGAGTGAATCAGTAGATGAAGAAATTAAGGTATTTTTTGAATTTACTCGATCTGATTTAATTACTGCTATAAATATTTTTTAAATAAGAATCACAAATTGTCTTTAAAATTAAAAACACTTAGGAAAGAAAATTCAAATATAATTGAATAAGTTAATGCTTTAAAAAATCAAAGTGTTGAATTTAAAACAGAAAATGCAGCTCTGAAAACTGATATAACTGAACTTAAGACAGAAAATAAACTCTGAAAAACTAATATTATTGAACATAAAATAGAAAATGCAACTCTGAAAATTGATATTACTGAACTTAAAATAGAGAATGCAAATCAGAAAACTAATATTGTTGAACTTAAGGCTGAAAATCTAACTATGAAAAGTAATTATAGTTCAACATCAATTGAAAATACCACATGTAACTCTGATAAGCATGAACAAGTATTTCAAGATTTTCTTGATAAAAGTATGGAAAGAAGCAAGTATGCATCTATGATTTATGGTGTTAGTAGGAATAATAAAAGAGGAATAGGATTTCACGAAAAAGTAACTGAACTAAGTTTATTCCCTTTGATGATTTATGTACTATTTGCTATCAGAAAGGTCACACTAAAATATCTTGTCCTATGCTAACCACATGGAAAGACAATAAACCTTTAAGAACTAACAAACTAGGACCCAACCAGATTTGGGTACCAAAAGATAAAATTGTTTATGTTGCAGATGTTCTAAGCAACCAAATTGAAACACCAGTCATGGTGCCTGGTCCATTGATGCTTGCAATATATGAAGCATAAAATACCTATCAGAACCAGAACCATATGATGAACCATATATATCAGAAAAATCTGGAGTATCAACATAATAAAAAATGGCAGAGAAATCACATATATCAACAAAAACTGGAACTACAAAAAGAATCACAATTACCATCAGTTCCAAAATTACCAGAGGAACTTGATACATCAACAAAAATAGAAGTGTATGATTAACACTCAAAATCAAAAGACTTCTTTGAACACTCCAATCAAATTCATCAAGACTACAAACCTGGATGGGAATTCAAATCCCTTCATCCAAACGCTCTAATAAGAGAATATGAAAATTCAGAATCTGAAAACCAGAAAAGAAGAAATAAAAAGGTTTTTAGGGTGAAAATGAAATTGTTGACATATAGGTTATATCTTTCTTTAAATTAAATTATTGTCTAATTTTATGTTTACTGTGATAACAAGAAACTTGATCTTAAACATCAAATCTAAGTAAGTATTTTGCAAGTTCTCAAAAATTTAGAGGCACAAGGAGATCCACATAATTTGAAAACTTCAGCAGAAGTAGCATGCAAGTTTGGTTTTCAAAAACAACCAGAAACAACCTGAAACAAAATTGATGTTTTGGATATATTGATTTCATCGATTTATATTATGTTAAATAACAAACAACTTGACCTTAAAAAGTAAAAGCAATTTAAGGATATTGCAGGTTAACCAGAGATGAAAAATCTTCAGAGGATGAATCTGATCAAGTTATAAACAGTCAAGATAAGTCAGAAGGATGATCTGGATGGAAATACAAGTTATCTCATCTCATTGGAAGTGTAAGTGATCCTTTGAGGATCAGATCATCATTAAAAGATACCACTTTGTTTGGCTCACTCTCATCAATTGAGCCTACCACTATTGATGAAGCATTGGCAAATGATGGACGGATTCTTGCAATGCAAGAATAGTTAAATGAATTTAAGAGGAATGATGTTTGCGATCTAGTGCCAAGACCAAAGAAGAACATTATTGGAACGAAATGAGTTTTCAAAAACAAGCTAAATGAAAAAGGATAAGTGGTCAGAAACAAGGCAAGACTTGTCGCACAAGGCTACAATTAGCAAGAAGGCATTGATTACACTGAGACATTTGATCTAGTGACCAGGTTAGAAGCTATTTGTATCCTACTTTCTTTTGCTGCAAATAATAACATTACATTATTTCAAATGGATGCTAAAGGTGTTTTTCTAAATAGCTATATAAGTAAAAAAGCCTATGTTAAACAACCTCCAGGTTTTGAAAGTGCTGAATTTCCAAATCATGATTTTAAACTTAGGAAATCTATGTATGGTCTAAAACAAGCAACTAGGGCATGGTATGATAGACTTAGCAACTTTTTGTTTAAAAATAACTTTGAAAGAGGGCAGGTAGATAATACACTCTTTATGTTGATGACATTATTTTTGCAATTACTAATGGCACTTTTTGCCGATAATTTTCTAAATTGATGCAGCTTAAATTTCAAATGAGTATGGTGGATGAACTAAGTTCTTTTTAGGGATACAAATTCAGCAAAGTCAAAAAGGTATATACATTCATCAAACTAAATATTGAAAACCTATGGCTACACCAATACACCTTACCTATTCACTTGAAGAAGATGATTCATACCAAAAAGTTGACCGAAAAACCTTTAGAGGAATGATAGGATCCCTACTTTACCTTACCGCTTCCAGACCTGACATCATGTTTAGTGTATGTGTATGTGCAAGATTTCTAGCTGACCCTAGGGAATCACATTTAACTGTTGTTAAGAGAATCCTTAGGTACCTAAAATGCACTACCAACCTTACCTTGTGCTACAAGAAATCTCCTAAGTGCAAATTGAGTTGAAACTGTGATTCTAATTGTGCTGGAGAAAACTTGAGAGATAGAGCAATAGTGGAAACTTCACTTTTCTAGGTGACAACTTAATATCTTGCTCAAGTAAGAGACAAAACACCATTGCAATGTCAACATCAGAGGCTGAATACATTTCAGCAGCTGACTGCAATTCTTAACTACTTAGGATGAAACATCAACTAAAAGACTACAAAATCCTAGAAACCAACATTCACATCTATTGTGATAACACTTCTGCCATTTGTCTAACCAAAAACCCTATCCTACATTCTATAGCTAAACACATAGAGACCAAACACCACTTCATTAGGGACTTTGTCCAAAAAATGGTACTAAACATTCAGTTTGTAGACACTGAACACCAATGGGCTAACATATTCACCAAACCACTACCTGAAGATAGGTTTGACTTCATCAAGAAAAACCTAAACCTTACCTTCATACCTAACTGATGTTGTGATAACTTCAAAGATACTCAAGACTGAAGAAGAAGATCATCGAAAAGCAGAAAAGAGTAGAAGAACTCAAGCTCAAAATTCCAAATTAATTTTAGAGTTCAAAGAGAGAAACACTGGTTCGAATGAGAAATATTCCTTAAGTGTTTTTTCTTAGAGTGTGAAAGTTATTATTATTATCAGTTTTGTTAGAAGCAAACACTTAAAGTTCCAATCTTTTGTATCCAACCTGATAGTGGTTTAGTGCCTTCTTCAATTTGGGGTTGTCAGGTTGTTATGAGAAGACTTGGCTTTTAGGGTCAAGGTGGTTAGTTCCTCAAAAGTCTAGGGTTTTCATGCTGTTTAGGAAGACTGGTTTGGAGGGTCAAGTGTTTTGTAGTTCAAGGTATTTGAATTAATGGATTAAAGTCTTCTAGATTAGGGGACTAGATGTAGCCAAGTTAGTGGTAAACCAGGATAAATCTATTTGTCCAATTATTTATGCTTTCATAGTTTGCTGCCTCTAAACCCGCTTGCTCCTTATCTAAGTAATTAATAAAAACCAACCAACCTTCATCAAATTAGCAAAAAGTTATCAACTTTGTCAAACACAATTCAACACCCCCTTTCTCGTGTAATAGTTTTGCAATGCTCATTTGGATCTTTCATCATTTTACCGCTCCTAGTTGTAATAGCTTTGCAATGCTCTTTTTGGTTAGTTTGCGTTTTGGCAACAAATGCCCCTTCTTGTTGATCGGCTAAGTGTTTGACTATCTATTGAAGCAGCAACGTCAATCACAAGAAATGGGGGGGCGGGGGTTGAATTGTGATCCTTTTAAAATTTTGATTCCTGAGCTTAATTTAAATTAACTCAAGATTGAACTTGGTTTGATAAAGACATATCGTTCTTCGTTAGAATATAACAATATAAACTTCAAAAAGTGATTACTGCTATGTAGGTGAAAAACAAAAAGGAGTTAAGGGATAAAAAGATCACACACAAAAAGTACACTGGTTCACCCAACTAGGGCTAGTCCAGTCCTCACAAGATTGAGATTTTCACTATGTGCTTCAGAACCAAGAATGTTCTCCTTCACACCTTTTCTCTTGATCACACCTTGATCAATTACAATCTTCACCTTTCAACCTAGAAAGGATTTTTACAATCACCTTTCAGCCTTGAAAGGATTTTTACAAACATACTTAATCTTACATAAAAGATAGACTTGAGTTACAAATGATGTGTATGATAAAAGTATTTGGGATCTTGAAACTTCTCAACACTTTTTTGAGATAAATAAAGACAAACTTAGTAAATGATGATCCAAAGATATAGTGAAGAGAGCTGGATTTTTTGACTTGTTATTACTTGAACAAGTGTTGGTAGATTTGTAAATTGAACTCTTGCCTTCATCTTTTAATTGATCTTCAATTTATAGATGATAAAAGGCTTTGAATATTCAGTTTAAAATGAATGTAGTTGTTGGATACATTTTCCAAGTGTCAGATATATTTTAAAGCAATTAAAGCAATTAAACATGCGTTTATATTGCTGTCTAGAACGTTCGTGACAATCAAAGAAGGTTCTTGCTTTTGGGTTTGATGGAAAACGGGAATGAGTGAGTGAATGAGCTGTGAAATGTCAATTTGGTACTGTTTCCAATCAGAATTATGCAGAGCTTTCTGCAGAATATTGCAAGTACAATGTACTTGTATCCTTGCTCACAACTCATTAATTTGGAGATCAATCTTGAGGTTGTTTTCCTCCTATGGGCTTCACCATTCATTTGAGCAGTCTTAATACTCTTTAATATGTGGTTTGCACTGTCGAAAATTATTTGTTTTAATTCTGCCTTTAAAAAAGAATAACCAGAATGTTCTTTTGTAAAACTATAACATTCTTCGTTTTTTTTATGAGTGCTGTATTTTGATCTTTGACATCTGTTATGTGTCATGCTTTTCTACTCTTTGCGCGGGATGATTTTTACAGTGTCAATGTCTTATCGTTTTTATCCTTGCTGTACTTTATTAACCATCAATCAGGAGATTGATCTTGTTGTTTGTTCTTGATGCTTTACCTTGCCTTTTGTTGATCTTATGGAAAGAATCTGTCCAAAATGATCTTGAGTAGATTATTAAATTCCTCTGTAATGAATAGTGATGATTTGTAGTGTAGATAGATGTACTTTCGTAGCCCAGATCGATCTTAAATTACAGCAGATTTTGTTCTTTGTAAACCAGAACGTTCTTGGATTAAAGCTATGAAAACCAGAACGATCTTCATTTTTCTGTTTAATAACTAGAACAGTCTTGCTTTCTCATATTTCTGTTTTTGGTAAACCAGAATGATCTTCGTTTTTCGAGACTGGTCTTGTCATCAATTTTATGCACTTTGATGAAGTGAATGGCTTCTTGCTTGTTCACTTATGCAATTCATGTTCCTTAAATAAAACTCAAGTTCAATTATTAGTAGATCACCATTCATAAAACTTAATCATTTATTTCATAAGGTTTGTTGTCATTAAAACTTACATCAAAAAGGTTTTTACCTCAATATCTGTTCCACTTGTACATTCAAATTTTTTATTGATGCATAAGTATTTTTCTAGTGTGCATCAATTTTTTTTTGATTTTCCATTGACATTTGCATGAATTGATTTAGAGTGTCCTCCAATTTTGAAGTTTTATCTTGTTGAGGAGGATTCTGTTTGTAATTCTTATAAGGTTGTTGTCTGTTGGAAGTTCCTGCATCTTGTCACCATCCTTTGCCATTGATTGCATTGTTTCCTCTTTGATAATTATTGTTTCCATGGTATTGCCCTTGTCTTTGTTGGTTTCCCATATAGTCACCTCTTCATCAAACATATGACAATATCTTGTAGGTTGGTCTCCATAATAGAGTTCACAATATGCAATCTTGTAGGTTGGTCTCCATAATATAGTCTCATGAACACAACCTCATTTTCTTCTTCTGGTGCTCCAAGTGTACTAGAAAGCTCATAGAACTTTGTAAGATAAGTGTATGGATCCTCGTGATCTAAACTAGCAAAAAGGTTTGCATATAGAATTTGAAGGAGTCCAGTCTTCTTCTATGTTTGGTACTCATCGGATGTCTGACGACGTGAGCTACTCGTCTTGGGCTATTTTGGCATGGCATTCCTCCATTTTTGTTGTTAAAATCATTGTTATTTCTGTTGTTGTTGTTGTTGTTACTAAGACCAACCATGGTTTCTTCAGGTATCAGAGAGGTTGAATAAATAGAAATAGAAATTCCTTCTTGTTGCTCCCTTTGCTTGGATAACTACTTCTTTTTTCTGGTTTTGCTATTGTTTATCTAGGCTATTCTTTCGATTTTAGAATAAAAAAATAATTGATCCTTAGGTGTTTTATCTCGCATAAACAAAATTCAGCAATTTAACCAAACAAGCTAGCAAACACAATGGATAACGAATACAAACATATGCAAATTTAAAATAAATTAAAAAATTGCTTAGAATAATATTAATTGTTGTTATGCTATAATATCTAGACAAAAGTCTCTGACAACAGGGTCATTTTGTTGTTATAGGGACTTGTGCATATATAGTCGTTCAACAAAGTTATGGTTTTAAGTGAAGGAATATAAGAGTTTTGTTCGTTAATTCAATTAAATTTATAACAACTAATGTAATGTAAATTTAATAGTGAGATTAAATTACTGGGATTAGATTTCATCATTCACTTTCTCATGTATCCTACTGATCAGTTACACATATTCACGTTAACATCAACATTTACTCTGTCACTATTCATGCGTTATTAATTCCTTAATAACTGCAAGATATCAAATGTCTTGCTTAAACGACAAATCCTGATCTTGTTAACAAAGACGATCGCATTAACAATCGACAATTCGAGACAATTAAACCTAAATTTATTCCTAGAGTTTAGATTCAATAGATGTTTATTCTAAATCAATATCTAAAGAGTATTTTCCAATAAAACTTCAAATCAAATACCAAATTATCAGTGATCAAGTCATAACAAGCATTAAGAACATGGATAAACATTGATATTCATGAGTAACTAGAATATATATATATATATATATATATATATATCAAAAGAGATTCAAAAGAGTATGATTGATTACATATAATCCCAAAAAAGCTACTCATTGTTGTGGTAGCTTTACATTATCAAGATGAAAATAAGAGAAATTGGTCTTCAATGATGATTTTCCTGTTTTCTCCAACAGCTTGCTCTCAATTTCGAGTTTTCTTTCTATGCTTCAGCTTTAAATAGTCTTCTAAAAAGTGACATTTCACTGAGGGAACATCTAATTAGCTTAGCGAGTGAGCATTCTTCATGCTGAAGCAAATTCCAACTGTCAAACTACCTTTAATTTTGGTCAGCGAGATTAGAATTCTCTTAGCGAGATTAACTTTGCAAAATTAAGCAAACTCGCTGCCTTGAACTCGCTTAGCTAGACATTTGCTCCCTCACTGAATTCCATCTTTGTTGTTTCATCAAATCTTGGCGTATCATCATTCTCATATATCAACCTATTTAATAGAACATATATAAGAATTAGGAAAAAAAATATCACGTGTTTCTATTAAACTAAGACAATAAATGCTTATAAATTGTCTCTCAAACTTGGTAAAATTGGCACTTATCACTAATTGATCTCCATATTTATAAGGAACCATGCCCAACGAATATATTGCTATTTCAAGACCATTATGAAGCTCATTTCATCTATAAATACTTGAAAACTTCAAAGGTTCAAGCAAGCGAAATCAATATAATTATAATCCACGTATTCAAGTGCCTTATCAATCAAGACTCTCTTCAAATCAAACACATTTCAGCTCTTGATATAATATTATAAGGCTCATCATACTGAGTGTGCTACAAATATTCTTTCAAAATACTTAAGTGAATCTTAGATCCCATAAACACAATTCATTTACTTGTAACATTCTCAAATCATTCTAGTGTTAAAGTCAGTTTGAGTGAAATCTTTATAAAGTTTGAGTGAGACTTAAAAGCACGAATTGCAAGCCTTTTATGGGTAATAATATACAGATTGTAACGAATCAAGGTTGATCAAAATAAAAGCTCTGAAGAACAGAACATTCTGAAGAGAGACATCTTAAAAAAATCTCACCAAGGATAAACACTGGACATAGCCTATTTTTTGGATGAACCAGTATAAATTTTGGTGTGCTATCTCTCTATCTCTTACTCATTATATTTCATTTGCATTTACTTTTTATTTTCATAACATTGTTTACTTAAAAATAAAATTGTTCATAATGTTCTCGACAAGAAAAAGTTCTCATTTTCATTAGTTACATTTTTCCAAGAGTTTTCTTGAGAAAGGTAATTAATGTTAAGTGCAGGAACAAAAATTTTTAAAGTATCACAATTCAAACCCCCCATTTCTTGTCATTATTCATTCTAGTTTAGAAAATGCCGTCGGCAAGGTGGAGAGGAAGGTCGCCAGTGGTGGGTACCTACTTACATGACGCGAGGATTTGAAAATGTTGTATCATTGATCGATGGGATCTCCATCTTGATTTCAATCTAGAGAGTATTAATGTAGGTTAAACAATTTTTTTAAGAGGCAACACTATTTGGAGATGAACATCTTGAAGTTCTACATTGTTTCCCGCCGATGACGAGGAGGCAGTGGTTTCGTCTCTTGGCAGTGGTTGTTGTGGTCCAACCACTGCGCTTGTCACCTTCCTTTGTCATGTAGCCTTCTTTAGGGCCATGAGTTAGACCTTTTGAAGTAATGGTGGTGGAATTGGAGTGTTCAATTCCCACATATGACATTAATGGGTTAGAACCAAGTTGGTTTTCCACTTATAGTTTTGATGTTAACAAAAGTATTTTATGAGAACAATAAATTTTGATTAATAAATTCATTAAGTATGCAAAAATTGGAAGAAGAAAATCAAAGGAAGGTACCAGAGGAAAGCCACCAGAGGAAGTCACTAGAGGAAGTGACCTGAGGATGTCTACCTCTGAACATATGCCTCTGAAAGTAACGTGCCTTTGAAGGTTACAAAATTTCCTCTGATGTCTGGGTCTAATAACTGGGTCTAAAGACTACCTCTGAAGAATGGCTCTGAAATTCAGCTTGAAGACTACCTCTGAAGATTGAATTTTAAGCATGCCTTTGAAGAGTTCATATCAAGGTATAATTAACTCTTAAGAGATTTTTCAAATCATAAATTCAAAGCTCATAATCCGCAAATCAAAATGGTGCAACACACTCCAAATGCTACCTCTCATTTGTTCCAAACTCTTGTAACCCAACCCGTTAGTGGCTTCCGTGTTCCTCAAGCAATCTGTAGGTTTATTAGTTATGTTGAGAAGACTTGGTTTGTAGACTCAAGGTGTTTGTGTTCCTCAAAAAATCTGTAGGTGTTAGGTTGTTTTAAGAAGACTGGCTTGTAGGGTCAGGTGTTGTGTAATTCAAGTTTTAAATTAGTGGATTAAATCCTTCTGAGTGAGAGGAATGGACGTAGCTACCAAGTTGGTGGTGAACCATGATAAATTCTTGTGTCACTTTCATTCTGCAATTCTTGTTTTACTTATGCCTTTGATCACTTAACCCAAATGCTACTACTTTTATTCAGTAAGTCACCAAAGCCGAACTAGTTTTAAATAAATTAGCAAAAAGAATCCAACTTAGTCAAACACAATTCAATTCCCGTTCTCTTGTTTGCACCTTCAATTGGCATCACGAGCCCGGTTTCAAAAAATTAGTAATTTACAGTGTTTGAACAAAGATTCAAGGATTCAACAATATCAAGATTTGGTGAAGAAGTTGTTGGAGAAAACCTCAACATGTCACCTTTGTTTGATGGTGAACGATTTGATTACTAGAGGGACATGCTGAGGAGTTTCTTTATCTCACAAGATCTTGAACTTTACGACTTAGTGGAAAATGGTTACACTGCTCCAACAAATTCTGATGGTACTGAAATTTCAAGGAAAAAGATGGATGTTGAATAGAAGAAGATGTACAATATGCATTACAAATCTGAACCTTCATGATCAATGCAATCACCTTCAAGGAATTTGATAACTGCACTGAAAAAGAAATAGCAAAAAGCATCTATGACAATTTGGTTCTGACTTATGAAGTAAGCAAGCAAGTTCAATAAACAAAGGCCAACCTCCTAGTTAGAAAATATGAGTTGTTCAAGATGGAAGAAGATAAAGTCATTGAAACAATGTTTTCCAGATTCCAGACTCTGGTCTCAGGAGTAAAGGTAATTGAGAAGAGTTATACTACTGTTGATCATGTGAAGAAAATTCTTAGGAGTTTGCCAAGAAGTGGAAACCTAAGATTACTGCTATTCAAGAAGCTAAAGATCTCGATACTCTTAAATTGGAAGAATTGATTAGCTCCTTGAGATCACATGAAATTGAGATTGTAGAGGATGAGCCCAAGAAGAAGAAGCCGACTTTGGCCTTGAAATCCAAGTAGAAGAAGGTTTCGAAGGCAACGGTAGAATCAGAGATAATGATTCATATGATCATAATCTAAACTTAGAGGACTAGGAGCTGGCTTTCATATCTAGAAAAATTCAGAAGATGTGGCACAACAGAAAGAAGCAATTTCCTCAAAGATATTCCAGGCAGTCCAAAAGAGGAAGGGATGAAAAATATGACAAGAAAATCATCATATGCTATGGATGCAAAGAACCTGGACATGTCAAGTCTGAATGTCCAAATCTGGAAAAAGGGAAACATTAGAGGAAAGATTCCAACCCCAAGAAGAAGGTTCAGATGGCTACATGGGACGATTTTGATGAATCCTCTGATGAAGAAGAGCAAGCGGTTTTGGCTCTGATGGCTCATATAAACTCTGCCTTTGGATCCAACACAGACACCGATTATGACTCTGGAAGTGAATCAGTTGATGAAGAAATTGAGGTATTTTCCGACTTAACCCGATCTAATTTAATCAATGTCATAAATGATTTCTTATATAAAATGCACAAGTTGTCTCTAAAATTGAAAGCACTTAGGAAAGTGAATGCAAACTTAACTAAAGAAATTAATGCCTTAAAAATTGAAAATGTTGAGGTTAAATATGAAAATAAAACCTTGAAAGATACTCTTGTTTCAAAATCTTTAGAAAATGTCACATGTAATTACCATAAATATGAAGAAGCATTCCAAGACTTTCTAGCTAAAAGTATGGAAAGAAGTAAGTATGCTTTTATGATTTATGGAGTTAGTAGAAATGGTAAAAGAGGTCTAGGATTTGAAGAAACAATAACTGAACCTAAACTTATTCCCTCAGATATTTTGGGTACTATTTTCTCTAAAAAAGGTCACTCTAAATTATTTTGTCCCATGTTAAATACAAGGAAAGACAAGAAACCTTGCAAGACTAACAAACCAGGACCAACCAAATTTGGGTACTTAAGAAGAAAATTATCTATGTTGCATATGTCCTCAATAGCCAAGTTAAAACACCAATCATGGTACCTGGACAATGGATGCTCGCGACATATGATGGGAGAAAATTCTATGTTCCAAGACCTAACATTGATCAAAGAAGGCACGGTAACTTTTGGAGGAAAACAAGAAGACTAGATCATGGGACAAGGCATAGTTGGTAACGACACTTCTCGTTTTATTAAAGATGTTTTGTCTGTTAAAGGTCTTAAAAATAATTTATTATGTATTAGTCAGTTAAGTGATAATAATTATGATATTATATTTAATCAAAAAACATGCAAGGCAATTAGTCAAAAAGATGGATTTGTACTCTTTACAGGTCATAGACAAAATAACATATATAAGATAAATCTGTTTAGTCTAGAGAAACAAGATGTTAAGTGTCTAATGTCAGTAAATAAAGAGAAATTATTTTGGCACAAAAGGTTAGGTCATGCAAACCTTAGATTAATCTCAAAATTGAATAAATTTCAACTAGTTAGAGGTCTACCTAAGCTTAGCTACAAAAGTGAAACTATGTGTGCAGCATGTCAAAAGGGAAAACAAACAAAGAACTCATTTACCCATAAGAACTTAGTCACTACCTCAAAACCTCTTGAACTCATACATATAGATCTCTTTGGGACAGTGAAAGCAGCCTCACTAAATGGAAAGAAGTATGGCTTTGTGATAGTAGATGATTACACTAGGTGGACTTGGGTAAAATTCTTAAGAAATAAAGATGAATTCCATTAAGTGTTTATTGCATTTTGCAAACAAATAATGAATGAAAAGGGTCTTAAGATTGTAAAAATTAGAAGTAATCATGGAGGAGAATTTGAAAACAAGTTCTTTGAAAGTTTTTGTGATGAGAATGGAAACTCTCACAACTTCTCCTATTCTAGAACACCACAACAAAATGGAGTTGTAGAAAGAAATAATAGATTCCTTCAAGAAATGGCCAGAACCATGCTCATTGAGATGGATATTGCAAAACATTTTTGGGCAAAGGCAATTAACACTGCATGTTTTATTCAAAATAGAATCTTTATTAGGTCAATATTGAATAAAACACCATATGAATTATGGAAGGTAAAGCGCCTAATATCTTCTACTTTAAACAATTTGTTTGTACTCGTTATATGTTAAACACTAAAGACAACCTTGATAAGTTTGATTCCAGATCACAAAAGTGCACATTCGTTGGATACTCTAAAAAATCTAAAGCTTATAGAGTGTTTAGGAAACTCATATTGTGGAAGAATCAATACATGTTAAATTTGATGACAAACAGTTTGACCTTAAAAAGTCAAAGCAAGTTGATGATAGTGCAGGTTTACTGGAACAAGATGCAAACAAATCAGAAGAACCTGAAAAACGAGAGGATACAAGTAAATTAGAAGAAGATGACAAATCTAGCCCAGCCCGATAGTGGCTTTCGTGTTCCTCAAGCAATTTGTATTTTTTCAAGTTGTGTTAAGAAGACTTGACTTGTAGAGTCAAGGTGTTTGTGTTCCTCAAAAAGTCTGTAGGTGTCAGGTTGTTTTGAGAAGACTGACTTGTAAGGTCATGTGCTGTGTAATTCAAGTTTTAAATTAGTGGGTTAAATCCTTCTGAGTGAGGGGACTGGACGTAGCTATCAAGTTGGTGGTGAACCAGGATAAATTATTGTGTCAATTTAACTATGACATTCTTGTTTTACTTCTACCTCTGATCAATTAACCCGATTACTATTACTTTTATTCTAAGTAAGTTGTCAAACCCAAACCAGTTTTAAATAAATTAGCAAAAAGAACCCAACTTAGTCAAACACAATTCAACCCTCATTCTCGTGTTTGCACCTTCACAATGATTCGAAGTGAACCTAGATCTATTGTTTGAGATATGAGAATATGACGGTGCTACGACGATGACTTGCGACCGTTCGTTGGTGTACCTACACACACTTCGAAGATTAAATATTTAATTTTGTGTCTGAGAGTGAGAGGTTTTAATGTTAAAATAATGTGTACCTTCCACCAATGTGTGGGTGAGATTATGATTTGAGGATCATGAGTGCCATTGTGTGGCCTTGGGAGGAGATCCAGGTGAGTTTTGGTATTCACAGCTTGAAACCCTTTTATTACGTTGCTATCCTCTGATTCTTTAATGTATTTGGGCTTGACATGGAGCAGACTATACTTCAGTCCTATTCAAAATACAATGATATTTGTAATTGGTTTTGCACTCTTCTAACATACTTTGTGCTTGAAGTGGGGTCATACATTTCGTCTTTTCTATGCGAAAAAAAAAGGAGTTTACACCTCTTGCTTAACATAAAATGAAGACTAAATTAAATATAAATAAAAGGATAAATTTTCTAACTTCATGACACACTACGCCAAAAATGACATTTTATAGCGCGTCTTTTACAGCGCTTATTAAATACAAGCGCTGTTGTATAAATTTTTTAAAAATAACGGAGGATACAACAACGCTTTTTTGACAAGCACTGTAAAAAAAACGCTGTTGTAGGATCATATAGGGTCACATACGCTTGCACATAGCCTTTTACAGCGCTTTTTTAGAAAGCGCTGTAAAATCAAGCGCTCTCACATAGCCTTTTACAGCGCTTTGTGAGCGCTGTAAACACAAGCGCTGTAAAATGTAGCGCTCCCACCTTATGTTACATAGCTTTTACAGCGCTTATTGTGTAAGCGCTGTAAAATCCTTGCGCTTTTTTATAATCAAATGACCTATTACAACGCTTTTTACACAAGCGCTGTAATAGGCTTGCCCTTTCACATTATTATAGGACCTATTAGAGCACTTTCTGAACAAGCGCCGTAAAATCATTCGTTTTAAATAAAAAACATTCACTTTAAGTAAATAAAAACAAATTTAAAACAACTTTAATACGTTGTCCAAACCCTACGAACTCTCATCGTCCCTCCCCTGCGAACCCTCCTGTGCGCCCATCTACAAATTGATTTACCTCTTCCTCCTTTAAAACAAATTGATCATCAACGTTCAGGTACTTTATTTTATTTCATTGTTGTTGTCACTAATTCAAACTGATAAATTGTTACATGATATATATGTTCTGTTTTGAAATCAATTAATCTTGGACCATTAATATTATAAGATATGTGTAATATTATCAATATATAGGTCATATATATCAGACTTGAAATCATGCTTATTGTGTAACTGCATTTATATATATATATATAGGTCATATAAATGGACCGGAAATGGATGTCTGCCAATCGATTGACAAAAGAGTATGAAAATGGAGTGAAGGAGTTTATTGAGTTTGCAGTGATGAATGCAAAAGATCCAAATAGAGTCGTTTGTCCTTGTTTAAAATGTTGTTTTGGAAAACGCATTAGAGCAGATGAATTGGAAGGACATTTAGTATGGTATGTAATTGATCAAAGCTATACATGTTGGATAAGACATGGTGAGAAAATCAATGGAAACACTCGCACAGATACATATGTTTCAACTGATTTCGACACAGATACATATGAGCCGGACCGAGTTGAGGAGATTGCAAAAGCAGTTGAAGAAGATCTTCGTGATTGTCCTAAAATGTTTGAGAGCTTGTTGAGTGATGCAGAGAAACCATTATATAATGGTTGTACTAAATTCACAAGACTTTCGGCGATACTAAAGTTGTACAACTTAAAAGCGAGTAATGGATGGTCTGATAAAAGCTTCACAGAATTACTAACACTCTTAAAAGATATGTTGCCAGATGATAATGAACTTCCTTGTAGAACCAACGAGGCAAAACGAATTTTGTGCTCTATTGGTATGAGTTATGAAAGGATTCATGCGTGTCCTAATGATTGCATTTTATTTCGAAATGAATATGAATTACTAAAGGCGTGTCCGAAATGCAATGTCTCTCGATATAAGAAGAAAGAATCTACTCCAGCAAAAGTCGTGTGGTATTTTCCGATAATACCAAGATTTAGGCGCATGTATCGCAGTGAAGTAGATTCAAAACACTTGACATGGCATGCAGATGAAAGAATTAGAGATGGAAAGTTTCGACACCCTGCAGATTCTCCGCAATGGGCAAAAATTGATCACGAGTATCCTGAATTCGGGATAGAGTCGAGAAATCTACGCCTTGCACTTTCTACTGATGGAATGAATCCACATGGTCTTCAAAGCATCTCACACAGCACGTGGCCTGTGATTTTGTTGATTTATAATCTACCTCCATGGTTATGTATGAAGCGTAAGTTTATGATGTTGTCTCTGTTAATTTCTGGACCCAAACAACCGGGGAATGATATCGACGTATACTTGGCTCCTTTAATTGAAGATTTAAAAATTATGTGGGAGACAGGTGTAGAAGTCTATGACGGGTATAAGAAAGAATGTTTCAATTTGAGGGCTATGTTGTTCGGCACAATTAATGATTTTCCAGCATATGGTAATTTATCAGGATATAGCATTAAAGGTCAGTGTGCATGTCCTATATGTGAAGAGAGTACAAATTGGATGCGGTTGAAACATTGTAAGAAGAATGTATTTCTTGGACATCGTAGATTTTTACCTTATAGTCATCAGTATCGTGGGTGGAGAAATGCATTGAATGGAAAATCAGAGGAAGATAGAGCTCCTGTAGCATCGACTGGATATCAAATACTTGAGAAAGTACAAGGTTTGACCAATAAATTTGGCAAACCTTTTGCGGGAGAGTTGGTCAAAACTGGGTGGAAGAAAAAGTCAATTTTCTTTGAATTGCCATATTGGAAGTCATTGTATGTAAGACATTTTCTCGATGTGATGCATATTGAGAAAAATGTATTTGACAGTGTTATTGGTACGTTACTCAATGTACCAGGAAAGTCTAAGGATGGCATCAATGCAAGATTGGACTTGGTCGATATGGGGATAAGAAATGAATTGGGTCCCGTAAAGAAAGGAAATCGCACATATCTACCTCCAGCCGCTCATACTCTATCTAGAAAGGAAAAAATTGTTTTGTGTAAATTTCTACACGAAGTTAAAGTTCCAGAAGGATACTCTTCAAACATTAAAACTTTAGTTTGTATGAAAGACCTCAAGTTAAAAGGTTTGAAGACCCATGATGCTCACATTCTAATGGAGCATTTGCTACCAATAGGTATACGTTCAATTTTACCTGAAAAAGTTCGCCGAGCCATAACTAAATTATGTTTCTTCTTCAGGGAAATTTGTAGTAAAGTGATCGATCCTCAGAAATTATCGAGATTGCAGAGGGAAATTGTTGTTACTTTATGTGAGCTTGAAATGTACTTCCCGCCCTCGTTTTTTGATATAATGGTTCACCTTACTGTTCATCTTGTTAAGGAGACACAACTTTGTTGGCCAGCTTATATGAGATGGATGTACCCGATAGAACGATATATGAAAATATTAAAAGGGTACGTAAAAAGTAGAAGTCGACCAGAAGGTTGTATTGCTGAACGGTACATTGTTGAAGAAGCTGCTGAATTTTGTACTGAATATCTGTCAAATGTTGAATCCATAGGGCTTCCCATGTCTCGTCATTCGGGAAGATTATCAGGAGAAGGGATAATTGGAAAGAGACTAATGACTATATCAAGGACAGAATGGGAGCAGGCAGAATTGTATGTTCTACACAATGAAGATGAGGTTCAGCCGTATGTTACAATACACATGGATCAATTATCTAGTTTGAACATGAATAGGAATCAAAATTGGATAACTCGAGAGCACAATCGAAGTTTCATAACATGGTTAAAAAATCACATAAAGTCAAAGTTTGATGTAGACCCCGGATCAATTTCACAGAGATTGAGGTGGCTAGCAAATGGTCCGAGTTTACATGTATTTTCCTACACAGGTTATGTAATTAATGGCTACACATTTTATACCAAAGAACAAGATGATCAAACAACTATGCAAAATAGCGGAGTCACTCTCGTAGCTGAAGCGATGCATATCTCAAGTGCAAAAGACAAGAACCCAATATATGCAAATCTATCATATTTTGGGGTTATCGAGCGCATATGGGAGCTAGACTACACAATGTTTCGTGTTCCCATATTTGGTTGCAAGTGGGTCGATAATAATAATGGCGTTCGGATTGATGAGTCAGGGTTCTTGCTTGTCAATTTTAATAGGGTGGGATACAAAGATGAGCCTTTTATTTTAGCGTCGCAAGCTCAACAAGTGTTTTATGTCACTGATCCTGCTGATGATAAATGGTCCGTTGTCCTATCGACCAACAAAATAAGTGATGATAACAATAATGATGAAGATGTTGGTAATGATCTTTTCTTTGCAACATCACAACCACATGAAATTGGTTCAACTGATGATGGTTTATATCTTAGAGATGATCATGATGAGGGAATTTGGATTAATCCATCGTTTCGTATCATTAATGGACAAACAAATGTGAATCCCACCAAGAAAAGAAGAAGGGCATCTTAATGTGTTTAATTTTTTAATCCATGTAATTTGAACTGAGTTCATGTGTAATCCATGTATTTGATCTGCCATAATTAATTGAGCATTTTGGTATTTAGCTTGAACTGTTAATTTGTAATTTTCTGCTTATACTGTATGTAATTGTATACTGAACTTGACCTCATCAGGGCTTATGATTTAACTAATTTGAAAGAAATGATTTAACTAATTTGGAAAAAACAGGGCTTATGTAAATTATTACAAGCGCTGCAATAGGGTTTTAAAAAAATAAATATAAGGAGGTCTTTTACAGCGCTTTCTACATAAGCACTGTAAAAGGTTCACACAACCTTTGGACTTTCATATATAAAACCTTATTACAGCGCTTATCTAAACAAGCGCTGTAATAGGGTTTTAAAAAAATAAATATAAGGAGGTCTTTTACAGCGCTTTCTACATAAGCGCTGTAAAAGGTTCACACAACCTTTGGACTTTCATATATAAACCCTATTACAGCGCTTCTCCAAATAAGCGCTGTAATAGGGTTTTAAAAAATAAATTAAGGAGGTCTTTTACAGCGCTTTCTACATAAGCGCTGTAAAAGGTTCACACAACCTTTGGACTTTCATATATAAACCCTATTACAGCGCTTCTCTAAACAAGCGCTGTAATAGGGTTTTAAAAAAATAAATTAAGGACGTCTTTTACAGCGCTTTTTCACAAGCGCTTTAAAAGGCTTATAAAAAAGCGCTGTAGTAGGCTTTTAAAAAATAAAATGATGAGACCTATTACAGCGCTTTTTGGAAAAGCGCTGTAATAGGTCTTTATATATAACAGTAAACCTCATCAGCTTCATGTTCATTACGTAAATTTTTCAGTTTCCTTCTCCTTCTCCTTCTCATTGCGAACCCTACGAACCCTACGATCAGTTTCAGTTTTCCTTGTTTCTTCCTCATTGCTTACTCTCATCCTACACCTACGATCGTCTGCGAACATCATAAACATCAAGTAAATACCGTTTTCATCCTCGTTTTCGCGAAACCCGTAACCCTGCGCCGTTCGTCTTTGAACCCGTAACCCTAAGCATTTAAAAGAGTTATTTCAGGTATTGTGTTTATTAGTTTTTTGTTTCACTAAAATGCATGTTAACTTATTTTGCTACGTACTTAGACTGAACTGCATGTTGATGTTGAATTGAACTGAACTGCATGTTGATGTTGAACTGAACTGAACTGCATGTTGATGTTGAACTGAATTTTGTAGATAAATGGATACTAACAAGGAGTTAGATTGTCAAAATGAAGAAGTTGGCAACACTAAGACTTACGAAAATGAAGTCAAACGTGGTGCAACAATAATGCAAAATGTTATTAAAGCAAGAAGTACTGGGCAAAAATTTGAGGTATACTTTGTTTGTTGTTTTCTGTTTGTGCTATTTATACGATACTTTGTTTGCTGTTTAAATTGTTTGCTATTTATAATTTGAGGTACTTACTATATGAGTTTATTAGGTTGGATGGAATGAGAGTGGTCAACCTATTGACCCCAACAGTTCCATGTTTGTTAGTTATATTGGAGCTGTTGTTCGTCAAAATATATCAATCACAATAGATGATTGGAGAGATAAGGCATTGAAGGATGCCAAAGATGTATTGTGGGCTGATATACAGGTAATTTTTTTACTCCACCCTATTACTTATAAATTTTTACATACTGCTTTGAAGTATTTTACTCAAACTATATATTTATTTGGTTTGCAGTCAGCTTTTGTTCTTGATGAGGTGAGAAAGAGCTATGTGCTCAGAGTTGCCGGGAAAATACACCGGTGCTTTAGATCTCACCTCTCTAATTGCTATTTAAAAGACCGTGAAGGAAATACGAATGCGGAAGCTCCAAAAATATATAAACATTATATATCAAGTGAGGAATGGAGCGCATTCGTATCAAAACGTTCCGACCCCGCATTTGTTGTAAGTGATTAATTTATTAGCATTTTTGCTTTATTATTCATATTCATAGCGTATTTTAAATTTTTACTAGATTGTTTTTTTTTTTATTTAGAATATTAGTAAGGCAAATCGCGAGAGGGCAAAAATTATTCCCCACCCATACAAGAAATCTCGTATGGGATATGCTCGTCTAGAGCAAAAACTTGTAAGTTATTCCTCATCACTTTTATTTAATTAATGTGGTATATTATAAACTATACTATCTAACTAATATTTTGTTTATGATCTTAACGATAATAGCTACAAGACACCTAATCCGATCAACCGTTGGGTCGTCATGTATTGTGGAAGAAAGCTCGTGTAAATAAAGACGGAGTGGTTGATAATGAAAATGTACAAAAAGTAATAGAACTTTGTGTAAGTATATTTATCACTTTAATATTTTTTAATATTGTACGTATTTTAAAAATGTTATTTAACTTATCTTTTTAATCCTATGTGTATTTTAGGCGAATCTTGAATCGGAAAATCAAGAGGACAACAAGGAAAGTTGCAGGGACATATTAGGTAAAGTGTTCAATGTTCCTGAATATTCCGGCCGCGTGAGGGGGAAAGGATTTGGCGTAACTCCGAGAAGTTATTTTTCACAAGAGAAGCGCCAAAATCCATCTAACGAGGAAGTATTAGAGAAGATTAGAGTATTAACCGAGCAAGTGGCCCTCTTGGTGAAGACAAATAAATAAAACCAACTTGCGGACCATCCCCAACGTGAAATTCACATTGAGAGTGAAAACGCAAGTTGCAACGTTGGTCTCAACAGTCTTCCTGAGGTAATTAATTACTTAATAAAATAAGAAATTCATTAAAGTTAATTTTTTCACATACTTATGTATTAACCATTGATTTTAGGGGGTCACTCCATGCGTGCTATACTTATCTTCCCCCACTCATCGGAAGGTCGGAAAGGGAACATTGTGCAATGCTCCGGGCGAGGTATTGCACAACACACCAATCCCTGCGGGCCATGTCAAAGTATCGCCAGTTATTGCTTTGGAACCAACAGCACCGTTGCCTGTACCGGACAACGATGCATATCTGAATTATTTGGGCGAAGCAATTGGCAGCTACGTGGCATGGCCCAAACATCTTGTTGCCCTTGACAAGGTATGCTTAATTAATTGAAATGTATGTTTAATTGATTATATTTAATTGCTGAATTTTTTCCAATGTTAACTTTAATTTCACATTTATTTAGATTCAAATAAAGTCTAATAAAGGGAATGATAAGAAGATTCCCAGAAATGAAACAGTCACATCGCCCGAAAAGGTTTGTAACATTTATTCTGTAAGGTTTGTCATTTTTTCTGATTCAATAAACTAACAATTTGAGTAACCTCATTTTTTCAGATTCAATCTAATAAACCACCCGCACAGCAAGCCAGCAAGCCAGCTGCCGCACCACGACCGGATGTTCGTGGCAAAAATAAAGCCGGCAAACCTAAAAAATTGGAGGGTAATAAAACTGGCAAACTGCAAAAGCTGGAGGGTAATAAAGCGGCCAAAGTTGTTGTTGCTAAAAAACTGGATCGTGTAAAATCAGTTGCTGCTCCTGCTCCTAAAATAAGTCAGCCACGACTTGCTCCATATGGGTCGTGTCTTGACATACAGGCAAAAAAAAATATGGGCAGCGACGATTCACGAATAATAAGCATGGATAAAGATCTATTCGGAGACGCGTATGAAGAATTTTTTGAAAAAGAGCACATATACGAACTTCTCGACCATAAGGAGCTGAGAGCTACTGTTATGAGCATTTACATGAGGTAAAAATTACTTTTCATCACATTTATTTGTAATTAATTTAATTTATTGGTAATTAATCTAATTTGAAATTTTTATTGAAGGTTTTTGTATGAGAAGTTCGTGTGCGCGCGCAGATTGTCAAATAAATTTTCATTCTTGTCTCCGCATAAGATATCGATGCTTAAACACGATCCAGCGAATGTAAATAAATACGTTTAGATATACTATTAGGAAATAAAGAGAAGGATAAGTTATTCCTTGCACCATATAATTCAGGGTACGTAATTATATATTCTATATTTATATCTTTTTTATTTTATGAGATCTTAATTTATTATTTGTGTAAACTAAATTTTTGTTGTTGTAGGGCACATTGGGTGCTAATTGCAATCAATGCGACCTCTGAAGTTATATACTACCTAGATCCCATTCACGGCCATTACAACAATCGTCCCGAGATAAAGGCTTTGTTCGACACGTAAGTAATATTCATTTATTTTTTACATTTATATATATATAAATAATGTGTTTGTTAATGCTATAATAATCACATTTATTTATTCGATAGTGCTTTACAAGTTTTTCGAGCTCAAAGAGGTGCGACAGTGTCGAAGCTAAAGTCAAATAACATCACATGGATTCCAATAAAGGTTTAAAATATATGCTTTTAAATTTTACTTACAATCAATTCACAATTAAATAATTATTGACTTATATGTTTTATTTTATAGTGCCCTCGTCAAACTAACAACATCGACTGTGGGTACTATGTATTGCGATTCATGAAGGAGATTGTTGATAAGAATCAAATTATAATCCCAGAAACGGTACGGTATTTTAATTATTTGATTTTCATATATAAACTATGTTTATATTTGATTCTAACTTATTTATGTTCAATTTTTATATCAGTACTTTGACAATTCCAGTCCATCGTATTCTGAAGAAGAACTAACAGAGATAAAGGAAGACTGGTGTCAGTATGTGCTTGAAAAGAATATTATTTGATTTGCTGGGAAATGGCAAGCTGCAAGGGACATGGTAGTTCTGTGCTGTTTGTGTATATACTAGGTTGTGAATATTAGTAGTTGTATGAAAATATAGTGAATCAATAGATAGTTATATGAATAGGTAGTTGTGTGAATATGTAGTTATATGTAGCTGTTGTGAATATGTAATTATGAACTGATTGCATGTTGTGAATATTTGTGCATTTGAAAATATAGTGAATCTGTTGTTGTGTTGTTCTGAGCTGTTTTAGTACTGATTGCATGTTTGAATACTTGTGCATGTTGTGAACTGATTCTGGATTAAAAGACAGCGCTTTAAAAAAAAACGCTTTTTAAAATTTACATCATATTATTTAATAAAACTAAAAATAAAAAAATAAAAAAAACACCTTTTACAACGCTTTTTTTAAAAAGCGCTGTAATAGGTGCACTATAATGAACCTATTACAGCGCTTTCTCAAAAAAGCGCTGTAATAGGTGCATAATAGTGCATAATAATGCATCTATTGAATGCACCTATTACAGCGCTTTTTGGAAAAGCGCTGTAATAGGTGCAGTTGAATGTACCTATACAAGTATTATTGCACCTATTACAGCGCTTCCTTGAAGAAGCGCTCTAATAGGGTCATAATAGTGCATAATATTCAACTATATAAGTGCACCTTTTACAGCGCTTTTGTGAATAAGCGCTGTAAAAGGTGCATAACAAGCGCGCAACTTGTCTACCTTTTACAGCGCTTTTGTTTTAAACAAAAGCGCTGTTGTATCCTTTTACAGCGCTGCTAACTACAGCGCTTTTTTTTTTGAAAAAGCACTGTAAATGGCTTAAAAAAAGCGCTGTAATATGCGTTTTTTCGCGTAGTGACATGGATATTTTCTTTTATGGAATATCCAAATAACATAATACAGTACTAAATATCTTTTCATTTCATTCAATTATATAGTACCAACTAAATCATATATACTGACTTCGTCAGTTAACCAATCTCTTTTTTTACGAGAGTTATCTCAAGCACTTTTTGTGTTTTGTTTTAGTTTTTCTTATATCAATACATTGTTTCTTTATACTAATATTTTCTTCTATCAAAAAGTAAATAAATAATCAATCACTAAGACTTTGTCAAGGAACACCGCACAAAGAGACAAATTTGGCTAACGAGTATAAAAGCCCTCGAATGTGACCCTATGGATTTTTCCCTCAATCCATAGTACGACGCCGCCATTTTCAATAAATAATGCAAATACAAACAATATTGTAATTATCAACGAAGTCAAGCCTCTACTAAATTATTTAAAATGTTGATAAGCAAAACTGTGTATCGCATTAAACTAATTAACATGACGGAAAAACATATAATTTAATAATTTTATAATACCCACTAGCAACATTTTGAATTTCAATATTGCATACCACATACAGTATACATAAGGTGAAAAAGTCAATTGCATCAAGAGCATATTTTTTCTTCCTTCAATAAATTTATTTCATTAATAAAGTTCCAACAACATCATCAACGCAGACATATCCCCCATATTTTTAAAAGCAGTTTGGTGGAGGTTGAGAAGCTAAACTAGTTTGAGGTACAGTGGAAGCTGTTGAATGTTTGAAAATATTAGGGTTCAAATCTTAATGAAAAAAAAGTATTGACTGAACTAACATATTAACATTTATCTATAAAAAAAAATTATAAAAATATATTATTATGGTAGCTTATGAATCTGCAATTTTTTAAAATTATTTATCCGAATTTGAATATCTCTGAAATTGATGATAATTTGAGTAGAGGGATATTATTGTCTCTCGCAAAAAAACATGCGGGACAAATTAATTCCTGTAAAAAAACGACTCATTTTGGTTCCAAAAAATATAAACTTAGACAATTTAGTCCTTAAACTTCAATATGTCATTGAACCATATTAAAAATGATGATGAGTATTGTTAAGTTATTAACGACGTCTATGTGACTACGAGTGAAAATGAAATGGGTGAAAACAAAAACCCTTGAAATGCAAAATTACAATTTATTTGCGTGTTTCTGTTTTCAAATCATGGTTTCTTTCCATTTCGCCACGATTTTGTTTCCTTTTTCTGGATTATTATATGACATCTGGACTATCATATAATTCTATCATGGTTCAAATCGAGTAGCAAAAAATTGACAAAAGGACTAATTTGTCGCGGTTTATTTTTTTCAAGAACTAAAAAGAGTCGTTTTTTATTAGGGACTAATTTGTCCCGCATGTTTTTTGTGAGAGACCAAAATGTCTATTCAATCTAATAATTTTGTATAGTTTGTTTTAATTTATCATTGTTTATATTGATATTTATGTAGATAGGTGATTTGAATTCTAAAGTGGACAATGAAAATGTTATTTTCCTCACTAAAATTAATGGAGTTTGACGATAAAAGTATTCTATTATTTACACTATTTATATTAAATTTGTCAAGTTAGAAGTTTATATTTAACATTTATTATTTAATATAATAGAAGTTTATATTTAATATTTATTATTTAATATAAGTGAATTGTTGATCAATAGTGTTACTTTAGTTTCCAACTCTCGTCTCGAAGATGAAGATGATCATTAGAGAATGTTTATTTGAAACCTTTTTTGTTTTAATGCTTTGAAATCTTTTGTTGTTTTGTTGGAATTGGTATATTCACTTTCAAAGAACTTGGAGATATTGTAACTTTTATGGTCTGTTTCTGAGTTGGTTTTTGAAGGGTTTTGGAGGATTAAGTTTATATTTTGATGTACATTTGATATTTTAAAAAAAATTAAAAAAAACAACCTGATAGTATATGCTTATTTATCATGTTGTTCTTTTAAATTTTTAAAAATATCAAATATATATATATATATATATATATAGGCTTAGTCCTCCAAAACATTCCCTTCCAAAATCCAAAGTATGGAGGGGAAGAAAATAAAAAATAGAGAGAAAATTTTTACATTTTCTAAGAGAGTAATTTTATAGAAAATGTTTATGATTAATATATTTTTTATTATAGAGTATTATAACAACATGAAAATGATATAAAATATTTGTCTCTTTCAAAACTCTCCAAAATCCTCTTCCAATACTTTGAGCTCCCCAAAAATAGGGAGATTTTGTATTATGAATAAAAACAAATCTCTCCAAATCATTTCCTCCCAAAACTCTTCATTTCTATCTTCCTATTTTTTAAAGCCCTCCCCTCCAAACTCACAAACAAGTCTTGGGAAACTTAAACTAATGATTGAGACATTGTGACTTTATTATTTTGATGATTTAAATTTTTAGAACTTTTGTTTTTTAAAATTGAAGTGTATGATTAATTTGTGTTGAATTTATTATTTTGATGATTTGAATTTTAGAACTTTGTTTTTTTAAATTTAAGTTGTATGATTAATTTGCGTTGAATTTTAAAACCGTCTATGTCCCTCCTTTTTGCCATGTTTAATTTTATGAATTGTATAATTACTCTTTAATAATTATATTTTTTTTGACAAAAAAATATTAAACACACATTTGTAATATATTGTCTACCCATCACAAATCATTAGATCAATAAATCGTTAGATATATTGAAAGTCAAACTGTTTAATAGATCAAACTATTGTAATTAACTAAAACTTTATAAAAAAATATATACAGCATATGAATCAATGTTTTACTGACTAGTAACAAGTTTCATATTTTCAACTTGGTAAATCAGATTTAAATAAGTAAAATAACTTTATCGACGTATTTAACTTGTTCAGTGATGTAAACGGATTTTTGACTGTATTTCAACAACTCAAACCGAGTGAAACACTTTCACACTTAAATTTTTACTAAAATATATTCACCATATCAATAAGTATATTCTTATAATTTCGTTATTAATATTCACACATAAAAGTTAAGACCCTTTATTAATTATGAAAAAAATTAAACACTACTCTCTCTAAAGAGATGAACTTCTCCTGATTGATGATCTATGTGCTTGATCCAACGGCTAGGAGTACCCTTTGAAGCAGTAGTTGAAGTTACACCGTTTCTACTCCCTATGTAAGCAATATCCAAACCCTTTCCAATAGGTAAAAAGACCGATCTAACCACACGTGTGCCTCTTTCAAGAACCATATTCCATTGAAACCAAGAAAGATTTCTTTGCCATACATTTTTACATGCCAAAACTGCCCCTCTTGTACTAACCTTGGCCACTTTAAGAACCCTAGCAAAATCTTTAACTCTACAATCCACCACAAGAAAATCCAACCCATCTAAGCTTTTGATCACCGTCTCCGCTTCCCCGGGAACAATCTCCGGTGGCGACGATACTCCCATATCGGCTAGGGCTTTTGTGTAGTGTAATCTTGACCCTTCATCTGGGACTATACACACGTGTCGTGCACCCGTGTTGCGAGCGGCAACTGCTAGGCCGATACTTGCGGCTATTGGGCCGCCGTGGGAATAACATTCAACTATGAATTTTGCGTTCCATCCGGCTGCCATGGATGATAGAAGCTCAGCTATTCCGGGTTCCTTGAATTTCTCAAACTGTAAAAAAAAAATTAAAAACATTTTTTTATTGAAATTAGATTAGATTGGATATAGTAACATCAAAGTTTTTAATTTGGATTACAAGTTTGTCACAAACAGATTGTGATTATGATTTACTCTTGTTATTAAAAATATTAGTTACAATTATGCAGAAATGAAAATGGAAATAGAAGGAAATGGTAAAGAAACAAAAGTATGTTGACATGCGTGACTGAGGGGGCATTTACTTTCAACAAAATTTTGAAAACGATTATTACTTCTAGTATGTATTTTCTTTTCAAATCAAAATAATTTATATGATACTCAAATAAATAAATAAAATCATATAATACTGAAATTCTTACTATTAAAAATCTTGATATATTTTACGTAATAATATATTTGACATATTGTAAAAAAAAAAATTAGAGAGGAAAACCAAAATGGAAAAATGAAAATGACAAAGCAATTAAAATGAAAAGAAAGAAAAATAAAAGTAAATATATATGAATATTTGATTGAATTGATTTAATTTATTTGTTGTTGAGGTTGAAAGGTATATACTTACGGATTTAACGGTATCTATGTAAGACTTTAAGGCAGTTTCTGGAGACCAAACGAGCTTCATGGTGTTTTGTGTATTTCGAACAGTTTCTTGTGTTTTCTTTCACTTTCTTTGATATTTTGAGTGTTAAAAGAACGAAGATGAAGGTACACACCTTGACGTACGGTAGAAAGGGTTAGGTGAGTGTATAACTTGGTGTTGGATATATATGATCACACATATAGAGAGATAGAAGAGTTGACATTAATTGCAAGTTGAAATTTTAGAAATTAAAGAAGAAAGAAATTAGATTAATATGATAATTAATACTACAGCTAGTAATAGCTGGTATAATAGTAAAGTTCCATCATGTCATTATGCAATGCAAATCATGTTTTTTGGTCTACATGTCTAATCAATTGTTTTTTTATTTTTAGTAAAAAAAATTGTTTATTTATTTGTCAACAAATAATTTGTTTTCTTTTATACCAAACAAAAATATTACTACTTTGTTTGTTTATTAATTTGTTAATTTAGCCAAAATTAGTTATTTCAGTGCATAGTGCATCAGTGGCTAGGTGTGAATTCACAATATCTCTCTTCTATAATGTGAGAGTTCGCCAAAGAACTCTTCTGAATAAAAAAATAAAAAAGGCAAAATTGCATGTTTAATACTATGATTTGTGACTCAATAATTATTATGTAAATATAATTATTAAAACTTTTTTTTAAAACTCATTCAAACACTAATAATTCTCATTACCTATTTCACATAGCATATTCATAGCAATTATCATCAAAAAAAAATTCATAACACAAAACACACACATGTTTAACGGTTACGAATACACATCTATTAATTAATTGCATAATAACAATTAAAAACATGAAATATACTACATGTAAAAACTAAAAATTTCAAAGGAGTATTAGTCTCGGTTAGCTTTCTCAACAAATATTGTTATCTCAACAAAACTTTACTAAAATCTCACTTGTACAAAAACCTTCAATTCAATAATGTGACTCAGTATAAAATAATTTCTTGAGATATTAATTTCCTCTCAAATTTGCCCACACTTTTAATCTCTTTACAATATGTTTTCCTCACCAAAACAATTTGACAATAACTAACTGAAAACAATCAAATGCACCGTTTAAATCTTTTATCACAATTCAACTCATACTATTATTTAAAGTCAAAGACATATTCCAACATCTTGATTATCTTGAAAATTAATACAGTTTCAAAAATCTAATTCTTTCTTTTTTGATAACATTTTGAAAAACAAGCAAGGACCGTTTTCTATCTTTTACTCCAAATTTCAACTCTAGAAATTTTCACTGCCAAATTCAAAGTATTTTTCAACAAAACTGATAGCAACTAATAACCAAAAAACAACGACACTTTAACTTCTTGAAAACTATAGCTTTTCAAATATGTCTTTCACTTTTTTTTAATATTTCAAATACATCTCACAGGAAACTCGTACTTTGTTTTCCAAACTTAAAAAAAATGGCAATGGCCTCTTTGTTTCCTTTTCTTTTCTTCTAAAATTTTTCAACATAAATATAGACAAATATATTTTATACTTTTCTCTACCACTAACTAACTAACTTAGTGTCAACAATCTTGATTACTTTTTAAGATTAAAAGAGCAAACTACATAAATATAACGACGTACAAAAAAATTTCTTCAAAATTACATTCTTAAATTAAAAGCGTTAACTTTCAATTTTGATTTGAAACTTACTAATTTAATCAATTTAAGACTTTTTGTTCATAACACACCAAATTGGTAAAAAAAATTAAATTTTCATAATTTTGACAACTCAAACAAATTTAGTAAAATTTCTAAGTTCAATTCAAACTCATTTATTTGAAATCCACTCGTTACATAACTCAAACACCTCACAAATCTTTTTCCCCCTTTCCTTAGTTTCGGGTTCAGCTATTACAATTTAAATATGGGGTTTTTCTTTTCTTGCCTCTCAAGTAACACAAAAATACTATAACAACATTAATTTCACATTCAAAACAAAATAGCAAGCAAAAACAAAGAAAACCCCCTTTTTTTTAATATACTTCCAAGTTTTATAGAGAGAGACGAGAAAAATATTTTATTTTCCATTCGAAATAAAAACCGCAACAACAATAACCAAGAAGAGTGATTAAAGTAGAACAAAAAATCACATACTTTCTTTAATATATGTATATACTCACTGGTAGAGAGAGGAGAAAGAAGCTTTCAATTAATTGAAAATAAGTAATATGTTTAATTATCAATTATAAAATAACATAACAATAATAATTAAATAATATAGATAAAGAAATATTATCATAGGAAAATAATAAAACATCATACTGAGTAAATATAATATTTTTCAAATTAATGAGTTTTGTACATGAAGTTAAATATTTTAATCAGTAACATAGTAATAAAATATAATACGCAAATGAATTTATATAAAATTATATGATGATAAGAAGATATTGAAATTGTGAACCTCTTAATATTAATGAAAATTCAAATATATTCTTCGATACAAGCGACATTATTGTCACTGGAAAAATAGAAGGAAAAAAATTTGAACGTTATCACATATATTACGAAAATTCAAACTTGCAACACACACAACATACAAACTTAAACTTTTTTCACATATATCACACATTTGCATAAATTAAATCACATAACACCTTATAAAAGTTTCTAATTCATATTTTAATCCTACAAGCCTCAATATGTCATATTAATTCAATTATTACCAAATAGGGTTATCGTTGTGCATAGTGGGACCCAAATAAATTGTTAGGAAATACGACTTTCTCGTTTATCTCACATTATAATATACTAATGACTTCAAAAGTTATCTCACCTCTTACCTTATTTCGACATTAGTTTGAGTCCACAAACAAAAAGCTTCTGTTTCTTCGACTCCTCGTCCTCCAATCGTTGCAACAATTTATGGATAAACATCAAAAATAAAATATGAGAACACACTCTAAAAGAGTGAATTTCCAAAAAACTTACCTTAAGTAAGAAAAATAATTAGTGGATAATATAGCAACTGTTCACACGGTCTTTTTGGCACTGGTTTCACTCAAATTAGTTTTACAATCAAGAAGACCAATGCAAAATAGTGGATTCATTAAATAGAGAAGTTGAAGATTTTATAGAGAAATTGGAATGGCTAAAGATATGAAAAAAGTATGTTAAAATTATTAACTCAATGAAGGAAACAACATACTAAAATTTGGACAAAGATAAAGAAAATGTTCTAAGACAATTATTGTTAGCTTATCAAGTTGTTACTTCAAGTGTAAGAAACAGAAAAATACACTAGTATATGAATGGTAGGACTTATCTATTGAATGGATTAATAATGCAATTTATACACGAGTTATTCTTATACATTCTAATTCATTGATTAGTTAGTTAGTTACTACATTCAATTAATGTTTTACTTGAATTACAAGTTATCTAACACTTTCCCTTAATTCAAGTATCTAAGTGATACTACTCCTAGCATTTGTCTTAGCTCCTCAATCCTGTTTTTCCTCAATGCCTTGGTCATTATATCAGCAGCTTGTACTTCAGTTTGAAAATATATGAGTTTAAGCTTGCTCCTCCCAACTTGATCGCTTAAGAAATGCAATCTTGTCTCAATGTGCTTGCTTCTTCCATGAGATACAATCTTTGCTAGATTTATGGATGAGATGTTGTCAATCATCAATGGTACTGGCCTCCACACATCAATCTTCAGTTTTTCCATCAAGGCTTCCAGCCATAAAGCTTGGCAGGCTGCATAGCTTCCAGCAATGTACTCAGTTTCGCATGATGATAAAGCTATGACTGTTGCTTCTTTGAGCTCAACGCTATTGTGGATTTCATCAATTTGAATACATAGTCTGATGTGCTTCTTCTATCACTATTATCTCCACACCAATCAGAATCTGAATAGCCTCTAGGTGTTCATCTCCTTACTTTAATTCTCTTGCAAACAGAATTCCATGTTCCAATGTGCCTTGAATGTATCTCATGATTCTCTTAACTGCAGTCCAGTGAGAGTGTTTGGGATTCTCCATGAATCTGCTAATGACATCCACATTATAGCAAATGTCAGGTCTTGTGTTGCACAAGTACCTTAAGGATCCAATAGCCTGCTTGAATAGAACGGCGTCAGCCAGCTCCCCTTTATCTTCTTTTTCTAGCTTTGCATTGACTTCAATTGGAGTGACTACAAGATTGTAGCCAACCATGTTGTATCTTCTCAAGAGTTCTCCAACATACTTCCTTTGATGCATTACAAGCCCTGCTTTTGTCTCGGTGAACTACATTCCCAGAAATTGGTCAGCTTGCCCAAGTCTGACATTCGAAACTCATTCTTCACGATTTCCTTGAATTCTTCAATTTCTTTCTTGTTGTTGTCAGTTACCAACAGATCATCAACATATAGGAAAAGTAGTAGCATTGTTGGCCTTCCATCCTGTATGTAATGTTTCACATAAACCCCATATTCAATTGTGCACTTGATGAAGCCAATGCTGATTAGGAATGAGTCAATTCTTTTATTCCAAGCTCTTGGGGCTTGCTTCAAAACATAAAGAGCCTTTCTCAATCTGAGCAATTTATTCTCCTTTCCCTTAATCACAAATCCTGGTGGTTGAGAGGCATATACTTCTTCTTCAACCAATCCATTCAAGAATAAGGATTTGACATCAAGTTGGCACATCAGCCAGCCTGTAGCACTAGCCAGTGCTATTACTAGTCTGATTGTCTCAATCTTGGCCACTAGAGCAAACACTTCAGAATAGTCTATCCTTGCCCTTTGTAAGAATCATTTGGCAACCAATCTAGCTTTGTATTTATCAATTGACCCATCTGGATTTAGCTTGAGTTTGTAGACCCATTTAACTCCTATTTGCCTCTGTTTTGGAGGTAAGTTAATCAAGTAACAGATCTGATTCTTCTCAATTGCCTTGATTTTTTCTATCATTGTTTCCTTTTAGGGTCCTCTATTCATAGCTTCTTCAACATTTAGGGGTTCTGTATTTTCAAATAGAGCAAAGTGTACTAGATCTCCACTATTATCAATTTCATTGTCATTGTATACTTCAAACTCACTTAAATGTGCTGGTGGCTGCCTTGCTCTCTGAGATCTACTTGATTCTATCCTTTCTTCAATTGTGTCTCCACTGACCTAATGATTATTTAGCATTGGTGCAGGAACTTGTGTATGTCGGTTGATGTTGCTGGTCTTCTATTCCTAGTTCCAGTGTTGGCTGGTGTTGTTGGCATTCTATCTCCAGTCCCAGTGTTGGTTGGTGCTATTGGCATTCTGTCTCCAGTCCCACTGCTTGTTGGTGCTGTTGGCTTTCTGTTTCCAGTCCCAATTTTCCTGCTCAACTATTTTCACGTCTCTATTGACGACAATCTTTCCTTTATTAGGATGATACAGTTTGTATGCACCAGTTGGATGATACCCAACTAAGATCATGGCTTCACTCTTGTCCTGCAATTTTCTTTTTCTCTAGTCTGGCATATGCTTGAAACATAGAGCACCAAATGTTCTTAAGTACCCTACAACAGGTTGCTTACCACTCCAAATCTCCTCTAGCACTTTCTCAGGCAACCTCTTTGTTGGACATTTACTTCTAGTCATGTAGACAGTAGTTGATGTAGCCTCACCCCAAAACTTGTGCGGTAATTCCTTTCCTTTCAACATACTTCTAGTCATGTCTACACTACAAGAAAATCTAGCTTTTGTGGCGGCCAAAAGCCCTCACAAAGGGAGGAAAACGACCACAAAAGATACATTTGTGGCTGCCTAAAGCAGTCACAAATAAGACAGTCACAAAAATTTGTGGCGGCCAAAACGGCCACATAAGCTAGTTTTTTTGGTTACCATTAGTGAGGGCTTAAGCCTTCACAAAATTGTGACGGAAAAGTCCGCCACAAAATCTGTCTTTTGTGAGGGCTTAGGCCGCCACAAACTGTCCCATTTGTGAGGGCTTATGCCGCCACAAATGTGTAACTTTATCAAAAAAAATAATTTTATAAAATTCAAAATTAATATTAAAAAATGATGTTATATATAAAAAATTAATATTAATATAATTTAAAAATTTAAAGTTTAAATTTAAATTAAATTTAAAATAAATATTATATATAAAAATAAAAATATAATCTTAATACTAATTAAATTATTACTACCAAACAAAATAAAGCATTCCAAAATTAATAAATTATGTCATACAAACTAAAAGTTAAACACACCATAATTAAATAATATATTCATACAAACCAAAAATAAAAATAGCAAATATTATTCGAATACATCAATCATCATAATAATTCCTCTGATCATTAGCTCCACTCCCTCCATCATTATTTGGTGGAATATTACCCGACGATAAAAGTCTCTCAAAAGTATTATTAATTGGTGTTGGAGACAACATGGTTTGAAATTACATTTCATCTTCAAGTACACCACCACTAGTCTTCGACATAAACAACATGAACATCTCATCGACATAAACAACATGGACATCTTATCCCCTTCATCTTCGACAATTTTTTGCACTCTCACAAAATTGAGAAACTCTTCAACCTTGTTAGCAAAACGTTGTTTATTACAGTCTATATATGTGTGTGTATATATATATATATGTTTATTTTAAAAATTAAATAAATTTTACACGATCATTATTAAGATCGATGTTTTATATATAAATTGCTTTATTTTTCAAAAGCATTATTTTGTTATTAACATCTACAAATTACTAAATAATAAATTATGACATACTTTATATGTCAATTAAGGGAGCATTTACAAACAATATAATAAATCACAATAGAGACTATATATATATAAACTAAAATAAAATTTTAAATGATGTTTAATGAACTTTTTCATAAAATATGTCCTTATAAACAAAAATAGAGACGGTAAAAGTATATAAATTTTTGTACGAACTCAACTGCAACTCTTTGTAATGACTAACAACTAATATTAAATATTTTATGATGATGAACTTTTTGAATGATGGACTTTTCGAATATTTGATGACAAATCTACTAACACTTCGAATGATGAACTTTTTATGTATTTTAAAATAATATAAAAATATTTTATATTTATAATATTACATATTTTATGATTAAATCATTATTATAAATCTTTTTTTTCATAAGTATTATTTTGTTGCTAAAAAAATTACAATTTCTTAATAAAATTCTATTTTACTAACATAATAAATCATAATACCTAAAATAACTACAATAAAAAAATTACACTTCATCAACATTTAAAAAATAACTACATTATAATTTTAGTATAAATTTTACAATTTAAATATTTTACTAGTACTTTTTTTAACAAATCTTACTAATATTAAAGTTTAAAAATAATATTATTCCTAATTTTAAAAATAATATATTCTACATTCTAAAATAAAATATTAAGGCTAAAAATATTTTATAACCATATTTTGTGAGGGCTTAGGCCGCCACAAAATCCTGCTGAAATTTTAGTCCATTGTGAGGGCTTTTTCAACTACAAATAACAACCGATTTGAATTTTAGTATTTGTGAGGGCTTTTTCGGTCAGTAATTTGTGAGGGTTTGTTTCGGCCACAAAATGAGTGTTTTCTTGTAGTGCTAGGATGGTTCTGATTCTTCATTCATCCAGTCCATTATGTTAAGGTGTATAGGGGGCAGTCACTTCATGTTCAATCCCATGCTTAACACAGAATTCCTCAAACTCATGTGATGTATACTCACCACCTCCATTTGTCCTTAGCACTTCGATAGCTTTTCCACTTTGTTTTACAACTTTCACCTTGAAATTCTTGAACATCTCAAGTGCTTCGTTTTTAGTTTTGATCAAGTAAATCCACAACATTCTACTAAATTCATCAAGAAATGTTATGAAGTACTTATTACCTCCTAGTGATGGCACCTCAAATGGTCCACATATGTCACTATGAACCACTTCAAGACACTCATTTGCTCTTGCTTGCACTTGTAATTTGAAAGAGTTTCTTGATTGTTTTCTTGTCATACACACATCACACACCTTCTCAGGAACATCAATCATAGGAATTTCAGTCACCATCCTTTTTGTTCCTAGTTGCTACAAGCTTCTAAAATTCAAATGGCCAAACCTTAAATGCCATAGCCAGTTTTCATCAATTGAGCTCACTACCTTCAAACATTGGATGTCTGCAACCTGTATGTTTATGACAATAGTTCTGTTCTTCGAGAGAGGAACCTTCAATATCATCTTCTTTTGTCCATCACACATTTCTAGGGCATCATTTTTCATTATCACTTGAAATCCATTTTGAATCAGTTGGCCTATACTCAACATATTGCTTTTCATTCCTAATACATACAACACATTCTCAATCACCACTGTCTTGCCATTCCTTCTTCTGATCACCATGTTTCCAGCACCTTCAGCTTCCAAGGTTCTGTCATCAGCAAATCTGATCTTGCTTCTTCTTGATGTATCAATATCCACCAACCATTCTTTGTGACTAGTCATGTGATTGGAACACCCATTATCAAGGAACCAGAATTGAGATTGAGAGGGTTCTTCATTTGAGAGGGTTCTTTTTTTGATCCCTTTTCTTATGTACTTGTGCTTCCAGTACTTGATCCCCAGACTTTCCTCCATTCCTTTCATCCATTCTCAATTCTCTTGCTTCTAATCTTCCCTGTAATTCTTCAAGAGTCAACGTTGAAATGTTTTTGGATTCTTCAATGGTACACACAATGTAATCAAACCTGGGATGCAAGGATCTTAGAATCTTCTCACACAACTTTTGTTCAGTCAACTTCTCACCATAGCCAGCCATCTGATTTGTGATGCTTCTTAATCTTGAAACAGATCTGATACCTTTTCTTTTTCCTCCATCTGTAGCAATTCGAGTTGCCTTTATAAAGTCTGTAGCTTCACCTTTTTTACCTTGACTCCTCTTGAATAACACTTCTCAATAATGTCCTAGGCTTCTTTTTCACTTCTTGCATCAAATATCTTGTCAAAGTTGGTTGTATCAAGACATTGATGAAGGATGAATGTAGCTTTGCAATCTTTCTTCTTGTTTTCTTTAAAAATTGATCTTTGAGCTTCTGTTGTATTGGCTCCCATATCATCAAACCCCTCTTCTCTAATCTCCAAGACTTCTTGAAATCCAAATAGTGTACGAATTTGCATTCTCCATTTATCCCAATTTTTTTCCATCAAAGTGTGGCATATGGACTGGAAAATTTCTGTTGTTTGCACTTGAATTCATCCTCACTTCACTCGTGTTTTAATCCTCACACTTCACTCATGTTTTAATCCTCACACTTCACTCATGTTTTAATCCTCACACTTCACTCGTGTTTGTCGCTCTGATTTGAATAAAAACTTCTGGCTCTGGATACCCATTGTTAGCTTATCAAGCTGTTACTTCAAGTGCAAGACACAGAAAAATACACTAGTGTATGAATGGTAGGACTTATCTATTGAATGGATCAATAATGCTATTTATACATGAGTTATTCTTATACATTCTAACAACCCTCTAACTAACTAACTAATTGATTGATTAGTTAGTTACTACATTCAATTAATATTTTACATGAATTACAAATTATCTAACAATTATCGATCACCGAAGTAAATTTCTTCTCTTCTCTCGCAGCCACCTCCTTTTTCACACGAATGCACTATTCCCTTGTGTTACCATTCTCTAGGGGTGGCAAAATAGATTGATTGTATGGATTTGAATTTGGATGGTAATGGGTGGATCGAAACAATCCACTAACCATCCACTAAAAGTTATGGAAAAAATTCAATACAATCTATCCCTTTAAAATAAAAACCATCCAATCCATTTATTATCATAGTTTCAATGGATGGATATCCATCAAGTCCATCTAATAACTTTCTTTTAAGCATTTTAATAAACTAATTATAATATTTATTATTATTTCTAAAAATATATTATTTATTATTTTTAAAAACATTATTTTCTTCTGATAGAAAAATTAAATTTTTTATATTTAAAAAAAATTGTTTTTTGATTAATTTAAAAATTATTAACTTCTTAAAATAATAATATTTTTAAAACATAAATAATTGTATTATTTATTAGAGTTAAAAAATTCATATTTAATTCATCCCAAATTAAAAAAAATCTAAATTTGTATGGAGGAACTTTTAATAATGCTCTAATATGTCTGTAAAAAATCATTCAAAAATTTAAAAGGCAAATCATGTTTTTTTTTGGATAATTTATCATGTTTTGTTTTAGGAAGGATTAATTTTATAGGGACTAAAAACTTATTTTACCATATTTATTATATCAAAAATACTGTTTTTTTACGAAAGAAAATATATTTTAGTATTATTTTAAAATCTGTTTTTGTCTTATTTTAATAATGTACTTTCTTATTATTTATGAAATTATTTTATTTATTACTTTTTAAAAACAGTTTGTTTTACTATAAAAAAAAAAGCAGTTTTTTTACAGAAATAACTATGATTTACCGGAAAAAAACTGTTTTTAATTTTTATATTATTTTTAAAATAAAGTACTAATAAAATTTTATTTATTTATTTATAATTAATTATTAAATAAATAATATGGAGAATGGTTGGTGGTGGTTGGCGGCAGAGCTCCGATGTCAAAGTCCCGGTGTAAAGTCTAGTTATGTGAGTTTAACAATTGATATAATGAAGATTTTTTTTTTCCATATTTATATAAGAGAATAAGGTATTTATAATAAATAATGAATTTCTCGAAAGAAATAATATTGTGAAATTCTTAAAATAAATCCCTACAACTGAAAATTCTTTAATAATCAAAATTGGAAATTTTATAACTAATCCCGAAATAAAATGTGATGTAGACATTTTATTTAAATATACAATAACAACAATAATTCAAGAACACATCATAAAACAATCTTTCAAAAGATACATATTTAAACAATCATAAAAACTGACAATTCAATAAACAAAATAGCAAATAAATCAATTTCATAATTTAAGATTTTGTTTCATAAAATCCCGAATTTAATGGATTTAGATTTTTGACAAAAAATATTTTTATAAAAATTATTATTCAAAATATCTAACTATTTTCTCATCCCAAATTCTCAAAATAAATGGACCATAGAAGAGTTAAAGGGTGTGACTACCTTTTTGAAATTATTCAATGTACTCTTTTGATTAATTCACTAGTTGTTGTCCTGATGTGTAATTTTTTCGTTTTTCGATGCATAAATGATGGTGTAACCTATTTTTATTTGAGAGTACATTTAGGTGTAACTTAAGTGCTATAATATTATTATTGTATATAATATCACGCCACTGGATTTTAACTTTTAAAGGACACTCAATTAGGTTAAGTTCTTGATACTTAATAATAACTAAATAGCATAATAATAGGCAATTTTTTCAATAGAGTAATAGTAGAAATATTTGTTATCGGTACAACAAAACAGTTTCTCTCAAAATAAGGTGAATTTATATAAAATAATTTTGTATACTTACTTTTAACAAATCCGTTATATCATACACATATTTATAACGATTCTTCCATTAACACAAAAACAATAATAGTAATGATAACATTAATAATACTATTAATAATAATATATAAATTATATTATAACAAATTTAAAAGTTCTAATTATATTTAGTATTTTTATTTATAAGATGTTACACTTGGCGACTTGCAGAGGTTAGCGAACGGATGTCTCCAACCACCCCAATAATATTAATTATTAAATTAATACAAAATAAATTTTTATTTTTATTTTAAAACAAATTTATTATTTTTAAATTAAAACAAAAACTGTTTTTTAAAATCCTAAAATACTTCCAGTTTTGTACCTAAAAATATTCAATCAAAAATTTCAACAAAATCCAGATTTTTAAAATTATAAATAAAATTATTTTAAGAAAGTTACTTATTTTTTAACATAAATAAAAATGTTTCTTTTAAATTAAATTAAAAGTACAGTTTGTTTTAAATTATAATAAAAAAATCAATTTTGTGATTAAAAAATAATTTAGTTTTTTATTTCTAAATTTTATTTTAAAATAGCTATAATAATATTTATCAAAGGTTACAAACCAAAAAAAAAAAATCACAGATATCTATTTTGTCTTAAAAAAATCAAAGGTAATATCATTTTATAATAAATAAGTGTAATCCATTGGATCTAATTCAAAAACATATAATCTATTGGATTTATAAAAATGGTTGGATGGATTGGATTTCATCCATATCCTTAAATTGATGAATCAGATCCATTCTATTAACTCATTTTTTGTTTTGTGGATGGATTGGATAGATTAATAAGTGGATGGATTGGATGGATGGTAGTTTAATGGATAATTTTGCCACATCTAGTAAACAATTGACTCATGTGCTAACCCACTTTCACCTTATTTGATTTTGGTTAGCGGGGCCAGCAAACTAGTGTTGGATGGTATATATGTGACACTATATACAAGTCTTTTACTTTTTTTGTTCTTAAATAATTTAGCAAAGAAACTTAAATTAATCGCGCAAAATACTTTTGCAGAGGCGTAGAGATATCAAATTTGTATTCGTATGTCAATATAATAAATACTTTTGCAGTTGTCATATAAACTATACTTATGAGATTGTGGATATTTCTCTTTGTTTATGAGTTTCACAATACTATTTTTTTTGTATAAAAATTTATTTTTATCGATGTTAGTAAAACATAACTTATCATAAAACAAATAATCTTATACACATATAATTCTATATATATATATATATATTTATTCATCACGAATTTATAGCTCTTACACATACACAAAATATATCTTTTGAGATATTAGGTGTAAGGTATGCAAGTTGTGGGACTTTTCGATAATTTAACGCAAATTGCTACTAATTTTACACATGCATCAATTATTTAAAAATAAGCTCTACAGCAACTACCATAAGTCCATACGTAGCAAATTATCTAACCCCGGAGGATGACGTTAGTTTGTTTTAGGATAGGAGGATGATGATATAACTAATACTTATTTGTTTATTTCATCTGTACTTTTTTTGTGTAGTTAAAATATTACAAGCACGATGTACATCACTTGACAACTGCCTCACTTAATTTTTTTTATTTCAATATTTTTTTTAAACAAAAATTAGATTGCGAAAGCAAAGTATGACAACACCTTAAAATTATTACACATATATGCAACACCATAATAATTAAATTGATTAATATACAGGAAAACATTAAAAGTTTTAGGGGAGACTAGGTCAAAACTATGGAGAATAACAAAGGTTCTGAACAAGTTCCTCAATAAAAACCTGAACACTTTGTAAAGGAAAAAAAAGGTGCAGTTTAATTACACAATTACCCAATTATTGTGAAACATTATCTAAATCTATAATCTTGAAGACCACTTCTATTTCTAAGTATTTTTTGATGTAGTGTGGTAACTAATCTCATCAAATTAAGTCTACAATTTAAAAACCATAGTTAACCCGTTTATCTACTTCCCTAGAATAAAATCCTTTAATCATGTTTAAACAATTCTTCCATCTATTTTTTAAACGCCAAGGAACCAAAAAAAAAGTAAATACAAATTTGAATAGTTAGAAAAGAGTCACATTCTATCCAGAAAAGAAATCAACCCAACTCATAAAACATTTCAATATATAGCAATCATACCACCAACCAATTCAACCTTGAAACTAGTGGAGACATCTAGATTAGCATCAAATTAATCACCAAAAAAATCACCATCGTTATTTGTAAACAAACTACCACAAGGTGAGACAACAAACGTGCCTCTAAAAATCTCATCAGAATTACATTTAATCTAACTGGAGGAAAGAGACATCCAATGAATAAGAAAAATAAACTGAGCATAAGGAGGATGACAATTACCTTAAAAAAAAAAAATAGAATATGAAATTCTTGTGTAGAAGAATGTAAACTACCTTTTGAAAATTAGCTGAAAGGAAACTTTTCATCTAATCATATTTTATTATTAGTCATTTAAATATTTTATTTTTTCTCAACTAAAATTAGGTTTAACATCCACCAAAAGTGATTGAATAGTTTTATTTGTCAAGAGTTATATAACAATATATAGTATAAGAGATACATAATGAATGTTTATCTGGTCACATACATAGATAAATATATTTCTAATTGTGTTATAAATAAAAATATATAAACAATTTAAAATATGAAGGTTCATATAGAGCAATTATAATTTGAAGTATTTGAATTATTTTCAATATTTTGGCTATATAATGTATAATTTTTAACCTTTAAATTTTTGCTTAATGATAATGATGTGTCATCATATTTTGTATAAACTTTGTCTTATTAGTCAAAAATTTTGGATCTATTCATGTAACTCCTAGTTACATGGGTTTCATAATTTCAAGAATGACAAAAAATTCATATTTAGTAAAGAAATAAAGTGACAATAATATATAATTAATTTTCTGAAAGAAATTATATAGTAAAAATCTTAAATAAATTCTTACAACTGAAAAATTCGTTACTAGTGAAAATATTTAAAACTGAATATTTAACAACTAATCTCGAAATAAAATATGATGTAGACATAATGTCTACTCATTTCTGATCTACCAATCTACTCTAATGGAATAATTCTTCAAAAAGTGTAGAACTCATTCGCTTTGACGTTTTCAATCTCTGAAAATAATACTTTAATGAGATACAAAATCTCAATGAATAATGCACACAATTTTAACACAAGTATTGTCTCAATCGACACGATAATTGAAAAAATTGATCATGGCACCCGCATTCTTCAAAAAATGTTTTATAGAAATATAAACAACATAATCATTAAATATGTCACATCATATTAAATGTTTTTTAAAATTAAAGGCACTTATTAATTGTTTTGTTGATGTAGCGAGTTATTATTAGTTATTAGTGTAAAACAAGTTTACACTTACCATACATCTCTTTTAAATCCTTATTTTTCAAGATAAATAAATATTTTCACTAATCAATATAAACTCATCTATTTAAAATAAAAAATATTTCACATTCATAGTAATAATAAAATAAATCAACTCAGACGCATTGATTTCTTAGAAAACAAATCAATCAATTTAATGGTGTCTCATTGTTATATGAAGATATACTACTTCTACGAAATGAGTAGTATTTGATCGTGTGGAGCATCAACTCATCTAGTGTGGGGTACAAGATTCATCCGTGTGGAGTTTAAAACTCATCTCATGTAGAATATAAGACACAAGAGGACATAGCTTATCAGAGACAATAACAATGCACTACAAGACTCATCCATATGGAGCATAAACTAATATCATACACATAAAATAAAAATAATGTTCGTTTTTAATAATGATCTTCATAAAATCACATTTAAAATATAATATTTCATTCAAATCTATAATAGCAACAATCATTCACAAAAACATGTCATAAAACAATCATTCAATAAAGACATCATAGAACAATAATTCAAACTAGTAAATAAATCGATTTCATAATCTAATACTACTTCATAAAATTCCGATTTTAATAAAGTAAGGTTTTTCGGGAAAATATATATTTTTTAAACTAGTATTCAAAATATCGAACTTTTTTCCTATCGCAAATTCTCAAAATTAATGTACTATGAAAAGGATTAAAAATGTGATCCCTCATCTATTGAATCGAAGTTGAATTAAAACTGATCAATATTCCTTAAATTAATTTACTTGTCGCTACTCAAAAGTATATTACGTGTGATTGAAAGTGTAATATATTACTTTTATTTATGAATGTGTAGCTAAGTGGGAGACAAGACCAACTATGTTTCTGATATGCATTGTTGACCCCTCTAGATATTTTGTTTTTAGTTTTTTTTTTTATATTAATTAATACATTGTTTCTTTATATATATCTATATGAGTAGGGATCCGTTGACTCCAGAAGTAACTCTGTGATAGGTTACTCTACTTAATAACTCAATATAAACGATGAATTTCACTAATCCAGTCATCACATCAAAAGTTCTTATTGAGTAGATCAACTCCATAAACTTTTATAAAATTTTAAAATTATTTGATACTTCATTAAAAAATTTCAAATGAAGGTATAATATGCTTTTGAAAAATATAAGCAAATATTGATGGCTAGATTTACATAGCTATAAAATTCACCGTTTATATTCAGTTATTAAACAGAATAACTCAACGGATATTCATGCACATATATATATATATATATATATATATAAAAGTAATACAAGAAATACAAAAGATTACAAGTAATACAAGAAATACTCAAGGACAAAATGAAGCGCAAAAAAGAAAGGAAAACAAATCGTACAACTACGACTAACTAGCCAACACACACCCAACTACGACTAACTCTCAAATTAAGTTTTGATGAAAATAAACAAAGGTTAATTAAGTATGTTAATTATGATTCTAAATGTTATGTTAATTTAATCTATGCTCTTGAGTGTTTTTATTAAAGATAGGAACCAAGCAAAACAAAGAAATCAGATGAAAAACTAAACAGAACATTCTTGACCATAAGTTACACAAAACGGAGAATGTTCTGCAAAATCAAGATTGACTGTCGCAGCCACTTCACCAATCTTTCTCCATCACTTTAAAAATGATTCTGCCTTAATTCTTTATACCAATTTCATCAGTACATGGCAAGGAACAAATAGGAATCATTATTATTTAAAACGATTCTCGAATCAGTAAGATAAATCATCATGCATCTAAGCATGTCAAAAACGGACTGTAACTTTCTCCAGTCTGGAACTGTCAAGAAAGTTGAAACAAGACTGAATTTCAAGATTGATTATAAGTCCTCAGATTGTCCAGAAGTCCATCAGACCAGATTGATCATCAATCTCCACTTTTAATCAATGTTCTCCGTTTTTGAGAAGAACAATCTCTGTTACTGCAGTAGAAGACTTCTCAGTTCTGCAGAAATTGTTCACTCCTTTTCAAACAGTTTTGGATCGAATCAAGTGTCCAGATCAAAGCCCAATTATCATCAAGTATTTTCGAAGCTTAATGGGTCATTAAGCGCGCAGAAAATATGTTTGAAATTGAGCAAAACAGCCCAAACAATCAAGGCCCAAAACTGTTCACATGAATGGTTTATTTTTTCAAACAGAAAAGGTTGCTTGTGTCAGAGGAAAACAGAGCACTACCAACAGCTCTTTCTGACCAGAATTAATTGCTCAAATCGTCTATAAAAGGAAGGCAAATTCGAAAGCATCATTCAGAACTTCAAGTGCCAAGTATTCTCATTAAATCACATTCACTTGCATTCTTGAAGCTATCTCATTCACAAAAGAAATCATGCTGAAATTATTTCATACTTCCAGATTATCTTACTGAGTTTTTTATTCTGAATTTATTCTCAAACAAGAGTTGAGCATAATCAGATTCAACCAAACCTTTTAAATCATTATTGTGTAAACTCATAACTATAAGGATTGTTTATAGTTTGAGAGTGATTAAAAGAGTTAAATGTAAAGATCCTAGCAGATTAGTTAGCTGACTTGATTGAATCCTTTCTGGGTGGAAAGGAAGTGTAGTTACAGATCAAGGTTGATCTTTAACTGTGTATCCAGAAGATTGTTCTCCGTTCTTTGAACACTTAGTAAAAATCTCACTGTTGTGAGGATTGGACGTAGCCCACGTTGGGTGAACCAGGATATATCTGTGTGTTTTTCTTAAATTTTTAAGAGGAAATTTTAAATAGACAAGATTACTATTCAAACCCCCTTCCTTGTAACTTGACATTACTACTTCATATATATATATATATATATATATATATATATATATATATATATATATATATATATATTAAGAAAACACAAAACAAAAGATTACAAGGAATACAAGAAATACTCAAGGATGAAGCGAAAAAAGAAAGGAAAATAAATCGTATAACTCTGACTAAATAACCAACACACACCCAAATTGAAACACATAAAAACACTTGGGTGGGACAGATCCCCAATTCAAACAACTCCAACGAGAAACAAAAGAAGAAATCACTAGAACAGACAACCATAACTGGAACACCGACGAGTCAAGCAAAATGCTAACATGATTCTTTAATCAACACAAACTTCTACTCATTGAAAGTACAAGAATAACATTGGATCTTACCCAAACCACTTACACGAAGAGAAAATTATTTTGTCCATTAATTACTCCATTGTCACCATCTTCCCAAAGAAAATAAAATCATTCTGAGACGTCCAGCCTCAATAGTATTTATCCACCGGCCTCTACTAAATTATTGAAAATTTTGATAAGTAAAAATGTGTATATTAACATGAGGGAAAAACTTATAATTTACACAATAATTTTATTATAATACCCACAGGGCTGACCCAACCTATTACAAGGCCTAAAGCGAAATTATCATACATGACTTTTTAAAGGTTAATAAATAAATTATTAATATTTCTATTTAAAATTGATCTTTCGTACTTTTTTTGATGCAAAATCATTTATCAAATTATTATAATCAATTTCGTTTAACAATTCTTTTTCAGATGAAAAAGAAACGAATAAATTAAAAACACATACCTTAATATACTTTGGCCACTGACAAGAGCTACTCACACAATGAAAATTCAAAACGAAAAATAAAATCAAAGCAAAAGGAAGTAGGGTCAAGGATGAAAAAACTTTTTGTCATGTTGACAGAAAAGTTTAGGAAGGATTCTAAGAGACATTTTTAGTAAAAAACAATGCCTAAAAAGGAATGCATTTAATGCCTTTTAGTAAAAAGGAATGCATTTAATATTAAAAGATTCATCATTTTAATTGGCTAATTAAAAAATTTTTTGAGGCATTTTTTGTTTCAAAGAGTTTTGATAATATATATTGGACGTTTATACCGTATAAAAATTAAAGTAAAAAAATTATTTTTTAACGAGGTATAAAGCAAGGGCTTTAGGCGCCTCCCCTTGGGCCGGCCCTGAATACCCACCAGCACCATTTTGCATTTACTTATATCCTTTGCATATCTCATACATTATACATAAGGTGAAAAAGTCAATATGCATCAAAAGCATATTTTTTCTTCGATCAATAAATTTATTTCATTTGTAAAGTTCCAACAACAACATCCAAGCAGACATATATCCTTGATATTTTTTAATTTGGCAGCTAAGGTTTATTTTATAAAGAATAGTATAGATTAATTTGTTTTTATATAAGCTAAAAATTTATTAAAAAAAAGAAAAAAAAAGAATAATTTGGATTAATTGAATTTTAGAGATTCATCATAATTAAGACAAATCTCACAGTTTGAAGAGCGTAAATTTAACTTCTTCTATTTATATATCTAAATCATTTGCAATCAGGAATAAATGGATTCACGCAATTAAAAAGTTTCATATTCGAAAAAAATCAGACTTTAAAAGTAAATTTAAATTACGAGTCGTTTAATATCATCTAATTATAAAATTTCATAAATTTTTCCCAATAAAAAAAAAAACTTACTTACCCTAAACAAAATCTAAAATAAATTAAAAATATCAGTCTTCAACTTGTTTAATGATTTAAACTTTTGTTTTCACTATATCTCAACATCTCAAACTGAGACAAAAAACTTTGACACCAAAATATTTTCTAAAATATATTCTCCATATCAATAAGTATATTCCTCTAACTTTATTTATATAAATTCAAAAATTCAAACATATAAGAGTTAATTAAGACCCTTAATTTATAAATGAAAAAAATTAAACATTACTCTCTAAAAATATGTACTTCTCCTGACTGTTGATCTATGTGCTTGATCCAACGGCTAGGAGTACCCTTAGAAGCACTAGTTGAAGTTACACCATTTCTACTCCCTATGTAAGCAATATCCAAACCCTTTCCAACAGGTAAAAAGACCGATCTAACCACACGTGTGCCTCTTTCAAGAACCATATTCCATTGAAACCAAGAAAGATTTCTTTGCCATACATTTTTACATGCCAAAACTGCCCCTCTTGTACTGACCTTGGCCACTTTAAGAACCCTAGCAAAATCTCTAAGTCTACAATCCACCACAAGAAAATCCAACCCATCTAAGCTTTTGATCACGGTCTCCGCTTCCCCGGGAACTATCTCCGGTGGCGGCGATACTCCCATATCGGCTAAGGCTTTTGTGTAGTGTAATCTTGACCCTTCATCTGGGACTATGCATACGTGTCGTGCACCCATGTTGCGAGCGGCAACTGCTAGGCCGATACTTGCGGCTATTGGGCCGCCGTGGGAATAACATTCAACTATGAATTTTGCGTTCCATCCGGCTGCCATGGATGATAGAAGCTCAGCTATTCCGGGTTCCTTGAATTTCTCAAACTGTAAAAAAATAAAATAAAAACATTTTTTTTATTGAAATTAGATTAGATTGGATATAGTAACATCAAAGTTTTTAATTTGGATTACGAGTTTGTCACAAACAGATTGTGATTATGATTTATTCTAGTTATCAAAAATATTAGTTACAATTATTCTTGATATATATTATGTGATATGATTGCGTTTAATTAAGAATGCTAATTAATAAATTGAAATTTGGAAACAAAAAATTATGCAAAAATGAAAATGGAAATAAAAGGAAGTGGTAAAAAAAGAATCAAAGAAAGAAAAGTACGTAGATATGCGTGATTGAGGGGCATTTATTTTCAACAAAATTTTGAAAACGATTGTTACTTTTATTATGTATTTTTTTTTCAATCAAAATAATTCTCATATAAAAAATAAATCATATGATACTGAAATTCTTACGATTAAAATTTTTGATATATTTTATGTATAAATATATTTGAAATATTGTAAAAAAAAATTTTAAAGGGGAAAACCAAAAATGGAAAAATGAACATGACAAAGAAATTTAAATGAAAAGAAAGAAAAATAAAAGTAAGTATATATGAATATTTGATTGAATTGATGTAATTTATTGGAAACGATAATTAGTAGGAGAGCAAAAATGAAGAAAATAAATGAAAGATTCTTGATTGGTTATTTGTCACCCATCTCTTCCATAATCTCTATAAAACAAGGAAGTAAAAGTTTGACTATTCAATAAAAAACTAACATGTGTTATTTTTGTGTTTCGTTAACCATTGTATCGTACTAAACAGAATTTCTGTCAATTTATTTGATGTTGAGGTTGAAAAGTATATACTTACGGATTTAACGGTATCTATGTAAGACTTTAAGGCAATTTCTGGAGACCAAACGAGCTTCATGGTGTGTTTTGTGTATCTCGAACACTTTCTTGTGTTTTCTTTCACTTTCTTTGATATTTTGAGTGTTATAAGAACGAAGATGAAGGTACACACGTTGACGTACGGTGGGAAGGGTTAGGTGAGTATATATGATCACACATATAGAGAGATAGAAGAGTTGACATTAATTGCAAGTTGAAATTTTAGAAATAAAAGAAGAAAGAAAATAGATTAATATGATAACTAACAGTACAGCTAGTAATAGCTGGTAATATTAAACTTCCACCATGTCATTAGCAATGCAAATCATGTTTATCCGTTTAATCAATTGTTTCTTATTTTTAGTTAAAAAAAAATTGTTTACTTATTTGTCAACAAAAATTTTGTTTTTATTTTGGTTGTTTATCGATTTGAATGGTTTAATTTAGCCAAAATTGGTCTCATTAGTGCATCGATATGTGGTTCGAATCTACAATATCCCTCGTCTAATATGTCTAATATGTGTGAGTTTGCTAGAAGGCTTTTTTGAACCAAAATACTTCTCAACAAGTATTTGTTATTTCAGCAAATCTCAACTAAAATCTCACTCATACAAAAACCTTTGATCCCTAATATGACTTAGTCTAAAATAAGTCCTCCAGACATTAATTACCACCCAATTTAGCCTACACGATCTAATCCCTTTTGAGTATGTTTTCCTCACAAAAACACTTTGACAATAACTAATTGAAAACGATCAAATGCATGGATGTATTATATACTAAAACTAAAACGACAATAACTAACTGGACGAAGATAAAGGATAATGCCGTATGGATGATTCGTCTCTATATATCAAATTAGATGATGTATTATATACTTACAATATCGTTATTATCAACGAGATCCGTCTTGAGACTACACCGTTTGAAAGACTTTCGATACAATCCAACACCACGATCCAGTCCTGTTCCACCTGTCAAGCCGAACCAGACTCTGATACCACTGCAAATTCGAGTGGAGTACAAAAGTACTCCCTTGTATGTGATCGAGAGCATTGTCAAATCAAACCACTAGAAAAATATGGGTTTGATGACTTGGCAACTTATGAACTTCTTACTAGTGTTGGATATCCATCCACCTTTTGAGAGGTTATAAATAGCCAGGAGAAAGATAAGTGGATGGGTGCTATGGTGAAGGAGAAGGAGTCCTTAAAGAAAAATTAGATTTAGGAGCTTGTTTAGCTTTCTAAGGGGAAAAAGGTTATCGATTGCAATTTGGTGTACGAGAGAAAACCAATAGTAACAGAAAAATAAGGTGCTAAAGTTCAAAGCTCCTCTGATAGCAAATGGGTATTCACAACATAAAGGGGATTCACTATGATGATATTTTCTCTTCGGTCGTGAGACATACTTTTATCAGGGCAGTGTTAGTCTTGGTAGTCAGTCGGGACATGTATTTTGAGCAGATGGATGAAAAGACGATATTTCTTCATGGTAATTTAGATGAGCAAATTTACATGGAGCATCTAGAGGGTTTTAGTAATACTGGACAGTGTAGACTATTTTGTAAATTGAAGAGGTCTTTGTATGGTCTAAAGCAATCTCTAAGGAAGTGGTACAAGCGGTTGATTCATACATGCTTCAGATTGGCTACAAAAGGTGAGTATGATTGTTGTGTTTATGTTAGGAGCCTTTATGATGACACTTTTTTTTCTTCTTTTTTTTTTTTTTTTTTTTTTTTTTTTTTTTTTTTTTTTTTTCTGTTAGAGTATGTTGACAATATGTTGATTGCTGCTAATCATTTTCATGATGTAAATGAACTGAAAATCATGTTGGGAAAGAAGTATGACATGAAAAACTTGGGTGTTGCTAAGATTCTTGGTATGGAAATTCACAAGGATATGAGTGCTTGAAAATTATGGCTCTTAGAAAAGCTATGTGAAAAAGGTGTTAGATAAATTTGATATGAGCAATTCGAAGGTTGTGAGTACTCCATTGGTGAATCACTTTAAGCTGTCATTGGATCAATGTCTAAAGATAGATGTAGAAGTTGAGTATATGTCAAAGGTTACATATTCTAGTGTTGTTGGTTGTTTAATATGTTTGTTATTGTTTGCACTAGACCAAATTTGGCACAAGCTATTATTCAAGTTTGCAAGTTTATGTCCAAACCAGGTAAGCAACATTGGGAAGTAGACAAGTGGATTTTCAGGTACTTGAACGATATAGCAGGTCATGGTATCATGTTTAGCAGTATGCAAGGTGATCCTTCAGTTGTAGGATATGTTGATTTTGATTATGCAGGTGATATGGATGATAGAAGGTCTACAACAGAATATGTCTTTGCCTTTGGAGGATGACCTATTTGTTGGAACTCATCAGTTCAATCCATAGTGGCTATGTCTACAACTAAAGCAAAGTACATGGCAGTAGCTGAGACTGCCAAAAAGGCTTTATGGCTTACATGATTAGTGAAGGAATTGGGTGTTGAGAAAGATGGAGTTCAATTGCATTGTGATAATTAGAGTGCCATTTATTTGGCAAAGAATCAGATGTATCACATGAGTACCAAACATATTGATTTGAGGTTTCACTAGATCACAGAGTTACTTGTATCTAGATATATATTACTTGAATAAGTTCATACTTCAGAGAATGCAGTTGACATATTGACCATCTCAGTGTTAAGCTGAAATTGTACCCCCCCAGTTGTTAGGATGTGAGTGTCATGCAATAAATCTTCATAGAGATTTGATATTTGTTATGGTGGAGATTTTTTAGAATGGCTCATAGGTAGTATCAAGTGGGTGGTTTGACCGAACTAATTGTTTTGGGGGTAACTAAGGGGCACATGAGGTAATAGTTCCTTGTGGTATGGTTCAAGAGTATTGTGGTAATTGGAACCTCATTATTACTATTTAAGAACAACTTGTACTCTATAAACCCTAATTCATTTATCTAATCAAAGGGAACTATGGCTTCTTTGTAGTCGGAGACCTAGGCATCATTTGGTCGAACTTCGTTACCAAACGTCTTGAGTTTCTATTTGCGATTTCTCTCTTTATTCATTTATGATTTTGTTGTTGTTCTAACAAAAACTAATAACAATAACCAAAAAACTACACCATTTTAACATGTTGAAAAGTGTAGCTTTTCAAATATGTCTTTATCTCTTTTTAATGTTTCAAATACATCTCATAGAAAACTCTTGCTTTTTTTCCTCCAAACTTAAAATGGCCATGGCCTATTTTTTTCCTTTTCTTTTTCCCTATTTTTTTTTGACATAAACATACATAAAAATATTTTAGAGTTCTCTCAACAACTAATTTGGTGTCAACAGTCTTGACTCCTTTTTGAGATTCAAAGAGGTAACTACATAAACTGAAGGACGTATATAAAAATTTCTTTAAAATTACACTCTTAATGTAAAAGCTTCAACTTTCAACTTTCAACTTTCATTTGAAACTTTATAACCAATTTAAGACTTCTTGTTCATAACACACCAAATAGGAAAAAAAAAATTAATTTTTCATAACTTTAACAACTCAAACAAACTTAGTAAAGTTTCTAACTTCAATTCAAATTCATTTATTTGAAATCAACTCGTTACATAACTCAAACACCTCACAAATCTCTTCCCCCCTTTCCTTAGTTTAGGGTTTGGCAATTACAAGTTGAATATGTGGGTTTTTCTTTCTTTTCCTTTCAAGTAACACAACAATACCATAACAACACCAATTTTACATTCAAAACAAAATAGCAAGCAAAAAAAAAAATCTCCCTTTTTAATATGCTTGCGGGTTTTAAAGAGAGATCGAAGAGGAAAAAATTTCATTTCTTTTCCATTCAAAATAGAAGCCACAACATCAACAACAACCAAGAAGAGTGATTAAAATATGAGTTAGAATGAATGGTAACAATGAGGAATAAAATATGAGTTAGAAACCTATAGAAATGTTTTGATTTAATTTATGTCAAGATTGCATGATATCTTATTTTTGTGAAATCATGTGCTAATTGTATTGTATCAATGATGTGTACTTAAGTGTTTTTGTTATTCAAATGAAGTTAAGATTTTAGATAAATGCACTACTTGTTGGATTTCTTGCTTCATGATTTATAGAGTTTGACCATTCAATATGATTATGTGTACTTGAGATGTTGAGGTTGGTTGATATATATATAAATAAGGAGCATATCAAATGAAAGGAATTTCACTATGAGAGGGTGAGAAGGTTAAATCTTGACCATCCATGTACGGTTTTGTGGTCAAGATTTAATCCTCTCACCCTCTCATTGTAAAACTCCTCTCATTTGATATGCACCATATATATATATATCGATGTAAATTTTGATCAATATTGTGGAATGATTGTTACATACATAGGCATAAGTTCTTATGAGTATCGTGGAACTCATATTGAGCTGTCGAGTTTTGATCATCAAATAAGTATGATGTAGTTGTTAGAGGTCTTTGAAGTGAAGATTATTTTGTGATGTGGATTTGAGTGCTTCCACATGAGATTGAAGATCTAAGTAAGTGGTTTCTTCTAATAAAGTGGAAAAATGAAAGAGAAAAAAGAACCAAAGATGGTTAGATTGAGAAGCTGGAGAAGAAGGCGCCACAACCTAGAAGATTAATAAGCCAATGAAAAATCTTCACAATGGTAAGGAAGCCATTGATAAGATTCAAGCAAGTTCTTATCCAAAAACTCAAAGAGGAGACACATCTCATTCACCATTCTCACGAGAGAAATTCTAATTCATTCCAAACCTCTCTCAATGAGGTTACAAATGCATATTTATAATAAGCCTATCTCTAAACCTAAATGGGTCATTATGATGAAAGGAAGAAAAGTATCGTCACTTACACATGACATTAACTAAGTCTATATTAAACTATTATAATTCCAAATTAAAGCAAACTAAGAATTATTACAAACCAAATTAAAATATATAAAGTTCATTCTAATTTAGGAAAATATGGATCATGTTCATGCTCTTGAGGTTCTTATCATTCCCTCCTTTTTGAAGAAATTCGATCACAATTTTAAACTCCATCTTACATGAAGAAAGAATCCAAATAAACCACAAGTTCATCCTATCCACCGGGGTCAAATGGAAATTTAGAAAAGTCATCAAATGTAATAAGTTGGTGAAACACATTTCCATCTTGAACAATTAACATCTTATCACATTTATGGTCAAGGTAAGAAATTCTAAAGATGCGAACAAAGTTATACCTTTTGAAGTTGATATTCATGACCAAATTTACCTTTTTTGGATTGAAATTGGTGGCAAACAATACGTTACTTGTATTTGCAAAGGCTTCAAAGCAAGTGAAGTCTCATGGACATTATCTTCATCACAAATAAATGGTGACTCAATAATTTCCTTGCAAGCATCCTTTTGAGGAACCTTTGACCAATCACCTTCAATGTAGTTTAAAGAACTTGAACAAGAGAATTATCCATGTTAGACAAATAGTTGGAGTCAATGTCTTGCTTTTTGTCTCTCAAATGTTTCTCCTATTCCTCTTTCTTTTCTTTAATTTTCTCTTTCTCTCTCAAGGCTAATTTATCTTTTTCCTTCCCCTCTTTATTTTCTTTGATTTTCTCTTTCTCTCCAAGGCTAGTTTTGTACTTTTTTTTGCCCATTTTCATAAAGATATTCCACATACTCTCAATCCATTACAAAATATGTAATATATTCATGATATGATATCCTACTCTTTTTTTTTCCTGATCCTCATTTTTATATTCTACATGTTTTTTCTTTTTTGCATACCTCCTACCATCCCTCTCAAAATCACTAAGCCTCTTTTATTTTTCTCTATTTCACATTTCATACATCATTTCCTCCTCATTATAATCTCTATATCTTCTTTCTTTTTCTCTATCTCTCTTTTCATACCTCATTTCCTCCTCATCATAATCTTCACATCTTCTTTCTTTTTCTAGAAATCTCTTCTCATACCTCATTTCCTGCTCATCATAACCTCTACATCGTCTTTCTTTCTTAATTTCAAACCCATCTTCATTTTGAGATAATGTTACACAATGAGATCTCGTATCTCTTTGATTCACAAGCTCTTCTCTCAAGGCATTCATTTGAGTATTCAAATTTTTGTAAAGTGATCCATAAGAGAACCGGTTCTAGGAGAATGGGGGGTTTGATTCACTTCCAATGATGATTTCAACAACAACAAGCAACAAGTATCACAATAATCAAGTAAATGACAAGAACAAGTCAGGAAAAAAAAAAGCACTCACCACTCACTTAGTGTTTATACTCAAGAAATGTATCACTCGTGAATACACTCAATGATGGTTTTTTTTATAATGTGCACTCTTGCCTTTTTCCACTCAAACTTCTCTTTCACGTTCTTAAAAAGAACCCAAGCAAGAATCCAAACATGATGTAACAAGTCCACAAAACTATCGACACAAGAGTTTCAAGAAGAAAAACTTTAAGACAAAATAAAGAGAATTTAAAATGAAAACTAAGAAAAACTAAGCAAATGAGACACATTCAAATAGATAATCAAAGAAATAAGAAAGATTAGAAAGCTAACAAGAATGCGAAAATGTTTGAAGTTTCATTGTGAACAATTCTAGAACTTTTTTTCTTTCTTTTTTGCAAAATGCCTTTTTTTTTTTCTCAAAACTCTTTTTGTGCAGAATCATTTTTTCACAACACTTGTATTTTTAGAGTTTTCTTTGCATATTTGATTTCCTCTCATTTTTCTAATCAATACAAGCTTTTGACCTTCCAAATCGAACATGTATGAAAGAAATAAAATAAAAAACAAGTTTGCAAGTGAACTTTTGGATCATACAATTACAAGTGAAAATGAAGATGAAACCCAGATTATAACACATATAAACAACCAACAACTCAAGATTGAATAAGATTTGGAACAAAATGAAATTAAAAGTTCGAAAATTTCAAGAACACAAAACACTAAAATACAAATTAATAACAAAGATTACCACTCGGTGACAAGCTCTAATACCAAATGATGTGGATATGAGTGCTTCAATATGAGATTGAATATTTAACCAAATGATTTCTTCAAATAAAGTGACAAAATGAAAGGGGAAAAAAAAACCAAATATGGTTAGATTGAGAGGATGGAGAAGAAGGCGCCACAACCTAGAAGATTGATAAGCCAATGATGAATCGCCAAAATGGTAATAAAGCCATTGATAAGATTCAAGCAAGTTCTAATCCAAGAACTCAAAGAGGAGACACATCTCATTCACCATTCTCATGAGAGAAATTCAAATTCATTTCAAAGTTGTCTCAATGAAGTTACAAATGCATATTTATAGTAATACTATCTCTATACCTAAATGGGTCATACAATGATACCATTCTCTAGGCCCATATTGGGCTTACATCATATTTTTATAAAATAAATTAAATGTAAGGAAGAAAAGTATTTTCACTTACACATGACATCAACTGAATCTACATTAAACTATTACAATTCCAAATTAAAACAAACTAAGAATTATTACAAACCAAATCAAAAATATATAAAGTTCATCCTAATTTATTAAAATATTGGATCATCTTCATGCTCTTGAGGTCCTTATCATTTTGTCATCATATAGGTTAGGTCTAACAAGTCTAGTGATTTTGGGGAAGTACAACTGAATGAGCCTGATCATGGAGGGCTACGATCAAACCGTACGGTAAGGCTAATTGACCTTGGGGGTATCTCTAGTGGGAAATTCCTAAGTGGATTAGTGGGTTATTCCTTAAGGTCGAGAACTATTGGGCAACAAAAGAATGTTGAGGTAAAAATCTTTTTGATGTATGTTTTAATGACAACAAACCTTATGAAATAAATGATTAAGTTTTATGAACGGTGATCTACTAATAATTGCACTTGAGTTTTATTTAAGGAACATGAATTGCATAAGTGAACAAGCATAAAGCCATTCACTTCATCAAAGTGCAAAAAAATTGTTGACAAGATTATTTTGGAAAAACGAAGATCATTCGGGTTTATCAAAAAACAAGAACATTAGAAAGCAAGATTGTTTTGGTTATTAAACAGAAAAACGAAGATCATTTTGGGTTTCACAGCATTCAGTCCAAGAACATTCTGGACAAAGATTTTATTAATCAAGATCGTTTTCGGTTGCGAAAATATATCAACCTTCATTACAAATAAACCAGTCTTCAAAACGAAAGAGCAGAATTATACCACAAGATTGCTTGGGACATATTCGATCAACAAAAAGCTAAACAAAGTATCAAGAACAAATAGCAAGACAAATCTCCAGATTGATGGCTAAGATAAGCAAGTACAGCCTAGATAGAAATGATAAAGTCACTGCATCACTGACACACGTACATAACATAAAAGCTTGTTATGATTGATCTTTAAATTAATGATTTGTGAGCAAGGACACAAATACATTGTACTTGCAATATTCTGCAGAAAGCTCTGCATAATTCTGATTGGAAACAGTACCAAACTGACATTTCACAGCTCATTCATTCACTCATTCCCGTTTTCCATGAAACCCAAAAGCAATAACGTTCTTCGATTGTCAAGAATGTTCTGGACAGCAATATAAATGCATGTTTAATTGCTTTGATTGCTTTAAAACATATCTAACACTTGGGAAATGTGTCCAACAACTGTATTCATTTTAAACTGAATATTCAAAGCAGCTTCAAGATTGATCTCCAAATTGATGAGTTGTGAGCAAGGACAAAAGTACATTGTACTTGCAATATTCTGCAGAAACTTCTGCATAAATCTGACTCAAAACTGTGTCAATTGACATTTCACAGCTTATTCACTCGCTTAGTCACATTTTCCATCAAACCCAAAAGCAAGAACGTTTTTCGATTGTCAAGAACTTTCTGAACAGCAATATAAACACATGTTTAATTGCTTTAAAATATATCTAACACTTGGGTTAGTGTGTCCAACGACTACATTCAGTTTAAACTGAATATTCAAAGCCTTTTATCATCTATAAATTGAAGATCAATTGGAAGATGAAGGCAAGAGTTTGAAGTAGCAATGTCAATTTACAAGGAAGGGGGTTTGAATTGTAAATTCACCTATTTAAAATTTCCTGTTAAAATCTTAAGAAAATAACTTAAGAATGATCTTGGTTATGAAAACAGAAAACAGAGAACGTTCTTGGTTCTGGAAACAGAAAATAGAGAACATTCTTGGTTAGTTAAAATCACAATTTTAGCTTCTCTATTTAACTTGATAATTAAAATGACTAAAAGTAAATAGAGATAAGGAAGAGATACCACACAACGATATATCCTGGTTCACCCAACTCGGGCTACGCCCAGTCCTCATTTGCTGATTCACTTATCTATTATTTTGTACCTATCTTCTCATTCTTGCCAATCCAAATGATGTTTTTACTTGGATAAACCAACCCGAAATAATCTGACTTAGCAGTTAACCGAGGCAGATTGCACCACAAATGTTTCGTATCCTCGGGCACCTATTCTTACAAACCTATATTCAAAATATCACAAGAAAAATATATATACAAACTCAGCAGTAAGGAAGTGTCTGTTATAAATTAAAATTTATTACTGTAGTATCTTAATTCTTAAATGGGCATAAAATAACGTTTTTGGCTTCTATATGGTGCTTAATTAAGGACTCTAAGTGAGTTAGTGGTAAATTTGATAAATGGTAGATTCATCTTTCTCCATTGTATTATTTTTCACTTCCGATTTCTTTCAGAAAGATATATCAATTATGATGGTTGTGTTCCCCTGCTATCTTATATCAAAACAATTACTTTTTCTACCCAAAAAGAAAATGATTTCACATATAAGCGTGAACATTGTTTCAACCCATCCAAGCCATTAGCCAGAGTGTAGATTCCTTGTCACCATTAGTAAGATTAAAAGAACAACGAAAGCTATCCAAAGAAACATTATAATTCAACCCTATTCTCCTCCGGATATCACAAGGTTATCACACATCAAGGAAAGCAGTAGAAAACAATGTCAAATGAATTTTCAAATGCAGGTTAATGGAGTACATAATCTAAGAGAAAATAAACATTAGCATATGCCACAAGTCCAATCAAAAGTTAATCAACTTAATCATGTCGACAATTCAAGTTAACTCAAATCTCAACAAATACACACCACAACAAGAACGAGCAAGCAATTAACATTAACAATTATCTTCAAAAATAAGAGAATCCGCAACACAACAAGAATAAACAAGTAGTTAACAATTAACAATCATCTTTCAGAAATCATGTATTGTAATGGAAAAATATATAGCACTTAACACAAGAATAATAGGTAAGCGTTTCAGCATTTAGCAGGGAACACGGGTAACACAATTGGCTCACAAATGACTAACATACGACTGACACGTAACCCACTCGGCCTGATTGGACAGACTTGCTCTGATACCACTTATGTGACACCCTAAACCCAAAATGACCTATATAATAATTTGTACTAGATTTTTTTGAGCAAAATTCGCAGTGGATAAAGAAAATTTGTTTATAAGGAAATAAAAACTTTTGTAACTTATAGAGGATATCACGTTTCTCAAAGTACACCTGGAACAATTCAAACTTTATCACTCAATTAAAATATTTTAATCTAAATGAACTTGATTTGACTATAATTTATTAATTTAATTCCCAAAACTTACTAATACTTAGATTATCATATAAAGAGTCGTTGGTAATTAAAAAATGTAAAATACACAGTAAAACTCTTAATTCCCGGTATCACCTATCATAGCGGGGTTCCTCTCAAATTTGAACTTCAAGACTCATTAACCTGTAATAACTGCGATCTCTAAATTAATGAGTTGTGAGCAAGGACACAAGTAAATTGTACTTGCAATATTCTGCAGAAAACTCTACATAATTCTGGTTGGAAACAGTACCAAACTAACATTTCACAGCTCATTCATTCACTCATTCCCGTTTTCCATGAAACCCAAAAGCAAAAACGTTCTTCAATTGTCAAGAATGTTCTGGACAACAATATAAATGCATGTTTAATTGCTTTAATTGCTTTAAAATATATCTAACACTTGGGAAATGTGTCCAACAACTATATTCATTTTAAACTGAATACTCAAAGCAGCTTCAAGATTGATCTCCAAATTGATGAGTTGTGAGCAAGGACAAAAGTACATTGTACATACAATATTCTGCAGAAACTTCTGCATAAATCTGACTCAAAACAGTGCCAATTGACATTTCAAAGCTTATTCACTCGCTCAGTCACATTTTCCATCAAACCCAAAAGCAAGAACGTTTTTTGATTGTCAAGAACTTTCTGAACAGCAATATAAACACATGTTTAATTGCTTTAAAATATATCTAACACTTGGGTTAGTGTGTCCAACGACTACATTCAGTTTAAACTGAATATTCAAAGCCTTTTATCATCTATAAATTGAAGATCAATTGGAAGATGAAGGCAAGAGTTTGAAGTAGCAATGTCAATTTACAAGGAAGGGGGGTTTGAATTGTAAATTCACCTATTTAAACTTTCCTATTAAAATCTTAAGAAAATAACTCAAGAATGATCTTGGTTATGAAAACAGAAAATGGAGAACGTTCTTGGTTATGGAAACAGAAAACGGAGAACATTCTTGGTTAGTTAAAATCACAGTTTTAGCTTCTCTATTTAACTTGATAATTAAAATGACTAAAAGTAAATAAAGATAAGGACGAGATACCACACAACGATATATCTTGGTTCACCCAACTCGGGCTATGTCCAGTCCTCACAACTATGAGACTTTCCACTTAGTGTTCAAACGGAGAGCGATCTTGGTTTTAGACTGTTTTTTGTTAAGATCAACCTTGATTTGCAACAGCAATTCCTTTCCACCTATAAAGGACTCAATCGAGTCACCTATCAATCTTGAGAGGATTTTACAGTTCACCTTTCTTGGTTGAAAGGTGAAGATTGTAATTGATCAAGATGATTGTAAAAATCCTTTCTAGGTTGAAAGTTGAAGATTGTAATTGATCAAGGTGTGATCAAGAGAAAATGTGTGAAGGAGAACATTCTTGGTTCTGAAGCACATAGTGAAAATCTCACGGTTGTGAGGACTGGACTAGCCCGAGTTGGGTGAGCCAATATACTTTTTTTGTGTGATCTTTCTATCCCTTAACTCCTTTTTGTTTTTCACCTGCACAACACTAATCATTTTGTGAAGTTTTATTGTTATATTCTAACGAAGAACGTTCTGCCTTTATCAAACCAAGATCAGTCTTGAGTTAATTTAAATTAAGTACATGAATGAAAATTTTCAATGGATCACAATTCAAACCCCCCTTTCTTGTGATTGACATTGCTACTTCAAAGAGCACCCCGACCATCGTGTATACATGTCTCGGGTTGAGTTGAAGGGATCCATGAGGGCATGACCATTCATGAATTGTCTGTCCACTCGTGTGGTGGCATTGTATCAAGCCTTTTAACCAAGTACATTAGAGTAGAATGGTACCATATGATGAAGAAGTATAACGTATAGGACATGCATAAAATTGCATCTTTATGTCTGTTTCGTTATGATTGATTTGGATTAACCTTTGATATTATGTTCTTGAAGATTTTTGAATGTTATGTTATGATGTGATATTGTGCCAATTTGATCATTTGCATGTTCTTCTCTCTTATCTAATACTATTACATGATTTCGAAATTTACTCCCTTCGTTGTTTGTGAGAAAGTCTTGAAGTTCAAGTTTGGGAGAAGCTTCACGTTGATATGTGATACTGGGAATGAGATTTATATATGGTATTTTACTCATTTAACTATAAACTACTTTTTGTAAGAAAACCTTATTAGTACTAGTAATTTTTCGAATTAAATTAAGAAATTATAGTTAAATTCAGTTTGTTGAGATTACACTGTTTTATTTGGGGAATAAAGTTCAAACTATTCTATGTGTACCTTGAGAAATGTGATATCTTAAATTACTTGTAGTAGTTTTTATTTCCTTGGAAAAATATTTTAATTGATAGTGAGAATGAATGAATGGTGGTACTTATCTCCTTGGTATTGAGATTGATTCCACAAAAGACAAAAACTCGCTAACATCTAATTGGGGGAAAAGGGGGGGTGAAAAAACCGTAAATAACAACGCTGATCAAAGGGGACAGACTGCTACAAATGGCGCTGAGATTGAATATGAATGAGAAGGTGGATGACGAGAAAACATTATTGCGTCAATCTCATAGTACGACGTCGATAGCATAAATTGGGTGGTGTCGAGAATGAAATTTGATTGTATATTGTGACAAAACGAGCAAGGTAGGGTAACTTATAGATTCGATGAAGAATCTTGTCCAAATCAATCTCCAAATTGAAAATGCAACATGTTCAGAAAACAAAACACACAAAAAGACTATATAAATTCCGAACAAATTTCAGCTTCAATTTCAAAATTTAAAAATTATAAGAAGATAAAAACCCTAAATCAGGAGAAAATTTGTGCTCACTGACCTTGGGTAACTTACCTTTTCCTTTTTTCAAAAACAATATTTTCTGCCAAAATTCATCTAAGACAAATAAAAAATATATGCAAATCAATAAACATATGTTTTTATATTAGAAGAATATTATAAAAAAAATTGGTGTTGATAGGAAATCTGTAGGAAATGAGCTGTGGAAATATCCAAGGATTTAACTATTGAAAGTATTATCTTAGAATTATGGTGCGGAAAAATTTCATGGGCTTTTGTTGCAAAAATACATTCGCAGTAAAATCCACAACAAAAGAAAAATTTACCCAAGACTTTACTTGTGAATTTTAATTTCGTGAGAAACTTCCTAATATGACAAAAATCTGCAGCAAAATCCTTATGTAATTCACAAGGTAAAAAACAAATTTCTAGTAGTGTAAGGTGTTAATGGTAGTGTTGTATGAGAGATACAAATACATCTATAGTTTCCAAGTTAGAGTTTCCTAATTATTATGATTAGGGTTGAAATGAAAGTTACTAATTTTGGGTTCTTGAGAATTTGGGACTTTCATGTATTATGTACTATCTTTGATAAGGTTGTATTCGCTGTGAAAACAATTTTCCTTTGATGTTAAAATGTCAATGCTTATAGGTTCACCCTTTTTGCACAGTTATGTTTGAATGTTAAAAGTTTCAATATGGCTCAATGTTCTTGCTTTTAAGGGTTGCTCTGTTAATTGTTAAATGAACATTTACCTTTGTTTGTTAAGAAACCTAGAGCTACATATTTGAGGAAGATAGGATTAACTCCAAAATTGACCAAGAGGCCAAATAATATTGCCTATTGACTTATGTTTGATTGAAGTGCACCACAAAAGGTTATTCTAATCTCGTGTAAGGCATTTGCCGCTCAATATGCAGGGCCTAGGGACATGCCTACTTTCTCAGAATGGATGGGATGACACAGGAGGCCTGATGATGATGTGATAGGAACCCGAGCATCACATTATTTCATAGAACGAGTGTTGTAGCGTAGGCTAGATCAATGAGACACACATCGATTATGTGAACTCTTTACAATTTATTTACTTTTAAGTATTTTATCTTTGTTGTTATTTCTTTGAATATTAATGGTTGTTTTGACTACAAGTTCTTTTGGATATTAATTGGTTTGAACATGTTTCTATTATTAAGTTTGAACATGTTTAGTTTTAACTAAGTTTGTTTAGTTATTGCAAACATGACTTGAAAATTTTAGTACCAATTTTGGGGATTGATACATGAAATGAAATGGTTTTTGGAAAAACAAGTCAATTGCATGAGTTGAATTTTAACAGTAGATGATATGTTTGATTCTTGAGTTAGAGTTTGTGGTTTCACTTCAACGTTAGCATTAATATGAACCGTTTGCATGATCAAATTGTGGATGGATGAAAATACATGAAGTTGTTTGAAATTAGGGAGTGCACTAAACCTTATACATTGTGAGTTGTGTGCATCCTAGAATTTGATAAATTGAGGGTCATTACTGTAATTTATGTAGTTGATTTTTTTTTTAATTATGTGCTTGTCATTTTACATATGATGAAATGGAATGATCAAGGCAATTGCTTCGTTTGAATTTAAACTACTTGGCCAAAAATTTAACCCTTAATTGTTTATATCCTATTGATTAGCCCTTTGAGCCTAAAAATAAAAAAATAATCCTTTCATATTTATAAGCCTTGAGCCGAAAAAGAAAAACAATGAACATCTTTCTTACCTATTAGGATAAGAGAGCATTCATAATCATTGAACACTCACCTTGCTTTGATTTTTATGAAAGAAACACTTTAATATATCGATTGTATTTTCTAATTGACTAACAATAGAATGTAATCTTTGTGCAAATATTTCATAGGCGTGCTTGCATTTGTAGACAATATGTTTCTATCTTGGATTGATCGATTCAAGTTCAAAAATGCCATGCAATATGGAAATTGATGATTGAAAAGTTTGATTTTTCATAAACCATATTTATTTTTGTGGGTTAGAAATTCCTTTGTAAAAATATATCTTAGTCATGTGGCGGCATCAATGAAGAATTTGTTTCGTCTCTTTGATCTTGTATCCATGACTACCATTAACAGCTAAACTCATCTTTGTTGGTATTGGATGTAATCAATCAAACTCTCATGTATCTCTTTTGATTATATTTATATGTTTTAGTTATACATCAATTGCAATGATTTATCCATGTTCTTAATGCTTATTATAGCTTGATCACCTATTGAAAAATACTCTTTAAATCTTTATTTAGGATAAGTCATCTATTGAATTTTATTTCTACGAACATAGTAAAGTTTAATAGCCATAAATCATCAGTGTTTAATGCAAACTTCACTGCTCCAATTTAGAGATATTATAGCCCACGTTTTATAGTGCTTTTCTAAATAAGCTCTATATGAATAAGCGCTATAAATCTTTCACAGTGACAATTGATAACAATTGTTTATTTACGTTTTATATCGTTTTTTTAAATAGGCTTTATAAATCTCTCGCGTCGTCGTTCTGCGGTTTAATCATTTTTGTATGTCGCACAATTTGCCTTTATTGTGCAAAATCAAAGCTTGTTTTTGAAGGCTGAAAAACACAAGAAAGTGGGGTGTTTGAATTGTGTTTTGTGATTTTTGAAAGATGTTTTGAATGCCTTACGTAAAATCATTCTTTATCAAAACATTCAACTTACTTTTATAAAACACGTTTAGAAAGAATAAGGTTGAATCATGAAGAACTAAGATGAGAGAAATAGAAAGAGACAAAGGAGAAACACATATTTTTATACTAGTTCACAATAGATTGTTGCTACATCTAGTCCTCCTCTTATAGGGAAATTTTTCCTCAGTACAGTCGACTAATAACATACAAGTATTCTTTACTATGTCTCTTCAGGCTTTTGTATTTTTCTCTAGCCTCTCCAGGTTGTCGTCGTCAAAACATTCTTCAACTTTCTGGCAGCCTGTTGTTGAGGTTCATGAGTGTTGATGTACCTTTTCAAGTACCTCTTAGGGTGAGAGAGTTATTGCCACTATCATGCTAATTTACATCAGTTCTAGTTTATGTCTAAATTGATACAAAGTTTGATTCTAGGTGTAACACCCCGGCCATTCCCGTTACCGGCGATGCTACCTCACGGTTTTCTCGTCCCCCCTCACCACCTAGTGGAAATAACGAGTTTTTGCCTTCCGTGAGATTCGAGCCCGGTACCTGGGGGATAAGTACTGCCTCCGCCTCAAGGTCTTATCATAAGCAATATTCATCCTCTCTTTATACTTTCTACATTCAAACACTAGATCTTTGAAATATCTTTTTAGAAAGTGTTTAAGTAAAGAGAAAGAAATCATACTCATATCACTCTATAATTTTTCAAGTAAGTTGTACTTGAAAATATTTGAAACTTGTAAGGAACAAGGTTGTAAGCTTGGTGAAGCTTAAGAATACACAAAGTGTAATCATCCTCTGCGAGAGGTTGATCTGATTGATCTTTAGTGAAATCTCACAAGTGTGTGAGGACTGGACGTAGCCATCTTTGGGTGAATCAGTATAAAAGTTGTGTGTGTCTCTTTTTATACTCTCCTTGCATTTATTCTGTTCTTATTTAAAGGTTTAAATTTATGTCCTCAAGTTCGCATCCTCTCAGAGAGGTCAGCAATTCAAAAACTCTTTAAAACATTTTTAAACGCCAAAATCCCTATTCAACCCCCCTTCTAGTGATATTTAGCTCCATCAATTGGCATCAGAGCAAGGTTCTCTAGAAATATTACATCTAACCGTGTAAGAGAAAAAGATCAAAAGAAAAAATGTCAAAAGCTAAGTATGTTCCTGAAAGAGGATCATCCAGCAAACCTCCCTATTTTGATGGTACAGATTACTACCACTGGAAAGGTAAGATGAGACTGTTTCTCATATCACAAGATAACAACATGTGGCCTGTTGTTGAAAATGGGGATCATGCATCAGAATCAACAACATAGATGCAACCTCCGACGAGAAACCTCAAGCATAGTGGATGGCTGATGAAAATGCTTAGGTAATTGTAAACTCTAAAGCTCATTTATTTCTAACGTGTGCTTTGAGCAGGGAAGAATACGATAGAGTTGAAGAATGCAAAAACGCCAAGGAACTTTGGGACACTCTAAAGATTAATCATGAAGGATCAAGCCACGTAAAAGAAGCAAGGATTGACATGGGAGTAAGAGAATTCGAATTATTCAAAATGAAGGAGGAAGAAACGATTGATGAAATGTTCTCAAGGCTGACAATCATACTAAACAACTTGAGATCTCTTGGAAAGGTATACTCTGTTCAAGAGAGGATAAGAAAAATCTTAAGGAGTTTACCAAAAGACTGGAGACCAATGGTGACTGCAATTACAAAAGCAAGAGACTTGGCCAACATAAAACTAGAGGACCTGGTTGGAACTCTAAGAGCTCATGAACCACTGTTGCTGGCTGACAAACCAAGCAAAAAGGGAAAAATGATTGCTATAAAATCAAGTCAAACAGAAAGCTCATCTTCCAAGAGGACTGAAAAAGCCACAAAGAAGGAAAACCCAGAGTATCCTCTATCTGAGGAAGAGGATGAACTCGGTCTAATTTCCAGAAGAATCCAGAGGATGATAAATCGTAGAGGACAAGACAAAAGATCTCCTCAAAAAGAAAAAACTGACAAAAGGCAGATTACTTGTTTTGGATGCAACAAACTGGGTCATTACAAAACTGAGTGTCCTCTAAACAAAAAGAACTCAAGAATATTTCCCTACAAAAACAAATCTATGATGATCACGTGGGATGATAGTGACGATTCATCCTCTGAGCAAGAAATGGAAGAAGAGGCCAACCTCTGTCTCATGACTAAAACAGAAACTGAAAAGGTAAATCATATCTAAACTTTGTCCTACTTGTGAACAATTAGAAATAGAATTTGACAATCTTTTACATGACTCAAACACTTTGTCTCATAAATGTGGTTTTCTTAAAAATCAACTTTATGAAATAAAGAAGCTAAATGAGGAACTTCAAGCTAAGAATAAGAAATATGAACAAACCATTCGAGACTTGCAGTTATCTCATGAGAAGTTGTCTGAGAAACAATCTATTTTAAACAAAAGGAATGTCAAAACTCATCCTCCAGAAGAGGATGTAGAAAAGGAAATTTTGAAAATAGAGGTTGAAGAACTCAAAAATGATATTACCAACTTTGTTAAATCCACGGATACTTTTCAAAGGATAATGGGTTCACAATCTGGAATCTTTGACAAAGCTGGTATTGGATTTAAAAGTTCTCAAAAACAAAAACTGTATGAAAATTTTTTCATTCCAAAAAAACAAGAGGATAGGCCAAGATGCACCTTTTGCAAAAAACTTGGACATACTTTCAAAAGATGTCATGCCAAGAAAAGGGCAGACAACATAAAGAAAGGATGTTCATTCTGTGGTAAACATGGGCATCACGATTCCGTTTGTTGTCATAAAAAAAAATTCCTCACAAGAGGAAGAACTAACCAACAAGGACCCAATTCTATATGGGTACCTAAGTCACTATTAAACTCAAACACAGGTACATCCTCTGATCAACAAAAGAAAGCCCTGATTCTTGGACAGTGGCTGCTCAAGGCATATGACAGGGGATAGACATTGTTTTATTTCCTTGGAAATAAAGGATGGAGGATCGGTCACATTTGGAAACAATGATAAAGCTCAAATAAAAGGTACAGGTATCATTGGTAAAATTAATTCTGCCAAAATTGAAAATGTACAATATGTGGATGGTTTAAAACATAACTTGTTCAGTATTAGTCAACTATGTGATAGTGGATTTGAAGTTATTTTTAAGCCTAATCTATGTGAGGTTAAACATTCATCCTCGGGAAGTGTTTTCTTTTTTAGTTTTAGAAAAAAGAATTTATATGAGTTATTTCTAGATGATTTGCCTACTGAATCTTGTTTTGTATCCATTGAAAAGGATTAATGGATATGGCACAAACGAGCTGGTCATACAAGTTTGAACACTATTTCTAAGTTGTCTAAATTAGAATTAGTTAAAGGTCTTCCAAAAATTGATTTTGAGAAAGACAAAGTGTGTGAAGCTTGTGCCAAAGGAAAACAAGTTAAAAGTAGCGTTCACTCTAAAAATATTGTTTCAACAAATCATCCTCTTGAGCTACTTCATATTGACCTCTTTGGTCCTATCAAAACTCCAAGCCTTAGTGGAAAAAGATACGGATTTGTAATTGTTGATGACTTTTCACGTTTTACATGGGTCTTATTTTTAAACCATAAAAATGAAGCCTTTGAGGCCTTTCATTATTTTTGTAAAAAGATCCAAAATGAAAAGGGATCAAAAATTGTCTCCGTGAGAAGTGACCATGGAGGTGAATTTGAAAATGAATCATTTAAAAATCTTTTTGATGAAAATGGAATTTCTCATAATTTTTCTTGCCCAAAAACTCAACAAAATGGAGTTGTTGAAAGGAAAAATAGAACATTGCATGAAATGGCTAGAACCATCTTAAATGAAGCCAACATTGAAAAATATTTTTGGGCCGAAGCTATCAATACTGCATGTTATGTTTCGAATCGTGTATCCATCAGAAAAATTTTAAACAAAACTCCATATGAACTATGGAAAGACAGAAAACCAAACATTTCTTATTTTCATATATTTGGATGTTATTGCTACATTCTAAATAATAAAGAAAATTTGGGAAAGTTTGATTCAAAATCTGACAAAGGTATATTTTTGGGATACTCCACTTCGTCAAAAGGTTATAGAAAATATAAACTTAGGACTCAAACTGTGGAGGAATCCATGCATGTTATTTTTGATGAGTTTGATGACTTGTGTTTAGAAAAAATTGATAAATTTGAAGAAGATGAACCTTCATCCTCTAAAGTACCTAGTCCAAACGAAGAGGATGAATCTGATCCAACCTCTCAGCAACCTCCAAGAGGATGGAAGACAGTTACGTATCATCCTCCAGATCTGATTATTGGAAACACGGCTTGTAAGGACTAGACAATCTCTAAGAGGAAATGCAACTAACATGGCCATGATATCACAAGTTGAACCCAAAATGATTGATCAAGCAATTTGTGACAAATCATGGGTTGAAGCCATGATGGAGGAACTATCACAGTTTGAAAGAAACCAAGTATGGGATCTTGTACCTCTTCCACTTGAAAAATCCATCATTGGAACTAAGTGGATATTTAGAAATAAACTAAATGAGGATGGAGAAGTCATAAGAAATAAAGCAAGACTAGTGGCACAAGGCTACCACCAACAAGAGGGAATTGACTACGATGAAACATTTACTCTTGTTGCTAGACTTGAGGCCATCTGAATACTTCTGGCCTATGCCACTCATAAAGGTATCAAGATCTTCCAAATGGATGTTAAAAGTGCCTTTTTGAATGGGTTCTTAAATGAGGAGGTTTATGTTTACCAACCTCCTGGCTTTGTGAACAAAAAGAAACCTAATCATGTATTCAAATTGTCTAAAGCTCTTTACGGATTAAAGCAAGCTCCTCAAGCTTGGTATGAGAGGTTAAGATCATTTTTAAAAGACAATGGTTTCTCAAGAGGACATATCGATACAACACTCTTCAAGAAAACTCTGGAAGAGGATTTATTGATTGTGCAAATTTATGTTGATGATATAATCTTTGGGTCTACAAACGAAAAGATGTGTGATGATTTTTCTAACCTCATGAAAAGTGAATTCAAAATGAGCATGATGGGAGAACTAAAATTCTTTTTTGGTTTACAAATCAAGCAATTAAAAACTGGCATCTTCATTTCTCAAGAAAAATATACCAAAGATTTGCTGAAAAAATACAACATGAACTCAGCAAAAGCTATGGGAACTCCTATGCATCAATCCTCAATGTTACACAAAGATGATGAAGGAACTCCCATATCAGAAAAGGAGTACAGAGGAATGATTGGGTCATTACTATACTTAACTGCAAGCCGACCTGACATAGTATTTGTCGTAGGTCTATGTGCCAGATTTCAATCCTCACCAAACGAATCATACCTCACAGCTGTAAAAAGAATTATGAGATATCTTGTTGGTTCAACAGATCTGGGTTTATGGTATAAAAATTGTCAAGACATTGACCTCACAGCATATTGCGATGCTGACTATGCTGGAGACAAAGTGGAAAGAAAGAGTACAAGTGGAGCTTGTTAATTTCTTGGAAACTCTCTCATCAGTTGGTCTTGCAAGAAACAAAGCACCATTGCCCTTTCAACTACGGAGGCTGAATATGTATCAGCTGCTCAATGTTGCTCTCAAATACTATGGGTAAAAAATCAACTTGAAGATTATTCACTAAGGTACACCAAAATTCTCATCCTCTGTGACAATACTAGTGCCATTAATCTTTCAAAAAATCCCATACAACATTCTAGATCTAAGCATATAGAAATTAAACATCATTTCATACGAGATCATGTTCAAAAAGGAGATATAGAATTGATTTTCATTGATATTGAAAATCAGCTAGCAGATATTTTCACCAAACCTCTTCAAGAGGATAGGTTCAAAAATATTTTGGAAAAACTCTCCATCATTAATTTTTCCAAAATTAATTGATTAATTGTTTTAACCTCTGTATCATGCTATATTTCTCTTATTTTGTTGTTTAACTTTTTTTTTTGTTGAAAGATCAAACGTGATCTTTAAATTAAGTTAGAAGCTAATAGGATGGAAATACTTTAGAGGACACATAGTCCATTTTGGTGCATCTTCCTCTTATCACATCAGACATTGCGTGCACGCGCCTCCCATCCTCTTATCCTCATATGCTTGAGAGGTAATTTTACTGCTAAACGTAAAGTTACCTCTCAAGCCTATGAGGATATCCAAGATCACTACTCCAGCACGGAGTCTGATCACTATGAAGAAGAATCCTCCAACACTACTCTTAATCAGGAACCCAAATCTACTACTTGTCCTCGTGAACCATCTGACACCATCTCTTCCCCTTCCATTTCACCTAAATCCACCAAACCTTCATCCTCCACCACATCCTCTGCTCCAATAAGGAGATCCTCTAGAATTCTTTTTGGAGCTATATCATCAAGGAAACCCGTCTCTCAAGACACAACTATCCATCTTGTTGAATCAGATGATTCGGAACAAACACTCTCCACTGAACCAATACCACATTCACCACCCTTCAAAACTCCTATCAAAGCCTCGACTTCAAAAAAATCTAAACCAACTTCCAAGAAATCACGACTCTCTCCTTCCAAAAAATCTGCTAAAATCACTCTTTTTGAATCTGTTGATCAGGAGTCAAACTATGTATCAAAGTGGCAGAACAAATCAGTGGTAAATGGGAAAATTGTAGACCTTATTGATTTGAAAGAAGGAGGATTTAATATAGAGGAAATGTTTGACCAACTTGGCTGGACTTCATTTCTTCGAATTAACGAGCCCCAATACCCACGACTGGTTAGGGCATTTTATGCTGCCTCCAACAGCTCCAAAGGACTCTCTGGGTTCAGCATCATCCTCAAAGGTGTACTCATGGAAATAAATCCAACCTCTCTGTGTCAAATATTAGATGTTTGTGATGATGGTGCTTACTGCTTTTCTGAAAACTAGTATTCTAAATGTCAGATCACCCGCACTTCTGTTCTAAAAAATATCCTCATTTCACAATCCAAACCACATGTAGCTTCAAACCTTCTTCCATTATGCCGCATCCTCCACAATATCTGTGTGCACTCCATTGTTCCCAGAGCAGGAAGCTTTGAGAAGGTTACTGAGTTGGACCTTCTTCTCATCCATCATCTTATCACTGGATCTCCCCTCCATCTTGGCAACATTATCTTCCATTTCATGTTGAATGCTGTAGTGTTAGGTCGGTCAGCACCTTATGGTATGATCCTGACCAAGATCTTTAAATTTTTTAAGCTTCCATTGGATGATGAACCATCTCTTCACTTCAACAATACATTCTCTATGAAGAATGTCAAGCAAATGTGGCTCCAACCATCTTCCTCTACATCATCTACTACTTCTCCCTCTTCAAAGAAAAGGAAAACTCGAAGTTCATCCTCTACCGCTTCTCCACCAGATCAACCATCTGCTCAACCTCCATCCGAGGATGCTCCTTCACAAATCCTTCAGGAGCCTATTTTGGAATCTGAACCAACTCCATCTCCACCTAATAACCTCGTTGATCCATCATCACCAAAATCTCCTCAGCTGCAATCACCTTCCGCACCTTATGAAGACGCTCCTCCGCTTGAGGATGCATTTGAAGATGTTCCTCTTCCACTCATGGAGAACGGTGAAGAATTATATTTTGACCTTAATCTGACTTATCATCATTTTTCACCTCAAAGCCCTCCTGAGCATATCCCTGACATCTCCTCTCATGTCTTGCAAGAATCTGTTTTGCCTCTTCCAACTTCAATTCCTTCAGCGTCTGCTTCTCCTTCACCAATACTTGTTGCTGCCATCATTGAAGCACCATCTCAACCTCTCCCTGAGGTTACATATTTATTAAGTTCCCTGGATTCCTTTTTGGTTACTTCTAATGATAATTCGTCCAAAGACAAGGCTGGAGGCTCTCAGAACAAAAGCTCCAGTGTCAATGATCAACCAAAGGACTCCAACACTGGAACAAGGACATAGGACATAAATCAACATAAGCAGTTAAGGCTCTTAAAATCCATCAGAAAGGACTATAAGAAACTGATTCGTAGTTTCGATCTCTTTCAGAACACAATGACACAGTTTGGTCTCATTCTTGAATGGGTTACCAAACACCTGGTTAATATGGTCGCTCTTGGAGATCACCCTCCTGAGCTCCCAGCCCAGCCTTCTTCCGTTGTTCCTGTTTATTCATCCTCCTCTAATGAACCGTCCTCCCTAGAATAGCTTTATGAACGTAGTTTTTGATGCTTCCAAATTTAGGGGGAGAAAGATTATAGATCATGCTGCTGCTGTGTTTTGCTGTTTGCTAAGTTGATGTTTTGCTATTAATGTTTTACTGTTTGAATTGCCTATGTTTTAAAGTTTAAAGTTTATGCCATTTAATCAAACCAGTGTAATATCATTAACTTTATCTTGAAATATCATTAAGGTTTTTCTTTACTATCTCTGCTTCATATTTTTGGCATACATTCAGGGGGAGTAATGTTTCTTAAAAAATTTAAAAAGATTACTCACTTGATTCAGGGGGAGCATAAACATTTAATCTCATAATGTTTTCATATTTAAAATCATAATCTAAAGAATTTTGTCATCATCAAAAAGGGGGAGATTGTTGAGACAAAATCTCTCTCAAATGATTTTAATGATAACAAAATTACTGAAAAGATTATGATTGTGATTAATGACTAATATGTGCTCTTGAGTGGATTTATAGTAGAAAACAGGTTATTCATCATAAATACTAAAAGGAAGAAAATATGACTCAATACCACCATGTTTGCAAACTAGAGGATGGGATAAATCTGTGAGAGGATGACCTCCTAAATGCACAATATTCATTAAGCACAGTAACCATGATTTTTAATCATGTTGAGAAGTCAAAACAGTATTCAAGGATGACCAAATAAAGCACATTATTCAAAGAGGTCAGAAAGAAAATTTGAACCAGTACGAGGATGGGTAGTACTAGGTGAGAGGACGACCAGTACTAGGTAAAAGGTTGGACAAATTGTCACATCAGTGTCCAAAAAGTTGAAATCAACTTAGTATTACAACTTTCAGACGACTGTAGCTCACATAGTAAGAGAAATAGCCTTACATGACTTGGAGAAAGAAAAAGTGAAAAGGACTACAAAGGACCAAGTACCTAGGAGGTTTGAACCTCATGGTTGATGATGGACTACTTCTGTCCAAAGACAGCTGGATGGCAGTTTTGTAAATTAATCCCAAAGACCATTGGGCTCTTTGATCGAGACTTTCAAACGGTCATAAAGTTGTTTAACACATGGAAGAGCAACACAAGAACTCTATAAAAGGAAGCAAGCTCTTCATTATCAAACACACAACAATATTGCAGAAAAATATCAAGAATCTTAAGTTTATCATAAGCAATATTCATCATCTCTTTATACTTTCTACATTCATACACTAGATCTTTGAAATATCTTTTTAGAAAGTGTTTAAGTAAAGAGAAAGAAATCATACTCATATCACTCTATAATTTTTCAAGTAAGTTGTACTTGAAAATATTGGAAACTTGTAAGGAACAAGGTTGTAAGCTTGGCGAAGCTTAAGAATACACAAAGTGTAATCATCCTCTGCGAGAGGTTGAATCTGATTGATCTTTAGTGAAATCTCACAAGTGTGTGAGACTGGACGTAGCCATCTTTGGGTGAACCAGTATAAAAGTTGTGTGTCTCTCTCTTTATACTCTCCTTGCATTTATTCTGTTCTTATTTAAAGGTTTAAATTTCTGTCCTCAAGTTCGCATCCTCTCAGAGAGTTCAGCAATTCAAAAACTCTTTAAAACATTTTTAAACGCCAAAATCCCTATTCAACCCCCCTTCTAGTGATATTTAGCTCCATCAATGAGGGTAAAATAAGAGGGAAATTACAGATATAAAAACACAAAGATATCATAAAAAGGATGTAGATGCATATGATAAAGATGATGCAGAGCATACAATTAATTGTATTACTTATTACTTTTCTCCCCCTTTGTCATTATAAAAATGGTGAAATTATTGAATTTACAGGAAACACACAAGAATCATAAGAAATATAATAAAGACCGTCACACAACATACAAATGATTAGTATAAATTAGTTTTTAAAAGAAAGAAACATGAAAGAACAAAAGTATAGAAAAGGTAAGATTTCATTAAAATTTGGATCGCGAACTCAAGAAGAAAAGAGATAACTTAAAGAAAAACTAATCCTAGACAGAAGTTCTAGAGACATCTAAGAACACGCCTCAAGAGTTAAGTTGCTTCCTGTAACACCCCAACATTTTCATACATATTACATATATGTCTTTTAGTAATTGTCGTGATTTATTATTTAATTAATAATTTATTCTTAGTGTAAAAAATTAAATTAAATTTGATCGCCCTATACTTTACCTGAATAATTATAACCTTTGTTTTTATTTAATTGTTCTGACGTGAGAATTACACGAGCACGATTTATGGCATGGTTATTTCCTAAATGGATATTGTGTATTTTATTTATTTGATTAGTTTCGATAATCATGAAATCAATGTGTAAGATATGTTGGTTGATTTATTTAGTTGATGAAAATATTAGTTGAATTATTTAATTAAATTAGAATTTAAAGAAGTTGTATTGTTTTGTTAGTTTTATTTTGGACCAAATAAGTATTCGGCCTAGGAGATAGTAGAGTTATTGAGACCCGGCTCTCATGTTTGAGTGTTCTTGCTTGAAAATATTTTTGGTCCATCTATCTTTAGTATAAAAAAAATGTGACTATCTTATTCCGTTTACTCTCCTTCATAACAAGATTTTATGACAATTCATGGTGTTGTCTTGTCATAATGTAGACTTTATGTTCTTGTCTCAACCAATTAAGAGAGGAGATAATGTACATTCCCTAATTCTTAACACCTTTAATTCATTTTTGAAAGGAAGGTTATAAATTTAATTATGGGTCTTATCTTTATTTATGCAATTAAAAGAGGACAAAAAGAACGACTATCCTCCTTTGTTATATTTCACGCCTCCCTCTGTCTTAAATCAAGATTATAATTTTATTTTAATTCTCTACAAAAAAAATCTAGGCAATTTTGGGTGTCAAAAAGGTAGTCTACATACCTTCCTATTCTATTCACATACCTATTTTTATTTTCTCCTCAGTTCCCAAATTTTCCATCACAAAAACAGAAAGAAAAAAAGAGAGAAACATAGTCTCCTTCCTTTTTTCTCACACCATCATTATCATCATCATTATCGTCAAGTCGAATTACAATTTTCTTTCTTCTTTTAATACCATCTCAAGTAAAGTTTGGACCTTTGTCTTGTTCTTTGGTTTGTGGGGCTTAGAACGTGTTGCTAGGAAGTAAAGCGCCTAAGTAAGGGCTTTTCCCCATGCAAAGTTAGATTATATATTAAATTAGTGGTTTGTAAGATGTTGATATGATGTCTTGATGTCGTAAAAGAAGAAGGTTTATTTTATGTTTGTCTTAAAGAATTTAACTATAATATTTTGATTTTTTGAGTAATATGTTTATCTTGTAATTATAAAGTTCTATTTTTATTATTATAACATGATAAATATGCTAGTTATGAAAATGTTTAATGTAAAGTTCTTGTAATATGTTTAATGTTTAATGTTCAATTAGACATATTTTTTTTTTGTTTAACTACATATTCATTGTTGAATTCTTTTGCTTTAGCATTGTTTAACTATTTTCAGGATCTAACTATTAAGACCGAGAAACCATGGATTGATAATGGATGTCTTCCAATCGATTGTAGAAAAGAATATGGAGATGGAGTGCAAGATTTTTGTTAGGTTTGTTGTTGCTCATGCATAAGACACTCGTAATATCAAACGCCCTTGCTTAAATTGTTGTTATAAAGATGTTGGTGCGGATGATTTAGAAGATCCTTTAATATGTTATTGAATTGATCAAAGCTACACATGTTGGATAATGTACGAGAGAAAAAAAAAATAAGTTTACTAATTTGAGGATCAATGTGAGAGAAATATGCTAGTTGTGAAAATGTTTAATGTAAAGTTCTTGTAATATGTTTAATGTTTAATGTTCAATTAGACATATTTTTTTTTGTTTAACTACATATTCATTGTTGAATTCTTTTGCTTTAGCATTGTTTAACTATTTTCAGGATCTAATTATTAAGACCGAGAAACTATGGATCGATAATGGATGTCTTCCAATCGATTGTAGAAAATAATATGAAGATGGAGTGCAAGAGTTTTGTTAGGTTTGTTGTTGCTCATGCATAAGACACTAGTAAAATCAAACGCCCTTGCTTAAATTGTTGTTATAAAGATGTTGGTGCGGATGATTTAGAAGATCATTTAATATGTTATGGAATTGATCAAAGCTACACATGTTGGATAATGTACGAGAGAAAAAAATATTTAAGTTTACTAATTTGAGGATCAATGTGAGAGAAATATCAAATGGTTTTGAAAGAGATACATATGAGTGTGATCGAGTTGAAGAGATTGTTAATGTAATTGAAGAAGATCTTTGAGATTATCCTAAAATGTTTGAGATGCTAGTAAGTGATGGAGGTTGTTATACGATACATGTACTAAATTCACAAGATTGTCTACGATCTTATAATTGTATAACTTAATAGTAGACAATGGATGGTCTGATAAGAGCTTCACAAACTTTCTAAGTCTATTTAAAGATATTTTTCTTGATAATAATGTGTTCCCCAGTTGAACTTGTAAGACTAAACGAATTTTCTGTTCTATTGGCATGAGTTATGAGATGATACATGCTTGTCCTAATGATTGCATTTTATTTCAAAATGAGTATGCATCATTAAATATGTGTCCTAAATTTAGTGTCCCACAATATAAGAAGAAAGAAACAACACCAACCACAATGCTATGGTGTTTTTCAACAAATACCAAGATTTATGCGCATGTATTGTAACATGGAAAATTCAAAGCACTTAACGTGGCATGCAAATGAAAGGATTATTGATGAAATGCTTCGACATCCTACAGATTCTCCTCAATGGGGAAAATTGATGATGAATGCATTGATTTTGGCCAAAAAGCGAGAAACCTACTTCTTCCATTGTCTATCGACGGAATAAACCTACATGGTATTCAGAGCAGTTCTCACAGTACTTGGCCACTGATTATGTTGATTTATAACCTACTTCCATGGCTAACATAAAACACAAGTTCATGATGTTGACTATGTTAATTTCTAGGCCCGAGTAACCACAAAATGATATAGACATATACTTTGCTCGATTAATTGAAGAATTAAAGCTTATGTGGGAGACGGGTGTAGAGGTATAAGATGGGTTTAGAAAATAACTCTTGAAATTGTGGGCTATGTTATTTGGAACAATGAATGATTTTCCAGCTTATGGTAGTCTACCAGGCTATTGTATCAAAGGAAAGTGTGTTGGAACCAAATTAGTTTTCCTCTTGTGGTTTTGGTGTTAACAAAGGTATTTTATGAGAAAAATTGGTTTGGACTAATGGCTTCATTTAGTGTGCAACAATTAGAACAAGAAAATCAGAGGAAGGTACCAGAGGAAGCAACTAGAGGAAACTACCAGAGGAAGTGATTAGAGGAAATGACCAGATGATGAGATCAAAGAAAAACAAAAGCATATGCGTCTGCCTCTAAACATATGACTTAGAAAGCAACGTGCCTCTGAAGTTTATGAAGACTGCCTCTGATGTTTGACTCTAAAGTTTGGGTCTAAAGTCTGCCTCTAATAACTGGGTTTGCAGAATGGCTCTGAAGACTGCCTCTGAAGAATGTTTGAAGATTGAATTTGAATTATGCCTTTTAAGCCCTCATGTACCTCTGATATGGACAAACTCAGCATGCCTCTAAAGAGTTTATATCAAGCTATAATTAACTCTAAAAAGATTGTTCAAGCTATGCATTGAAAGCTCATATTCTGCTAATCAAAAGTTGCAACACACTCAAAATGTTGCCTTTTATATGCAGTCTATAATGTTGAACTGACTCTGATGATTCAACAATGTGATTTTTATTATCCAAGAATCACTAATTATAAGTCATGCAATTCTTCCTCTGACTTTTATTATCCAAGAGTCACAACATCTAACTCCAATAAGAAAGTCATTGGCTTTGATGGAATGTTAACGACTTTGATTGAAAGAATTCATTATGATGAAAAGACTTAGCCGAATCAAAATTTCAGAATATTCAAGAACAAACCTGAATCCGTTCCTTCTCCAATCAATCAAAAGCATGCAGGAAGATTCGCGTGAATAAGTTTTTGAACATAATCCAAAATTAGGTACGATTCAAAATTATAATTGAAGGAAATCTTTGACCAAGGTGAAAAAAAAGATATTTTCAAAATATTGTTCACAAGAAGATATGGCCAAAATATTGTTCACAAGAAGATATGATCAAAATATTGTTCACAACAAGATACTTCAGAATTTGTTCACCAGAAAGATTTTACAAGGACAAAAGTGAAACCCTAATCTATTCTATAAATAGATACTCTAGGCTGAAGAAGAAAGTATGAATTCATAAACTCAAAAATCCATACAATTCAGAAAAACTTTTGAGAGCTGAAATTTCCTAAGTATTCAAAGTTCAAAGGGTTAACTTCTAGAGAAACATTTGCTTAAAGAAGCAAAACTCAATATGTCCAAACTTGTGTAACCCAGCCCGATAGTGGCTTTAGTGTTCCTCAAGCAATCTGTGGTTTTTCAGGTTGTGTTGAGAAGACTTGATTTGTAGGGTCAAGGTGTAGTTGCCTTCGACAATATGTGGTTTTTAGGTTGTGTGGAGAAGACTTGACTTGTAGAGTCAAGGTGTTTGTTTTCCTTAAATATTTTGTAGGTACCAGGTTGTTTAGAGAAGACTGACTTGTAGGGTCAGATGATGTGTAATTCGAGGATTTGGATTACTGGTCAAATCCTTCTAAGTGAAGAGACTGGATGTAGCTACCATGTTAGTGGTGAACTAGAATAAATCTACTTGTGTCACTTTACTTTTGCACTATATACTTTACTGTTGCCTCTGATTACTTAAGCATGATTGCTACTGCCTCTATTTTAGTTTAAATCTCCAATTTGAACCAGGTCTTGAATAAATAATAAAAAAGAATCCAACTTAGACAAATACAACTCAACCCCATTCTAGTGTTTTCACCTTCAAAGTATGCATGCCCCATATGTGAAAATGGTAGAAATTGGATGCAATTGGATCATTGTACGAAGAATGAATTTCTTGGGCATTCGTAGATTCTTAAATCACAAACATCATTTTCAATAGTAGAGGAAAGCATTTATTGGTAAACTAAGAAGATAGAGCTCATTTGTTTATGACGAGCGGTCAATTATATGTAAAGGTAAGGCTTTTGCACAATAAAATTGGAAAGCCTTTTGCATGGGAACTGAATTTTCTTTGAATTGCCATATTTGAAGTCATTATATGTAAGATATTTCCTTGATGTGATGCATATTGAAAAAAATGTTTGTGATAGTGTCATTAGTACATTACTCAATGCTCTAGGAAAGACAAAGTATGACATCAACGCAAGGTTAGACCTAGTAAATATGGGATTAAGAAGTGAATTGGGACTGGTTAAGCAGGGAAAACAAACATATCTACCTTCGGCGGCTCATACTCTATCAAGAAAAGAGAAAATTACTTTATGTAAGTTGTTTCACGAAGTTAAAGTTCTAGAGAGGTACTCTTCAAACATTAGGAGTTCAGTATCTATGAAAGATCTCAAGTTAAAAGCTTTAAAGTCTCACAATTGTCATATTTTAATGCATAATTTTTTGCCAGTAGGAATACGTTCCATTTTACCTAAAAAGGTACAATGGGCCATAACTAAACTATGTTTCTTTTTCAAAGCTATTTGTAGCAAAGTTATTGACCCGGGGAAGTTGCAGACATTGCAAAAGGAAATTGTTGTCACCTTATGTGAGCTTGAGATGCATTGTCCTCCCTCATTTTTTAACATAATGGTTCATTTACCAATCCACCTTGTCAAAGAAGCACAATATTGGGGACCAAATTATATGAGGTGGATGTACTCAATTGAGCGTTACATGAAGATACTAAAAGGATATGTGAAGAATCGAATTCGACCAGAAGGTTGTATTGTTGAATGATATATAATTGAAGAAGCTATTGAGTTATGTACTAAATATCTCTCAAATGTTGAATCCATAGGGCTTCCAATGTCACATCACTCAGGAAGAACAATAGGGGAAGAGATTGGTGCAAGTAAAGTAGTGACCACCTCAAATGTAGAATGGCAACAAGAACACTCTTATGTTCTACACATCATCGATGAGTTTGAACCATATGTTAAAAATCACATGGAAATTTGGCTAACTAGAGAACACAATCGATGTTTTATATCCTAGCTAAAAGATCACATTTTTTAGAATTTGCTAAAAATCCTGATTCAATTTCTGAAAGATTGAGATGGCTAGAAAATGGTCGAAATGTGTATGTTCTCTCTTATGTTGGTTATGTAAATAATAGGTATACTTTCTATACAAAGGAACGTGACCATCAAAGCACTATGCAAAATAGTGGTGACACACTCGTAACTCAAGGAAGAGGAAAAAACCAAGTTGATCTTGTATGGTAGAGTAATTTTTATTTTTATTGATTCTTGTATTTTTTTTAATCGTTGTTATTGATTCTCATAGATACTAAAACTTTTTTTACAGGCGAATGGCTTCTCCTAACGATGAGTGTGCTTCTCGTAGTGGGGAACAAATGATAAATGTGGTGTGACTCGCATGCAAAAACTTTACAAAGCTAAAAGCAACGGAATAAACTCGAGGTAACTACATGTTATTAAATGATGTAGAATATTTATTTCCTTGGGATGTTGATATGTTACTTTACGATACACACATAATTACTCTTTAATTTTATCAGGTTGGATGGAATGAAAAAGTTCAATCAATTGAACCAAATGGAAAGAATTTGGTTAGTTACATTGGAGTCACTGTATTTCGAATAGTTCCAATAGTTGTGATAATTGGAGATCGAAAGAAAGATAATGGCCCACTTCATTAGTTTGCCTTGGAATATTTACCTATTGAGTAAATATCTAACAATGTCAATCTTGCATATGACAAGTACTATTCTAGGAAATAAATAATATTTAAGCTTAGTACAATCATAAAACAAAGATTCGACTAAGGTAATACATTGCTCTAACCATTGTTTAAGATTCGACTAAGGTAGTACATTGCTCTATCTTTCCCATTATCAACATCCTAGGCTAACATGCATTCTATTGATTCATCTTCCGCAACCATGTATAACTTGAGTTGCCTACTAGGAGTTGGTGGTGTTGGAACCAAGTTGGTTTTTGAAGACAATCTAAAATAAGATTTGATTCAGATTTATAATTGAAGAAAATCTTTGACCAAGTTTACAAGAAGATTTGATCAAAATATATCACAAGAAGATATGAATTATTTACAAGAAGATTTGATCAAGATTTATCATAAGAAGATATGAATTTTTTACAAGAAGATTTGATTAAGATTTATTCTTAAGATTTATCATGAATTATTTAGAAGAAGATATGATCAAGATTTGTTTACAAGAAGAAACACTCAAAAAAAAGATACATTTATTATTTGCAAAGATATAATTCAGATTTTGACCAAGGACAAAATACTGAATTGGACTTAGTCATATTCCTACTTGTGAAAGTTCAAGAACCGGTCCAACACTATGTTCTCACCCAGATCAAAGCAAGCAATGCGAAGGAAGTTTCATCTGAAGAATTTACGAAAGCAATCTTTATAAAATACGAACTATATCAATCTGAAGAATTTACAAACGTAATCCTAACAAAATACGAACAATATCAATATGAAGAATTTACAAACTCAATCTTAACAAAATACGAACAATATCAATCTGAAGAATTTACAAACTCAATCTTAACAAAATACGAACAATATCAATCTGAAGAATTTACAAACTCAATCTTAACAAAATACGAATAATATCAATCTGAAGAATTTACAAACCCAATCTAAAAAGAATAAGAATAGAATCAATCTAGAAGATCTACTCAAATTGGATTCAGAAATAAAGAATTGGCTAAAGAATATATTATCAAAAAGCATCTTGTTCATAATTATTTTTGAATAAGATCATTGCTCAGCATTATTTAATGAAAAAGTTATCAACATAGTCAAACATAATTCAACCCCCTTCTCATGTTTGCACCTTCAGGTGGAACCAAAACAAGAGGGTTAGCCAAAGCTTCCTTAATATGAGAGAACACTTTATGCTGTTCGGGTCCCAAAGCCACTTCTTATGTGCCTTATAGACTTAAAAAAGGAGATAAGGCTTTCGTTTTCCCAACATAATTAGATATAAATCTTCTTTGAATGTTGATTTTCCACAATAGGCTGTGTAGCTCCTTCTTGTTTCTTGAGGGACTTCTTTCAATAATGACTTTAATTTTGGTCTTATCCACCTCTATACCTTAGTAATGTACCAATATTCCTAAGAAGTTTCCTATTGAGACTCCAAATGCACATTTAGTTGGATTCTTTTCAAGTCCCTGTAGCCTTATTCATTTTAAAGCATGTTCCACCTCTAACAAATGTTGTTTAATGTCTTTTAATTTCACCACCTCATCATTTATATATACTTTCATGCTTTTCCATTATAATCATGGAAGGTAGTATTCATAGTCCTTTGATACATGGCTCCGACATTCTTTAATCTGAATGGCATTACAATCCACTCATATATTCCCCCTTTATCGACTCAGATTTGGTCAAAATTCAGCATTGCCATTATAAATCAGTAGAGCCTATCTAAGAGCGGCTAAGAAAAATAGACTCGCCATAGATGGATAACTTCAAGCTATGTTGATGGATCCTATAGATGAATATCAATAATGGCCTTAGCTTTAGTCTAGAAATTTAAATAGAAGATGGCTAAAGATTATAACAAACATGCAAAGGTGAAGAGATTTGTTTAAGGTGATTTAGTTTGGAAAACTATTTTGCCTCTTCGAATGAAAGATCCTAAGTATGGAAATCCTTCTGAGTGATGGGACTCGATGTAGCCAAATGAATGGTGAACCAGGATAACATGTGTCACTCTATTCCTGCACTCCTTAATTTTTTTATTGCTTCTTCTCCATGTAAATCACCAAGTCTGAACCATATTTAATCACATAATGAAAAAGTTATCAACATAGTCAAACATAATTCAACCCCCTTCTTGTGTTTGCACCTTCAGTTGAAACCAAAACCAGAGGGTTAGCCAAAGCTTCCTTAATATGAGAGAACACTTTATGCTATTCGGGTCCCAAGACCACTTCTTATGTGCCTTATAGACTTAAAAGAGGAGATAAGGCTTTCGTTTTCCCAACATAATTAGATATAAATCTTCTTAGAATGTTGATTTTCCCCAATAGGCTGTGTAGCTCCTTCTTGTTTCTTGAGGGACTTCCTTCAATAATGACTTTAATTTTGGTCTTATCCACCTCTATACCTTAGTAATGTACCAAGATTCCTAAGAAGTTTCCTATTGAGACTCCAAATGAACATTTAGTTGGATTCTTTTTAAGTCCATGTAGCCTCATTCTTTTTAAAGCATGTTCCACCTCTAACAAATGTTGTTTAATGTCTTTTAATTTCACCATCCCATCATATATATATACTTTCATGCTTTTCCATTATAATCATGGAAGGTAGTGTTCATAGTCCTTTGATACATGGCTCTGACATTCTTTAATCTGAATGGCATTACAATCTACTCATATATTCCCCCTTTATCGACTCAAATTTGGTCATAATGCAGCATTGCCATTATAAATCAGTAGAGCCTATCTAATAGCGGCTAAGCAAAATAAACTCACCATAGATGGATACCTTCAAGCTATGTTGATGGATCCTATAGATGAAGATCGACAATGGCCTTATCCTAGAGATTTTTTTAAGGTGATTTAGTTTGAAAAACTATTTTGCCTCTTCGAATTAAAGATCCTAAGTATGGAAAATGCTCGCCAAATTAGGAAGATCCTTTTTTTGTTAGCAAAGTTTTTAATGGAGGTGTTTATCGACCTGTTATTTTGCAAGTTGAAGGGTTAAACAAAATCATTAATGGAAAATACTTAAAGAAATATTATTCTACTATTTGGGATAGTATAGAAGAACAAAACGATGATTTTATTATTGTTCAAAATATAGCCACAGGTTGGGCTATCTAGCTTAATAATACAAAAGCTAATTACAAACTAAGAAGCCTCACTAGTTGAAGCAATTTCTACATCTTGTTGTGTTGAATTTATTTATCTTTTTTAGTTGTTGTTTTTGCAAAAATATAATAGTTTCTTAGCCACTTGGAATTGCTTCCTTGTTTGGGCCTTTCTCCGATTTTCGTTTCTTCCTTATCTTGAAAGGAATTGATGCTTGGTTCAATAAGAGGAGTGATGGAAGTCTTTGAAGGAGTAGTTGTTAATAATTCTTTGGCTTCCATAAAGTGATTAGAATTGTGATCTATTTTTTAAAAATTTAATTCCTGCACTGAATTTTAATGAACTCAAAAACAATTTTGGTTGAGATACCACTAATATCCAGAATGTTTTGGAGGTTTTAGTTAAAAATAATACAATTCAGTCTATGAGTAAGTGAAATGCCATTAGTGAGTGCAAAATAAATAAAGTTAACCGATACGATGATCACACAAAGATGTATCCTATTTCACCAAATGTTGCTACGTCCAGTCCTTACAATTTGTGAGATTTTCCACTAATGTGCTCAACACTAGATTAGTCTGATTTGCACTATATTTCTTGATCACACCTTGATCAATTACAACATTCACCTTTCAACATTGAAGGGAATTTATATAATCATCTTTCAGTCGAGAAAGGATTTTTACAAGTTCCTTTCAAACCAGAAAGGGTTTTTTCAACCTATTCAATCTAACTAAATGGATACACTTGAATTACAAAGAGGCAAAGAGGTGTGTTTGATAAAGATTGTTTGGGATCTAAGGTTTCTCAATTCTTGTTTGATACTTATAAAAACAAAAACTTAGTAAGAGTGATCCACAAATATATTTAAGAGAGCCATAGTTTTCTTTAAGAGAAGAGCTTCAGAAATGAAACCCTTTTATGATATATTTCCATAATGTTCTCCCCTTTTGGGAGAAAATTATAATCTAATTTCAGAACATTCTTCCATTTGGTTTTACATTTATCTTCTTTTACATTTGGTTTTAATTCCTACATTTGGTTTTACATTTATCTTATTTTTTTTCAGGGACAAAGAAATTCTCATAAAGTTTTTGTTTTTGAGTTTTGTGAAAGCCAAGACCAGCTTTGTCAAATACCCCTACTTGAGAGCCCATGACATTTTGAAAAGTTTCAATAGATGTTATAAATTTTGACAGATCATTTTTGAGAAATTCAATTTCAGTTTTAAGAAGAACGTTCCTTTTGAGTTACAGAACATTCTTGACTTCTAGTTTTTTCAAAATGTTTTTGTTGAGATTCTTGCATGCTCTGAATAACCTTTTTTAGTTCATTATTCTCAGTCTGAGTTTTTCCTTTTTCTTCCTTTTCTTTGTTAAATTGTTCCTTTAACAAACTATAATTTTGGACAAGAAGATTTAAATCATTTAATAAATTATCGAATTCTTTCTCCATTAGTTCACACAAAGAACAGGGTTTAGTATTTGTTACCTCGTTTTCTTCTGAGTGTGTCATCAAGCATATGTTTGCTTCTTCACTTTCTTTTGCTTCTAATTCATCAAAATCATTCCAGGTAACCATCATAGATTTTTTCTTGAATGGAAATTTCTTTGGTGTTCTTTTGTTTGAGGGACATTCAATTTTGTAGTGTCCCAGTTTATTGCATCCAAAGCATGTGATATGGCTTTTAACGATTTCGAATTACCCTATTGATCTAATCTCTTCTCTTCATCATTCTTTGGATCTTTCTTGTAAGAAGAACGATCTCCTCATCAACATCTTGTTGGTTGTCTTCTGATTCACTTTTATCATTTGGTTGTGGTGCTGTATTTTGAGAGTTCTGAGATGCTTTTAAGGCTATTGCTTTGCCTCTTTTTACTGGTTTGTCTTCCTGCAACAACACTTCATGTGCTCTTAGAGTTCCAATAAGTTCTTCCAATCCTTGTATCTCAAGATTTTTGGCTTGACTTATGGCTGTTACCATTGGTCTCCATATGTTCGAAGACATCTCATGATTTTTCTTACTCTATCTTGTACTGAATATGCTTTGCCAAGAGAGTGCATCTCATTCACTATAGTTGTGAAACATGAGTACATTTCATCGATAATTTCTCCTTCCCCATTTCAAATAGCTCGAACTTCCTTATGTCAATGTCTATTCTTGTTTCTTTTACATGGCTTGTTCCTTCATGATGATTTGCAATGTTTCCCATACCCTTTTTGCTGTATCGCATTCGTCTACTCTTTCACTCTCTTCTCTGCTTAACGCACAAGATAAAAACAATTGAGCTTTAGAGTTAAGAAGTACCTTTGCCTTATCTTCTGTTGTCCAAATTGTTTCTTTCTTTTCAGCAGATGTATGATTGTTTTGATCGACTCTTGGAATGAAATTTTTGTCTGTTATGATACGCAACATTCCTGTGTCTTGTGATTTTAGGAACAACTACATTTTGTTTTTCCAGAAGTAGTAATTTGTACCATCAAAGTAAGAGGGGTTTGTTGTAAGATCCTCCTTCGACGATGTACTTAGCGTTCGACATTGCCTCTTGAATCTTTTCCTCTAACCCTTTTTAGGTGTTGTTTTTTAAAGACGTGGCTCTGATGTGGATTGAAGTGACAATGTTGATCACAAGAAAGGGTGTTGAATTGTGATACCCTTTTTAAAATTAATTATTGTATTAAAAATCTTTAACTCAAGATTGATCTTGGTTTGCTAAAAGGCAGAAACGTTCTCAGTTTGAATATATTAATAAAAACTTCACAAAGTTATTAGTGCTTTGTAAGTGATAAATAAAAGGAGATAAGGGAAGGAGAGTTTACACAGCTATATATCTTGGTTCACCCAAAAACGGAATATTCTTGCTTTTTCTCTAAAGTGTTCAAACAAGAATATTCTTGCTTTTCCCACCAATGTTCAAGATCAACATTGATCAGTTACAACAGTTTATCTTTCAATCTTGAAAGATTTTACACAAATTACCCTTCAGTCCGAAAGAGTAATTATAAGTTACCTTTTAAACACAAAAGGATTTTTCAACTACACTCACACTATTACTAGTTCTATACTGTTTTGAGTTTCAAAATGATATGAAAAGGATTAATGAATCAACCTTTACTCTACACTTGCCTGAGTTTTAGTTGGATGCTATCAGACTCAAGAAAATTGATCCTTGAATCTACTGAAAGAGAACTAGAGCCTTGCTTGATATTTGAGCTTATATTTCTCAAGAATGATGATTTTAATGAATGATTCGTTTGCACTCTGTGTAAATATGCAAGAATACTTATGTTTTTGATGAAGACAAAGACCAAGTAAAGTGATCAAGATGCAAGTTCAAAGTGAAGTCAACAATCAAGTCAACTATTGTCAATATGCTAGAAGTCTTATAGTTTAAGGTACATGATGCAATCTAATATTGTTATATTTCAAATGCACATGAGAACCTTCTACTTCAACATATGCATCAAAAGAATTTTCAAAGTGTCAAACTACATGAACAACGTTTGAAAATCATGTTTTTGACAAAAGTCAAGGTTGTATTCGACTACATATATGTGTAGCCGAATACAGATGAAGTCAGTAGCAAAAACTGCACATCTGTGTTCAACTACAACATGTTGTAGCCGAATACAAACCCAAGTCAGTAGAAAAAACCGCACATCTGTATTCGACTATATCATGATGTAGTCGAATACAAAACCTAGTCAGTGACAAATTTCAGTCATCTGTATTCGACTACCTGGATCTGTACCTAGACTGTTATCATTGTACATAGAAAGTACATCAATTGTTATACCATCTTGATTTCAGTCAAAATCATTGTTGTAAAATCATTCAAGTTATTGTGTAATTTGAGGAAAGTGGTGTACTTTCTTCAAGTGTTGTAAACTAGGATAGTGGTGTGCTATCTTAGGCAGATTGTTGAAAGTTTGTAACAGAAGTCTTAGAGTTAGACTTGTACTTATTCTAACAATAAGTGGAAAATCTCTTGTGGTGTGCAAGAGGACTGGATGTACCCTTGGTTTGAAAGGGGAAGTAGGATAAATTCTCTGTGTTCTTTATTTTTCTGCCATTTACATTTTACTATACTCTAATCATAGTCAGAAAAATAATCCACTAATTCTTTTTAAACCAAAAAATTTCTAAACACCTAATTCCCCCCCCCCCCCCTCCTAGGTGTGCCTCTGTACTAACTATTGGCATCAGAGCAGGTTCTGGAAATTTGCTCTCAATCCTTATTCATGGCTTCCGCACAACCAGTTTTTAGAGGTGGTGGTAGTAGGAATAAACCACCTTGCTTTGTTGGAGAACATTACGATTTCTGGAAAATACGCATGTAGGCATATCTCGAGGCACAAGGAGATGATATTTTGGATGCAGTAGAAAATGGCCCCTATGTTCCAAAGACAATCATCAACAATGAAGAACAAATAAAGTTAAAAGCCTCATGGACAGATGATGACAAAAGGAAAGTGTTGTTTGACAAAAAGGCCAAAAACATGTTACAATCAGCACTTGGAATGGACGAGTTCTTCCATGTGTCTCATTACAAAACTGCCAAAGAAATCTGGGATACTCTTGAAGTAACCCATGAAGGAACAATTGAGGTAAAACGTTCTAAACTTAATACTTTACCTCAAGAATATGAACTGTTTCGTATGCAGCCCGGAGAACCTATTCTGGACTTGCAGAAAAGATTTTCTCATATGACCAACCACTTGACGGGGATTGGCAAGATCTTCATTAATGATGAATTGAACATTAAAGTTTTAAGATCATTAACAAGGGCGTGGCAGCCTAATGTAACGGCAATTTCTGGAGAAAAAAAATCCTGTCAAAGATGCCTCTTTTCTGCACTTTTCGGAAAACTCCAAGAACATGAGATTGAACTTGGAAGACTAGAAAAAACTGAAATTTTAGAAAAGAAGCCAAAGAGCATTGCCTTAAAAACGGAGTCAAGAGAACAGATAGATGATGAGAACTCAGATGGAGATGAGAACATCACCTTCCTAGTAAAGAAATTTGGTAAGTTCCTTCAAAACGATAAAACTTTTAAGAAAGGAAAACTTTCAAGAAGAAGGATATCTTCACTACAAATCAAAACTTCACTTGTTTTGAGTGTGGCAAGCTAGGACACATAAAAGCAGAGTGTCCAAATATTGTCAAGAAAAGTGCTCTCAAGAAGAAAGAATTCAAAAAGGCCTATATAGCATGGGAGGACAATGAAGTCAGTTCTTCCTTAGATTCAGAAAGTAACGAATATGAAAATGTTGCTTTGATGGCATGACACCAATCTGATGAAGAACAAGAGGTTAGTAACAAAGATTCTTCTCATAATAATGATGCTAATAATGAATTACTTATTGAGTGTAATGATGCTCAAGATGCAATAAAATAATTACTTATGGAATGTAAAATTCTGTGCAAAACAGTGTCAACTCAAAAGAAACAAATTTTATCTCTTAAATAGAAAATTGACACTATGGAAAAAGACTTTGAAAAATTAAAATAGAATTTTATTTGTAATAAGTGTGATTCTCTTTCTTTTAAAATTGTCCAACTAAATAGAGTCATTGAAAGATATGAAAAGGGACAAGAGTGGTCTTGGTTATTCAAAATTTGATAAACCAAGTATTAATAACATCTTTGTTAAGGCAAGTGATCAATCCAACAAAGAGAAAGTTATAGTTGTGCAAAATGATCATCATTATTCTAAGAAGAATTATGTTCAAAAGAAATCTCATATGCCTAAATATAGAAGTAAATATATTCCTACATGCTTTTATTGTGGTCTAAATGGCCACACACCTAATGCTTGTCATTTTAGGAATTTGGGTGTTCCAAATGGGCATTATGTGTGGGTCAGGAAAGGTATTAATACTGAAGGACCCAAAGCACTTTGGGTACCTAGCAAACTATGATCTTGTTTTGTAGGAAGGCATACAAAGTACCTCTAATATGTGGTACTTGCATAGCGGATGTTCAAAACACATGACCGATGACAAAACAAAATTTTCAACACTTACTCTTGAATCAAAAGACTATGTGATCTATGGAGATAACAACAAGGATAAAATTTTGGGCATTGGAAAGGTTGGTGCAGCCCCATCTCCTTCAATTAAAGATGTTCTATATGTTGAAGGATTAAAGCACAATCTTATTAGCATTAGCAAGCTTTGTGACAAGGGTTACAAAATAGCTTTCAACAAAGATGAATGCATTATCCGAAATAAGGTATCAAATGAAATCCAGTTTGTTGGTAAGTATTTTAAAAATATTTTTATAATTAATCTTGATTATTTATCCTTGAGAATGAAATGTCTTATGGTAAGTGACAACGATGATGCATGGCTATGGCATAAAAGATTTGCACATATCCATATGGATCATTTAAACAAGTTAGTCAAGCATGAACTTGTTATAGGCTTACCAAAGATGAAATTCATTAAGGACAAATTATGTGATGCTTGTCAAAAGGGTAAGCAAACTAAGGTTTCCTTCAAACCCAAGAATATTGTATCAACTTCAAAACCACTTCCATTAATACATTTGGACTTGTTTGGTCCATCAAGAACAAAAAGTCTTGGTGGAAATTCATATGGACTAGTAATTGTTGATGATTTCTCAAGGTTCACTTGGACCTTATTTTTGGCAAATAAAAATGAAGCGTTTAAAACTTTTAAAAATTATGCCAAAGTAGTCCAAAATGAACAAGCAACCAAAATTGTATCAATAAGAAGTGATCATGGAGGAGAATTTCAAAATGCTTCTTTTGTAGAGTATTGTGATGAAAATGGAATCTTCCATAACTTTTCTGCACCAAGAACACCTCAACAAAATGGAGTTGTTAAGAGAAAGAATAGATTGTTGGTAGAACTTGCAAGGACCATGCTAAGCGACTCAAGTTTACCAAAATACTTTTGGGCAAAATGTTGTAAGTACAGCTTGTTATGTATCCAACCGGATAATGATTCGACCAATCCTAACGAAGACTCCATATGAACTCTATAAAGGTAGAAAGTCAAACATCTCTGACTTTCACATATTTGGGTGTCAATGCTTTGTGCTGAATAATGATAAGGAAAATCATGGAAAATTCGATGATAAAGCCGATGAAGGTATCTTTATTGGTTTTTCATTATCTAGTAAATCTTTTAGAATTTTTAATAAAAGAACTTTGGTAGAAGAATCTATGCATGTATTGTTTGATAAATCTAACCCCTTGAAAGAGGATAAAAATGTCTCTTGTGATGATGATGATTTTATAAGTGATGATATAAGCAAAGACAATCAAGTTGATCAATCAATTCAAAAGAATAAAGTCATTATTGAGCAACAAGATCAACATAATGATCTCCCTCAAGAATGGAGAAGTCATCGAGATCACCCCATTGACAACATTATAGGTGATATCAATAAAGGAGTTACTACAAGGCTCAAACTCCAAGATGCTTGTTTGAATATGGCATTTGTCTCTCAAATAGAACCTTCTAAGGTAGGTGAAGCACTTAAGGATGATCAATGGATACTTGCCATGCAAGAAGAACTAAACCAGTTTGAAAGAAACAAAGTGTGGGAACTTGTTCCAAATTCGGGCAATAAACACATCATTGGTACCAAATGGGTGTTTAAGAATAAACTAGATGAAAATGGTATAGTTTTTCGAAACAAGGCAAGGTAGGTTGCTCAAGGATATAACCATGAAGAAGGGATCGACTTTGATGAAACATTTGCTCCAGAAGCAAGGTTATAAGCAATCCGATTATTACTTGCTTATGCTTGCTCCATGGACTTCGAATTATTTCAGATGGATATCAAGAGTACTTTTCTAAGTGGCTACATTAATGAGGAAGTGTATGTCAAACAACAGCCCGACTTTGAAGACTTCAAAAATCCGTCACATGTCTTCAAATTAAAGAAAGCCCTTTATGGTTTGAAACAAGCTCCAAGAGCTTGGTATGATAGGCTAAGTAACTTTCTATGTGAACGAGGATTTGAAAAGTGTAAAGTTGGAAAGACATTATTCGTTAAAAGGACTTATGATCACACTTTACTTGTTCAAATCTACGTTGACGATATCATATTTAGATCAACCAATAATGAAATATGTGAAGAATTCTCATTAATGATGCACGGAGAATTTGAAATGTCTATGATGGGAAAGTTAAATTATTTCCTTGGTCTTCAAATCAAGCAACTCAAAAATGGCATTTTCATCAATCAAGCAAAGTACTGTAAGAAACTATTATAGAGGTTTGAGATGGACAACAGTAAAGAAAGTGCAACTCCTATGGGCTCTGGAACTTATGTAGATAAAGATGAAACTAGTAAATCAATAGATATATCAAAATATCGAGGTATGATTGGTTCTCTTTTATATCTAACGGCCAGCCGGCCAGATATTATGTTCAGTGTCTGTTTATGTGCAAGGTTTCAGGCAGATCCTAAGGAATCATATCTTGCAGCTGTGAAGCGAATAATCAAACATTTGAAGGAACAACCAATGTTGGCTTATGGTATCAAAAAGGCAGTATATGCAACCTTGTTGGTTATTCTGATTCTAACTATGCATTATGTAAAACAGATCGAAAAAGCACAAGCGGCACTTGTCATATCTTAGGTAATGCATTAGTGTCATGGTCCGATAAAAAGCAAGCCCGTGTGGCTCTAAGCACTGGTGAAGCAGAATACATAGCAGCAGGCAGTTGCTTTGCACAGATTCTATGGCTCAAGTAGTAGTTATGTGACTATGGACTTGATCTCAAATGCATCCCTCTAAGATGTGAAAATATTAGTGCTATCAATATCACAAAGAACCCCTTCATGCATTCTCGAACCAAACATATCACATACGCCATCACTTTCTGCGTGATCATGTTCTCAAGGGAAATGTTGAAGTTACATTTGTGGATACATATAATCAACTAGCAGATATCTTCACAAAGTATTTGCCTAAAGATTCATTCTATAGGATATGAAGAGAACTTGGCATTCTGAATGAAAATGATCTCTAATACAAGGTATTGATACTTTGTAAGTCACTTCCTCTCAAAATCTTGAATCTTCACTTGCTAAGTTGATAGAATTGAATCGTTGTATGAATATATGCTTTATCAACATGATTATGTCTTTTAAATATTTTCTTTCAGTAAAAATTCGACTTAAAACATAAAAAAAAATAAAAAATTCATCATAGCCGAATACACGTGGTCTGTATTCGAATACATGTTTCAAGACAAATCTGTATTCGACTACAACTAGAATGTAGCCGAATACAGATTCGAATTTTTACCTATATATATGTGATTTCACGTTTTAGATCATTTTTTTTACAACTTCAGTAGCCAAATAGAGTTCTTCCTCCACTTCCATTACTCCAAAACTTCATCCAATCTTAGATGCAAACATTACCAAATCTATACACTATCATCAATTGCATTTAAGATTACCTCTAACTCAACATCAAAACCACAAATCCCCAAATTTTTCCCAAATCCAAAAACTTCATCTTCTTCAATCTTTACAATTGATGCACGGAAACAAGGTTCCCGAACCAAGCATGCTTCAGTGGGTCCTTCAAAAAGAAGGGCTAAAAATGACAATGTTGCAGACCTGTCCAGATTACTTCATTCACCCGAAGAAATTGACTGGTTCAGAACTTACTACTCGGATAAAAAGCTGATCACTCCAAAATATGGTACACTTGATTCCATCTCAACTTTTAAATTTCTTGAGTTACTTAAAGCACAACATTTTGAGGAAATCATTAGTTATAATGGCCCAATCTATGCTGACTTAGTTAAGGTGTTTTACTGCAACCTTAAGAACGAAGGATTTAAGTTGGTATCTCAAGTAAAAGTCAAATATATTGAGTTAGATACTCAAACAATTGAAGAAATTCTGTAGTTACCTTTTATGGGTCAAAAACTTAGGCCTGGAAATTTGTGTGAGTGGTAAAATGTGACAAAATATGATGCTTATGTATCATTGTGCTGTTTTGACAAAAACACCATGGAAAGAAAACGGGCACATGCTAGTTATGAATTTGCTAGGCAACGGTACGGTGTTGGAAATTTCACCGTTGAAAATAGGCTACTGCATTATTTCCTCAGTTACATTCTGGTTCTGAAGGCAGGCAATTATTCTCAAATGACTGAATTTGAGCTTCAAATTATGTTCTTTATGCTTGAAGGAACTGATCTCAATTGGCCATATTTTGTTTGGTCTGTTTTGCTTGCTTCCAAGAATGCCATAGGTTTGCGATATGCAAAAGATATTACAAGGATCTTGGATCTTTTTCAAGTGGACTTTTCCGGTGAAGTAATGTATACACCTTCCAAAGAAAATGTGTTGGACTTGAATATGCTGCCCAATATCAAGATTGTGTGGAGCGAGCAACTTCAGACTTATGTCCACAAAAGCGATCTTGGACAATCATCTACGGCTGCCCAGGATGAAGAAGAAGCAGAAGAAACAGCATCGGACGATGATCACGTTTCAAATCGCATGGTAATGGACAAGGTCAACTCCCTTCACAACTTCATCACTGAACAATTTCAAACTATGGACACATCCATTAACAACAGATTCCAAAACATTGAGACATCCCTTGCCCTTTACCACGAGTTTCTATTAGATGAACTCAATGGCCTGTTCCTCAAGATTGACCAAATTCAAAACCCAGCGGATGATAACATGTAGTTTGCTGTTGTAGTTTATGTTTTTTTTTCTCTTTCTTTAACATGATTTGTAAAACATTTTCATTTAAATTCCTAAATTGTTGATGTAAGACTTAGACATGTTTAAATTTTAACTATGCTTTTGATGTTATATTCCCTACCTTGGGATATGTTTTTTATTCGGTTTTTATTCCCTATATACTTTGTATGCTTGGAATATTTGTCTGTTGTTTTTACTTCCTTTTTGATCATGTCAAAAGGGGGAGAAAATTGGTATGCTGTTGTTGTTAAAAAATTTGTAGGTTTTCAAACTTTCAAAACATGATGGCATGAACTCAAGATCAAAGAGGGAGTAAGCATGCATTAAGGAGGAGAAAAAATCAAAAAGATCAACTCTTTGAAGTTTCAACAACAACAAGGTTTTCTCATCATCAAAAAGGGGGAGAATGTAAATATGCAAGAATACTTAAGTTTTTTTTGAAGACAAAGATCAAGTAAAGTGATCAAGTTGCATGTTCAAAGTGAAGTCAACAATCAAGTCAATTATTGTCAATATGCTAGAAGTATTATAGTTTAAGGTACATGATGCAATCTAATAGTTATATTTCAAATGCACATGAGAACCTTTTACTTTACCATATGCATCAAAAGAATATTCAAAGTGTGAAACTGCATGATTAACTATTGAAAATCAAGTTTTTGACAAAAGTCAAGCTTGTATTTGACTACATATACGTGTCACCGAATACAGATGAAGACAGTAGCAAAAACTGCATATCTGTATTCGACTACATCATGTTGTAGCATCCAAAATATCATTTTCATTAATCCAAACATCATCGTGATTCACATATGTGGTTCAAAGAGAAAAACAATAAACAACATAACATTAAAATAGAAAAGTACATAAGGAGTTTTTTGAAAATACTTCTCAAAAGCTAAATCTAATTATTCTCCCCCTTTGTCACAACAAAAAGAGGTTGGAGGAAATAAACACAAAGCAGAATCAGGATGATAATGATGGTGAAGAACCATCAGATGAGGAGGAAATAGAGGACTTGAGAAGTTTTGGATAGGAAGAAGGAGGATTAGGAATAAGAGGATTAAAACCATGCTTTGGGGCAGCTCGTTGATCATCTAATCCCTTAAGATTGCATTTTCCCTATCCTAATGTATTTGTTCATGAATGACGGTTTGGAGAGCAGTAAAGATATTAAGGTTTTCTTTCCTTGTTTAGGTGGTATTCCTTTCAATCTTTGTTCTTTTTGATGGATGAACATCTTTAGGAGCATTTTGTGAAGCTAGAATTTGTGTATCATGAGACGGAACAAAAGTAGAGCAAAAAGATTCCATAATGGAAAAAGTTGAGTCACTAGTCGGAACAATAATAGATTGAGTATTTTGGTGAGGAATACTAGGAGCAGATGTATCAAAGGCATGCTAGAAAAATACTAGTTAATACCAAAAAAGAGGACAAGCATGGGGGGTATTTTTGAAACTTTTCCAAGATTAATTTGCATGGATGACTGACCTTGAAAGAAAGCATTTTGCAGAGAGCTCATAGTGAGAATTGCAAAAACAGTTGGTGTTTCATGATAAAAAAGATTTGGTGCAGATTGATGGAAAGAAGGATCAAGAACGTTTTGCCTTAAAAGAGAACGTTTTGGGGGTAACACAATTCTTGTGGGTAGAGAAATTTCTTGTGGTGGAAGAGATGAAGTGTCATTCACAACTTGTGGAAAAAATGTTATTTCTTCATGTGTGAGATGCTCTTGGAGGTAAATTTGGAGATTTTGAAAATAGATCCCTCACCCTTAAGAGGTACATTGAAGTATTGAACGACTTTGGTGAGGACCATTCTATAGGGAACAATGAGTCTTTTGTAGTCACGGTGGCGGCGGCTATAATTTTTTGGATTTTGGTATAGGGCAAGTTTAATGCGAAGAAAATTATTTTAAGGGAACAATTTAAAACACTAATGTTCTGTTTAAGTGTGCAGATCCCAGATCAGGTACTTTATATAACTTTGTGCTACATCCTCTGAGGTTTGATCTAAGTTAAAGGAACACTAAGACTCCACTCTAATTTTTGTATTCTATGTTCGGTGAACGCACTTTGAAACGCGCCTTTGGTGACTCTGTCTAATACAAGCAATGCTTTGATTAATTTGACTCTAAGGCATACAACTTGCATATGTTTAATTCTGCCTCTAATTGTCTGCTTTTGATAGTCTACCTCTGATAATCTATCTAGTATCTGATTGTCTGCCTCTGATAATCTCGTCTACCATCTAATCGTCTGCCTTCGTTGAAAAGTCAACACACAAGATAGTCAATGATCTGATAGAAGTAATCTCTCTAAAGTGACAAGCTATGAAAAATTCAATGTTCTAAATAGTAAACGCTATGAAAAAGAAAAATTTATGTATCATCTACTCAATACCCAGAATCCATTATTTGTTTGAAGGTCTATGTGACATACTCTCATTATGATATCCTCTGCTCTATTTGTCTCCGTATCAAGATATGTATATTCATTTACATGGATAATTTTGAACAAAGTTTAATGGCGAATCAATCATTGAAAGATTTGATACAAAATATCATGATACATGCTGATTTTTGGAATTCACGATAACGGTCATAAACCCTAAAATTCTCTATTAAAGGACGTGCAACCCTCATTAAATACAACAACAATAGAACAATGTACCATATTAAGCACAATACATCCGTCTTGCTCTTTAATTTGTCTAAGTACTGAGAAACAGATTTCTAAGAATACAGCTTTGTAAATACCCAATTGCAAGAGATATTTAGAAACCCTTAAATCTTTTGTTTTTTTTAACTTAGCCCAGTATTTGTTGCATTCTAAAACAACTTTATTGTACTAAGCTAGAAGGTTCAGAAGACTTGAACAGATCCAGTTTGACTAGCAAGTGTTCAATGGAAGTGTGATTCAGTTGGTGAATTAATGGATTAAATCATTTAGGTTGAAGGGATTAGACGTAGCTACTGTGGTGGTGGGGAACCATAATAGTTTGGCTATGTTGTTCTGTGTTTTTGTTTATCTATTTTGTTTTCATCACTTTGTTTTAATCTTGTTAAAAAAAGTTTTTAAATTTGAAACATTATTCAAACCCCCCATTTCTTGTCTTATGGAAAAAACACAAAAATACAAGATACTTTTTCAGAACCAACAAATCAGGACCCAAAAAATGTGGGTACCTAAGAATAAAATAATCTATCTTGCAGATATCTTTAGCAACAAAGTTAAAACACCAGTCATTGTACCTAGACAGTTGATTCTCATGACCTAACCGCTCAAGACCAGAGGATTCGCAAGTTTTGGAGGTGATCAGAAAGGTAAGAACTAATGTTTTATTAGTAAAAGAACTAATGCATAACCTACTGAGCATAATTCAATTAAGCGACAATGGTTATGATGTTGTCTTCAATCAAAAGTCATGTAAGGCAATAACTCAAACTGATGGATCCATACTATTTACTGGTCAAAGGAAAAAAAAACATTTACAAAATAAACTTACTTGATTTGGAAATACAACAAGTAAAGTGTCTTATGTTTGTGAATGAAGAATGATAGATTCGGCACAAAAGATTCGGACATGCCAATTTGAGGTTAATCTCAAAATTGAAGACTTGATTTAGTTAGAGGCTTGCAGAAACCATAAATACAAATCATATGTTCTTTGTGATGCATGCTAGAACGGGAAACAAACAACATCATCTTTTTCCTCTAAAAAAGTTATTTCCACTTCTAGACCACTTGAACTTCTACATCTTGATTTATTTGGCCATGTAAAGACTGTCTTTGTAAGTGGTAAAATGTATGGACTCGTTATTGTTGATTATTATTCCAAATAGACATGGGTATAGTTCCTTCAACACCGGGATGAGTCACATAAAGTTTTCACTACATTCTGCAAACAAGTGCAAAATGACGATGATTTTTGTATTGCAACAATTCGTAGTGATCATGGGGGTGATTTTGAAAATAAGCTTTTTGAAATTTTTTGTGAAGAGAATGAAATTTGACATAACTTTTCCTTTCCTAGAAAACCTCAACAAAACCGTGTTGTAGAAAGAAAAATCATATTTCTTCTGGAAATGGCACGCACCATGATTCACGAAATGAATGTTACCATACACTTTTGGGCAGAAACAGTGAACACTACATGTTATATTTAGAGTAGAATCTACATCAGACTTATTCTTAATAAGACTTCTTATGAAATGTATAAAGGAATAAAACCACACATTTCATACTTTCATCAATTTGGTTGCATATGCTATATTTTGAATACCAAAGAGAATCTTGGCAAATTTGAGTCACGATCTCAAAAGTGTAGTTTTTTGTGATACTTTGAAAGGTATAAAGCCTATAGATTTTACAACAAGAAATAATAATTGTTGAGGAATCAATTAATGTCATGTTTGATGACAAAAAGCTTGACCATAAAAAGCTAAAGCTTGATGTAAATTTTGCAAATCTACAGGTATTACATGAACTAGATATATCAGAAAAACCAACAAAACTAGCATACAATGAATCAGAAGATAAAACTAACAACTCAGGGACAAGCAGTGATGAACTTCCCACAATTCAAGATCACCAGGACCCCAAACCTTGGTATGACAAATTAAGCAATTTTTTTTATTAAAGAATGATTTTGAAAGAGGCCATGTTGACACTACTTTGTTTAGGAAATCCTCTAAGAATGACCTTCTCATTGTCCAAATTTATGTTGATGATATCATCTTCGGTTCTATTAAGTTAACACAGAATGAATTTGAGATGAGTGTGATGGGAGAATCAAAATTCTTTCATGCAATCCAAATTCATCAAATCCCATATGGTGTACTCATTGATCAGACCAAATACACAAGAGGACTACTTAAGAAATTTAAAATGGATGGATGTAAGCCTATGTGTACACCTATGCACCCAACATGCTCTCTTGATAATGGTAATTCAAGTAAAAAGGTAGATCATAAGGTATACAGAGGAATGATTGGTTCTCTCCTCTACTTAACTACATTTATACCTGATATTCTATTTAGTTTATGTGTGTGTGCCAGATTTCAGTATGACCCTAAAGAATCCCACTTAACAGCTTTTAAGTGGATCTTTACATATCTGAAAGGTACTACTAATCTTGGTCTATGTTATAAGCTATCCTCTTAGTAGCAGGTTGTAGCATTCAACTGTTGTGGATGAAGTATCGACTAGATGATTTCAAAACCAATGAGAGTAACATTCCTATATTTTGTAATAATACTTCAGCTATATGTTTAACCAAAAATCTTATTTTACATTCAACGCCAAAACATATAGAGATTAAACATCATTTTATAAGGGATTTTGTATGTAAAGAAAGGTATTTTAGACATTAAATTTCTTGACACAGATCATTAGTGGGCTGATATTTTCACAAAACCTTTGTTGAGAAAATATTCAACTTTATAAAGAAATATAAACATGCTTTTTATAAAAGAATGGTATTAAAGTTTTCGTATTTTTGCTTCAGGTAAAACATAGAAAATGGATAAATGTATAAATGCGCTGCCTCATATGAAATTGATTTAATTTATGCCTTTGGTCAATCTAAATACAATTAATATTAATATGAACAGATTATCTTGTAAGTTGTAATACTCTGACAGATTTTGTTCACGTGTATTTACGCGTGCGCGCTAGTTATGGTTTTTAGAAACTCAAACATTTCCATAAAACCCATTCACCACTCACGATCAGTCACACATCTGACGTATTCCCACAATTTCTCTCTTTCAAACCTTGAAACTTCTTGCAAAATCTTCCTGAAAATCCCTGAAACTCTTCGGCTTCAATGGCTTCAAGTTCTTGCTCAAACCCTACACTCGAAAATGTGTCCTATGTTACAATGCAATCTTGATCAGTTAGAAATTCTTAATGAACTCCAAGTCAACTTCCTAAACCTAGGTGAAAATAAATTTGACTTTATTGAGGACTTTGCTGGTGTTGGTTGGTCCGAATACTTCAACCTAGCACAAGGTGTAGCTTTGGATGTTCTAGTCAAGGAATTTTGGACGTTAGGGCTTCCAAAATGATGAAGAAATATCAAGTACAATGTTAGGGCTTCCAATTTAGATCACTCAACTATCCTTTACTACCATTACAAGATGCCCAAATGAAGGAATGTTGATTGATAATGGTTATGAGTCAAGGGTTGGCTCTTTCAAGATCAACAAGGAGTTGTTCGAAGATCCTAAGGTAAATTCTAAGTCTGTGCACTTGAAACCTAAGTATAGGGTACTCTTCAAGATTTTGATTGGGTTTAGGGTCTAATGGGAATATCTCTCAGAGAATCAAGACAAATCTTCCAAACCTGATTTTGGAATACATGAGGTCATGTGTCATAAACTCTAGACCAGGATAGATCAGAACAATCCATTACCCTAGACTCATCACTATTGTACTCATGAGAACTCATCTCATTCAATCTATAGAGGAAGTTAGAGGAGTTATTCTAGAAGAACATATGGTTTCTTCATCTGCACCCTTGTTCAATATTTCAAATGCCATCAAGATGTAGCACATCACTCCTAAGAATTTCATTAGATCTAGTGTTGATGCTAGAAGTATATCTAATCAAACTAGTTGATCTCAGGCCATTCCCTTTGTAGTTGAAGACTCTTATGCTCTTATCTTTGAGGAAGATAATAAAGAAGTAGTTGTGGAGTATCTCAAGATGTGTCAATATGGCCAAGAGATGGTTCTAATATGCCTCCCTCTACCTAAAGTTGCTCAAGTTTTTTAGAGAAGAGGAAAAGGGTTGCCAAGATGTTGAGTACAGAAAAGGATGAGGAAGAAGCTACCCTCACTCTGAGAAAGAAATATAAGGTACCACCAACCTCTGAGCGAACTACTCCTTTAGCTATTTTTGGTAATATGAGCAGTAATGAACAAATAGAACCTCTCATACCCTCTACCCATCATATGAACATAGTTGGGCCTTTCTCTGATCCTGCACCTAATACCCTCTCTAACACTAACTCTAACACCGTAGATGAAATCTTTGTGGCAATCTTAGAAGAATACTTTGCATCTATTAGATATCAAATATATCTTCTCCGTCTCAAGACCAACACTCAAAAACAAACACCTTAAACTAATCACACTAACCTTCCCTAAACACCTACCAATTCTACCATTCCACAAACACCTACCCTTTCACTCTTACATCTGACCTACATCACCAAGGCTTGTGAATCCCTTGCACTAAGAAGCTGAGACAACAACTTAGGTCATCATTGACTTAGTCTTTGATACCTCTTCAGAAGACTCCTCTATTCCTCCCTCAACTCCTTTTCACTTTCAACCTGCCATCTCCAATATCCCTCTAGACTCCATTCCCCGCACACGTTCCATACCCTCTGGCTTTCCAAACCTCGATTCATTCATTACTTCTTTTATTGCCAAAATCACTTCAACGAGCCATAGGAATACTCAAAGTTTGCAAAATGTGATAAACACTTTGTGGGATTCATGCTTACTTTTTAAAAAATTTACCCATGTCTACCTAGTATAATCATCTACTACAACAAAGCCATATTTCTTTCCACTTAGAGAGGCTGTTTTCACTTGCCCCCAAGAGATCTATATGTAAGAGCTCAAGGGGCTTCGAGGTAGAAACTTAGTTCTTAGGGGTAAAGGAGTTCTTTGTTTGTTTTCCCTTTTGACAAGATTCACACATAATTTTAGTTTTGTAACTAAGCTTAGGTAGACCTCTGACTAGTTGAAGTTTATTCAGTTTTGAAATTAATCTAAGGTTTGCATGACCTAATCTTTTGTGCTAAATTAGCTTCTCTTCTTTTACTGACATAAGACACTTAACCTCTTGTTTCTCTAGACTAAACAGATTATCTTATAAATTTTGTTTTGCCTTTGACCTGTAAAGAGTACGGATCCATCCTTCTTACTAATTGCTTTGTATGTTTTTTGATTAAATATAATATGATAATTATTATCACTTAACTGACTAATACTTAATAAATTATGCTTAAGACCTTTAACAAACAATACATCTTAATAGAAAGGGAAGTACCATTACCAACTGTACCTTGACCAATGATCTGGCCTTTTTGCTTTCCTCCAAAAGTCATTATGCCTCCTTTGCTCAATGTTAGTCCTTCGAACATAGAGTTTTCTCTCGTTATGTGTCACGAGCATCCACTGTCCAAGTACCATGATTGGTGTTTTAACTTGATTGCTGAGGACATTTGCAACATAGACAATTTTGTTCTTAGGTACCCAAATTTGGTTGGGTCTTGATTTGTTAGTCTTGAAAGGTTTCTTGTATTTCCTTGTATTTGACATGGGACAAGATATCAGAGGGAATAGGGTTAGGTTTAGTTATAGATTCTTCAAATCCTACACCTCTTTTACTATTTCTACTAACTTCATAAATCATAGAAACATACTTGCTTCTTTCCATACCTTTAGCAAGAAAATTTTGAAATACTTCTTCACGCTTATCAGAGTTACATGAAGTATTTTAAATTGATGTTGAACTATGATTAATTTTCAAAGTTCGATTTTCAGCCTTAAGTTCAGCAATATAAATTTTCAGAGTTGCATTTCTATTTTAATTTCAGCACTTTGATTCTTTAAAACATTATTTCTTAAGTTAGGTTTGCATTTTCTTTCCTAAGTGTTTTTCACTTTTTAAAAAAATTGTGATTCTTGTAAAAGAAGTCATATATAAAAAGTAATTAAATCAGATCGAGTTAAGTAAGAAAATATCTCAATTTCTTAATTTGTTGATTCACTTCCAAAGTCCGAATCTATGTTGGATCTAGAGCCAGAGTTGGTATGAGCCATATATGTTTGCTTGTTTGCTCTTCATCATTAGAGGATTCATCATAATCATCTGATGTAGTCATCAAACTCTTCTTCTTGGGTCTGGAATTTTTCCTATGATGTTTCACTTTCTCTAGATTTGGATATTTTGACTTGATATGTCCAGGTTCATTGCATCCATAGCAGATGACCCTTTTCTTGTCCGATTTATCATCCTTTATTCTACTTGAGTGCTTGGAATATCTTCGGGGAAATTTTTTCTTTCTATTGCGCCATATCTTCTGAATTGTCAAGATATGAAAGCCAGTTCCTCTTCCTTTGAGTCTTCATTCTAATCCTCTAAATCATCATCAATTGATTCTGTTGTTGCCTTCAACACTTTGTTCAGCCTGGATTTCCAAGCCAATGTTGGTTGATTCTTCTTAGGTTCATCCTTTGCAAGCTCAATTTCATGTGATATGAGATAGTTGATTAATTATTCCAGCTTAACAGTATTCAAATCCTTTGCTTCTAGAATGGCAATAATCTTAGGTCTCCACTTGCTTGGCAGACTTCTTAGTATCTTCTTTATATGATCAACAGTAATATAACTCATCTCAAGTATCTTTAATCTTGAGAACAGAGTCTGGAATCTGGAAAACATTGTTTCAATATCTTCATCTTCGTCCATCTTAAACAACTCATACTTTTTAACTAGGAGGTTGGCATTTGCTTCTTGAACTTGCTTGCCTCTTTCATAGGTCAGAATCAGACTATCATAGATACTTCTTGTTGGTGCACTTGTCAAACTCATTGAAAGTGATTGCATTTATCATGAATCTTCTAGATTCATGATGTATCTTGTGCATCTTTTTCTGATCAGCATCCATTTATTTCCTTGGAATCTCAATACCATCAATATTCTTTGGAGCAGTATAACCATCTTCCACCAAGTCCCAATGTTCAGGATCTTATAAAATAACGAAACTTCTTAGATTGTCCTTCTAGTACTCAAAACGTTCTCCATCAAACAAAAGTGGTATGTTGATGTTTCCTCTAGAAGCTTCTTCACTGAATCCAGACATGTTCAACCCTTGGATCTTTCCTCAAACACTGTAAAGTGCTCCACCTTGAGAACGAGCTCTGATGCCAATTAATGTTGCAAACACGAGAAAGGGGGGTTGAATTGTGTTTAACAAAGTTGATAACTTTTTCATTATTTGATTAAACTGATTCAGACTTGATGATTTACTTGGAGTAGAAGCAATAACAAAACTAAGGTGTGCAGGAATAAATTGACACAAATAATTTATCTTGGTTCACCACTAACTTGTATACATCTAGTCCCTTCACTCAAAAGGATTTAATCCACTAATTCAACAACTTGAATTACAAAGCTTCATTTATCAGAGCATTTGCTGAAGGCACACTAACACCACTATCAGGTTTGAATACAAAGGTTTGGAACTTGAGTACAAGCTGATTATAACAATGACATTCACACTCTAAGAAAAACACTTCAAAAATACTTCACATTCGAACAAGTGTTTCTCTCTTTGACCTCTAAGATGATTTTGGAATTTTGAGCTTGAGTTCTTCTACTCTTTTATGATTTTTCGATGATCTTCTTCTTCAGCCTTGAGTATCTATTTATAGATAAAATTAGGGCTTCAATTTAGTTCTTGTTTAATTCATAATTGTATCTTCATTCCTAGCTTGGTCAACAATTATCTTATTCGAAAACAATTCTAAACAAGATGTTTTTTGATAATAAGTTCTTTAGCCAACTCTTTCCTTCAGAATCCAATCTCACCAGTTCTTCTAGATGTATTATGTAACACCCTAATATTTTTATATATATTATATATGTGTCTTTTTAGTAATTGTAATGATTTATTATTTAATTAATAATTATTCTATGTGTAAATAAATTATTAAATTTTATCACTCTCAATTTTGCATGAATAATTATAGCCTTTATTCTATGTGTGTTTTATTTTGTTATGTGTGACCTGTAGTGATATTTTTGTCTTGCTTGATTTATTTTAGTTGATAAAAATATTAGTTAAATTATTTAATTAAAATTAGAATTTATAGAAGTTATATTGTTAGTTTTATTTTTGACCAAATAAGTATTCATTTTAGGAGATAGTAGAGCTAGTGAAACCGAACCCTCATGTATAAGTGTTTTGAAAATATTTTTGGTCAATCCATCTTTAGTATAAAAAAAATGTGACTTACCTCATTCCTTTTACCTCCTTCATGACAAGATTTTATGACAATTCATGGTGTTGTCTTGACATAATATAACTTTATATCCTTGTCTCTACCAATTAAGAGAGGAGATAATATACATTCCCTCATTATTAACACCTTTAATTCATTTTTGAAAGAAAGGTTACAAATTGAATTATGGGTCTTATTTTTTTGTGCAATTAAGAGAGGACAAAAAAAAACTCTCCTCCTTTGTTATATCACACGTCTCACTCTCTCTTAAACCAAGATTATAATTTTATTTTAATTCTCTACAAAAAGAGTTCTAGGCAATTTTTTGTGTCATAACTATTAGCAAAACAAATTAAAAGGTGGTCTACACACCTTCCTATTCTATTCCCATACGTATTTTTGTTGTCTCCTAAATTCTCAAATTTTCCATCACTAACAAAAGAAAGAAAAAAAGAGAAAAACATAGTCTCATTCCTTTTCTCACACCACCATTATCATCAATTCGAATTACAATTTTCTTTCTTCTTTTAATACAATCTCAAGTAAAGTTTGGACCATTGTCTTGTTCTTTGATTCGTGGGGCTTAGAATGTGTTGCTAGGAAGTAAAGCATCTAAGGTAAGGGCTTTTCCCCACACAAATTATAGTTAGGCTGTTGGTTGGATGACATGAAATAAATAATCGTGATTACTTATGTTTTAAAAGGAATAAATATATTCTAATGGATTAAAATAATAAAACCCCAATTTTTGTTGAGATTGAATTGTAATATATGACTTCTAAGGAGTAAAGTATGAAATTTTATGCTATGTGTGATAAAATTGTAGTTTTATGATGAATATGAAATAAAGTTTGAATTTTTACCTTATATGTAATAAAGTTTTAACTTTTATTATGTATATGATTTGGAGTTTGAATTTTCTTGTTATATTTGATAAAGTGTTAATTTTTATGGCCTATATGATATCAAGTGTCTATTTTTATGTGTATGTGGTGAAAATCATAATTTTTATGATTATTTGTCTATGAATATGTGATACTCATGATAAGGATGTTTGGTATGTGTTCTTAGTGATATGTGAATAAGGTGATGATTTTAAAATGTGATTTTGAATGCATATGACATGATTCTTAGTGGGCTGTGTGAGAATATATCTCTTTGATACTATATCATCATGTCATGGCATATGCATCTTCGTGGGAGTTGCCTTAGTGGCAGGTTTGTTTTCCCCATTGGTATGGGTGATCTTTCTGTGTGGAAGTTGTCTTAGTGGCATGTTTATATCCGGATCATATAGTTTTAGGAGCATGCATTATGCATATATTTTGATATACAATTTACCGGTTTGCACTTTTTTCTTTTAAATTTGAAGTTTTTACTTTTATATGTTTTGTGTTATTTTTCTATATGTTTAGCTTTGGTTTGATGTGGACGATGGAAAAAACTGACCCTTACAACAATATTTTAGGTACTAATGAGTTCAAGGAGATTCAAGATTAGTTTATGAGTATTGACGTGTGGCGAAACGTGGGGTAAACATGGGTTTTTTTTTCAAGACAATTTGTAATAATAGAATTGTCCAATATTTCTATTTTTTTTTTAATCTTTTGTCAAAAACTTTTAAAATGTACTAGAGTTATAGAAATACGGAAGTGGTTCCCTTCCGTTAGGAATAATTGCCTTTACTTTGTTTTAAATTTTGAATAAATATTTTCTTAATGATATTAAATAATGTGGTTGTTACTAATTATTTAAATGAATAAATGTTAAGTATTCTTAAAAAAAAATTTGTAAACTTTTCTAAGTAACGTTTTGGATCAAAAATCCGAGGCGTTACATATTACGTCCGTATTTTGTTCAGAGTGAGTTTGTAAATTCTTCAGATTGATTATATTCGTATTTTATTCTGATTTAGTTTGTAAATTCTTCAGATTGATTATGTTCGTCTTTTGTTCAGATTGAGTTTGTAAATTATTTAGATTGATATTATTCATATTTTGTTGTAGATAAATCTTGGTCAAATCTTGACCATATCTTCTTTTCAAATTGGTCAAATATTTTCTTCAATCATAAATCAGACTCAAATCTTATTTTAGATTTTCTTGAACAACATTTGACCATATCTTCTTTTCAAAATGGTCAAGGATTTTCTTTAATCACAAATCAGAATCAAATCTTATTTTAGATTTTCTTCTAAAACATTTGACTTATCTTCTTTTCAACTTGGTCAAAGATTTTCTTCAATCATAAAACTCAATCAAGTCTTATTTTAGATTTTCTTCAAAAACATTTGACCATATCTTATTTTCAACTTGGTCAAAGATTTTCTTCAATCATAAATCTGAATCAATTCTTATTTTAGATTTTCTTCAAAAACATGAATCTTCTTTTAATACTCTGTGAAGTTAAATATATTGTTCTCATATAATACTTTTGTTAACATCAAAAATCTAAGTATAAAACCATCTTGGTTCCAACAGGTGGTACTTATCCCCTAGGTTCCAGGTTCTATTCCTACGAAAGGAAAAAGGTCGTTATTTCCATTGGGTGGAAGAGGGGCAAGAAGGTTATTACAAAACACCCCAATATTTTCATAGATACTCTATATGTGTCTTTTTAGTAATTGTGATTATTTATTATTTAATTAATAGTTTACTCTATGTGTAAAGAAATTATGTTAAATTTTATCACCTTGTATTTTCCTTGAATAATTATAACCTTTATTGTTATTTAATTGTTTTAGGGTGACAATTACATGAGGAAGATTTATGGCATGATTATTTCCTAAATAGACTATTGTGTATTTTGTTTATTTGATTAGTTTCGATAATCATGAAATTGATGTGTTAGATATGTTGGTTTTAATTTGTTATGCGTGACCTGCAGTGATATTTTTGTATTGCTTGATTTATTTTAGTTGATGAAAATATTAGTTGAAATATTTATTTAAATTAGAATTTATAGAAGTTATAATGTTTGTTAGTTTTATTTTGGACCAAATAAATATTCGGCCTAGGAGATAGTTGAGTTAGTGAGACCCAGTCCTCATGTATGAGTGTTCTTGCTTGAAAATATTTTTGGTTCATCCATCTTTAGTATAAAAAAATGTCACTTGACTCATTCCTTTTACTCTCCTTCATGACAAGATTTTATGACAATTCATGGTGTTTTTTTTGGCATAATGTAGACTTTATTTCCTTGTCTCAACCAATTAAGAGAGGAGAGAATGTACGTTCCCTCATTCTTGACACCATGAACCCATTTCTCTCTCCTCCTTAGCACCTTTAATTCATTTTTGAAATGAAGGTTACAAATTTAACAATGGGTTTTATAGTTTTTGTGCAATTAAGAGAGGACCAAAAAAGAAGATTATCCTCCTTTGTTATATCTCACACCTCCCTCTCTCTTAAACCTAGATTACGATTTTATTTTAATTCTCTACAAAAAGAATTCTAGGAAATTGTTGGTTTCATAACTATTAGCAAAATAATAAAAGGGTGGTCTACACATTAGTGTCTTCCTATTCTTTTCCCACACCTATTTTTGTTTTCTCTTAAGTTCCCAAATTTTTAATCACAAAAAAAGAGAGAAAAAAAAAGAGAGAAACATAGTCTCCTTCCTTTTTTTCTCATGCCATCTTTATCATCATCATCATTGCCAAGTTGTATTCCAATTTTCTTTCTTCTTTTAATACCATCTCAAGTAAAGTTTGGACATTTTTCTTGTTCTTTGACTTGTGGGGCTTAGAACGTGTTGCTAGAAAGTAAAGCGATTAAGGTAAGGGTTTTTCCCCATACAAAGTTAGGCTAGATATTAAATTGATTTTTAAGTTTGTCTTAAAAAGAACCCAAACAAGAATCCAAATCGAAGATTCGAAACACAATGTAACAAGTCCACAAAAGCTATCAACACAAAAGTTTCAAGAATGAAAAATCTAAGACAAAACTGAAAGAATTTAAAGTGACAAACAAGAAAAACTAAGTAAATAAATACACACTCAAGCAGACTATCAAAGAAATAAGAAAGATTAGAACTAAATGACTAAGTGATCCAAATATGTGGGAGGTAAGGTATCAAAATCAAACTTGCAATGCCTAAAAGAGGTAACAAGAATACAAAAATGTTTGATGTTTCATTGTGGACAAGTCTAGAATTTTATTTCTTTTTTTTTATTTGTTTCCTTTTTTTTCAATAAGTGCTTATGTGCAGAATCACTTTTTCACAAAATCACTTTTTCGTAGAATCACTTCTAGAATCCTTTCATTTTCTAATCGATTTAGGCTTTTGAATTTTCAGAATCGGAGATCTATCGAAGAAATAATATCAAAAACAAATTCGCAAATGAAATTTTGGATAAAACAATTACAAGTGAAGAAGATGATGAAACTAATCCCAGATTTTTTTTCTCGAAAATAGCAACTACATACTCGAAATTTCACCAAAATAACTGAAACTAATCATCAAACTAAACCTTCCCACACAGATTATAACACTTATAATTCACTAGCAACTCAAGATTACACATAAACAAATATCAAATTTCAAGAAATTAACCTAAAATTTCAAATTTTCGAAGAACTTCAAGAACATCAGAAACTTAAAAACAGGAATTAAGAGTAAATATTACCACTTGGTGACAAGCTCTGAATACCAAATGATGTGGATTTGAGTTGGTTTCACACGAGATTGAAAATCTAACCAAATGATTTCTCCAAATAAAGTGACAAAATAAAAGAGAAAATTAAGAAACAAATATGAATTAGGTTTAGAAGATGAAGAAAGCGCTACAATAAAGGATGATTGATAAGCCAATATGGATTCACCACAATGGTAAGAAAGTCATTGATAAAATTCAAAGTTTTAATCCAAGAACTTAAAGAGGAGATGTAAGATGTAGCTCACCACAATTCTCATTAGAGAAATTCTAATTCATTACAAATGCATATGGTAACACTATCTCTAAACCTAAATGAGTCATAAATGACACTATTCTCTAGGCCCTTATTGGGCTTAAATCATATTTTTCTAAAATATACTATGTATCTTCACTTACACAAGACATTAACTAAATGTAAATTAAAATTATTACAATTTCAAATTAAAGTAAACTAAGAATTATTATAAATTAAATTACAATAAATAAAGTTTATCATAATTTATTAAAATATAGATCACTCTGGAGGTTCTTATCACGAATCAAATATTTAAATCCACTTTTTTTCATTATATGTTACTATTTACACCCTTTTTTTTATGCAAAAAGGCTCATGTCATTTCATTTATAATAATTGAGTAAATACAATTAAGAATAAACCCAAAAGAAGTGCGAGGAGCATTAGAGATAGAAGATCTAGCAAGTGCATGAGCACTAGCAAAAACAACATTTAAATTATTGTTGAACATAACAAAGCTCGGCATTTCATCCAGAATAGATCCATATTCTACCACCTGCAATCCATTTCGAAAATAACTTGTGATAAACCAAGTGAAATAGTCAAATGTAGAGCTATGAGGAATCTGAAAGCTTCACCTTCTTGTGGATCCATGTCATCACAACCAATGACGTTCTCAATACAAGTTCAATACGCCCTCTTAACCGAGTAATCACCATCTCTAGTAAACCTCCACATTCTTTCATCATTTTTGTCAACATGTCGTAGTGGAATTTTTAAAATTTCCAGAACCTCACGAGGCACGAAAACCTCCCGAATAAGCTCCTCCTTCCACCTCTTATTTTCCCGATCGATGAGTGTACTAACATGTAGTTCTGATGCAAAATAATACTATTTACACTAAAATCATATTTCTTTGTTGTTATCGATCATAGTTTATATTTGTACATTTAACATATATATTTATTGTGAACATCTCGTTATAAACTTTTAGAAATAATATAACTGTTTTAAATAAAAATATATTTATAAAAACTTAATTTACAAAGTATTTTCAAAAGCATTTACATTTTTCAAACTCACAACCTGTTTATTCAAGACTTGTTTTTTTTCTTCTTATCACTAGTCAATTATCTTTATTGTTATCATTATTATTATTACGGTTATTTTCAATTACAAAGTATCGTCAATTACAGGTTATAATAAAAAAGTATAGTCTATTACAGGTGACGGCTAAGGTGTAGCACCGATTAAAGTCCTCGTCAGTGAGGGATGAAAAATCTCCCTCCAGTGTAAATCTCCCTACAGTCACTATCGACAATGCTCCGACCATCACCTCCAACTAGCAACTGTTTCTTTTGATCATCGTAGTCGCATTCGACGATTAATCACTATTATGTTAGTCATCTTCTACGACTACCACTTTTAACCACTATTACAAAAATTATACAATTAAATAAATTATAATTTTATAATATTTGAATTATTTTAAAGTAGTTAAAATTTAATATTATTTTTATTTTAATTATTTTTTTGTAGCAATATTTTTTATATTTAGTGAGTTCATTATGAAATAAGATAAAGAGAGTAATTTAATTTAAATAACATAAAAACTGAAACTTAACTCATAATTGAAATTCATAACTGGAAATTGAAAATTCAAAACTGGATTTTGTTTTTGAAATTTTCAAAACAAAAATCTAAAACCTACCATTGGGTAGTAGATTTTGTCAAAGAAAAATGTTTGGTACACTTTGAGAGAGAAAGAGACAAAAAGACTAATGTAATACATGTAATAAGTTAAATATGTGATAGGTAGAAAGAGATAGAGATAAAATTAAGTGTGAAATAGATGTATAAAAATTTATGGTGTAAATGTATTGTTTGTCAAATTGCAATTACCACCCAAGATTTCTCCAATTAGCTTTTGTTACTACTGGTTAAACTTAAGGTATATCTCCTGAATGCATCTCTCAGTTAGTAATCCACAAGAAACAACCACCAAGGACGTGGGTCTGCACTCTTAATCTTGAAAGTTGAGTTAATGGTTTACAATGATAGTTCTCGCCATTTCTCTTATTCTTTTTCATTTCTTCCTTTGAATTGTTTGCTCTTTGTGTTTGATAAGGTTCATAAAAGTTTTTTTTATTTCTTTTATGGGTAATTGAAAAGTAACGGTTTTGTTAGATTATAAAGCAATGCAAAAGTAAAAATCAATGGTCATCCAGACCAAAGAAATAACTTCATTATAATTAAATAAGTGAACAAAAGAGTCTCAAAATGATGCACAAATTGTGCCTATAACCGGCAAAAATAACAAAACACTAAATGTTATAAATGAAAAACAAGAAAATAAAAAACAGCTAAAAAAATTTGCTACTGTGCGAGCATTGTTTCTCCCTTTCTAGATGTCTTTTCGCCAACCTGACCATTGAAAAGGAAGACATGTATGTTGTGAACTTGCTATCCAAAAATCAGGTCAATCCAACAGTTAACGAATGCGCAATCGATGTGTTTCTTCAGACTAATTTGACAAAATCGGAAAAATAGTTAATTCTTCTCTTTTCTCTATTGGTGGTTGTCTTCTCTTTCAAATAGTCTCTCTCTTACCACCCTAACAAGACCTCTCTCTACTTGAATAAGTGAAACATATATACTACAATATTTGGACCATTTTCACCATAGGATGAGAGTCCAATACCCAACATTTATTTTGGACAAAAATGAGTGAGTGGTCGGGTTGTAGTTGTTGTGATAATTAGAGTATTATTTGGTTGTTAAAATGGTGAATTTTAAAGCGATGTGCAGTCACCTTTGTTGCACTAACAACCTTTTTGATTAAGTATGTGTCTAATTTCTGACACTGAGATATGTGATTATATTTAATTTACCTCATTTAAAAAAAATTATTATCAGTCGATTTAAAAGAATTGTGTTCAATGTCTTTGTCGATGTTTTGTATGCTATAACAAATCAAAGAAAAATGTCAACTAGTGAAGAATTGGAAGCGAGGAAGCAACAATCCAAATTTGTTTACATAACATAAATAATTAGATTCAAAGACCCCGTTATTTGTAAATATAATAAGTGGAAGAACATTTACAATGATAAAAAAATGTTAGGTACAAACAAGAAAAACAAGAATAATTCCAAGAAATGCACAAACACCAAAGAAAGGGAATAATTAAGGGTCACACAAATTAAGACTTGAAATTGGGAAATAACTCAACATTATAACTTCATTGAAAAACTAAATTTGTGGCTTTGTTAAAAATAACAGGATGAAGATTTAGATTTAGATTAGTCTCTTAAGTGAAAGAAGTATGATGAGAACTTATAAATAAGTAGAGGTTAACCCGTGTGTTGCGCAGTATAATTTAATATATTATTGAATATAATATAATAATATGTAAATTAAAAGTAAAGTTTTTGTTTTCAAGTAGAATATACTAAAACATTTATGTGTAAAGATGTAAATATATTTTTAAATAACTATATATAGTTTAATTTTGCTTTATTTCAAAGGAAAATGTTAAATCTTATTGATTAGTACAATCCATGCAACATATGTTAAAATATGATACTATTGATAAGATTTTGTAACTTTAATGATGTAGTCCTTATCTTTAACATTTTTTTCTACTTAGAATTGGTTTATTCAAGCTTTTTGTTTCCTTGGAAGTGTTCATTCGAATGATATATTTGTTAAAGTTCAACGTTTCTTTATCATAAAACTTGTATATTTAACTATAATATGTTCTTCACTGTATATGATTTATATTAGTTTGGAAACATTATATTTTTAAAATTTATGTACTTTTTGACATTTTCAATTTTACAAATTAATCTTAAAAATTATTTTATGTAAAAAATTGGTTAAAATCAGACTAATCATGTGTATAGTTAAATAGGATAGTCCATTTCAAAATATTGCAACAATTCTTCGTGTATGCAAATATAACTGATAGATATATGGAAGAAACACTACAAAATAAAATAGAAATTTCTTGAGGCTCAAAAGTCTTAAATAATAATAATTATAATAGTTTTTAGATACTAAAAATGTTATTTACACAAAACACTCAAGACAAATGAAAATTTGATACAAAATAATAGTTGGTGTGTAATTTGTATTAAGACTTCAAGTTAATACTATAACCACAAACCAATTCTATATCTACTCTTTTGGATATAGCCCAATTTCAATTACATTAACTATTGTTTCATATAAATAATTAGAATATGAAATGAAATTTTCAAATAATTATTTGTCATGGTCAAAAAATATCAAGAGTGGGTTACCAAAAATTATAGGCAAGAAGAGTTTGTTCATGTTTAAGAAATAGGAAATTTCTAGTAATGAAATGGTTAGAAGTTATTCATTTCCAAACAACTATCTTTAGTATTCTTCATCTTTCTTTTATCTTACTTATGAAATGTGTTTTTTAATTATAAAAAGAAAAAAAAAAATGCTACGAAAGACACATTCAATAGATTAGGAAAATACTCATCTCCTATATATGGTCTTCAACAATAATGACAACAGAGAAATAATGGTATTGAAACATTTGTGGACTAAGAATGTGCCACACGTTGAAATTGGTATGATTTTGTTGCATTTTATAATGTCTTTATCCATTGGTAAGTGACTTGAACCAAATGCAAGAGAGTGGTTAAAAATCAACGGATGAATCTTTATGTGTGATAAACAATGCATTGAAGATAGTGAGTTATTGAAATGAAAAGTTTGATAAGTGATCAAAGCCTTTAAGTGTATCGATTAGAGTTAAACTTGCTAAATGTATGAAATAATTGTATTTGAATGAGCAAGTGAAATGGTTTGTTTTACTTTTCATATTGGTGAAACAAAATATAATGGAAGAAAAACATGAAAGAAGTAGTGTGATTTGGAAGGTGCCACATCAGAATATTTGTGAGTTGGCAAATTTTGAAATATATAGCTTACATATAGATGTGAGTAGTTACACATAACCCTTTATGAGCTTAAAAGAATATTAAGTAACTAACTAAAACCAAACTAACTAACAAATATCTAACTTTGTAAGTCTAACATCTCCCACAAACTCACAGTAAGAAAATTCCTTATATGATTTTGCATTACAAAGACCAAAAATAAAAAGAAAAGAAAAAGAAAAAAAAAATGTACAACATAAGCCTAAAAGATTACACGTTGTGAAATAAAAAGATTCAACCATGAGACCCAGGTCCAAAAAGTTTAGGTAGGGTCCGCAACTCATATTTTTGGAAAACCTGCATGTTGTTGTTGAAGATGTCGGGGTGATGATGTCGTCGTCGAAAGGATCCCATCGAGATCAAATACTGTGATGCATACATATGAGAGATCATAGAACGAAAAAAAGCTTATAACACTGATGAACTCGTTTTTTCTGTTCAATATGATGATGCTGTCGCAGCAATGCGCGACTTGCCGCTTCAACTTCTGAAGGAGGGAGAGGATGTGAGATTGATTTCAGCATCGCCATCGTCGATCTCTTGCTCCAAATTCTTGACAATTAGTTTCTTCGCTAATAGAAAAATCACAATCTAGATTTGTTCATGCAAGAAAGTTAGAGACAAATCTTAGATCTATTTTGGCAATGACTTTTGTCATTGCAACTTTGACAATAATGTCTATTTTGATGAATCTTCATTCCTCTATCATTGATGACGATTATTCTTTCGGGATCTAACACAAAACATGAGTCTTGTGCATCCTTTAAAGAAATCAAATTCATGCACTCGCTCATCTTCTCCGGAAACAACTCAGTGTGAGTCTTAGAAACAAAATTCTTGTGAATCTTGGTGGAGATTTCAAAACTCAAATTGTGCTTTCTACTTGTAGCTTTTTCATTCATGTGTGTTTTCTTCCATAAATGCCAATCAATGCTTCCTAAAATGATATCACATTTGTGGTTCTCCATGATTCCAAAAATTCAAAAGCATGTTCTTGATGCAATTGCAAATTCTTGATGTAGTAGTTGTTTCTTGATGTAGTAGCATGTTCTTAACGCTTCTCGCAACGAAGAAAAGTTTGAATCATCAAAAACAAATTTGCAGTTGTTGTTCTCATTGATTTCACATTCTAGAACATGGATTTCATCTTCATTGTCTGAATCATAGTCCTATTGATCTTCATCGATAGTTTGTGGAAGCATGGAATGAATTTGAAGTTCTACAATGTGAGGTTGATGATACCATGTTAGAAATAACAGGATCATAAAGATTTAGATTAATCTAATAAGTGAAGTAAACTAACTAAAACCAAACTAACAAACTAAAACTCTAACTAACTTTGTAATTTTAACTTAATTAAAGATCAATAGACTGCGATTTCTCCAAGTTGCCCCTCAGACTTTGGTGGTCGAGGGTGATCACCAGCCTCCTAAATGTCACTCAGATCGACCCTTCTGTATTTGGGATACCAATTCTTCTTCATGGGAAAAGGACCTCATGGAAAATTCTAGAAATTCACATATTTCTCTAATTTATGAAAATGACCCTAAGGATGCAACTACAGACCCAAAATTAATATTTATATCGCAAGTAGTAATATCATGTATGTATTTAATATAACGATTGTTTACTATTTTTTGCATTAAATATAATTAATGATCATAAAACGTGATTCACCGATGAAAGACTTAATTGAACTATCACCATACAAGCTACCTATTATATTACCTTTATCCTCGTAAATGTTATAAAAAGATATGCACACATATTCACCGGTAAAAGACGTACACATACTTTAAACATTTTTTGTTATGTATAATAAGCATTAGCATGGACAAAAGTAACATCATTGAACTCCAAGAACTCAACCTAATGAAAGAAAATAGACATTGAATTTGGAGATTTCAAGTTCAAACGTATCCCCTATTTTAAACTAAGGCACAATCCTCATCTTAAATTGTTTTATAAAAAAAATTAACATAATTGAAATTAAACTTTTTATATGTGTTATAAATGTTTACAAATGATTTATTTTAAAATTCTAATTGATAACAACATCAACAATAATAACAATAATAAAATATTCTCTACCCTTTTAACACACTTAGCAATATTTATAAAAAAATCACAAATATATAGAACAAATTGTCAATAATAAGTCAAGATAGTTACTAAAATAAACACATAAAATATATGAAAAATATATAAATGTTACAACTCTCTCTCCTTTCGATGGAACTCTCTTTTTAAAATTGTTTTGCCGTACTATTTTTTTTACCTTAGACTTAAAAAAATCATTGACCAATGAAACTCATTTATTGTGTTAAATTTGAATAATTTTTCCTAAACTACTCTTTTTATATATAAGCAAGAAAAAAAATTATTTCACACTCTTTAAGAAAAATAGTTGGATTCATTTAATTTTTTCAAAGTAGTAAAAGAAAGCAATTGATATTCTCTAAATTATCCCTGATTGTAACTTATTCCAAGAAAATAAAGATATTATTGAAAAATAAAATCTACATTCTTTAAATGATATTAGTGAAATTTCTGATATTTGAGATAAAAAAAATATGACTTTTTTAGTATTTTATATTCATATCGGAGGGAGTAACATTGACATTAAATTCTTTTACAAAATTGCATTTATTGTAATTATGGATGGGTGTAAAAGACAATTAAAAAGTAAATACATCTTTAATTTTTTCATTTTTTAAGTTTTTCATATAGGTTAAAATTTTCTTATATATAAGAGACTATATAGAGGGAGAAAGATGAATGTAATCCTTATTAGCATTGCGCATCAAGAAATGGCCTCTCCAAATCAAATGTTCTTAAAATTCTCATTATTGCTGATTATAATGACTGCCTTTGTGCCATTCGAAAAAGGAACACTTGCATTTGATGCTAGAGAACATTTTAGTTTTAATCCAAGGGTACAAGTTGTAATTACGAATGGATTAGATGCACCACTAACTCCCAAAAATATTACCGTTCATTGTAAATCTAAAGATGACGATCTTGGATTTCACACGCTCATGTTTGGAGAAACTTACGATTTTACATTCAAGCCACTAGTATTTCCAAGTTGGCAAGAGACATTATTCTTCTGCAGCTTTACATGGCCTACAAATCCCAAACTTCATTATCTTGATGTTTACAATAAAAAAAAAGATAAATGCATCAAGTGCTTATGGAAAATTACGTCAACAGGTGGTTGTAGGTATAACTCGAATGAGGGAAAGTATGATACGTGTGTTCCTTGGAAAAGTGTTCAATAAATTGGTGCAAACAATACTTCCAACATTTAACTTTTAACGTATAATTTCTTACAATTGAAATAATACAAATCCAAGATTTTATGATTATTTTTGATTATTGCTTTTCTTTATTTGTGTATGAAAACACTCTTTCATGATAAAATTTAAACAAAAAGTATATGTTAATATATGTATTTTTTTCTTAAATTTTTTATAGGAGAATAATTGAATTCTACAAAATAATATCATTCATCATATAATCTATTCGCATGTAATTAATTAAAATGTATTTTTCTCAACCATATAATTAAATTTAAATAGTAAATAAACTTTAATTAAAGACGAATTATTTAAAACAAAATTAATTTAATAACAGAAATATTGATGATTTATGATTTATGATTTAATCCTAATAGAAACTTCAATTAGTTTTTTTTCTCTCTATCATACCATTAATTGTCCTTTAACTAGAGTCTAGAGTAGGTACTCAAGTACAAATAAATAAATTTGTTCTAGAAAAGGTGTATAAATTATAAATATTTTAAAAGACGTGTTTGAGAATAAATTTTCAATCCATAGTTTGTTTATTTTTAATTAATGATTATTTTTCAATTATATAATATAAGTTGAAATATATATTTTCTGTGTATGTTAATAATTTATATTGTAATTTGTTTTTTTGTAAATTTCCCCTAATTAAAATTATAATTGTAATTATAAAATTTAAATCCTATATTTATTTACTCTTATATATTTGTAATTCTATATAATATACTTACTAACACAAATTAAATGGTGTTGCTATTATTATTATTATTATTATTATTTCTATTATTATTATTATTATTATTATTTCTATTATTATTATTATTATTATTATTATAAAAACTTCTTTTCCATGCATTATTTCTTGATCAAGTAATCTATGCAAGAGTTAGAGAATGAGAAATCAACAAAACATACACACAAATACCATATAGACTAAACAAGTTTATATCACTCAAAACACTCAAGTCTAAAACTAAAACAACTAAGGAGACACCTTACAATGACAACCTCCTCATATTTTAGGATGACAACACTTTGCAGAAATTGTTGAGACTTAGTTGATGCATAAATAAACATTTGAAAAAGGGAAAGAAGAAGCCAAAAACCAAAACTCCCCATGAATTTGTGTCATTAGTTTAAAAGCGCGAAAATATTTTAAGCAATTCTTATAATTTTTTTTTTTTTGCAATTCTTCTTTCTCTCTCTTTGACATTATCAAAAATAAAATAAAAACCAAACAATTAGGAGTATCAAAAAGTTCTTGTGCAACACAAATATCTAAAATTTAGGTCATCCTACCATACAATCCAAACTATGCAAAAAAATGTATCACAACACATAAAGCATAGAGCATAGAGAGGCAAAAAGTGAAATCAAATAATCAAAGCATACACAAAGCTAAGAATTGACATAAAATCAACTCCAAAACAGTAACATAAAAGCATATTAATTAAAAATGCACGGAAAAAAAACCAAGGTTCAACAAAACACCAAGGAATCAAAAGCTAGTAAGCATATTATAGAAAAAGGAAACAAATAAAAAAAATGCAAGAAAATACATAACACCTAAAACTTGAACATAACAAGAAACTAAAGTGCAATTTGCAACAAATGCAAATGCTAGGTAGGTGACTGAGGATGTCATGGTGGTTTAAGCTAAAAGTTGTAGTGAGTCATAAGTCATTCCTCCATGGCAGTTAAGTTTTCTTTCTTTAGATCAACAATCCTTTTCTCAGAATGAAGCTCAAACTAAGAGAATGATGAAACATCTGGGATTCAAACTCATCCATGCGCTGCATCTTCCTTTTCTCAAACCCATAAAACCATAATGGAGCAACCTCTAAAGAAGAACCCCCAATGTCAACAGGAGCATCCACGGGAGCTGAAATTTCTTCTATTTTAGTGTCTACCTGTTCATCTTCCTGAGCTATATCTCTTGTTACTTAGTCGCTTATTGGTAATTCCAAAAGCTTCATCTTGGCTAGAGTAGTTTTAGTCATACCATTTGCAGGATAAGCGACAATACATCTATCGGTGCTCTGAACCATATTAAAGCATTCCAACACCAAACTAATAAAACAATCTGCTTCTTGACAATCATCATTTTCTGAGCAAAGTAAGTTGGCCATTTAACCAAAGTTCCTTCTGATATCAACCACATCATGAATAAATCTGCCTCAATAATTTTAGCATAATTATGTTCTCTAACATCCAAACATTTTGAAATAACCCAATGTAATAACCTGTAATCAATTTTCACCTTACTTACAAAGAAATCTTTTTCATTTGGAATGACATTTGGATTATCCATAATTCTTTTAAGTGTCTTCTGTGAGAATCATACCGATACACTTTAAATCACATATGCTTTTCCAAACTAAAGCATCCACCTTAGCATTGACATCTTTGAATTTGATATAAGTAGTGTTTCCCTTAATTGACAACATGCTACAGAACGCCTTAACTAAGGGACCACAAAACTAATTATCCAAAAACTCAAAAAATTATGTTAATCTTTTCCTCTTTAACCAACCGGAGAACTCGTTGTTACTAACAAGACTTGAAACAAGGTTGACAAAGTGAGGAGTAACCACACTTATAGGAGATATAATTTAATGTTAAATCCTTCAAAATCATCATTAGTAACAAAAACCCTCTTAAAGTCCAAAAGTGGTTCCAACAACTATGAAGTCTGCCAACGACATGGAGACCTAGATCATTGTCATTCAGGAAGTAAAGGATCTGAATGCTCTTAAGCTGGAAGAATTAATCAGCTATCTCAGATCACATGAAATTGAACTTGTAGAGGATGAGCCCAAGAAGAAACAACCAACCTTGGCTTTGAAATCCAAGTAGAAGAAAGTTATGAAGGCAATAGCATAATCAAAGGATGATGATTTAGAGGATCATAATGGAGACTCAGAGGAAGAGGAACTGGCTTTCATATCTAGAAAAATTCAGAAGATGTGGCAAAACAGAAAAAATAAATTTCCCCAAAGATATTCCAAGAAGTCTCGCAAAAGAAAGGATGATAAATATGACAAGAAAAACATGATCTGTTATGGATGTAATGAACTTGGACATATCAAGTTAGATTGTCCAAATCTGGAGAAAGGGAAACATCAGAGGAAAGATTCTAGAACCAAGAAGAAAAGTTTGTTGGCTACATGGGATGGATCTTATAAACCCTCTAATGATAAAAGAGCAAGCAGATTTGGCTCTAATGGCTCATATATGTTGGAACTAAGTTGGTTTTATACTTAGAGTTTTGATGTTAACAAAAGTATTTTATGAGAACAATTATTTGACTTCATACAAAATAAAAGAAGATTCGTATTTTTGAAGACAAACTAAAATAAGATTTGACCAAGTTAAAAAGAATATTTGGTCAAGATTTGATCCAGATTTATCACAAAAAGATATGAATTATTTACAAGAATATTTGATCAAGATTTATCACAAGAAGATATGAATTATTTACAAGAAGATTTGATCAAGATTTATCTACAAAAAAATATGCATTATTTACAAGAAGATATGATCAACAAAATATGAACAATATCAATTTGAAGAATTTATAAACTCAATATGAATAAAATACGAACAGTATCAATCTGAAGAATTTACAAACTCAACTTGAAAAAAAGATGAACATAATCAATCTAGAAGAACTACTCATATTGGATTCAGAAATAAAAAATTGGCTAAAGAATATATTATCAAAGAGCATCTTGTTCAGAATTATTTTTGAATAAGATTATTGTTGACCAAGCTAGGAATGAAGATACAATTCAGAGTTAAATAAGGACAAAATTGAAGCCCTAATTTTATATATAAATAGATACTTAAGGCTTAAGAAGAAGATCATCGAAAAATCAGAAAAGAGTTATGGAACTCAAGCTCAAAATTCCAAATTCAACTTAGAGTTCAAAGAGAGAAACACTTGTTCGAATGAGAAATATTTTCTAAGTGTTTTTCTTAGAGGGTGATAGTCATTGTTATAATCAACTTGTTAGAAGGAACTACTAAAGTTCCAAATCTTTGTATTAAAACCCGATAATGGTGTTAGTGTGCCTTCCACAACCTGGGGTTGTTAGACTATTTGAGAAGATTGTCTTGGAAGGTCAAGTGCTTTGTAATTCAAGTTATTGAATTAGTGGATTAAATCCATCTTAGTGAAACGAATGGCTGTAGCCAAGTTGGTGGTGAACAATGATAAATTACTTTTGTCACTTTATTCGTGCACTCCTTAGTTTTGTTATTGCTTTGACTCCAAGTAAATCATCAAGTGTGAACCAGATTAATCAAATAATGAAAAAGTTATCAACTTATTCAAACACAATCCAGCCCTTCTTCTCCTGTTTTCACCTTCAATACCAACTCTACCTCTAGATGCAATAGATATTATGACTCTGGAAGTGAATCAGCAGATGCAATAGATATTACTGTTATAAATGGCTTCTTGAACATGAATCAAATATTGTCTGTAAAACTGAAAACACTCAGGAAAGAAAATGCAAACCTAACTGAACAAATTAATGTTTGAAACATACAAAGTGCTAAAGTTAAAACAGAAAAACCAACTCTGAAAACTGATATTGTTGAACTTAAGGTTATAAATCTAACTCTGAAAAGTACTCATAGTTCAACATCAATTGAAAATACCATATGTAACTCTGATTAGCATGAAGAAGTATTTCACGATTTTCTTGCTAATGTTATGGAAAGCAGCAAGTATGCTACTATGATTTATGGAGTTAGTAGAAATGGAAAAAGAGGTCTAGGATTTGAAGAAATTGTAATTGAACCTAAACATATTCCCTCTGATATCTTGTGTACTGTTTTCTCTAAGAAATAACACTCCAAATATCTCGTCCCATATTAAATACAAGGAAAAACAAGAAACCTTTCAAGACTAACAAACTAGCACCCAACCAAATTTGAATACCTCAGAACAAAATTGTCTATGTTGCTGATGTCCTCAACAGTCAAGTTAAAACAACAACCATGGTACCTGGATAGTGGATGCTCGCAACACATGACCGGAGAAAAGTCTATGTTCCAAGAACTAACATTGAGCAAAGGGGGCACATTAACTTTTAGAGAAAAGAAAAAAAGGCTAGATTATTGGTCAAGGTTAAGTTAGTAATGGTACTTTCTCTTCTATCAAATATATCTTGTTTGTTAAAGGTCTTAAACATATATTTATTAAGTATTAGTTAGTTAAGTGATAATAATAATAATAATAATAATAATAATAATGATATTATATTTAATAAAAAAAACATGCAAGGCAATTAGTCAAAATGATGGATCTGTACTCTTTATAGGTTAGAGGAAAAACAACATTTATAAGATAAATATGTATAGTCTAGATAAACAAGAGGTTAATTGTTTTATGTCACTAAATGAAGAGAAACTAATTTGGCACAAAAGATTAGGTCATGCACTTAGATTAATTTCAAAACTAGATAAACTTCAACTAGTTAAAGGTCTACCTAAGGTTAGTTAAAAATCTGAAATTATGTGTGAAGCTTGTCAAAAGGGAAAACAAACAAAGAACTCATTTACTCATAAGAACTCAGTCTTTACCTCAAAGCCCCTTGCGCTGTTACATATAGATCTTTTTGGGCTAGTAAAAATAGCCTCTCTAAGTGGAAAGAATATGGCTTTGTTATAGTAGATGATTACACTAGGTGGACATGGGTAAAATTATTAAGAAGTAAGGATGAATCCCAAAAAGTGTTTATCACATTTTTCAAACAAGTAATAAATGAAAAGGGTCTTAAGATTGTAAATATTAGAAGTGATCATGGAGGAGAATTTGAAAACAAGTTATTTGAAAGTTTTTGTGATGAGAATGGAGTCGCTCACAACTTGTCCTCTCTTAGAACACCCCAACAAAAAATGGAGTTGTAGAAAGAAAGAATAGATCACTCCAAGAAATAGCCAGAACCATGTTGAATAAGATGAATGTTGCAAAGCACGTTTGGGCTGAAGCAATTAACACTACATGTTATATTCAAAATAGAGTCTTAAATAGGTCTATATTGAATAAAACACCTGATGAATTTTGGAAAGGTAAAAAGCCTAACATCTCTTACTTTAAACAATTTGGTTGTACTTGTTATATGTTGAACAATAATGATAACCTTGGTAAATTTGATTCTAGATCTAAAAAGTATACCTTCATTGGATACTCTAAAAGATCTAAGGCTTATAGAGTGTTTAATAAGGAAACTCATATTGTGGAAAAATCTATACATGTTAAATTTGACGACAAACAAATTGACCTTGAAAAGTCAAAGCAAGATGATGATAGTGCAAATTTACTAGAACCAGAGGAAGCAGATGTAGACAAACCAGAAGAACCTAAAAATCTAGAGGATACAAGTAAATTAGAAGTAGATGACAAATCTTCAAAGGATGAATCTGAGAAAGTCAAAAACAATCAAGATAAGTCAAAAGGAAAATCTAGATGGAAGTACAAGTCATCTCATCCTAAAACTCTAATAATATGAAGTGCAAGTGATCCTTTGAGGACCAGATCATCACTAAAAGATACCAATTTGTTTGGCTTACTCTCATCAATTAAGCCTAACTCTATTGATCATGCATTGACATGTGAAGGATGGACTCTTGCAATGCAAGAAGTGTTAAATGAATTCAAGAGGAATGTTGTTTGGGATCTAGTACCTAGACCAAATAAGAACATTATTGGAATCAATTGGTTTTATAGAAATAAGGTAAATGAAAATGGTGAAGTGGTCAGAAACAAGGCAAGACTTGTCGCACAAGGCTATAGTCAACAAGAGGGCATTGATTACACTAACACATTTGCTCCAATGGCCTGGTTAGAAGTTATTTGTATCCTACTTTCTTTTGCTGCAAATAATAACATTACATTATTTCAAATGGATGTTAAAAGTTCTTTTATAAATGGTTATATAATTGAAGAAATCTATGTCAAACAACCCCAAGTTTTGAAAGTTCTGAATTTTAAAATCATGTTTTTTAACTTAGGAAATCTCTTTATGGTGTAAAACAAGCACCTATGGCATGGTATGATAGACTTAGTAACTTCTTGGTTAAAAATAACTTTGATAGAGGACAAGTAGGTAATACACTCTTTAGAAAATCAATAGGATATCACATTCTTATTATTCAAATTTATGTTGAAGACATTATTTTTGGATGTACTAATGGCACTCTTTGTAAAGAATTTTCTAAATGGATGCAGCTTGAATTTCAAATGAGTATGATGGGAGAACTTAATTTCTTCTTAGGGATACAAATTCCGCAAACTCAAAAAGATATATACATTCATCAAACTAATATACAAAAGTGCTTCTCAAGAAGTTTAAGATGAGTGATTGCAAACCTATGGCTAAACCAATGCACCCTACTTGTTCACTTGAAAAAGATAAATCGGGTCAAAAAGTTGACTAGAAAACCTATAGAGGAATAATGGGATCCCTACTTTACCTTACTGCTACAAGATCTGATATCATGTTTAGTGTATGTGCAAGATTTCAAGCTAACCCTAGGGAATCACATTTAACTGTTGTTAAGGGAATCCATAGATACCTAAAATGCACTACCAACATTATCTTGTTCTACAAGAAATCTTTTGAGTTCATACCAAATGGGTATTGTGATTTTGATTATGCTGGAGATAAACTTGAGAGAAAAAGTACAATGGAAACTACACATTTTTAGGTGGCAACTTAATTTGATGGTCAAGTAAGAGACAAATCACAATTGACTTGTCAACAACAGAAGTTGAGTACATTTCAGCAAATGGTTGTAGCTCTCAACTACTTTGGATGAAACATCAACTAGAAGACTACAAAATCCTAGAAACCAACATTCCCATTTATTGTGACAACACTTCTGCCATTTGCCCAACCAAAAACCCTATACTTCATTTAAGAGCTAAATACATAAAAATCAAACACCATTTCATTAGGGACTTTGTTCAAAAACGTGTGTTTAATATCCGGTTTGTAGTCACTGAACATCAATGGGTTGACATATTCACCAAACCACTAGCTGAAGCTAGGTTTGACTCCATCAATCAAAACCTAAACCTTAAAATAGTTTAGTTTCATACTTAGGATAAATTTTATGTTTTATGTTTATGTTATTTTCATTCTATTAAAAAAAAAAAAATAGACAAGTTTCACTTCCAGGTCTTTTTGTCTGATGCCAAAAGGGGGAGAAAGATGTTTGATAATGTGACAAGAAAAAATACTAAGAAAAACACTTAGACTTAGGGGGAGCCTTAAGTAAGGAGGAGTCAAATTATTTAAAAGAAAAGTTGTGATAAAAAATACAGTTTTGTCATCATCAAAAAGGGGGAGATTGTTGGAACCAAATTGGTTTTATACTTAGAGTTTTGATGTTAACAAAAGTATTTTATGGCAACAATATATTTGACTTCATAGAGTATGAAAGAAGATTTGTATTTTTGAAGATAATCTAAAATAAGATTTGATTCAGATTTATAATTGAAAAAAATCTTTGACCAAGTTGAAAAGAAGAGATGGTCAAGATTTGAAGAAGATATGATCAACTTCTTATCAACAATAAGATATGAATTATTTACAAGAAGATTTGATCAAGATATATCTACAAGAAGATATGATTATCTACAACATGATCTAATCAAGATTTATCACAAGAAAATATGAATTATTTACAAGAAGATTTGATAAAGATTAATCACAAGAAGATATGAATTATTTACAAGAAGATATGATCAAGAATTGCTTACAATAAAAAGATACTCACAAGGAGATACATTTATTATTTGCCAAAATAAGTTTCAGATTTTGACAAAAGAAAAAAAATACTAAATTGGACTTAGTCATATTTCTACTTTTGAAAGTTCAACAACCGGTCCAACACTATTTTCCTGCCCAGATCAAATCAAGAAGTTGGAAGGAAGTTTCATCTAAAGAATTTGCGAAAGAAATCTTAAAAAAATACGAACAATATCAATATGAAAAACTTACAAACTCAGTTTGAATAAAATACGAACATAATCCATCTAGAAGTACTGCTCGAATTAGATTCAGAAATAAAGAATTAAAGCCCTAAATTGAAGCCCTAATTTTATCTATAAATAGATAGTCAAGGTTGAAGAAAAAGATAATTGAAAATCGAAAAACAGTAGAAGAACTCAAGCTCAAAGTTCCAAATTCTTCTTAGAATTCAAAGAGAGAAATATTTTCTAAGTTTTCTTCTTAGAGTGTGATAGTCATTGTTATAATCAGCTTGTTAGAAGCAACTACTCAAGTTCCAAACCTTTGTATTTAAACCCGATAATGGTGTTAGTGTGTCTTCAACAATATGGGGTTGTCAGATTGTGTGGAGAAGATTTGGCTAATAGAGTCACCATGCGGGTGTTCATGAAAAGTTTGGGGTTGTTAGGCTGTTTGAGAAGGCTGGCTTGGAGGGTCAGGTGCTTTGTAATTCAAGTTATTGAATTAGTGGATTAAATCCTTCCAAGTGGAGGGACTGGATGTAGCCAAGTTAGTAGTGAACCAGAATAAATTACTTGTGTCACTTTATTCCTGCAATCCTTAGTTTTTTTCTTGCTTCTATTCCATGTAAATCAAAAGTATAAACCAGTTTAATCAAATAGCAAAAAAGTTATCAACTTAGTCAAACACAATTCAACCCCCCTTTCTTGAGTTTGCACCCTCACAACTGAGGATCCTCACAAACACCTAAAGGAGTTGCATGTTGTCTTTTCTACCATGAAGCCTCAAGGAGTCACATAAAACTATATCAAGCTGAGAGCCTTTCCATTCTAATTTCAAGATGCTTCCAAGGAATGGTTGTACTACCTTCACCCATGTTCTGTTACACATTTGAATGATCTGAAGAAGTTGTTACTTTAATAAGAAAATAAATATGTGGCATTAGGCAGATTGACAGAGAATCCTTGCATGAGTATTGTGAGAGATTCAAGAAATTAGTGGCTAACTACCTTTGGACAAATGCTCATCCAGTATTTTTATGAAGGCTTGCTACCTATGGATAGAAGCATCCTAGATATTGCTCGTGGGGGAGAACTTATCGATAATACCCGAGAAGCAGCAAAAGCCTTAATTGAGAACATGTCATTGGTAAAAAGGGAGTGAACGAGATTCAAGCTTCTTCCCACCAGAATCTAGAGAGCACACTTGATGAGCTACTATTTTTTTTACCTTAGACTTAAGGTAAAGCTACTTTAATATTAAAACTAAACAGTAAGAGTTTTAGAAATAAAGATAAAATTATTTTATAGTGGTTAAAATATATTTTTTTTTAAATTAAAAGTTGTTAGGTAAAATATTATTATAAATTTAATTGTTGTCAAAATTACTATAAAACATTTAACATTTTTAAAATATAAAAGACAAAACCTTTTATAATAATAATTATAATTATAATTTTAATTAGGGGAAATTTACAAAAAAAAAACAAATTACAATATAAATTATTAACATACACAGAAAACATATATTTCAACTTATATTATATAATTGTAAAAATAATCATTAATCAAAATTAAACAAACTATTGATTGAACATTTATTCTCAAACACGTCTTTTAAAATATTTTGAATTTATACACCTTTTCTAGAACAAATTTATTTATTTGTACTTGACATGAGCACCTACTCTAGACTCTAGTTAAAGGAAGTATGATAGAGAGAAAAAAAACTAATTGAAATTCCTATTAGGATTAAATCATAAATCATAAATCACCAATATTTCTGTTATTAAATTAATAATTTTTAATAATTCGTCTTTGATTAAAGTTTATTTACCACTTAAATTTAATTATATGGTTGAAGAGAATACATTTTAATTAATTATATGCGAATAGATTATATGATGAATGATATTGTTTTGTACAACTCAATTACTCTCCTATAAAAAATTTAAGAAAAAAATACATATATTAACATATACTTTTTGTTTAAATTTTATCATGGAAGAGTGTTTTCATACACAAACAAAGAAAAGCAATAATAAAGAATAATCATAAAATCTTGGATTTATATTATTTCAATTGTAAGAAATTACACGTGAAAAGTTAAATGTTGGAAGTATTGTTTGCACCAATTAATTGAACACTTTTCCAAGGAACACACGTATCATACTTTCCCTCATTTGAGTTATACCTACACCCACCTGTTGACGTAATTTTCCATAAGCACTTGAAGCATTTATCTTTTCTTTGATTGTAAATATCAAGATAATGAAGTTGGGGAGAACTTATCGATAATACCCGAGAAGCAGCAAAATACATAACACCTAAAACTTGAACATAACAAGAAACTAAAGTGCAATGCAACAAATGCTAAGTAGGTTACTGAGGAGGTCATGGTGGTTTAAGCTAAAAGCTGTAGTGAGTCGTAAGTCATTCCTCCATGGCAGTCAAGTTTTCTTTCTTTAGATCAACAAATCCTTTTCTCATAATGAAGCTCAAACTAAGAGAACTGATGAAACATCTGGGATTCAAACCCATCCATGCGCTGCATCATCCTTTTCTCAAACCCATAAAACCATAATGGAGCAGCCTCTAAAGAAGAACCCCCAATGTCAACAGGAGTATCCACGGGAGCTGAAATTTCTTCTATTTCATTGTCTACGTGAGTCATACCTTGAGCTACATCTCTTGTTACTCAGTCGCTTATTGGTAATTCCAAAAGCTTCATCTTGGCTAGAGTAGTTTTAGTCATACCATTTGCAGGATAAGGGACAATATGTCTCTCGGTGCTTAGAATCATATTAAAGCATTCCACCACCCGCATCCATTCATATATATATATATAAAATTATAAATTTAAAAATCATATTTATTATAGTTAATATAATAAAATAATTGTTATTAGACAATAATACGTATATAAAATTTTTTTAGAGATAAATTTTTTTTAGAGATAAGATTATAATATTTAATATTTCAAAAAATATTAATTATATTCAATATGTATACGTATATAAAATTTAAAAATTACATAAATATTACTTGCGGGACGGGTTCGGGTGCGGGTGCGGGGTGGATATCACCACCCCCAAACCTATCCCCGTCTCTGAATTTTAATTTCGGGAAAAATCCGCACCCACACCCGCACCCAATCAAAACGGATTTTCCCCGCCCAAATCAAACGAGTTTGGGTAGGTACACGCGGATGCGGGTTATGTTGTCATCCCTATTCTCTAACATCCAAACATTTTGAAATAACCCAATGTAATAACTTGTAATCAATATTTACCTTACTTACAAAGAATTTTTTTCATTTGGAATGACATTTGGATTATTCATAATTCTTTTAAGTGTCTTCTGTGAGAATCATAGCAGTACACTTTAAATCACATATGCATTTCCAAACTAAAGCATCCACCTTAGCATTGACATCTTTGAATTTGATATAAGGAGTACTTCCCTTGATTGACAACATGCTACAGAACGCCTTAACTAAAGGACCATAAAACTAATTATCCAAAAACTCAAAAAATTATGTTAATCATTTCCTCTTTAACCAACCGGAGAACTCGTTGTTACTAACAAGACTTGAAACAAGGTTGACAAAGTGAGGAGTAACCACACTTATACGAGATAATTAAATGTTAAATCCTTCAAAATCATCATTAGTAACAAAAAGCCTCTTAAAGTCCAAAAGTGGTTCCAACAACTATGAAGTGTGCCAACGAAGTGGAGACCTAAGATCACTGTCATTCAAGAAGCAAAGGATTTGGATACTCGTAAGCTGGAATAATTAATCAACTCTCTCAGATCACATGAAATTGAACTTGCAGAGAATGAGCCCAAGAAAAAACAACCAACTTTGGCTTTGAAATCCAAGTAGAAGAAAGTTATGATGGCAATAGCAGAATCAAAGGATGATGATTTAGAGGATCATAATGGAGACTCAGAGGAAGAGGAACTGGCTTTCATATCTAGAAAAATTCAAAAGATGTGGCAAAACAAAAAAAATAAATTTCCCCAAAGATATACCAAGAAGTCCCGCAAAAGAAAGGATGATAAATATGACAAGAAAAGCATGATCTGTTATGGATGCAATGAACTTGGACTTATCAAGTTAGATTGTCCAAATCTGGAGAAAGGGAAACATCAGAAGAAATATTCCAGACCCAAGAAGAAAAGTATGTTGGCTACATGGGATGGATCTTATGAACCCTCTAATGATGAAAGAGCAAGCAGATTTGCCTCTAATGGCTCATATATGTTGGAACTAAGTTGGTTTTATACTTAGAGGTTTGATGTTAACAAAAGTATTTTATGAGAACAATTATTTGACTTCATACAAGATAAAATAAGATTCGTATTTTTGAAGACAAACTAAAATAAGATTTGACCAAGTTGAAAAGAATATTTGGTCAAGATTTGATCCAGATTTATCACAAAAAGATATGAATTATTTACAAGAAGATTTGATCAAGATTTATCACAAGAAGATATGAATTATTTACAAGAAGATTTGATCAAGATTTATCTACAAGAAAATATGTATTATTTACAAGAAGATATGATCGACAAAGTATGAACAGTATCAATCTGAAGAATTTATAAACTCAATATGAATAAAATACGAACAGTATCAATCTGAAGAATTTACAACCTCAACATGAAAAAAAGATGAACATAATCAATCTAGAAAAACTACTCATATTGGATTCAGAAATAAAAAATTGGCTAAAGAACATATTATCAAAAAGCATCTTGTTCAGAATTATTTTTCAATAAGATCATTGTTGACCAAGCTAAGAATGAAGATACAATTCAAAATTAAATAAGTACTAAATTGAACCCCTAATTTTATCTATAAATAGATACTTAAGGCTAAAGAGGAATATCATTGGAAAATTAGAAAAGAGTTAAACAACTCAAGCTCAAAATTCCAAATTCATCTTAGAGTTCAAAGAGAGAAACACTTGTTCGAATGAGAAATATTTTCTAAGTGTTTTTCTTGGAGGGTGATAGTCATTGTTATAATCAACTTATTAGAAGGAACTACGAAAGTTCCAAATCTTTGTATTCAAACCCGATAATGGTGTTAATGTGCCTTCCACAACTTGGGGTTGTTAGATTGTATGGAGAAGACTTGGCTGGTATAGTCGAGTTGTGTGTTCCCAAAAGTTTGGGGTTGTTAGACAGTTTGAGAAGATTGTCTTGGAGGGTCAAGTGCTTTTTAATTCAAGTTATTGAATTAGTGGATTAAATCCATCTTAGTGAAACGACTGGCTGTAGCCAAGTTGGTGGTGAACAAGAATAAATTACTTTTGTCACTTTATTCCTGCACTCCTTAGTTTCGTTATTGCTTCAACTCCAAGTAAATCATCAAGTGTGAACCAGTTTAATCAAATAATGAAAAAGTTATCAACTTATTCAAACACAATTAAACCCGTCTTCTCGTGTTTGCACCTTCAATACCAACTCTACCTCTGGATGCAATAGATATTCTGATTCTGGAAGTGAATCAACAGATGAAGAGATTGAGGTATTTTCTAACATAACTCGATCTGATTTAATTACTGTTATAAATGGCTTCTTGAACAAGAATCAAGTATTGTCTGTATAATTGAAAACACTTAGGAAAGAAAATGCAAACCTAACTGGACAAAGTAATGTTTTAAAGATACAAAGTGCTTAAGTTAAAACAGAAAAAGCAACTTTAAAACTGATATTGTTGAAATTAAGGTTGTAAATTTAACTCTGAAAAGTAATCATACTTCACCATCAATTGAAAATACCATATGTAACTCTAATTAGCATGAAGATACCATGTTAAACGTGATGAATGTTGCAAAACACTTTTGGGCTGAAGCAATTAACACTGCATGTTATATTCAAAATAGAGTCTTAATTAGGTCTATATTGAATAAAATACCTGATGAACTTTGGAAAGGTAAAAAGCCTAACATCTCTTACTTTAAACAATTTGGTTGTACTTGTTACATGTTGAACAATAATGATGACCTTGGTAAATTTGATTCTAGATCTAAAAAGTGTACCTTCATTGGATATAGAGTGTTTAATAAGGAAACTCATATTGTGGAAAAATCTATACATGTTAAATTTGATGACAAACAACTTGACCTTGAAAAGCCAAAGCAAGATTATGATAGTGCAGGTTGACTAGAACCCAGAGGAACCAGATGTAGACAAACCAGAAGAACCTTAAAAATCAGAGGATACAAGCAAATTAGAAGAAGATGACAAATCTTCCAAGGATGAATCTGATCAAGTCAAAAACAATCAAGATAAGTCAAAAGGAAGATCTAGATGGAAGTACAAGTCATCTCATCCTAAAACTCTAATAATTGGAAGTGCAAGTGATCCTTTCAGGACCAGATCATCACTAAAAGATATCAATTTGTTTGGCTTACTCTCATCAATTTAGCCTATGTATGTTGATCATGTATTGACAAATGAAGGATGGACTCTTGCAATGCAAGAAGTGTTAAATGAACTCAAGAGGAATGTTGTTTGGGATCAAGTACCTAGACCAAATAAGAACATTATTGGAATCAATTGGTTTTATAGAAACAAGGTAAATGAAAAAGGTGAAGTGGTCAGAAACAAGGCAAGACTTGTCGCACAAGGCTACAATCAACAAGAGGGCATTGATTACACTAAGACATTTGCTCCAATGGCCTGGTTAGAAGCTATTTGTATCTGTAACACCCCAGCCATTACCTTTACCGACAGTGCTACCTAACGACCTTCTCGCCCCCTATCCACCCAGTGGAAATAGCGAGTTTTTGTCTTCCGTGGGATTCGAGCGCTGTACCTGGGGGGTAAGTACCGCCTCATCTCATTCCCACTACCAATTGAGCCACTAGCTCAATTGGTAGTGGGAATGAGATGAAGCGGTACTTATCCTACTTTCTTTTGCTGCAATTAAGTCAACATCAAACTAATATACAAAAGTGCTTCTCAAGAAGTTTAAGATGAGTGATTGCAAACCTATGGCTACACCAATGCACCCTACATGTTCACTTGAAAAAGATGAATCAGGCCAAAAAGTTTACTAGAAAATCTATATCGGAATAATAGGATCCCTACTTTACCATACTACTTCTAGATCTGACATCATGTTTAGTGTATGTGCAAGATTTCAAGTTGACCATAGGGAATCACATTTAATTTTTGTTAAGAGAATCCATAGATACCTAAAATGCACTACCAACATTACCTTGTTCTACAAGAAATCTTTTGAGTTCAAACCAAGTGGGTATTGTGATTTTGATTATGCTGGAGATAAACTTGAGAGAAAAAACACAATTGGAAACTACACATTTCTAGGTGACAACTTAATCTGATGGTCAAGTAAGAGACAAAACACAATTGACTTGTCAACAACAGAATCTGAGTACATTTCAGCAAATGGCTGTAGCTCTCAACTACTTTGGATGAAACATCAACTAGAAGACTACAAAATCCTAGAAACCAACATTCCCATTCATTGTGACAACACTTTTGCCATTTTCCCAACTAAAAACCCTATACTTCATTCAAGAGCTAAATACATAAAAATCAAACACCATTTCATTAGAGACTTTGTTCAAAAACGTGTGTTTAATATCCATTTTGTAGACACTAAACATCAATGGGTTGACATATTCACCGAACCACTAGCTGAAGATAGGTTTGACTCTATCAATCAAAACCTAAACCTTATTCTTTTACCTACCTGATGTTGTGCCAATCTTAGAGTAGTTTAGTTTCATACTTAGGATAAATTTTATGTTTTATGTTTATGTTATTTTCATTCGATTAAAAAAATTATTAAAAAAAAAAGGCAAGTTTCACTTTCAAGTCTTTTTGTCTGATGACAAAAGGGGGAAAAAAATGTTTGATAATGTGACAAAAAAAAATACTAAGAAAAACACTTAGACTTAGGGGGATCCTTAAGTAAGGGGGAGTCAAATTATTTAAAAGAAAAATTGTGATAAGAAATATAGTTTTTTCATCATCAAAAAAGGGGAGATTGTTGGAACAAAGTGGGTTTTATACTTAGAGTTTTGATGTTAACAAAAGTATTTTATGACAAAAATATATTTGACTTCATAGAGTATGAAAGAAGATTTGTATTTTTGAAGATAATCTAAAGTAAGATTTGATTCAGATTTATAATTGAAGAAAATCTTGACCAAGTTTAAAAGACAAGATGGTCAAGATTTGAAGAAGATATGATCAACTTCTTATCAACAATAAGATATGTATTATTTACAAGAAGATTTGATTAAGATATATCTACAATTATTATTTGCAAAAATTTGTTTCAGATTTTGACAAAGGAAAAAAATACTATCAAGTTGTTGGAAGGAAGTTTCATCTGAAGAATTTGCGAAAGAAATCTTAACAAAATACGAGCAATATCAATATGAAGAATTTACAAACTCAATTTGAACAAAATACGAACATAATCCATCTAGAAGAACTGCTCAGATTAGATTCAGAAATAAAGAATTGAAGCCCTAAATTGAAGCCCTAACTTTATCTATAAATAGATAGTCAAGGTTGAAGAAGAAAATCATTGAAAAATCAGAAAAGACTAGAAAAACTCAAGCTCAAAGTTCCAAATTCATCTTAGAATTCAAAGAGAGAAACACTTGTTCGAATGAGAAATATTTTCTAAGTTTTCTTCTTAGAGTGTGATACTCATTGTTATAATCAGCTTGTTAGAAGCAACTACTCAAGTTCCATACATTTGTATTCAAATCCGATAGTGGTGTTAGTGTGCCTTCAACAATATGGGATTGTCAGATTATATGGAGAAGACTTGGGTAATAGAGTCATCGTGCGTGTGTTCCTGAAAAGTTTGGGGCTGTTAGAGAAGGCTGCATAGGAGGGTCGGGTGCTTTGTAATTCAAGTTGTTGAGTTAGTGGATTAAATCCTTCCGAGTGAAGGGACTGGATGTAGGCAAGTTAGTGGTGAACCAGGATAAATTATTATTTAACACAAAATAAAACAAGGATTTTTTTCAAGTACCAAATAGGACAAGTAACTACTTACTAGAAGATAGTATAACAAGTTAGCTAACAAAAATGAGTCAAAAATTGGATAAACCCTTTTCAAGTTAAACAATGTTCTAAAATTGATTTTTTGCAATAAAATAATTATAAAAGTACCACTAATTATTTAGTACCATAAAATTTATTTTCTTCAGAATTCAAAACTTTTTCATAAATTAATTTTCAATAAAATACATATCTAAATAATAAAAAATAAATCATTTCTATTTTTAAAATCAATAAGATTCCCAAAATTTCACTCATACTTTAGTCATTAAAAATCTTCTTGAATTTTAAAGAACTCGAAAATATTTAATTTCAAAAAAAAATCTTCGAACACATCAAAATTTCTAAAATAGTTCCAATTTATTTAATTATATTCTCAAAATTATTATTACAACAAATCTAGATTTTTTTAAAAACAACACATAGTCAAACTTGGTTTAAATATTTGGCTACTCTAAATTTTAAACAAAATAATCATAGATATTTTTTTTTATAAATTAACACACCTTCAACACGGTGTAATTCTTTAAAATAAGTCAACAACGATTCGAACATTAAATTATATTTCCCTATTATAAAATAAATCAACTTTAACTCCTTCACAATTTGGTTTTTCTAAAAACTATAACTTTAAAGTTAAACCAACCTTGAATATTCAAGAATTGTTAGTGCAAATAATATGAATTTCTTACTATTTCAAAATTACGAAGAATGCTGTAAATTAATTTCAATAGCAAAATCAAAGTTTAAACATTTAACACATGTAAGTTAACAATAAGATTTTTGCAGTGTTTAAGCTGTAATATTAAAATACAGAAAAACAGTAAATTGACATTTAAGTAAGCAAATAAAATAATTTCACAACAATTTAGATTAGCATAAATAAGAACTAACAATTTCTGACACACAACTAATCAATAAAAGTTGTCGCTTCTAATTTTTAACATAAAGCAACGAAACATAATACTTTTCAATTAAGAAATTAACCACACCATGATTCTTCAAGAGTAAGACAATCCAACAAATATATAATCAAATAAAATACATAAAATTAATAAGGCAATTTCAAGAAGTTCTTGGTTACTCAAGTAAGGACCTCAAATGCACCAAACAAAATACTTAAGCAACAATGAATAGATAACAAGCAAATTCATCAATTAGGTAACAATCAATTCACAAGATATGTACATTCATAGAAAAACATATGACACATAACCCAATAATATTAGGTAGAAATCAAATAATGAACACAATTCACAAGCAACCACAACTGACACGACTAACATCTTACCGACACTTAACCCACTCATCCTGATTGGACAGACCTACTCTAATACCATTAATGTGACACCCTAACCCCCAAATAATATACATAATAATTTATATCATATTTTTACTAAAATTTGCAGCGGATAAATAAAAACTCTTTCAAAAGAAAAAGAAACTTTTATGAGTTATTAGGATATCACATTTCTCAAAATACAAATGAAATACTTCAGGCTTTTTTCTCCTATAAAATAGTGCAATCTCAATAAATTTGATTATATTACAATTTTCTTAATTTTATTCTAAAAACATAGTAGTACTTATAAGGTTTTCATACAAAAAATCGTTTCTAATTAAATAAGTAAAATACATATTATAACTCTCATTTTTGGTATCACCTATTAGAGCGGGAGTTCTCCCAAACTTGAACTTGAAGACTCATTAACCTGTAATAACTGCAATTTGGCAAATGCAGGGTCAAGCCAGTCAAACACAAACAACGAAAGAGGTGAATTTTAAAATCATGTTGATAGTATAATATAAGTAAGAAGAACACATAAGTAGTCAACATCGAGTCGTATCAAATACATCACAATATATCAAAACATTCAAGGAAATAATCATCTTATAAAGTCAAAAGCACTCAAGGAAAATCAATATCTCATTATAACATCAAATCGTCTAAGATAAATTATTATCACATTAGATACAAATTCACCACAACAAAACAACCACAAGATGGTGCAATGCTATGCAGGCTCCTGATAACTATATGATTAGGATATATTACATACCATTAAGGCAAAATCCACACATAAAATCACTCATACCAATGGAAAAAATAAACCTTCCACAAAGGCAACTTCCACGAAGATGCATATGCTATGACATGATGGTGCATTATCAAAATGAAATATTCCCACACAATCCACTAAGATGCATAAGCCATGACATGATAATGTATTATCAAAATCAAACATTCTCACACAACCCACAAAGATTATGTCAAATGCTCCAAAATTAACTTTCAACACATTAAACATATAAATTCAAATTTTATCATATTTCATCATATGTCACACATAAATTACAAATTTCATCATATGCCACACATAAGAAATTAAAACTTTCATCATATGCCACATAAATTCAAATTTTATCACATATATCATAAATAAGACTTTCAACACATTTAATATATAAACATAAACTTTCTTCACATATATCACATAGTTACATAATTTAAATAAGACAATGCCTTATAAAAGTTTATAATCCATACTTGAATCCTACAAACCGCAATTTGCAATATTAATTCAATTATTACCAAATAGGGCTGCCGCCGTGCGTAACGAGCCCCAAATGAATTGTTGGGAAATATAGCTTTCCCATTCATCTCACATTATAATATACTCATGAAATTTCAACGGTTTCAAATGCTAATCCGAGTCCACAATTGAAAAGCCTCCATTCCTATGACACCTCATATGCCAATCGATCAAATTCGACAGTTTATGTATAAACGTCAAAAATAAAATATGACAACACACTCAAAAAGGTAAATTTCGAAATTGGTTCAAAGAATATTACTATAAATCAGAAAACTAATTAGTAGATAATATAGTTACTCTTCACATGGTCGTTTTGGCGTCAATTTCACAAAATTGGACTTACGGTGAAGAAGGATGGTGAGAAATAATGAGTTTCATAAACGGAGAAGTCGGGTATTTTAGAGTGAAAATGAAAAGGTTAAAACTCTACAAAAAGGTGTTGGAATAACTCACTCAATGAGAGAAACCACATATTGAAATTTGGGAAAAATTAGAGAAAGTTTTATAGACAGTCGTTGAACACTAGAACCGAGTTTCTCTCACAAGTGCATGAGTTTCTTCTTTTGCTTTGACTTCATACCACTGCAGCGGCTCTCTCTCTATTTGGCTAGAGTTTCTCTCTCTTTTTTTTAACTATTTAATTAGGTTTTACTCTTACTTATAGGTCTAATAGATAAAACGCATTTTACTCCTTTCTTTTATTTTTCTAAAACAAAACCAATAATTATCAAAACTAATTTTTAACACTTCTTCATACATAACTTGAGATTGAAGTTGTTTCTGGGAAAACTAAAATCAAGATGGTCGGGTCCGTTCAAAATAATCAAGGTGTTTCTACAAGGCGCGGTGGAGTTGAAGGATTCAAACTCAAATTGAAGTTTCAACGTGAATGGACAAAGGCTCAAATCTTACTTGGGAGAAGAGTGAAAGCTTCTGATGGAGTCTACCAATTTGATCACCACTTGAAAAGTGGAATGTCAAGCTCAAGACATTAAACGAGCCCTTATTGGGAGGCAACCCAACTTTATATCCTTTGAATTCTATACCTGTTGTGTTCTTTTATTAGTTGTATTAGCAAACTTTCTTTGAAAAATAATTATGTTTTTTGATGATTTATACGTTCACAGGACTAAAAGGTGTTCTTAGGCGCATTGTTTTTTCCAAAAAAATATGGTATTTCTGTGTTGGCTGCATGGAGGCACTTGTGCATGTGCTGGGTCCCATTTCACGCAAAAACAATGTTGAATTCGCTATTGATGTGCATTCGAGTGCCAATTGCACACGCTGCGATGGGTTTTAAAACCCTTGTTCCTTCAATTTTCTTTCACTCTTCCTCCTCCCC
>JBBPBQ010020323.1:42528720-42544936 GCA_037974755.1 Cicer yamashitae | reverse complement strand
CCCCCCCCCCCCTTCCTTCACAAAAACTTCTAATACTTCTTCCAATCTCTCATGTGTTTCTCACTTGTAAATTGTGGATTGATTGAATTAGAAGTGGTGTTAGTGGTCCTTTCAAAATAGGAGTTGTTATGGATAAAGGTTGCAATGCACACTGAATGTTTGAGAAAATGTCACAACCATTTTGTTTAGTTTTATTCTTCAAAAAGAGGGTGTTGTGAATACTCTATAATTTGCCATTTTGTATGCATTGTTATCTTTGAAACTTTATTGGGCTAATTTGGGAGTCCTTATTATGTTGAGTAGTAATTGTTTTTGCTTTTGTCAAGTGGATGAGTGTTAGAACTAACTCTCTAACCTAGAATACATTGAATTTTGGATGTTGCATAATTGCTTTGCAGGACCAAATAGCGGCACAACAAAAAGCAAAACGAAAGAAGGTTACATATACATCATCCTCCAAACCACATGATACTTTCATATTCAAAACTATGGAACCTCAAGAATTTCATGCCAAACTCCCTACCAACTAGAATTTTATGGATGAGAAAATTTTCAGTTAGACGAAAATGAATTTGTTGATATCAAGGCTATGATTGCGGCTAGAGGATGGGAGAAGTTGACCACGTTTGCCACCGAAGCGAGAAAATCACTAGCAATGGAATTCTTCTCAAATGCCTCTGATCTAAAACCTAGAGGATCTCTTCCTCAAGTCATCAATGAAATTTTTGGTCTACCAAACTATGAGGATTGTCGCTTTCAAGCAATGGAACAAAAAGGTAAGAATAGAAAGTTAGGAGCTCTTACACACTTTGTGCAGACCAGGAAAAAATTGGGTCAAAAATAAAGATGGCACGGCTAGAAAATTGGGCTCCTCAGATCTTACCTCAATTGCAAAAGCATGGTGTATTTTTGTTCATCATTCTTTGTTACCATGTTCAAATGTGTTAGATGTGACATTACATGGAGCATGTTTACCATCTACAATTATAAAAGGTGAAAGAATCAATGTGGGCATGCTACTAGCTAACGATCAGTGGGGAACAACACTTCTTGATTCTCATGTGTCCTACTTTAATCATGCTTCCTTGATATGCAAGATTTGTGGGCGGGTGAGAGTGTTACCTAAAATGGGTGAAGAAATGGTGAAACTTTATGTCCCAATCACTACAAAATGGATAGAAAAACACTCTATTGTTTAGACATAAAATCTTGTTTTCCCACAAGCAGCAATGTCGATGGAGGAAGGTCGTAATCCTCAAGAACAAGATGTCCATTCTCGACATCCACCACAGTTCTCCACTGAGGAAAGATTTGAAAGGTTGGAAGCTATGATGGATAAATTGATGATCAACCAGCGTGACAGACAAGCCATGATAGAAATGGGGATGACAAATCTCTATTGAGCTTTTACTTCATCTCAAGAGATACCAGGAGGCATGTTTCATTTTGATTTGTTCTCATATCACCAACATATTGGCAAATACAGTGGTACCAAAATGGAGGAGCCAAGCAATGTCCCTTGACTTACTAAACTCAGAGAAGTTACCTGTCTTATTGCTTTGTTTTTTTTAGTTAGTCAAGTTGTTCATTTTTGTTTACAACATAAAAAATATTTGTGGGTGAATGGGCGTCATGATAAAGAATTTTTAACAACATGAAGTTGATCTTAAGCCACTTGTTTGTGATTTTGAATTTTAAATTATATTTCTTTGCTCATGCCATAGCTCAATTTGATGAGTTTCACTAATGCATGTATTGTTGATTACTCTTTGGTTGTGGAAATCTTACTTGCCATTTTCTAAAATAAATTTAATTTTCTTGTGAAATGTTTGGCATAATTTTGATAGTTCATACTCTCTCTTATTATCCTAGCTTTGTGCTTTTGAGCATAAACATTTAATTCTTTGATGTGTGATTATTCAGACATGTGTTACCCCTTCAGAACATGCACTACTTCTGACTTGCATCACTTGTGATTTATGCATACACTAAGACAATATTGTTTGGTCGTTTGAGCCTTTCTAACTACATTGTACAAATTTTATCCTTTGCTAGCCCTTTTGAGCTTTGCCATTTTCTTTCAGTTACTAGCCACATTACAAGGCAAAGACATGATTTTAATAAAAATACTTATTTGGAGTTAGGTAGGAAATTTTTTGTCTCGTCTTGGTAAAGTTATAAGTATGGGATTGCTCATAGGATAGCAACCATTTTAAGTTGGGGGTGGTTGTTCCTAAAAATCAAAATCAAGAAAAATCAAAAAATAAAAAAAATTAGAAGAAAATCATTGTGTTTGGGAATCTCTACTATGAAAATATGAAGAAGGAAAAAAAAAGGGTAGAATAACTATAAAATGTGTACCTAACTCCAAGTACTAAAGCTTACTTTCCCAAAATTTCATACTCTTACCTAAGCCATATTACAACCCCGGAAGTTTTCCAAAAGTGTATGTGTTTGTTGCATTGTGATTGCTAACTAGAACTTTTTCAAGTCTATGGTAAGGTGATGCATGTTATAGGAATTGAGGGATAAGTTTATAACCCTCGCTAAACACTTGATAGAAATTTTGGTAAGGTTGTGTGAAGAGAGAGTTGAACTTGATGAATGAATGCTAAATGGGTTGTTCTAAGTTTACAAATGGTGTTGTTTTTTTTTTTTAGATGTAAGCAACCTTTGAGCATGATGAATATTTGGTAGTAGTTGGAACTTTGAGGATTGAGTTTGATTTTATTTGAGGAATTGAGCTTAAGCTTGCTTTTAAATGTACCCAATTTAAATTTAATTGTTGCTTAGGGACAAGCAATATACTAAGTTTGACGTTGTAATAGTTCTTGAAGAGTTAATTTAAAGAGTTATTTGATATATTTTTTTATTTTAGTTCTTGAATTTAATGAAATGTTTATGCATTTATTTCCTTGATTAATGTTGGATTTTTTGTGAGAAATCAACATGACCAATGTGGAGTATTTCAGCCATATATGGAGTTGTATATGTGCAATTAGAGTCAAAACCAAATGCAAATGAAAGTTAAGATCCATAGCTACAAATTTCATGAAGACATTGGCACCAAATTCAGACTCAAAAGAGGAAAAAAATGGAGTAAATGTCAGACACCGGATGTTGTGTATTGGAGTGCAAATGTTTGCGCCTGGGGCACATTTCTGCAGTATTTTGTCAATCTTCTTCTGTCTAGAAGCGCTAGAGCGCCCTTGGCTTGTGCAGGGGCGCATGACGCGCTGCAAAATGCACAAAACTGCATTTTTCTCACTTTATAGGGATCTTTTTGGCTATTTTGATGTTTGGAGACTTGTGCCCTAGCCGAGAAACTCAGAGGTTGTTGGTTCTAACACCATTGAAGGACTTTTATCAAGAATCATTCATGAATCTTTCTTGTAATTCTTCTTTAATCTCTATCTTTTGTTTTGTTGTCATTAGGAACTAAACCGTATTTGTTAGGGATGAGTGAAACAATATGAAATCCTTATTTGTCTAATTTAATTTCTAGTTATATGAATGAGTTTATTGAATTATTTTTTCTCATCTTTATGCTTAATTCTTTTTATTGTTTGATCAACTTTAACTATTTTATGATTCGTATTTTGAAAAGGAAGTGGACTTACCGAATGATTGAGATGAAACATTCATGATATTGTAGTTTAGGGATAGATGCGGTTGTGAAACCAATTGTATTATGTTTAGAGGCAAGAATAGTAAAGATAATTCATTAATTGTTCAATAAAGGAATTCAGTAACTATGATCAAACTAGAAACCAAGGTTGGATTCGAAGTGAAGCTCATCCCTGACATTTTTCTTATTATAAAAGTTCAATACTATTACTCTTGTTAGTTTCAAAAATTATTCCAATCAATTCAGAAACTTCTTGTTAAACTTTAGTAATTAAACATAATTCGATAGTGTAACCCAATCCTTGAGTTTGAAACTCAGTACTATCGTTTTAATTATTACTTGCAACGATTTAGTTCACTTGCTAAAACGCTTTACAACGTAACAAAAATGTTTTTCAAATTTTTTTGAACTTTGCACTATTGTGATTACACGAAGAAACCTTTAATTATAAATGCAAACCACGTACTATGAGTTTAGATAAGAGCCAAATAATGAATGGTATAATTGATCAAGAGAATCACTTTACAATTGCTTATTTGTCAAGTCAATGTAAAAACTAGTTGATTAATCCTCAAGTAATTTACAACACTAATGAATGATGAAAAAATTGAACAAAACGTATTTTACTACTAAACATATTAATTCACAAAATAAGTTGTGAGTTCTAACATAACAATTCTGCAAAAAATCAATAGTATTATTTTTTCTCAAAGTTGACACAATTTTAACAGAAGATGTAAGTTTTGTAGAATTATCAAAGTAAACAAATAAGATTTTTGTTTTTCTTTGATTAGGGTTTTCTGAACAAATTTTGAAAATGGTTGAATCTTTGAACAAAATTTTTGAGATTTGGAGGTTCAGAAAATTCTTCGCAAAGATCTTCAATTTTCTTATTCAAACTTCACAAACTAAAACTGAATTAAACAATGAATATCTAAGAGTAAGGGAAAGATACCTAAACTGAGATTGGTTCGGTCATTCGTTCTCCTTTATGACCTACATCCAGTCCCCTCATCAAAGATGAGAGATTTTCTTTCTTTATTAATTTGAGCACCAACTATTTGTTGCATTCATTGCAAGAAAATTCCCTAAGCTGAGAACTTAGCAATCCTAATTCTTCAAAACCTTAAATTTAGATCTTGATAACCCAAGACCCTAGTTTGTGATCCGCACAGCCTAGTCTTCAAGCTTTCACCTTGTTCTTGCTCCAACTCCTTGATCCTCTAAACAATTCAAACCCTTAAATTTCAGTAATCGTGAGTTCAACCTCCAATCCAAGCATGAAAAAATTTAAAATTGAAAAAACTCCAAAAAGCCCATTTTGAGGTGAAAATATTATACATAATCTTTTTCTTTAGGTTACCAATGGATCCCACATTTGAAACCCTTGATTCACCCAATTGCTTACAATGTAACCCAATTACTCAAGTTTCAAGTGATTAATGTATAATCTTTTTCTAAGAGTTTTCAAAGTGATTAATGTGAGAAGAAATGAATGTTCAAGTTTAAAATATGTGTTATGACTTATATAGGCAAAGCAATTAATGAACAAAAAAATCTTTTAAACAAACAGATTTGAGCATGTAATTTGAATTACATAAATTCGAATTACTTAAGTTAAAATGATGTGAAACTGAAATTTGATTAGATAATTCGAAGTAGCAATGAATGTAATTCAAATTACCTATGAAAGAATAACTCCCTACTTTGAACCGAGGCACAATCCCCACCCTAAATTTTTTATAAAAAGAAAAAAGTAACATAATTGGAAATAAACATTTATATATGTTATAAATGTTTAAAAATGATTTATTCTAAAAAGTCTAATTAACAAAAGAAACAACAATAATAAATAAATAAATAAATATTACCCTCAAAACTATAATTTAATAATAATATCTTATAACCCTTTGACACACTTTGCAATATTTAAAAAAAAACACAAACATATAGAATACATTGTTAATAATAAATCAAGATAATTACTAAAATAAACGCATATATATATGAATATATATATATATGTTAAAACTCTCTCCCGCTTTTGATGGAACTCCCTTTTTAAAATTTTTTTGTCGTGCTATTTTTTTATTATTAAAAAAGTATTATACTAACTAAAATAAAAGTTAAGAATGATAACTTTCAACATCATATATCAAAAATGAATCTAACCAAGAAAAAGGTGGATACACGATATGAACATAAAAGGAGCATTGTGACCAAGCTAAGTGAAGAAATGAGCACATCTAATTGTTTCTCTTAGAGAATAACTAAGGGAGTAAGTGTAGTGCGTCTGATGCAATATGGAGATAATCTCTTTGAGAAGGATAACCAAGGGAGTAAACTGAGTATAGCCTTTCTTGATCATGGAGAGGAGCGCCAAGGAGTAATTTTTAAAAATAAAATTAAGAATACCTTTATCACAAACCAATAAAACATCGCTGCGAAAAAACTACATTTTAGAACATAAGGAGCCACTGAATGCCACTTTACAGTAGAAATCACATATGAACTCGCAATTATGACCACAAAGGATTCCCCCATAAGCTGAGAAGCCATCAACATAGGTGTAAGCACCACAAATGTTCACCTTCATAACAACACAGGATTTAATCCTTGATTTTTTATTAGGGTTAATCAAGTTCTGCATTAGAACTTTACTCTTGATCAAAGACTTATGAATAATGTCAACTTGGTGAGATATATAATGCAACAAATTAGTTCCAATCTTTGTACTTTGGGATTAAACTAAAGAGTTTCGATCTTTCTAAAGTTCATTAACTGTCACACCAAATAACATTTTCGATGCCCAAAGGATGTTTTCAATGTTGTTGTGACTAAGATTCCATTCCAACCAAGCATATGTACCAAGGGTAAAGAATTTACTCAAAAATTCAGGCTTAATAACTATATTCCAAATTAGTTGGACATCTTGACAATCCCTCACAATGTGCATAAGGATCTCAGGTGCCTAGAGGCAACACTTACAGAGGTCGTGGAAGTCCATGCCTTTATGACATCTCTTAGAATTTTTCATGAGTTTCTTGTCTGTTATCTTCCAAAGCGTCGCCCTAACTCTAGTCAGGCCCTGTCAATTTTAAACCTCCTTGAACAATATTACAAAGTCATTGTTGGTCTCATGGTTTGTGAGGTTAGTATAGGCTGACTTGAGAGTAAATTGGTCATCAGTGTCTAGTAGTTATGTGGAGAAATTCGGAGAAACATCAGTTGGAGGCTTCAATCTCACAAATTGACTCAAACATAATTTGTTGCAAATTACTTCAATTCCAATTTGTATCAATTGTGTGGTTTGATACACAAAACTCATAATCTCTAGGTGGAATGACTTCAGTTAAAAAGCTACATTAATATTAAAGCTAAAAACTAAGAGTTGTATAGATAAAATTAAAATTATTTTATAATGATTTTTTTATAATATATTTTTTTTATTTAAAAAAGCTGTTAGGTAAAATATTTTTATATTTTTACTATAGTCGAAATGACTATAAAATAGTCAAATATTTTAAAAGATAAAATCTTTTGAAAAACTCCATTATTAATAAACGTTAATTTTAAAGTATAAAAATTATAATAATCATCATCAAAAATTAAAAATGTATATATAATCATGTTAAATAATTTGATAAAATATTTTATAAACAGAACTTAATTTTATAAAAAAACACTCCCTCCTGAAATACAAAAGTCAATGACCAAGGAAACTCTTTATTGTGTTAAATTTGAATGATTTTTAAAAAAACACTCCCTCCTGAAATATAAATAAATATATATATATATATATATATATATATATATTTCATATATCTAAAAAAAATCTTAAATTCATTTAATTTTCTTAAAGTAATAAAAAGGGTAACTAGTATTAATTACCCCTCATTGGAACTTATTCCATAAAATAAAAGTAATTATTGAAAAATAAAATCAACATTAAATAAAGAATATTTTATGTAATTATCGCATTAAATATTGGAGTTTGTAAAATTTTTCTTATATTTAAGATAAAAAATATTTTTTGGTGTCTTATTCAAATCGGATGGAGTAACATTGACATTAAATTCTTTCACAACTACTAATATTAAAATTAATTGCATTTGTTATAATTATGAAATGGCACTAGTAGAAAATTGAGTTTTTAAGTCGTTTACGTGCCACCAGAGTTAATAATTGAGGTGGAGATATGTTTAAGTCGATTCTCTACGTAACGAGTTAACAAAATAAGGCGGTTTCAATTTTGTAAATAGATGAAACGCGTTTAATACGATTATATTATCAACCGATTTAATTTTACGGTTATTATTGATTGTATTTTTTAATGTTCATATGATGAAAAATTAGGATTAAAAAATTAACAAAATAATACGGTTATTATTGATTGTATTTTTAATGTTCGTATGGTAAAAAATTAGGATTAAGTCGATATTCATTGCGTTTTTTTTTTGTTCAGATAGTTGATGACTCGAGATCATTTTATCTGGATCAAATTAAAGAAGTTCGAAAACGTTGTGTGGATTTTATTTTGTAATTAATTGAAGGAAATGACAGTGCTAATATATGTCTATTGAATATTCTTACATTGTGATTTTGTAATTTTGTTAATGCTAATATATGTCTATTGAATTTTGTTTCAAAACTGAAATTCAAAATTTAAAACAATTCGGTTACAAAATATTAATTGTCAAACAATTATAAATATACACCAAATACAAATAATTGCAAATGAATTACTATAATTTCATGTCAATTAACACTATAAAACATCAAATCAAATTTAATTAATTTCAATAAAATAAAACTAACCAAAATTCAAAGAGACGTGACTTTGTCCATCATTTTTAAATATTTATATACTATATATGTTTACCAATAGTCAAAGTAAAAACTCAAATACAAATATTTTTTGTTCTCTCACTCGATCATTTTAATCATCGATCTTTGTGGTAATTGTGAATTTTTTTATATTTTAAATCGGATATATTAGAATTTTAATTTACAAACCTTCAAACTATTATTAATATTAATTGGGTAATCATAATCATTAACATTTTGGTTTCAAAACCAAAACCTAAAATTTATAACAATTTGGTTACAAAATATTAATTGTCAAACAATTACAAGTATACATCAAATACATATAATTGCAAATAAATTACTTTAATTTCATGTCAATTAACACTATAAAACAATAAATTTATTTAATTAGTTTCAATAAAATAAAACTGACCAAAATTCAAAGACACATGACTTTGTCCATCATTTCTAAATATTTATATAGTATATATATTTACCAATATTCAAAGTAGAAAATCAAATACAAATATTTAAATAAATATAATAGATAAAATTAAAGTAATTCATTTGCAATTATTTGTATTTGACGTATACTTATAATTGTTTGACAATTAATATTTTGTAACCAAAATGTTAATGATTATGATTATTCTGTTAATATTAATAATAGTTTGAATATTTGTAAATTAAAATTCTAATATATCCGATTTAAAATTAAAAAAATCACATTTACCACAAAGATCAATGATTAAAATGATCGAAGTCATTAATTTTAACATTTGAAATTTGAAAAATTTCCACAATACATGAAGTTTGTCTTTTTGAAATTTAACATGATCGAATTTACTTGATCCAATTCAATGGCACATATCTTTAAAACATGATTAAAATTTACTTGAGTCAAACTTTTTCAACTGCAATTTGTAAGCTACTCAACATATACTACATTGAAGTAAAACTAAGAATATGAGACACACAAAACAAAGTGACACTTAAAAACAACTAAAGAAGGAAAATAGTTTAGAAGGGTGAGGGAAAAAATATTGATGTATACATATACCTTGTCATAGCATTGGAAAGCACCAATTCCTGGGAATTTCCATGTGCCATTTTGCTCTGCGTATGATGGGTAGCGAAGTTTGCCGGTTGGTCCCATTCCAACTTGGATTTCCTGGATAGTGGCAGTGATGGAATTTCATGTAAGAAACAATACATAGCATTAAGTCACTATGAGCCAGATTGATTTCAAAGATTGCATAGAACATAATTCAATTTATGGCAGCAAAATCAGAAATGGACAAAGAAAAGGAAATTTTTTGTTGCAACGAACAAACCTATACCTCTTTCAGGGTATCTTTGGAGTAAAGTCGGCGATTTCGAAGAATTACCGCAGAGGAACAAATGATTTTGTAAAGATGATTTTGCGAGGATGGCGAAGCAGAAGCATACGCGTACACAAGAGGGAAGAAGAAACTGTTGGAGGAAGTCATTAAAAAAATTAGGGATTAGAGGGATTAAAAGATGGAAAAATTATTTAGAAACTAAGTAGAAAAAAATGAGGTGAAACATAAAAACACAAGAGAACTTTCTAAGACGTACACATCAGCTTTTCTACTGAGGTGGGATATGTTTTTGTGCCACTTGTAAATAGAGGATTTAATTATACTAGATTTCAACCCGTGCGTTGCACGGTTGTCTTGAGATTTATTTTCAAAAAATTAATAAGCATTAGAAATTATATGATATATATAATTTATAAGTTTCTTTTAGAATTAATCATTTATAAGTCTCTTTTTTTATTTTGCTTCATGAACTAACACTCTTATTAAACAAACCTTATATCTTAGTAGCATAAATGCAATGACTTAGATATCAAATCAAACACAATAGTTGTATTTGTAATTTTATTTTACACAGTTTTATTTGTAAATATCATCTCAAAATAATAATATTTAATTAGATGTATGAATTATAGAGAAGGAAATAGACAGTAAAGTGTCAGTCACGTCACAAAAGAATAACTTGAAAAAATATTAAAAGTGACATTAGCATATATAAAATTGACAAGGCAACTAAAGAAATTAAAAAATGGTTGAATGATTTGAATTGATAGTAGTGATTACTTTTCTTTCTACGATAATAGACTATCTTAAAGGAAAAAGTTTGAACTAAAACAAATGTATAACATAAGTGTAGCTTAAAAAAGATATTAATTAAATTCGATTATAAAAATATGTGCATTTAGAATAGAATAATTCTGGAACCCGATAGAAATTTTATTTATTTATTGTACTAGTGTGAAAAACAACATCACTCTTCAAGGTAAGTGCTTCGTCCTTCTCATTTTAAATATCTCATTTGAGGTGTGTAAAATTCTTTAGAAAATGATTAGTTGATTTGTTTTCAATGATAAAATGTTTCATTTACTCAAATGTTTTTATTAATTGCAGTTAGCGAGAAAAAAATTGATTCAACCAAGAAAAAAAGAATAGATATTTGGACTTACTCTGGAAATGGTTACAGAATAAATTCATATTTAATAAATGATAAATAGATAATAGAGAAACGTTTATTGCATTACGAGCTATTAATAATGTTTGTTTATTGTTGAATTTGTTTTGTTGATTAAAAGAATTGTAATAGATGAAATGAAATTGTGTACTATATGAAGAATAGAAAGAGAAGAAATTCTAGCTATGACAACTAAGCAAATAAGTAAGACGACAAAAATTGAGTTATGTGGCATATAATGTGATTAGGTGTCAAATGAATGGTTTGGGAGTTTATTTTAATATATTATTAGTTACTAACCCGAGCGTTGCGCGGTAGAATTTAATATATTACTGAATATAAAATAACAATAATATGTAATTTAAAACTAATGTTAATTTTGTTTTACAATAGAATATACTCAAGTGTTTATGTACTTAAAGGTAAAAATATTTTTGAATAATTATACAATTCATGCAAAATATATTTTAATGTGGAATTGGTTTATTCAAGCTTTTTGGTTTCATTGAAGTGGTTCTTCTAATAATATATTTATTAAATAGTTATGTATTTCTTTATTGTTAAAGTTATACATTTAAGTATAATATTTCTTCATTTTATATAATTTATATTAGTTTTGAAACATTAGATTTATAAATTTATGTACTTTTTCACGTTTTCAATTTCATATGTTCATCGTAATTCTGTCAATTTCACTGTTGATCTAAGCATGTACTAAATAATATTATGTGCTTTGTGATATATTATAACATTCGTTCGTGAGCGATAGTTTGTTAAATTCAAAATATTGAAACAATTCATTCATGTGTGCCTTGAAATTTTCAAATAATTATTTAACACTGTCAAGAAACTTCAAGAGTGGTTGAAAAAAATTATAGACAAGAAAAATTTGTGAATGTTTAAGACATAGTAAGTTTCGAGTGAATAATGAAATAGTTAGAAGTTATTTATTTCCAAATATTTAATATTATTCATTTTTTTTTCAATTATGATTTGTGTTTTTTTAATTTTAAAAAGAAAAAATGTTATGGGAGACACATTCAACATAGGGAAAAAAAACTTATTTCCGATGCAATAATATTGATATATGAACTTGAACATCTATTAAAATAATTAAAACAAAACCCCAAAATTCTTCATTGTGATAATTTGAAGATATTGGATGATTTGTATTTTTTTGTGTGAGTTGTTGAAATGAAAGTTTTGAATAATTAGAGCTTTTTAAGTGTATTGATGAGTCATTGAGTGATAAATTAAAGATGAAATTATATAATGTATGAAATAATTGTACTTGCGCAAGTGAAAAAGGTTTGCATTATATATTGAAGAAACAAAACATAATGGAATAGAAGATGAATTATATATATATATATATATATTTAAAACAGACTCCGCTGCCACTTCATACTATTTCCTCCACATATGCAAACATTTCCCACCTCATCCAAAAAGTTGACGTGTACGTCTTCATAGAGAGTTTCTCATCCACTATCTTATACTATATCTCCTATTTAAATATTATTTCATAATGTCTACTCAAAATTTTCTAAATTAATCCCACATTATTATTTCATAACGTTTGCCCAACATCTTTCACATTAATTCCATATTACTACTCTATACATCTTTTCAGAATATATAATATTGAACTTAACAAGATGAGAAGTTTCTTCAACTTCTTCTGAATTGAGAGTACATATGTCTCTCTTGTTGTCATCTAATTATACGTTTTTTTTTTGTCTGGATCAATCAATTTTACATTTTCGCATCTACTTGCCATCTACTTATTTGCTAACAATTGTATACATCTTCTCAGAATATATAATATTCAACTTAATAAGATAGGAAGTTTCATCAACTTCTTTTGAATTGAGGGTACATATGTCTCTCTTGCTTACCTCTAAAATATATTTCGACTATTTATATGTGTCTTTTATTGTTGAGTACTTCTCTTCTATAAATTACATTGATAAATTGAATATATATTATTGATATAACTACTATATCAATAATCATTTGACAATTGAAACATAAAACTTCATATTGATTTTTTTTTAAATCCACTTAAATTAAATAAATTAAAATATACCCGCCTTTTATTGTTTGGTACTTCTCTTCTATAAATTACATTGATAAAAATGAATATATATTATTGATATAACTACTATATCAATAATCATTTGACAATTGGAACATAAAACATCATATTGATTTTTTATAAAATCCACTTAAATTAAATAAATTAAAATATACCCCCGCAACGCGCGGGTTATCATCTAGTTATATATGATTATTAAACATAAACATTATTTTACTTCAGTCTCCTAGACTCAATCTCTTCCATATTTGATTCAAATATCTCTTCCTTAATTATTTAAAAACAAATTAAAAATTGATTTTTATATCGTCTAAAATAATATTTTTTGATAGAAAAATAATGTTTTTTCTGTCAAGAACCTGTGTGGGTTTTTTAGATGTGTAAGAAAGAAAAGATATTCGTGTAGTATATTTCAGTACCCCTCAAAGAAATCAAGCAAGCTCTACCTCTACTAATTTGTAGACTCGTATCTACGAAGTTAGCAACTTCAATGCCATCTAAATACCTAAATACTCTTACTCGTATCTGTTATCTGCACATTCAAAACATGTCAAATTACTACATATCAAAATAATAAATTCACACACTTTGAAAAGATTAAATTCATTGGTTTACAAGTGGTATTCCGTAAATATGTAAAAAAAAATAATATGGTATTTGTACGGTATATTAATGAAATATTTAGTTTTGGTTTTACATTATTCCTTCCAATTGTACCTTTCATTTAATCAATTAACTATAATTTAATCGTTTTCTATTTAATTAAATAATTGATTTTTTCTATATTTATACCATTAAATAAAAGATACTAAATTTTGATCGCTTTAGATAACATCGTCTAGTTTTGGTCTTACTGTCATGATATTGCCTGGTAGGGTAACTTTCCCTCCTTAAAGTTAGGGGATCCTTGTCGATGTTCGATCTGGATTAGCTTATGTTTAATTTAAAAAATCAAGATATCACAATCGTACAAAAGGTAACTATTGATTAAGTACTACATCAATCAAACAAATTCGTAGAAAACAAATAAAACCTAATTTCTATTATTCAAAAGTATTTGTGATTAGAGAGTGGAAGTCAACAGACCAAAAAGAAAAAATGGAAGTGTCATGAAAGAAACTTTTCAATTAATAATTTTTCCTGTTCGTAATAACTTTTTTTTTATTTCAATATTATAAAAAGTTGATCACATACAATATTGTAGAGATTCTACACCTGAGTTGGTCTATATATATTTTTCAGGTAATCTATCCGCCAAATAGATGTACATATGTCCCATAGCTCCAGTGCGATAGCCACTTTTATATCTAGATTCCATGGTCAAAATTTCACCATCCTTAATCTTGATTGAACCTGGTTCTGGATAACAAGTAGACATTCCCACCAGGTAACCTTTTTCATTACCTGGTTCCTCTCCCTTTCCATATGTTGGGTTTGAAGTACACAAAATCCTCCCATCCTAAATTCATGAAAATATTATCATTAGAAGTGAGGATGATTTAAAGTATAGACTTCTTACAATAATATAGAAAAGTAAAATTTATCACTTAAGAAACATGGCAAGCCCACTACAGTTAATTTTTATATAAAATACAAGCACACAATTAATTTAATAAGACATGCATATTGATAGAATCATAAAGATTATGAAAGTATGTAAGACAATAGCTTTTTTAACAGTTTAGTACTCGTCTGCACGTTAATATAATATAACGAACATTACCTGTCCATATATAGTTCCATTAATGGCACCTGTATGCATATGAGCGGTGCCGTAAATGAGATAACCGCCTTTTTCCATTGGGATGTTTGCTTTCTGAATATGAGGAGAGGAATGCTTTATACCATGATTACTTGGTGGAATAATATACTCTGCCTGTAACCCATCAAGTTGAAGGAACAAAAAAGTATTATTACATATTATGTTTTGGAATTTAATTTAATATTAATTGAATTTTGAAACCAATTGAAATTTACCTGACAATCATGGATTACTAGAGAACCAATTTTTTTTACCCGATCAAGTATATAAAATCTAACAGGAATTTGATGTTCGTCCTCCCTAATAACAAGTTGTTTTGAGTACATTCTCATAAAAATCATTTTTTATAACTGATTTTTTGTTTAAAAAAGTTATTGTCATTAAAGTGGACAAACACAAAACAACTTTGATTTTTTAAAAAAAAAATCTATAACAAATAACCTCTACATTATTGAATACCAAAATCACTTTTTTATAATCCGTAACAAACAGATCCTAAGTTATTTCTTTCAGAGACTTTTATTGCATTAAATTATATCTTTCTAAAATCATTCTAATTATATTCATCCATGTATTATTTGATGGAACACATCTATTATATATATTTAAAACAGACTCCGTTGTCACCTCATACTATTTCCTCCACATATACAAATATTTCCCACCTCATCCAAAAAGCTGACATGTACGTCTTCATAGAGAGTTTCCAATCCACTATCTTATACTATATCTCCTATTTAAGTATTATTTCATAACGTCTACTTAAAATTTTCTAAATTAATCCCACATTATTATTTCATAACATTTGCCCAACATCTTTCACATTAATTCGACATTCATACTCAATACTTTTCAAAATATATAATCTTGAACTTAATAAGATGAAAAGTTTCTTCAACTTCTTCTGAATTGAGAGTGCATATGTCTTTCTTGTTGTCATCTACTTATACGTTTTTTTTGTCTGGATCAATCAATTTCACATTTTCGCTTCTACCTGTCATCTACTTATTTGCTAGCAATTGTATACATCTTTTCAGAATATATAATATTGAACTTAATAAGATAGGAAGTTTCATCAACTTCTTCTGAATTGAGAGTACATATATCTCTCTTGCTTACCTCTAAAATATATTTCGACTATTTATATGTGTCTTTTATTGTTGAGTACTTCTCTTCTATAAATTACATTGATAAATCGAATATATATTATTGATATAACTACTATATCAATAATCATTTGACAATTGAAACATAAAACTTCATATTGATTTCTTTTTTAAATCCACTTAAATTAAATAAATTAAAATATACCCGCCTTTTATTGTTTGGTACTTCTCTTCTATAAATTACATTGATAAATATATATATATATATATATATATATATATATATATATATATATATTTTT
>JBBPBQ010020323.1:42370959-42507741 GCA_037974755.1 Cicer yamashitae | reverse complement strand
CGAATAAAATTTAAATTAATATTCATTTTTTTATAACTTTTTATGATAATTTTATTTATAAACTTTTCTAATTTTAATAGAATTTTAATTTTTTTTTTAGATTATGTAAATTACAAAATTATCCTTGTGATAAAAGTATATATATTTTGAAATATTTAAAATTTAATTTAACATGAAATCCTTTTTTAAATTTAAATTTTTTTATATTTAAAACTATACTTTATAAAGTTAAATCAATAAATTAATTTCTTATCCTATTCTATTAGTTTCAAACACAATTAATATTCAGCATACAAATTTTAATTAAAAAAAGGAGGAAATAATAAGATTCATGATTAATTTATCATGTTTTTTATCTCATCAAAAACTAAATTAAGACAATATATATGATAATTTTATTCCAAGTGTATGTTTGGAAATGGGCACGTTTGTATGCTCAATATGATTGAAATGGGCCATGTATTCTATTTTCCAATCGACTGGAATATTTTCATTACAATTTTAATCGAGTTACAAAACATTCAATAATTTGTCCTCAAAAAAACATTCAATAATTCATGATAATTTCTTGTCGCACCTTTTTGTGTGTTCAAAATTGTTCAAAATACATTTTCCAATTTAGATGTATGTTTTTTTAAATATATATTTAACCAATACAAAAAATATTAGGTTGAATTACAATTTTAGTTATTGATTAACGAAATTGGTCTCTCTATTTTAAAAGTCGACAATTTTGGTCCCTCTCTCTAATTTTTTTAAATAAAAAATGATGACGTGAAATGCTTTAAATAACATGACATATGATACGATGATGTAAAATGATTAATACTAATAAAATTAGAATAAAATGTCATAAAAACTTACATTTCAACTTCGAAAATTTTTCATATTCTTAATTTAATTAATGACATATGAATAATTAATACATCTAGATAGATTTATATCATAAAATTATATGTCATATCATTAAAAATATGTTAAATCATCATTTTTTAGTTTAAAAATCTAAAAGAGAGATCAAAATTGTAAACTTTTAAAATAAATGACCAATTCCGTAAATTGATAATAATAGAGAAAAGTAAATTGCAATTAAACCAAAATATTAATGACGAGAGAAGAAATATTTCTAATTTATTTATTTAATTTAAAAATAAAAAAGAAGCCTTTAAATATATCTAATAAATGAGGTTGAGAACTTACATGTCGCCCTTGTAATGCAGTCCACTAAGAGCACATACTCTGTTCAAAGCCGACTTCCATTCTTTCACCTTCGCTGATTCCTTTCCAAATCTCTCTTCATGTTTCATCATATCAATTTCATAACTATTTCTCTGATGCCTAACATCAGAAGGTTCCACTTTATAAAATACAACAAAAACCGATTTTCCTTTCTTTTCATAACCGTCAACGATCTTAACAAGTTCGTCAAGGCACCAAGTTGAAGAAGCATAGTCTTGACACAGCACAACAATTGAGATTCTAGAAGCTTCTATTGCTTGTAGAAGAGAAGGTTCGATTTCGTCCCCGATTTTGAGGTTTTCATCGTCTCTGAAAACATTGATTCTGTGATTCACAAGAGCCTTATAGAGATTACCGGTGAAGTTGTAGCGAGTTGCGCCTCTGAAACTCAGAAAAACATCGTGTGTGAAATTCTCGTGATTCGACATTGATTAGTTTGTGGCTTTTTTTGGTTTGTGTGAATGGAATTGTTAAGAGTGTGAGTGCTTTTGTTGTTTTTTGAAATAGTCAATATTATATTACTTTCGTTAGTAATCTTTAGAATTATATTGAAAGTGACATTTCTATCACTTCACCTTAACCAACAAATCAATTTATATTATGAGTATGTATAGTATGAAGGAATTATTAGTGGACATGATAACACAAAATTCACAACAACTAGATCAAGAACAAAGGGAAAGAGTCTTGAATCTCTATTTGTTTTCTTCAACTCAATAATTCATGAGAGGTTACAAGCATGACTCTTTTTATAGGCTTGCTGCTATTAAGTAAAGAATAAAATTGTGACAGGTATGAAATGGTATTGGAAGTGAGGAGGGGAGAATAGAAGAGAGTTGAATTGGTCGTTTTGATTGCTCTCCATTTTCTTATCATTTATAATGCTGCTACCTATATTTAAGTTGACTTTTAAAATTTAAAAATTAAATCATCCCTTCCTTCTTCTGTGTCTATCAAACTGTCTCCATATTATTTAGTGATTATGCAATGTAGGCACGCAAGAATACAATATTATTTCAAAAAATTTTATAGATGTTTTTTAATTGTCTTGAGTGATTAGATGTCAACTTTGAAACACTTTTAATTGTCCGATTAAAAGTGTAAGAGATATCTGATAGGAACGTATATGATTATGTTTAATTTATTTATTTTTAAAAAAATATATTAATTTTTTCAATGTGTCAATGTCGAATTTAGTATATGTGTTTAGTATATATAGTGTTCCATATATTATTTAACATGTTTTTTTAAATATAATCAAAATGAAGATTTAGTCTTCTCATGTTTTTTTTTACTTAAACCTTCTAAAATTCTCCCCTCTAAAATTCTCTAAAACTTAACTCTCAAACACACTCTTAACTAATGTAATAATATGTGCCTTGCACGAGACTCAATCTCAATCTCTATACATTAGTATTTATATAATTTATTTTGATTTAAATTTATAAATTTGATAGATATATAAAAAAGTTGGATGCTATTAAGTTTAATTAAATAGTTTTAATTTTTGAAAATATATTACATAAGTGAGAATAAATTAAAAATATTATGTCAAAAAATATTTAAAATATTTGAAAGAACTAAAATTTTATATTGAATTGAAATACTTAAATTTTTTATTTTATGATTTAATACTAACGTCTCAAATAGATATAAGATTGTGACAAAATAATATATTTTACAATTATATCATATCATATATTTTAGAACACAATATATATGACAAATAAATTGTAACATCCCGATTTTTCGGACGTTAATTAACGAAAGTTTAAACATGAAAATGTGGATCATTTGCTTTTAAAGCAAGACTAAGGTAAAATATTCATTTACTCTAAACCTAATAATAAATTTTGTTTTCTTAACTATCTCAATAAACAAAAGAACAGAATCCCTAAGTCAAGATTTTTGGTTTTTTTCTATAGAAGACAAAACCTATTTGATCATGATTCTGGAGGCTTGTGAAGATTTCTTTGAACAAAACTAATGCTAGTGTAAAAAAATATCATAGCCTCAACCTGCACACCACAATTCTACTCTCCTCTTTATGTTTTATATAAACTTACCTCCATGGCATCACCGCTAAAAAGGAAATATGGATCGATAGTCATCTATTCAAAAGTAAGGGTCATCAGCAAATAAAAAATACAATGCAAATACAGATGCAATTCAAAAGTAAGGGTCATCAGCATATATATATGTATAACATAATTATACAATTGAAATTAACATTATGAAATCAGTGAAACATGTAGATCATATTAACACAATTAACAAACAACCAAGATGCACAACTTCTTATTTATTAGTCTATATGCCAACGCATATGATCCCAGAATTACCAACACCCCACAGGGAAAATTCTATCAAACACTCCACAAGGCAAAATTGTCCCCCTTGGACAACTCAAATACTCCCGCTCAGAGTTTTGTGCCCAATACCTCCTTGAGTAATGATTTGAGAGGCACTATATATGAATGAATGATTCACATTCATTAATAACTCAAGTAGGACTACCCCCAAAAAGTATTTGGACTTTGTCTTTGACTTGTCCTAACCCCGCTTCGTTTAGAAACAAAGTCATACAATTAGCATCAGTAACCTCTTATTACTAATCAATCTAGCACATACAAATGCAATACAACTATAAATCAAAAGTACGTATAACTCATATAAAACATTTACTCAAACACAACATAAATAACATTATGGGATATCATATGGTAGCACAGTACAATAATAGCATCTTCATTTCAAATAGGAAAGTGAATAGAGTGATGTCCTTATCATTTGGGAGCATCGTTATTATAATCCTTACACAACGATTTTGATTTTGTATACTCTATACATTCACAAATTAATTCATCACTCACTTAGTATCAAAACTCATTTACTCCAAATCCTAGTCAAGGTTTTAAGGTTCCCTATAGTTTACATCACTAAATAACTAGCTTGAATACTTTTTGATTACTAGTTACAAATAATATTTAAGTTTTCAATCAAAATAATTTCCCAAAATAAATATCAATACCACATATAAAATCTATCATACTCATAAAGAAATTCATACATCATTCTATTTCCTAAGTTCAAAATTATTTTAGATATCAAACCACTAACACCAAAATTTATAGTCTATATTTCAAAACCTAAGTTTATGTACTTTAATATAAATTTCGCTGATTTTATTAGTATGGCAAACAATGTCAAAAATTAGCAAACAAATACTCTCTAGAAAACTTAGGAAGTCTAGTTTTCAAAAATAATTTTCAATTTAACAAATACTAAGTCATGTATTTCAGTTTTTACGAAAAGACTTCAGATTTATAAAAAGAGACAACTTCTATTTGGTCAACTTGTAACCTATTTTAACATATCAATGTTAAGACAAACTCTCAAATTAAGTTTTGATGAAAATAAACAAAGGTTAATTAAGAACGTTAATTATGATTCTAAATGTTATGTTAATTTAATTTGTGCTCTTGAGTGTTTTTATTCAAAGATAGGAATCAAGCAAAGCAACGAAATCAGATGAAAAACTAAACAGAACATTCTAGACTAATCTGTAAAAAACGGAGAATGTTCTCCACAATCAAGACTGATCGTCACAGCCACTTGACCAATCAATCTCCACTATTTCAACAAAGCTTTTTCCTCTAATCTTTATACTGAATTCATCAGTAAATGGCAAGGAACAAGTAGGAATCATTCTTGTTAAAAAGGGCATTCGAATCACTAAGTTAAAAGGTCATAAATCAAAGCAAAATAAAACGAGTTGTAACTTTCTCCTACCTTAACTGTCAAGAAAGTTAAAACAAGACTGGACCTCAAGATCGATCATCAATCTCCAAATTTTTCAGAACACTAACAGGCCAGATTGATCATCAATCTCCGTTTCTGAAGAATCAATCTCTGTTTTTGCAGAATCAATCTCCTTATTTCTGCAGAAGTCGTTCATTACTTTCCAAACTGTTTTGGACAGAATCAAGTCTCCAGATCAAAGATATATCATCAACAAATATATTTAAAGCTTAAGGGATCATTAAACGCGTAGGCAATCTGATCAAGAATGAATAAAACAGCTCAGTCAAACAAAGCTCAAAACTGTTCAAAAGGCTAGATTATTTATATTCACTTATATTGGTTTTGGTCAAAACTGACAGAGCACTACCAACAGCTCTTTTGACCATTATTAAATGCTCTAATCGTCTATAAAAGGAAGGCTAATACTCAGCAAAACTAGGAAATTCAAGTGCCAAGAATACTCATCAAATCATATACACTTGCATTCTTGAAAGTTTCTCATACACAAAAAAGAATCAATTCTGAAACTACCTTTATACTTCCAGTTTATTTTACTGAGTTCTTTTAATCTGAATCTATTCTCAAACAAGAGTTGAGCATAATCAAATTCAACCAATCTTCTTAATCATTATTGTGTAAACTCAAAACTATAAGGATTGTTTATAGTTTGAGTATGATTAAATAGTGAATTGTAAAATTCTATCAGAACTATTAGTTGACTTGATTGAATCCTTTCTGGGTGGAAAGGAATTGGAGTTAAAGATCTAGGTTGATCTTAACTGTGTATACAAAAGATTGTTCTCCATTTTTGAACACTTAGTGAAAATTTCACAGTTGTGAGGACTGGACGTAACCCGAGTTGGGTGAACCATAATATATAATTGTGTGGTATCTCTTCCTTATCTCTATTTACATTCAGTTATTTTTTATTATCAAATTAAATAGAGAAGCTAAAAAAACTGTGATTTGAACTAACCAAGAACGTTCTCCGTTTTCTGTTTTCATAACCAGGATCATTTTTGAGTTGTTTTCTTAAGTTTTTTAGCAGGAAATTTTAAATAGGCAAGTTTACAATTCAAACCCCCTTCCTTGTAACTTGACATTGCTACTTCAATCAACATTACTTCAAATTTTGTAAAGTTCGTGTTCAAAATGTATAGAAATGAGTCTAATTTCTAATCCCCAAAGAATCATTTAGAAAAGATAAATACTCTTTCATACAATACATGAACAAATATATGAACATAGCTCATATTTTTACTTTCAAAAAAATCACTACAAAAAAAAAATCAGTTTATTATATACACAATCAGATTTATTTGAAAAACATACAGCTAAATTGTTTAAAATAGTAGTTTGTAATAATTACGAATGAATGGTCAAAAGAATTTTAAAAATTTTAAAATTTTAATTGGAGATAAACAACTCATTTAAGAACACAAGCACTTGGTCTCATATCAAAATTCAAAATAAATAAATTAAAATAATACACGCACTGTGACTAATTTACATAAAATTCTTGTAACCTAAAAATCATTTCTACAATCATAATTATCATAAAAAAAATTCTTCAAAAATCATTTCTAACAAAGTTAAAACTTCTAACCAATTAGTTTTTTCAGAATAAACTTATTTTCCTTTTTAATCAATTTGATTAGAAATAAAATAACATTACTTTTTACTCTGAAACTACCATAATTATTTAGTTTACTCAAATGGATTTAGTAAAATTAGAAATAAAATTATTTAGTTTATCAAACTACCATAGTAGTATCTAGCAGATGCATGTTATCAAATAAGAAAATATTTATTTGGTAAAAATTAGAACATTCATCTCTGTGTGACTCTATAAATTCAATATTAAATTGCTAATAGATTAATCAAATTAATATATTAATCAACATAGGCGTCTAGCAACACTTTTCAACGTCTAGATAGTATGAAGTACTATTTTATTTTCAAGAACCGCTAGAAGAGTAGTATAATATTTTCTTCTGCCGTTACAGTTCTAGTCAATTCTAGAGTATGGTATTATTGTCAAACTCTAATAAGTTAACATATATGACTCAAGAAACTTGTTTCTTTTTTCAATAGTTTCCTTGACTAAGATTTTATTTTACCTTAGAACTCAAACTCATTATCGGATCTTGATTAATCATTAATTATACAAGTATTTAATTGTACCCAATATCTTTTCAACTAGCACCCTAAGGTATTAAGTGTCTAGAAGTAAAATACAATAAATAACTTGTTAATTACTATAATAATCTCATGTCAAAGAAAAGCATTATATTTCATCTTGATAATTTTCTATTGGAAAATTAAGGTAATATTAACCATTAGAAAATATCAATTGAGTAAGTTCAATTATCATATCAATACATTTGCATCATCTAAATATGTAATTTAATAATTGATATCTATTAAACTTTATCCAATAACGATCATCACATATATATTGATCTATCCGAATTTTTTATGTCTTACTCACAATAATCATATGATCAAGAACAATTTAAATTAAAATAATGAAAGAATTGTTTCTCATTATCATAACCTTTATCACAATAATAAGTCTATAATTTTAATCAATGACATATTAAATTAAATATTTAATAAATCAGTAAGGAATGATAATAAAATTTAATACTTTATAAAATCTAAAACAAGTTACATGATTAATTGGACCTTTGGTATATCTAATTATTCTCCCAAATGTAGTCTTACTATATGTCATTAGTGCTGATATGTTTATTGGTTATTGATGTTGATGTTGATGATGACCAGCTTCAATAAAAGATTTAGAGTTAAATAAGTTTAGTCCATATAAAATTTTGAAATTTTGTTTTTATTTTCTATAAAAAAAATTATATTTTATAGTCTTTAAAAAATTATTCTACAAGTTGCTTTAGTCTTTTCTGGAATAAAACATCTTCTAACTTTTAAATTTTTGAATGATTGTTTGCAAGCATGTTTAGAACATTATTTAATGTTCATCCACACAAATTTAAAACTTTTGAACTTTAGATTAATTTAATATGAATTTTTAAAATGGCATATGCTTAAGATAAAAATAACAAAAATATGGATCTATAAATCAAATTTTCAACTTATTTTTTGTGGAGGAACTTTTTATATTGTTGTAAACATGTGTGCAAAAGAATCATTTAAAAATATCTTTTGATATTCCAATAGAGACTAAAAATGTTTGCATTATAATTTTATAGAGATTAAAAAATGTGATTTTTTTATAGAAACTAAAAATAAAATTTCAAAACTTTACAGGGATTAAACTTATTCAACCCAAAGATTTATAATTATTGTATAAGTTCACAATATATATTTCCTTCTTCAACCAAATTGTGTTGCTACACTTTGGGATCAATTTGTGCTCTTTTTGTATATTAGATCAAGTTCTTACGGTGGGAAAAGACTGGAAAATGGTAAAAATAAGTTCTTAATAGCAAGGTAAGTTAATAATTGTGTCTCTTTTTGATACAATTTCCAATTTTATTTTTCATACTTTGAGGACAATAAATTGTTCTTTTAGGATAATTATCTTATTCATTTCTCTATTACTTTATATTTAATAATGGTTTCAGGTTGTATTTTGTTCTAAATTCCTCTTTTGGCATCTACAGATAATGTTGTGATCTGCTACCTCAGAAGAGTCAACAACATCTGAGATGTTTGCCTCAACTTCAAGTCATGACAAATAGTCCTATTTTGTTTTCATTAGTTGTGTTTGCTATTTCTAGGTTTGGTATTGGCTCCTCTCTTTCTTTGTTGAGTTTATTTGTAGAATAAGCTTGTGCTACTTATTTGTAGAACAAGCTTGTCCAAATTGTGTATGTTTTGATTAATACAGTTTGCTGCTTATTTAACATCACCTACGGAGATGTCCAGGATTAATTTACCAAGACATTTTTGTGGATGGATTACTCATGTAAGTTTCATAGGTAAACTTAATTCACGGTGTTTTTATGGGTAATATTTCACCCACAAGTATATTATCCGCGTTCGTAAGTAATTCGTGGGTAAAGTAAAAATCTGTTGTGAGTAATCACAGTTTTTCTTGTAGTAACAATTTATCTTTAACTAAAACTTAGTAACCACTTGAGTTTAATCACTTGGTTAATTTTAGCTTATATTTCATTTAAGAGAAAATAAATATTAAGAATGATAGTTGAACCTAGTGTGTTCACATCCAAACCGATTAAAAAAATCGCAATTCGAATAAAAAATACTGAATATTGGCTCTTCCTTTGAGAAAACCACTTAAATCAGGTCGGATTTCATATTCATTTTTTAAAACCTAACCAAATTGAACATATATTTTTTTAATACTTATTTATTTTTTAAATCATATGAGATATTGTATTAATATATTATTTGTTAGTTTTAATTTTTTTAATAGTACTTATTTGTTTAATTTTATATATTTTTATTCCTATTTCACATATTTCAATCATAATCGGTCAATGTTGTCCTGTAATATTAATTTTTAGCATATTGTATGCTATATTTTACTTCAAACTTATTATTTTAACATAACTTTATAATATTAGTATTAAATAAATTTTTTATAATTGTAATTTGGATCAATAAAAAATCAATCCAATTTAAACTATATTAATTCGGATTGAATCAGAATTTTTAAATAGGTGTCATCCAAACCCAACCACAAATTTTTAATCTTTATATCAGATGGTTTTTTGTCTCTTAATTAACCCAAACCTCACTTCAAACACCTCTAATTGAAACACGATTTTTAGTTGGTCATGTTCGCGACTAATTAGCCTCACGCATTTATTCTATTGCCTATAATTATCACTTGTAAATATAAGTTTAGAGATACCTTGATTAATCAAAACTTCTTTAACTTGCAACTTATCTGCATTTTATCTTTACATATAGTTTACCTATCATTTAGGCCTCATTTACTTGTGAAACTATTGTGTTTTTTTATTTTTTTAAATTGTGTGTTTATTTTACCTCGATGAGATATTCTTGAAGTGAACTATTGTTCTAGAGAGAAGATGAATTGTTAGTTAATAAAAATGCATTTCTCAAAATAATAAAAACAAGTTTTTTGACGTTTTTATTGTTTGTAGAAATGTAGACAATTGTTCATTTTAAAAGTCTCTTACCTCTTTGTTTTTTTTTTAATAGTCAATGTTAGTATTGTTAATTAGTAATATGTTGAGGGTGGGGATCGAACCCGGTGAACTCTTTTATCACTTCACAAGTCTTTTACCTCCTTCTTAACAACAAAAATTAATACAAAATTTTAGAAAATGAAAATTAGAAATGTTTTCACAATATAACGAGCCTTAGTTTTTCCAAACACTCATCATATGACTTAATGTTCTTTGGAGTAGTTGAGGAACCTACAACCAAGAAACAAGTTTCGTCCTTATCGTAATCATTTGAAGTAAAGAGAATTATCATTTGAGAGCTATTAGTTGAAAATCTTGACCCATTTTAACATTTGAAAATAGATGGAAAACGTGGTTGAAAAGAGAGAGTCGACTAAAGGTGATCAATCAGATTCTCTAATGAATATTGGTTATTGAAAAAGTCAGTGATTCTATACAGAAATAACAAGATTAACAAACAATAACTCAACTAAATTTAAATTTCTAACAATCTAAATGAAATTAAAAAAATTAATTTATCAAGTTATTAATTCACTTAATTAAAATTTTGTTAGGCATTCACTTGTAATTACATTCATTAAAAAAAATCATTTTAAGATAAATGTACTAAATAATTTTTTTTTTAGATTTTAAAAACGAATCTTTTTTCCAAACAATTTAAAAAAAAAAAACAATTATCAAACACTTTTCTTTTAAATTTTCTTCTTAAAAACAATTTGTAGAAATTGATTTAAAAATATTTTTCAAAAACAAAAATACAAATCACAATCAAACAAGCCCTTAGGGTCATTCATTTTCTTTTTCAAATTTTTTTTAGTCGGTTTCGTGTTTTTTGATGCACTTAAAACTCCTCGCAATTAATGAGTGTATAATGTCATTGAAAAACTATTTTACATTAACAATTAATTACAACTATTTATGATACGGTTATTATCTCAAATGATTACAAAAATACAATGACATATTAAAATAAATAGCTCTGGTTGTCTGTCAATGTAAACCGTAAAATTAGTTTTTAGTGATGGTGCATAGTTTATTTTTTCGAAGTCAAATTATAAATTTGAAAAAACCGAAGTCAAGCTCAGTAAAAATTACAAAACAAAAAGACTAAAATAAGTAGAATGTATACCCCACACAATTCTAAAAATAAAAAATTAACTTAAAACAGTATTCATTCATTCAAATTGATAAAAATTACATTGAACGAGAACAATACAATTCAAAGTAATTAAAATAAAAAAGAATAAATCTGCAAACAAACTCACAACATTCAGGTTAATAGCATAAAATGGCAAAAAACCTACAAATAAAACAAGATCGAATTGTCTTAAATACTCATGTCTTTGGAGGTGTAACATTGAAGACGTCAAAGTCATTGATTGTGTTTGCACTGGATCAAAACTAATTTATCAATATAAATCAAACGAACATCATACCAAGACAAGAAATCACAACGCTGCACCAAGACGAAAAACCAAAAATAACGTCGTACTAAGATGACGGAGTCACAAAAAAGAAACTAAATATATGTGAAAATCACTTATTTAAATAATAGAGAAGGGGGGAAATGATTTACAAGGTTGATTTAGGACCCCTATTGAGTGGAGAAAGGAAAAGGGAGAACGGTGGCTAAATTTTATTTTTTTATTTTTTTTTATGAAAGGGAATAGAATTATTAACTAGAAATAGGCGGGGAATTTAATCTTTTACAATCAGTTTGTAACAAGATATGAAAAAGCAGCGAAATTTAATTAATAAATGTAGAGTGGCACGCAAATCTTCTTTAACAAGAAAATCTGCATTGCGGTTGGCTTCACAGAAAATATGGCAAAGAGTGGTACTTCAGTAAAAAAGATGGAAGAGAGATTGAACCTCTTTAACGAGAGGTTGGAGAGCCAGAAGGATAAGAGAGACTCCACTGACCATATTGATCAGGGGCTTTGAGTCACATTCAAAGAACACCTTCTTAAGATTCATATGTCGAGCGATCTTAATACCATGAAGTAGAGCTCATGTCTTACCAATAAGAATATTTTTAGCACCAATATTTCCATAGAACTATGTGACGAGGTTCCCTTTTTATCGCGAATAATACCCTCATAGGAAGAATTTCGAGTAGGATGTTGACACGCGTCGTCCATGTTGACTTTGATAGCATCTAGAGATGGGGTTTTCCATTTGACATCTTCAAGTTTTCTCGTATGCTCCCAAAAACCAGGGGGTTTTAAAGTCTCTTTATGCACAAGATGGATATGTTTTGCACTTTGCCCCAAAAATCAACATATAGTTCAAAATAATTAGAGAAAACTAACCTGATTCCATCTTTCCACAATTGCCAAATAATGATTCTTACACAAATGGGCCAAGACCAAGTAACGCAACCAATGTGATTCTTCGTTATAATCCATTCCAACAATCATGGGTGCCAAGACTGAAGAAACGACTCAAATAGTCTGGAGTAAGGATACTATTCCAGAACTCAACAACATCCTCACAGCCCCACAGAATATGCATAATAGTTTATGGGCTGAAGTGGTAACAAGGACAAGTATCATCAGTTGTCGTGTTTATATTTTTACGCTCCATATTAGTAAGAATTTTACTGTTTTACACTTTCCAAATAAAAGATCTGATATTATTTAGACATTTCCAATCCCAAGCTTTAAGAAACAAAGGATCATTATCATAATTTGTATCTTGCCTATGACACATCAATAACTCATACACACTTTTAATAGAAAATTGGCTATCTAGCACAGGGGTTCAATTAGGGAATTTAGCACCTTCATTCTGATTAGGAGGGAAAATTGCAGCGATAGTTGAACAAATGTCTTCAGGAAGGAGAAGCATCTTAAGAATCTCCATACACCAACTATCATTTGTTGCATAAAAAGATACAAGGAGTTCCTCTACCAATAAAAATATGATATGGGAAAGCATCATAGATGATATCACCTCCTAAAATCCATACGTCCTTCTAGAAAGAGATGTCACGACCATTTCGCATTGTGCAAGATACATTGCACTCAAAACCCGACCACACTTGATATATAGCACGACAAATATGGGGTGTGTTATTTCGAGAAGACATGTTAGGCATACCTTGGACATCGCAACCATACTTAGCTCTCATCAACCGAACCCAAAGCTTTTCAAGGCAAGCAACGAGTTGCCATGCAAGCTGTAACATATACACCTTGTAGAGGACCCTCGTATATCTAAACCAAGGCCGCCTTCTTTCTTAGGAGCACAAGCTGTTTCCCAAGATATTAAATGACACTTGTGTTTCTCATCAATACTACTCCATATAAATTTTCGGCATATTTTCTCAGCTTGATCACAAACAGAAATTGGGAAAGTTTAAGTTTGCATAGTATACCCAAATATGCAAGAGAGAGCAGATTTGGTTAGTGTTACCTTTCATGCAAAAGGCTAGCTATTAGATTTCCAACCATAAAGTTTCTTTCGCAAACGATCCAAAATTAAGGAGTAAGTGTCCTTAAAAGTTATCTAGTGAAAAAGGGGAACTCCAAGGTAGCGACTAAGATCGTGAGTGACATTTATCTTCAACACAGAACTGATAGCATCAGCATTACTTTCTCCAACATTCTCAGAGAAGAATACTTTGAATTTATGTAGATTGATTCTTTCACTGGATTTCGTACAAAAATCCTACAGGGTATCACGAATTAAAAAAGCTTGATCTACAAAGGCCTCAACAAGCAACACAATATCATCTACAAAACAAACATGAGAAATTTTTGGACCACTCCACTGCCCAATGCTAAAAGGTTTCCAAATGTTAGTATTTACTAGATCATTAATTTGATGTCCGAACCTCTCCAATGCAAACACTAAAATTTATACTAATATAGGATCCCTTTGTCTATATCTTCTAGACGAAACAAATGAATCAGTTTGGTCGTCATTCCAATTTATACTCATAAAGGATGAAAAGATACAACTGTCAATCAAATTTATAAGTAAAGGAGGAATATTGAGGATACACAGGGTATTTAAAATGAAGTTTCTCTCCACTCTATCATAAGCCTTCTCTAGATCGAGCTTCATGAATATGTACCCCATTTTCCCATTCATGTTGTTCATAAAGTGGATACAATCTTGAACAACCAAAATATTATTCATTGTAAATCTTCCATGGGTAAAATTTCTTTGAGTATGGTCCACCGTGTGAGGAAGAATGGTTCTTGTTCTTTGTGAAATCACCTTAGTAATAAACTACATTGTACAAAGCAATCAACCTAAATTTAGATACTCTAGACGGGTTATCACACTTAGGGATAAGAGTGAGGAGTGTTTTGTTGACATTCCCCACCTTAGAAGGATCTTCAAAACAATCTAACACAACCTTGTGAAGAGATTCACCAACTAGCTCCCATTGACTTTTAAAGAAAAAAGGATGAAAATCGTCAGGACCAGGGAATTTGAAACTCTACAAGTAGAACAACACAATTCTAACTTCTTTCAAGGTAACGGCCTAGCCAATCTGGCTTTCTCATTGAACTTGATCATCAGAAATAAAGTTTAAGTAGGGAAATAGATGTCTGAAATTCTAGCCGATGAGTAGAGGTTACGATAAAAATTAGTGACATGAGTCTTCAGTTGAACTTCATCGTAAAGTGGTTTGTACCTACACTATTGCTTCTTAACTAAGTACAAAACCAAATAGCACAATGATCAGTTGAAGGGATAGGTAAAGGAGTCACATTACTAGAAGGAAAGAGAGTACACCAGTCTTCGTCAACCATAAATCTATCCAGCCTCTCATGTAACTGACATTTAGTCCAAGTGGAAGGGGAACCAGAAAACCCAAGGTCCATAAGTTGGCAATCATTATCACAATCAACAAAAGCCTCACATATCCCTTGATTTATCGAAGCACCACCAACCTTTACATCTGAAGAAATAACATAATTAAAATATCTTCTCACACACCATGGTCCTGGAAAAGAAGTATGACACTATTGAAGTTCGTCCCAAATTCCTGCCTGAGTCTGGCTTGGGGGCTAACATAGACAATGGAAAGGATCCAAGAAGATGAAGTGACACTATTAATATGTAAATGGATGTAATAATTAGATGCAGAAATAACACAGATAAGAGGATAATTATCTTACTAAAGACATCAAGTTCCTCCAAAGAACCCATTCGCTTCAACACGAATACCATCATGTAAGCCAATACGATTAACTACCTCAGCAACATGTGCACCACTAATGCGAGTTTCCAACAAAGCAACAAAATTTATGTTGTAAATCTTCATACAATCTCGGATCAACGTGGGGAAATTGCAACCTCCTGCTCCCCAACAATTCCACACTAAACAATTCATCAAAATTGGCGAAGATTGGTGGTTGTACCACCCATGCTTCCCATAGACTGAAATAGTCTTATCAACTTCCCCAAGTTCCATACCGACAACTTGTGAGGGGTTCCCTTTCTCTTTACTATTCAGTTGTGACACTCTCAAATTAGTCGCAAGTTTGATGGCATGTGTATACATCAAGGGAGCCTGTAGCACAGCTTTATTATCTTGATTTTGACGTTGGAGAATTTTCTTTTGCTCAAGCATAAGTAAGACTTTGTCCATCTTAACAGAGGATATGGTCGCTTGCGTTGAAGTAATGATCTTTGGAGTAGACGTCTTCAAAAGATTTTGTTTAAAATCTTGTAACTTCTGCATGTTATTAGAGTTTGTCACTCTAATTTCTTTTTGGCTTAAATATAATTTTTGTATTGGCATAATTGCTCTCGCGGTCCCTTAACTTAATTTCAAGTAACACTTCAGTCCTTTATCTTTTTTTTTCTTCTTGATTTAGTCTTTTATTTCACTTTAAGTAAGAATTTGATTATTTATATCTTAAAATGTCAACAATGTTATCCTTTCTTTACATAAACTTAGAAAATTCATCAAAATCTTCAAACAAAACCCATATAATTCAATACCAATTTCAGAAAATTCTTATATTCATCAAATGCATAACTCAAATATTCAAATAAACTCATATTTCCATCTCCAACAACATCAAATTCATCAAATAAAGAATGAAAATACGAGTTTATTTGAAGATTTGAGTTATGATTTTGATGAAATTTGCATTATATTGAAGATGATAATTAATTTTATGGGTTTTGTTTGAAAATATTGATGAATTTTTTGAAATTTTGTAAAAAAAAGGATAACATTGTTGATATTTTAAAACATAAAAGATCAAATTGTTACTTAAAATTAAATAAAACATCAAATTGGAAAAGAAAAAAAAAAGATAAAGGATTGAAGTGTTACCTGAATTTAAGTTAAGGGACCGCAAAACAATGATGCATTTTGTATTTTATCTTTTATCTAATATTCGTTTTATTCCTTTATCTTTTTTTGATTGATTTTGGTCTTTTATCTTTTTATAAGTAATGTATTTTAATATTTTTCACAATCACAACAAAAATTATAACAACATTTAATAATTGAAATCTCTTCTAACAATTGTCAATCTGTGTCTACTATAATATTCTTTCAAAAAAATATTTATTTAACCCAATAATATGTTTACACTTAAAAAAACTCTCTTTGCATGTTTTGAAATAAATATTTTGAAATGAAGGATATTTATCAAAGTTCTTTGTAATTTCATCTCGTCCTTATTAAGTTTGTACACTTAACTTTTTAAATAGTTGCTTGTTAAGGTTATGATGTCCCGTGTCTTGATTGGAACCATTCCATTTATGATTTTGCTTTTTTAGCAATCATCCAAGGACCAAACTCTAACTCAGCTTTATTATTTTGAAAGATTTCATGCGTAACAATCGCCTCTTTCATAGCCTTCAGTTTTGGAGCATCCACAATCGGTGGAGAATCTTTCGCATTTTATTTTCTTGCCATAGCTATGGTTTCCATTCTTGGATGTGTTTCCTTTTTTGTTTATGCACTCAGCGACGTCGTTTATTCTGGTGTTACCGCCACCGCCGCTTTTTTGGGTGTTACCGCGGTCGCAGATCTCTTGATTTTTTGAGAACATTCATTTGACTTGTGATCGTATTTTCCATAGTTGAAACATATTGCATGATGTCCTTTGTTTCCAAGTTAGATTTATAACCACAAATCATAATGAACGGAACAAGAGGCTTTCCAAGATTGATTTCCACACAAATTTGAGCGAATTTTTCTCTAGAATGTGTAGACGTTAACCTTCCAATTTTGAGCATAATCCCAAAGCACTCCCTATACGATTTAGAAAATCAACATTATATAATTCCATTGGCAACCAAGGTACACGAATCCAAATTGCCACTTTCTTGAAAACTTCTACTTGCTGCAATAACATGGGTGAACAGCGCTGCACAATGAGGTAATGATATGCAACAAGTCATGGTCCTTCAAATAGAGCATGAGCATAATCCTCCTCATCTTTGAAGAAAATGAGATAATACCCATCAACTAAATCAACTATATGTATCTCTCCCTTTCTCGTCCATTTACGTTTCACATTATTCTCGAACTCTTTGAAATTAACTTTTGTGCCAAAAGTTAACAATGACAAAGAAAGGAGGAAGAAGAAGAAAGGAAGAAGATAAACAACCCCTATAGGGTTTCATAACATAGAATGAACAAAAACTTAAGTTAATAGAGTTACAATGAGTATATATACAAGAGAATAGAAATATTAAAAGACTGAGTTATGGGCAATTTGAATAGCACTCTGGTTATCGCAGTGCATCGAATTTGGCTCAAAAAGAGAGATACGCATATCAGACAAAAGCTAATGCAACCAAATTATTTCAGCAGTAGTGGATGTCACAGCACGATACTCATCTTCTGTAGAAGAGCGAGAGACAATGTCATGTTTCTTACTCTTCTAAGAAATAAGAGAGTCTCCAAAAAAATACAAAACCCTGCGGTGGACTTACGATCTGTGGTGTCACCAACCCAATCAACATCAAAATAAGCATGTAACTCCAATGAGGACGATAATGGAAAGAGAAGGCTTTGAAATTGAGTTCCTCGAAGATAATGAAGAATACGAAGAACCGTTGCCCAATGTACTGTAGTGGGAGAGACAACAAACTTGTTGGAATCAAGTTGGTTTTATACTTAGAGTTTTGATGTTAACAAAAGTATTTTATGAGAATAATATATTTGACTTCAAAAAGTATGAAAAGAGATTCATTTTTTTGAAGAAAATCTAAAATAAGATTTGATTCAGATTTATGATTGAAGAAAAGCTTTGACCGGGTTGAAAAGAAGATAGAGTCAAATGATTTTGAAGAAAATCTAAAATAAGATTTGATTCAGATTTATGATTGAAGAAAATGTTTAACCAAGTTGAAAAGAAGATATGGTCAAATGTTTTTGAAGAAAATCTAAAATAAGATTTGATTCTGATTTATAATTGAAGAAAATCTTTGACCAAATTGAAAAGAAGATATGGTCAAGATTTGAAGAAGATTTGATCAAGATTTATCATAAGAAAATGTGAATTATTTACAAGAAGATTTGATCAAGATTTATATACAACAAAATATGAACATAATCAATCTGAAGAATTTACAAACTCAATCTGAACAAAATACGAATATAATCAATCTGAAGAATTTACAAACTCAATCTAAACAAAATACGAACATAATCAATCTAGAAGAATTGCTCATATTGGATTTAGAAATAAAGAATTGACTAACGAACATATTATCAAAAAGCATCTTGTTCAAAACTATTTTTGAATAAGATCATTGTTGACCAAGTTAGGAATGAAGATACAATTCATAATTAAATAAGGACGAATTGAAACCCTAATTTTATTTGTAAATAGATACTCAATGCTGAAGAAGATGATAGAAAATCAAAAAAGAGTAGAAGAACTCATAAGCTCAAAATTTCAAATTCGTCTTAGAGTTTAGAGAGAGAAACATTTGTTCAAATGAGAAATATTTTATAAGTATTCTTCTTAGAATGTGATGGTTATTGTTATAATCAGCTTGTTATAAGCAACTACTCAAGTTCCAAACATTTGTATTCAAACCTAATAGTGGTGCTAGTGTACCTTCAATAATTTGGGGTTATCAAGTTGTGTGGAGAAGACTTGGCTGGTAAAGTCAATGTGTTTGTGTTCCTCAAAAGTTTGGGGTTGTATTGGGAAAACTGGCTTGGAGGGTCAGGTGCTTTGTAACTCAATGTATTTGAATTAGTGGATTAAAGTCTTCTGAATGAGGGGACTAGATGTAGCCAAGTTAGTGGTGAATCAGAATAAAAGTATGTGTCCAATTATTTATGCTTTCATTGTTTGTTGTCTCTGAACCTGATTGCTTCTTATCTAAGTAATTCATAAACACCAACCACCCTTCATCAAATTAGCAAAAAGTTATCAACTTTGTCAAACACAATCCAACTCCCATTCTCGTGTTTGCACCCTCAACACTGATTGACAACATGAACAACATAAGCAATATCAGGTCTCCTAATCGTAAGATACACCAAGTTGGCAACCAAAGTACGGTACAAAGTGCGATCTGGTAAAGGAACACCATCCGAGGGAGCATATTTCACATTCCACTAAATAGGAGTATATGTTTCTCTAGTATCAGAAAGACGAGTGTGGTCAAGAATGTTGGCAATGTACTTGGATCAAGAAAGAAGGTAGCCTCTAGGAGAGTAGGAAACTTCGATCCCCAAGAAATAGCAAAGAGTTCCTAAGTCCTTCATCTCAAACTTCTTGGCTAACTGGAATTTCAACTCATTGATTCCACTAACATCATCACTTGTAATAATCATATCATCAACATACAAAGAAAGTATGATGCAATCATAAGTGGTGGACCTTATAAACAATGCAAAATCATGTTTACTAGAGCGGAAACCAAGAGAAGTGATCGCAATAGAGAATTTCTCAAACCAAGCTCGAGAGGCCTATTTAAGACCATAGAGATCCTTTTTTAACTTACACACTTCCCCCTGATTATGAGAAACTCCTTGTGGAGGGACCATATAGACTTTTTCATGAAGCTTACCGTTTAAAAAAACATTTTTGACATCCGTTTAGGAAATATGCCATTGACGAATAGATGCAATTGCAATAAGAGTACGAATAGTGGTCATCTTGGCTACAAGAGCAAAAGTTTCTTCCTAATCCATACCATATTGTTAAGAGAATCCTTTAGCACAAAACGTGCTTTGTAGCTCTCAACCGACCTATCAGACTTAGTTTTGATCTTGTATACCCAAGAGGGATGTCATCATGTGGAGTAGTAGTATTTGTCATTCAATTCACAACATTACAATCACTAGAAGTATTATCATTAGGACCAAACAAATCAATATGGGTTAGTTCTGAACTTTTAGTAATCTGAGAATCAAAGGAAACAAAGTAAAAATGGGATGTGCTCAAGAAAAACAACATTACGAGAAACATAAAGTTTTCTTGCATGAGGATCATAACAAAGATAATCATTTTGACCATCCCCACAACCAAGAAAAACACATGGTTGAACTAGAAGACAACTTAATGCGCTCTACTTGTGGACAAAGAACAAAACAAGTAGAACCAAAGACTTTCAAAGAATAGTAATCACAGATAGAAGCATACAATTTTTCAAAGGGAGACAAACCTGATATGACATATGATGGAGTTCTATTAATAGCATGAACAACAGTAAGAACTGTTTATCTCCAAAAATCACTGGGAACCGAAGCAGACAACAAAAGGGAATGAACAGTCTCAATAATATGACAAAAAAAAGGATACTTCATTTTGTTGAGGAGTATCAGTACAAGATGTCTGGTGGGGGGTGCCATCATAAGCAAGTAATTCAAAGAATTTATGAGAGGTATATTCACCACATAAATCACAATGAAAGCAGTTTATAACAATATTATGTTGAGTCTTGACCATAGCACGAAACATGTGATAAATGTCAAAAAAAATTTAGACCGATTTGTCATAAGATAAACCCAACAATAATGAGTGTAATCATCAATAAATGAAACATAATATCTAGATCCATCTTTGGTAAGAACGGGTAATGGACCCCAAACATCATAGTGAACTAAATCAAAAGGCGCATATGAAACATAAACACTTTTACTAAACGACAAAGCTGAAAATTTAGCAAGTTTACAACCACAACAATCTAAAATATCACCGGTTTGTAACTTTCCTAAAGCTCCAATAGAAGCCAAATATTTTAATCTAGAAGTAGAAACATGTCCAGGGTGAGAATGACATAAATAAAAATTAGAAGACGAAGAATTCAAGCGAAAACTAGATAATAAGTCAGTAGTAGTTGTTGAGGCTATAATATTTGGGAATCGCAGGTCATCCAAAACATAAAGTCCCCCCTGTCTGTGGCCTGTCCCAATCAGCCTCCCAGAATGTGTATCCTACACACAACAAGCTGTGGAAGAAAATATAACTGAATAATCGAAATCACATAGTTGACTAACGGGAGCAAGACTCAAAGTGAGATTAGGAATATAATAAACATCATAAAGAGACAAGTTAGGTGTGGAGATAGAACCAATGCTTGTTAATGGCATAGGAGTTCCATCAGCAGTCATAACCGACAAAGACCAGACAAGATTCACAGACGCAAAAGATTTATCATCATATGTCATATGATGAGATGCTCCATAATTAAGAATTCATATGGAAGGAGATATACCTAACAGACTAGAGGAGTTCAAATCTTTAGTAGATGAGGAAAACATGGCATGTGATTGAGTGGCAAGAAGTTTTTGAAGTTGTTCTGCAATATCAGATATTTGGAAAGCATTATCAGATGAGTCTATAGAACCAGAACTAGAGCCAATGGTAGGAGGAGTAGAAGCAACAACATTGGATGATGGTCCCCTAAAATTCTTTCTATGTGCTCTCCCCAATTTCAGACAATGTTCTTTTCAATGACCTTTTTCTTTGCAAAAAACACATTCATCATTACCAAGCCCAACTCTCCCTTATGTAACACAGAGGAGTGAGTCTTAAGTCTGATTTCTACCAACAATTCACTAACTACTGATTCAACAGCAGGAAGAGGAGAACGATGCAAAATACCCCTACGAAGGCCCTCGAAATCATCACGAAAAGCCATTAGAAACCAAACCAGACGTTGCTCTTCTCTCTAATCAATGTAAGCTTTCACAACTTTCAACTTAGTTGATTCCATAAGAGTCAATTGATCCCACAAGTTAGTCATTGCCGAATAGAATTCCTGAATAGTCATATTGTTCTGCTTAAGGGCCCTAATATCACTTTCCAACTGATACCAATTTGCAAAGTTAGACTAAACATACAAACGTTTCAAGTGATCCTAAATCTCTTTAGTAGTATCATATTTTGCTAGTTGCACGACTATTAACAACTCAACAGAGTTATTAATCCAAGTAATGATTTTTGAATTGCTAACATTCTATGTTTTCAAATCTTTTGCATATTTAGCTTTATCCATTTTATCTGTAGGCTTCACATAAGTTCCATCAACATAACCCCACATATCTTTTCCAATCCAAAAATTTTTTCATCACATAATTCCAATAAGAGTAATTATGTCCATTGAGGTGGACACAAATAGCTTGAAGAGAGTCATGCTTAGCACCAGCCATAACAAATAATGACAGGAAAATACAACGAACACAATCACTGAAACAAAATAAATTAGGGATAACATGTCAAAAGCAGAGTCAATCAAGAACCAAACAAAATTGTGCCGAAAACAGAAAAGTAGAATCACGCCGGAAATAGAAGAGCAAAATCACGCCGGAAACAGAGAGGTAGACTCGAGGTGTTGCGGTCTTTCTATTCAATCAAGATTCAAATCCGCATTATAAATTCTCATTGTCTTTTACACAATTTTATTAAAAAAGAAATACAATTTTATTCGAAGAGAAATGTCAACCGATCCAATAGAAGAACATTTAGTGGCTTGCTAATAGACATATATGAATTGATTGTTTATTATTAGTTTAGTTATCATTAATATTATTTTGGAACATTTGTTAATTATGTTGGAGTAAATATGACTTACTATTTTGTTTTCTATTTTGAAACATTTGTTCATTAGGCTAATAGGTTGGAACCTTTCATATTAGAAAATATGGTTTTTTTTATTTATTTTATATTTTGAAACATTTGTTCATTAGGCTAATAGGTTGGAACCTTTCATATTAGAAAATATGTTTTTTTTTTATTTATTTTATATTTTGAAACATTTGCTCATAATATATGTTTATTGTTCATAAATAATATATGTTTTTTGCTCATTAATAATATATGATTTTTGTTCATTAATAATTTTTTTTTAGCATAAACAATTTTTTCAATTATATAAAATTACTTCATAAATTATTTACATTATTTTAGCATTTTTTGTTTATTTATAAAAAAAGTATATGAACGTTATTTTGAAAGAAAAAATTAAATAGATTACAAAGACACTTTTATCATTTTATCATAATATATCATTTGATTATCTGTCTATCAAACACTACATATAATAATGAAGATTATTATCGACAAATACATAGAGATGAGATGTAGTTATTAAAACGATTGATTTTGAGATTTTATGGATTTTATATTTTGTTAAAATATTTAAAGAGACATAAATAAAGAAATAATTATATTAGATGACAATTTAAAAATACTCTTACACGTTGATTATATAAATTAAAAGTTTAATTTTTATATAATGTAAATTTTTTTATACTATCACAATATTATAATCAAACACACACATGGTTTTAAAAATAATTATAATAAAAATTAAATATTTATAATGAATATAAATCATTAAACTCATACTTTTTGGGGTCTATAACTCATACTTTAAACTCTCATTAATTGATCATTAATTGATGTAATATTATTATAACTTATTAAAATATTATTGAGTTTAATTTGTATGTATTATCAGACCTTGTGCAGGCTGACTATTGCAAATGGCTCCAAATTTTTTCACTTATAAATAAAAGGATATCGTTTTTTTCGCATATTTTTTTTTCTTTCATTCACGTGCTCTCCCTCTCTCTCTCTTTCTAAATAATTAGGATGTTAATATTAGTTTGAAGTTGTATTTAAATGTTATTTACAATTTACTTATTTATTTAAATTTTAATATGGTAGTTTGAGTTTTTGATACTATATTCGGTAAAAATATAATATTCGGAAATAATTTATAATTATTAAAATTGAATTTTTTTAGTAGGTGTTCAATTTTTAAAATTCGAATAACACCTCAAAAAAACATTAAAATGACCCTAATTGTCAGCAAAAAGTTTTAAGTCATAACTAATTTGAGTGACTTTAAAAGTAGTACAAAAGTAAATATTACTATAAAAGTGTAAAAACTTTTTACACCAACAATATATACCAATATATACCGACACTATATATAAATTAAATTCAATAATATTTCTAAATACATTTTTTATTTATTTAATTTTTTCATGAATCCAAAGTAAAAATTATTCTGGGCCTCATTTAATCGAATATTATAAACTGAGCCTAACCCAATAAATTATGTTGGGCCGGTCCACGTTTATCAGTGTTACGTACCTTTTTATTCAGCATTAGGGTTTATCTTCATTCTTGTTGGTCTTGTTGTCGCCGGTGCAGCCAAAGAGGGGAGTCGTTCTTCTTCTCAATCATTCATCATGGGTCGTATGCATAGTCGTGGGTCAGTTCAACATTTTCACGATTTGTGAAATCCTACTTCTTTTGCTTGTTTATTTTGATTAACGTTGTTTTGTGTTTGATTTTTTGTTGAATGTGTGTTTTTTTCTTCAGTAAGGGTATTTCAAGTTCAGCTCTTCCTTATAAGAGGACTCCTCCAAGTTGGCTCAAGATCTCTACTCAGGATGTATGAAAACGATACCCCTTTTAATTTTTTTATTTAATTTCTGCTTTTATTTTTAATTGGATTAAGTTTCTTCTTTAATGCTCCAAAATTGTGACTGTTTAACTGAATATCTGTGTGCTTGTTTTTTTTTTGTTTTTCTTTTTTTTATATTCGTATATATATATTTGGTTTTACTTTTATTAGTTTTTGTGATATGTGTTTGTTTTACTTTATTATGCATTTTGGGATTTCTATGATTATTTTATTTTTGTTATGTAGCTTCTTACAGTCAGAATACAATACACTTTGAAAGACTTGTTAGATTTTAATAACTTAATTTTTTTTGTCATGCACTGGTAGACAAATTTCATCCCAATCTCAATTAGTTTTGCCTTTCATTCCCCGCCTTAGAGGCTCCAAATCTATGTTTATTTTTTCATTACTTTAAATGGGTATGGAGGGGTAGCAGAACATTTATGGCCTCATATTTTGCATTATGTTTTATGTTCTGATGTTACATAGAAGTGTGTTTGGGAAGGTTTGTTGCAAAAACATTGGAGTTAAGTTGTGAACCAAATAGCTATTTTGAACAAATTGTTGTGAATTTGTGAATCTTCTTATTATACTGGCCTTAAACATTGTGAGTTGGATTTTAGTTCTGATTATATATTATTGATATATTATTATGCTAATTATGTTAATGTTATGGTCACTTGGGTGTGAATTGCGCATATGTTGTTTTTGTTGTCTGATGTTCATGAATTGCACAGGTTGAGGAGACCATCTGCAAGTTTGCAAAGAAAGGTCTAACTCCATCTCAAATTGGTGTTATTCTTCGTGACTCCCACGGAATTGCTCAGGTCAAGAGTATCACTGGAAGCAAGATTTTGCGCATATTGAAGGCTCATGGTATGCTTTCGACATTGTTGCTAGTTGTTACAACTTTGCATATATTAGTTTTTATAATTTGACGACTTAATTATTCATTAATTTCTCTCTTTTCATAGGTCTTGCTCCTGAAATTCCCGAAGATCTTTATCACCTGATCAAGAAGGCAGTGTCAATTAGGAAGCATTTGGAGAGGAATAGGAAGGACAAGGATTCTAAGTTCAGGTTAATTTTGGTCGAGAGCAGGATCCACCGTCTTGCACGTTACTATAAGAAGACAAAGAAGCTTCCACCTGTTTGGAAATAGTAAGTTTTCATTCTTTATCATCTCTACAAATGACTCAATTTTTTTAGATTTATAATGGTTGATTGATTTTTGTGTTCCTTGTAGTAGTGGCCAAATTTTGGCAGTAATTTTGTTTTCTTTTCCCTTAATTCTTTATTTTCAATGTTTAAATGTTTGTCTCTTCGTGTTTACTAGAATTTATATAACCTTTTAATAAGTTAATTTTTGGGAAAGCTTATCCATGATAAAATTTTTGGAAGCTTATGCACATAAGTTGAAATTAGTTCAGGACATCTCATAAGTAATTATTATAGGTATATCCAAACACTTATATTTTTGTTCGCCATGAGATAAGTTCAAACAAGCTCTTCCTAATGCATTATGATGTTAGGTTGAATTCTTTGGGTTTATTATTAAGATTTGCTTGCAGTCAGGCTTCATTTTAATTCTTGGATTATAAATTCCTTGAAGATTAAACACTGTATAGTGCTCAGTTACGCGATTATGTGTCGCTCGAATTTGTAGAATTTTTGCCAGTTTTTCTAAGTTACTCGGGGATCTAAATCCTTGTTATCAATGATGTAATTGCTATGTTGCTTGCAACACATTTCTAATAGTGTTTGGTTTATTTACTATTGCAGTGAATCAACAACTGCCAGCACTCTTGTGGCTTAAGAAGATGATCAGTGATATAGTTGTGCTGTCAGTGTACTTTTTTTTGTATGCAAATGAATTGCTTTGATGTGATTTTCAAATTTTGGAACATTTGAAATTCATGTTATGACTTTTTTTGTGATGTTAGTTTTGATGATTGATCTTGTTTCTTTAATTCATATACACTTCTTTTTTTCTACTGAATAATAGTTTTTAAATTTGATATATTATTCATCCTATAATTCGTCTTCTGAGAAGCATCAATGTGAATTCAATATGACTATATAGTAGTGAAACCTTACTCGACTTCTGAGTTTTTTTAAATCAAAGCGGGGAAACCTTATTCTCATTTTCTCTTTCCCTTTCTGATCTTTTACGTGTGATGGCTGTCATTCTACTGCGTTTGTGATTACTAAAAGTGATTTATCCAAACAAGATATTTTATGACAAATCATTTTAATTTCCCTAAATAATTATATTCTCTCATTAAAATGCTCTATCCAATCAGACTCTAAGGAAATTTGATCATTATCTAGTGCTAACTCAGACTGTGTTAAGTACAAACTTCGTAAGATAATTATGTATAGAACGAAATGGGTTAATATGATAGATAGAAATGTCCCGAGGGAAGAACAATGGAGAGGTGGATTTTCCCTCCTTTTGAATAAAAGAAGCAATGAAGAGATAATAAATAATACTAATAAAATATAAGCAAAATTGGTATTTGAAAGGTTGATGAATCTAGTTATGAATTCAATGATACATCAACTTTTCAACTACTATTTTTGCTTATATTTTATTAAAGGGAGATTTCTTTTTTGTTCTACAGTTTTTTGTTCTCAAATTCATGAGGGGAGAGGAAATGGTGCATTTCCAATTATAGCCGTGAAGTTGAGGAAGCTTTCAATGTTGTTGTGTGTGAATCAAGGATTACCAACGGACAAGAATTAAGTCAATCATGAAACTAGACTTAATTATGTTTTGTATAGCCATTTATCTGTGTTAGTGATGACCTAATTATTTCGACTTAATTTCACAAATTTTTGCATTTTGTTTTCCAATCATGTCACCGGTAGCACGTTCATCATTACCAATTCTTCTTTGAACCTTTCATTTATTAAAGAAGCAACAAAAATAGAGATGGAAGAGTAAAGAGAAACGAGTAAAGAGATTTTCTTTTTCGGTGACTATACCTATGAAACTTGTGTTATGTTGCTTCCTGCAAATGAATAAATCCAAGAATAGAAAAAGTTTGTTGCAATTAGTAATGCACTCAAATTGAAACTTTGACCAACCAATGAGATGAGAGAACAAATGCTTCAAGCCATGTGAAGAAACACCACTAAACGAGAATAGATCTTCTCATGGGTAAAAATCTCATATATTTTTCTCTTTCTTTAATTAGTGTAATTACACTTCTCTCATATTTTATGTATAATTTATACATGAGATAGACCACAAATTCAATTTTTCTTTTTTGACCGATCAAACTATACAACCCGTGAGATAGATAGAAACAAAGTAGTGCACCATAACGAAAATAATGGACACAAAGCAACAAAACTTTATTCAAGAGATTCATAAGAAACTAACATTACACTTCCATAATGCTAATAAAACCAACCAATATAGAGAAAGTGAGAGAGAAGGAGAAAGAAGGAATAAAAGAGCAATAAAATTATTAGTTAAGGTGGCTTAAGAGCATCTCCAATGGTGAACTCAATATGGGACTGTGTGGAGGCGGTACTTATCCCCTAGGTACCGGGCTCGAATCCCACGAAAGGTAAAAACTCGCTAAAAACTCGCTAGATTTCCAACGTTGGGAAAGGGGGGAGTGAGAAGTTCGTGAGGTAGCATCGCTGGTAACGGGAATGACCGGTGTGTTACAAAAATCACAACTTTAATTTATACCGTTCCTTCCTGAGAGTACCGTGATTACAGCTTGACACAACTCCAACGGTGAACTCCCAAAAAATTCACTTTTACGTCACTTCACGCTGGCGGATGAACTTATTTTACTCCCGTTGGAGATGCTCTAATAGATTTCGACTTTTTAAATTTTTCACTGACATGCATATAGTTAACATGGTTTTAAGTTTTGATATTTTCACTCACATGACATAATAACTTATGTGCTTAATTTTTTTAACGCAGTTTTATTTCTTAGAATGACTTAATGACAATTTTTCTTCACATTATGTATTCCCGTTTATAAAAAAAAAATTGTTTTGTTTCAGATAAATCAATTAATAATAATTAAAATAAAAATTACAAAATTACTCTTTAATTTTACTTATTTAAATTAATAAATAGAAATTTTTTATCCAAATAAAAAAAATGTATGTTACACCTAAAAATTAAACAATTTTGCTACCAACACCCTCTATGTTACCACCCACACCCCCTTTTTTTATAAAAAAAACAAAATTCCCAAATTGCCCTTGTATATTTATTACAATTTTTAACTTCATTTCTCCATTCATCACCCTTCTTAACACCCCATAACTCATAATCACAAAATCACCATATCTCACCAACTCTAATTCATAGTCATTCAAACTCACATCACTCACTCATAATCTACACACCCCATCAGTTTTCTCTTCACATTGTGGTTAAAGTGACCTAAAAAGGTATGTATGTTGTTCTGTTTTTGAGTTTCGTTTTTTTTTTAAATCTGGGGATTTCACGCAATCTCAATTCACGTACGTTTACGTGAATTGAGATTATGTACGTGTTAAAATTCAAAACTCCATGGATTACGCAATCTCAAATTCACGTACCTTTACATGAATTGAGATTACGTAGGTGTTAAAATTCAAAACTCCATTGGTTACTCAATCTGAAATTCACGTACGTGTACGTGAATTAAGAATGCGTATATAATGAGGTTTTGAATTTTAAACACATACGTAATCTCAATTCACGTAAACGTACGTGAATTTGAGATTGCGTACGCTTATGTTAACTAAGAATGCGTAAGGGTACGTGAACTGAGTTCACGTAACTGTACATGAATTGAGTTCACGTATCAGTATATCAAAATCCTGAAATTTGTGTTTCTTTTTGAAGATAAATGGACCAAGGGGGAGACAACAGTGACGAAATGTATGAAAGTTTGGAACCTGATTTTGAGGATATGGATGATGGTTTGGAACGTGACTTTGACGAAATGTATGATGATTTTGATGCAATGAATGATGGTGTTGAACCTGAAATTGAATACGATATGAACAACGGAGGTGAACCTGTTATGGTTGATTTGACTGATGTGTTTAGCACCGACACGATGTTTGATACGCGAGATGATTTATTGAAATGGGCTAGAAATGTTGGAAGGGAAAATAGAATTGCCGTTGTTATTTTTAGATCTGAAACTGCGACAGCATGACTAGGAACAAAGACAAAATTAATTCTTGGTTGTGAAAGAAGCGGTAAATATAGACCTTGGAAGAATCCTAACCTTACGAGGAGTACTTGGAGTAGAAAATGTGAATGCCCATTTAGATTGAGAGGAAGACCATCAAGTGTTGGTGATGGATGGTATCTGCATGTAATATGTGGTGTCCATAACCACGAATTGGCCAAAAAACTAACTGGTCATGCTTTCTTAGGCCAATTGTCTCAGGAAGAGAAAGGTGTACTTGGTGATATGACGAAGAACATGATCAAACCTAGAAACATATTGATGACACTGAAGGATCATAATGTTAAAAGTTTGACGACAATAAAACAAGTTTACAATGCACGTCAAGCATATCGTTCATCACTTAGAGGTAATAGAACATAAATGCAACATCTTTTGACATTGATGGAATGCGACAAATACATCTATCGATATAGGAAGGTAGATGGTTCAGATGAGTTGAGGGACATATTTTGGGCTCATCCAGACGCTATCACTCTTGTAAATAATTTTCACATAGTATTGATTATGGATAGCACATACAAGACATGTAGGAATCGCATGCCATTACTTGAAATTATTGGTGTTACATCTACTGATTCATATCCTAAGTATTACATATCCTAAGTTATCCAAAATATTAAAATAAAATCCTAATTCCGTCTATTTCTCCTACGATATGGTACTGTGTTAGACCAATCTCTACAACCATCCCTCTGATTTCGCATCATCACTATTAACAAATTAACGAGTGTCATGCCATCAAGTAATACTAGTTGTCGACCAAGAAGCTCTTCAGCAATTTCTATTGCTCGACGCTGCAATAAAAAATAAATTAAAATAATTAAGTTAAAATAAAATATGAAAAAATAAAATATGACGAGTTAAAATAATGTAGTTAAAATAAAATATGAATAAATAAAATATGAATAAATAAAATATGTAAAATTAATATACCGTTACGTCAACTGCTTCATCGGCGGCATCAGCTGCATGAGCGGCAGGTTCTGCATCACCTGCACAAGCGGCTGGTTCTCTACGAATGATGTATGGATGTGAAATTCTGCAAAACCAGTCCATGTAATCATTCGAGCAGAGGACATGTCCCTGCCCAAATGCGCCAGCATCTACTACATGCACAGCTTCCTTTCGGGTTGTCGTCTGACCCACTATATCTAACGGTGAGTCAGGAATGGTTTGGACATGACCGTATTGACGCAATACTCTGTCTGGAAGATGAGCATACATCTTCGGACCCCATCGTATTCACCCCGAAATAAAGAAACCTCTTCAAAGGGTTGCTTCACTCGGTGCGCCTCGTATGGTGTCCAACAGACCTCCTCAGCAACAATCTCGTCAAGAGCTTTCCCAAATGGAAGAACCAAACCTTTATCCCGTTTTGGCTTCCATTTAAGTGCTCTGGGGTAGTCTTCAACATAACTCGGAGAAAGTCTACAGCAATCTCTACATAATGTAGGAAAATGCTCATAGACCCACGCCTACACAAATATAATAACATATCATTAAATTAGAATCATTAATAATAGATATTATTAACACAATAAACAACCATATAGTTTACCTGTAACAGTGTCAGATACCCTAACACAGTTCTGGTCTGATGCATGTTGGCTTCTCGAAGATTGTCATATAAATAAGCAAGAGCAGCTGCACCCCATGCAAATCCCCCACAAGCATTGAGGTCTCGGAAGCAATCAAGATATGCAACGCTGACTGCATAGGCACTCTTATCACTGAATAGTGTGCAACCGACCAAAAACAGAAGAAATGCCCTTGTAGCCATCTGCCAATGCTGGTCACGACAGCGCTGATGGTATACCTCTAGTAACCAACTATACCGAACTGAGGGTATCCGCGTGACATTAAATTCAGCATAGGCAACAGCATGACTAACTCCAAGAAGCTCAGCCAATATATCTACACCGTCATCCTTGTTAAATACATTAACAGTGAAGAATGCACCGGTGATGGGGATATGCAGCAGAGAGGAGACATCGTCCAAAGTAATCGTCATCTCCCCAATTGGAAGATGGAAGCTATTAGTGTCACGATGCCACCTCTCTACCAATGCAGAAATGATCCCTTTGTCGATCATTCCATAGCTGCATTTTAGCAAAGAATATAATCCTGAGCTTTTGACCAGTTGCTCAACCTCTGGGTGTTCAATAACAGCTTCTTTTAATTTTTTGCCGTTGCTAAACACCCTTAATTCCCCACAATCTTGAAATTAGTTAAGCATAAAAATATATGTTAAAACACATTAAAACAACAACAATTAAAAATTTAATTTCATTTGATTGATAAAACTACCACGCCATCCCAGAGTCGGGTTGCCACATGATCGGCGAATGTCCTAAGGACAGAACAATCAATCGGACCACCAGGATATGCTTCGGATTGTGCTTCAGGTTGTGCTTCCGGTTGTGCTTCAGGTTGAGCTTCCGGTTGTGCTTCTGGTTGTGCTTCCGGTTGTGCTTCCAGTTGTGCTTCCGCTTGGGCTTCCACTTAGGCTTCTTCCTGTTGTCGCTCTAGTCGTCGTCGTTGTGCCCGAGCAGAAGCAGTCGGCCTAACACGACGACCCTCAACATTAGAGGTACCCTTGTTGATTATAGCAGGACCCTCTCTATTCGTATACATTGTGCGCACCATATCTGCAAAACCAAAAGCATAATAAAAATCAAAACAACAAATCCCATTAGCATACGTGAACTCAGTTCACGAACCATGTACGTGAACTGATTTCACGAACCATGTACGTGAACTGATTTCACGAACCATGTACGTGAACTGAGTTCACGTAAGGCATACGTTAACTGAGATCACGTACACCTTGCGTGAACTCAGTTCACGTATGTTTCTGGGTTTTTGAAAAAGAATTCACGTACGTGAACTGAGTTCACGTACGTTTCTGGGTTTTTGCGACGAACGTTTTCATCAGAATCAGCAATTGCAACTACAATAATAGGGTTTAGGGTTTCTGGCATTGCGTTCCTAATAATAAACACAAACAACTACAATAATGAACAACAAAAACAGGGATGATGCTTACTTGATTTTCGTGAAGTGATGATTGAAGAGGAAGAAGATGCAATGAAGTTGATGAATGAAGTTGATGAAGATGGAATGCAGTTGATGATGACTGAAGTTGATGAACGAAGTTGATGATGAATAAAGAGGAACAATCAAAAGGAACAAATTGATGAACTTTTTGGGTTTTTGAATGAAGAGGAACAAGATGAAGAGGAATAATATGGAATGAAGAGGAAGAAGATGGGGTTAGGTTAGATTAATAAAGACAAGGGCAATTTTGGAATTTTGTTTTTATTTAAAAAAAAAGGGGTGTGGGTAGTAATATAGGGGGTGTTGGTACAAATATTGAAAATTAAAAGGCGCTAAGTTTGTTAGTTAAACGGGTAACAGATGCGGAATTGGCACCCGGGTTAGTATACCTATTTTTATACCTTCAGCTATATAGCATACAAGGATTTGGAAAAAAAAAGAGAGAAAAAATGGTCACTACTCGGTATGAAGTTGTTGGGTGTCCCCAAGTGGAATTCATTAAATTTATTGGTTTATTATTATAAAGAAAGAAAAAAAAAGAAAGAAATCAAGTGTTTTATTGGACTTGGCCTACGTGAAGAAGAAATAAAAAGGAAGGGATTTGAAATCTCTATTTTAGAGAAAAGGAAGTAATAGTGCGTAAGTCAACAAAACAGTAGAAAAAATAAAAGGCACGGCTATAGAAACACAAAATAGGGAGAGGAAGAAGAAAAATTGATTTCCGGTGGTAACAGCTGTTTAGCAAACTTGCTCTGTTTGATCTACAATTTTAGTATGTTATTTCTATCAATGATTTTGTTATTTTAATGTACAGTTTCATTAATTTTACATTCTTTGAAAGTTATTTTGGAATACCCACTTTAGTAGAATGTTATAAGGTTGTTGTTATTGTTGATTAATGTTCCTAGTGTTACTAGGAAGACTCTGGTGTACCCATTAATTATTATAGTGGAAGTTTTTTTGGACTAGGTCCCGTGGTTTTTATTCTAAGTTTTCCACGCTAAAAGTCGTGTTTGTCTCATATTTAATTTTCAGCCAATTATTATTGCTTTTAGAATTGTATTTTCTCTTTGGCAATTTATCTGCACAGGTGGGAGAAAAATATTCCGCATTATTGAGATAGTTATCTCTGATTTTTTCCAACAACGTGGTATCTAGAGCTCGATTGATTTGATTTGTGCATTTAAATAGAGGAGGAAAATAAAGGTCCGAATATGATTAAGCTCAACTATTCTAATTACACACTTTGTAAGACTCTCATGGACGACATGCTATACAGGAAAAATTTGTATGATCCTATTGAGGGTGACACTGTTAAACCCACAGTTAAATTTGACGCTGACTGGAAGAAGATGAATAAAAAGGCAGTGGCGTTGATCATACAATGGTTGGATCTGAGTCTATATCCACATGTTGAAACTGAAATAGATGCTAACAAAATGTGGGAGAAATTAAAAGAGTTGTATGAATGAAAGAATGTGCAAAATAAAGCATTCTTGATTTGGAAGCTGGTGAATATGAAATACAAAGATGGGGATTCAATGGCAGAGCATATGAGTATTTTTCAAAATACAGTGAATCAGTTGACAACGGCAGATACTAAATTAGATGATGAGTTGCAAGCGTTGTTATTGTTGAGTTGCTTTCCTGATAATTAGGAAGTCTTTGTTGTGACGTTGACCAATTCAGCTCCAAGTGGAAAACTGAAAATGTCAACAGTTAAAGAGAGCATTTTGAATGAAGAAGCTTGAAAAAAGGAACGTGGTTTGATTGGTTCTTCCTCAAAGTTAGAAGCACTAGTTACAAAGTCACGGGGGAGAAGTCAATCTAGGAACTTCCATAGACGCAGCAACTCTGAAAGTCGTAGAAGTCAAGAAGCAAGTCGAGAACTAGAAAAGAAGTGATATGGTATCATTGTGGCAAAGCAGGTCGCATAAAAAGAAATTGTAGATTCCTTAAGAGAGATCAATCAAGAGAAAGAGATGAAGACAAAGAGAAGAAAACTGATAAAGATACAACAACAGTTGCATCTGTTATTAATGTCTACATTGTTTGTGATGATAATTTCATAAACCTTGCATGTCATGATTCAACTTGGATTATTGATTCGGGTGCCTCTTATCATGTTACTCCTAGGAGTGATTTCTTCTCATCTTACAGTGTTGGTGATTTTGGCATGGTAAAAATGGGAGATGAAGGAGTATGTAAAATTATCGGTATGGGAGATGTTTGGGTTGAAACTAGGATTGGTTGCAAGCTTCAATGGAAGAATGTTAGACATGTTCCTGATATTCGTCTCAATTTGATTTCGATGAAAGCCTTGGATATTGAGGGTTATCACACTTACTTTGGTGGTGGTGGTGGTGGTATATGTAAAATCACCAAAGGGTCCCTAGTGGTTGCAAAGGAGCAAAGTTTCACTTCTCTCTATAGGATGCCTACGAAGCTATGCAAGGAAGAAGTGAATGCAATTGAAGACACCTCTTCTGATTTATGGCATATGCGCCTTAATCACTTGAGTGAGGAACGACCCAACATGCGAAGAAAAATTTTCTTCTTGTGAAAAGTACGTCTCTAAAAACTTGTACTCATTCTTTTGCTAGAAAACAACATAGAGTTTTTTTCATAATACTGGTCCTCTTGAAAATATTCTTGATTTATTTCATACTTATGTTTGCACGATGGATAGTAAATCTCTAGGTGGTGCATCGTATTTTGTTACTTTTATTGAAATCTAAAGACCAGGTACTTGGAGTCTTCAAGCATTTTCATGCAAGTGTTGAAAGAGAAAAGTGAAGGAAATTCAAATGTGTTCAATCAGATAACGGCGGCGAATATAGAGGACCGTTTGAAGAGTATTGTAGAGAACATGGAATCAGGCTTGAGAAAACAGTTCCAAAGACACCTCAACATAATGGTGTTGTAGAGAGAATGAATCGTACGATTAATGACACAATCAGATGTATGCTCTCTCATGTAAAATTATTGAAATCCTTTTGGGGTAAAGCAATGAAAACTGTAGTGGATTTGATCGATCTTTCTTTTTCTATTCCACTTGATGGTGATGTTCCAAATAGAGTGTAGACAGGGAAAGGTGTCTCTTACCGTCATTTGAGAGTTTTGGTTGCAGATGTTTTATTCACGTTCCAAGAGATGAGAGGTCCAAGCTTGATAGTAAATCCAAACAGTGTGTATTCGTCGGTTATGGTGATGAATAATTTGGTCGGTTATGGTGATGAATAATGTGGGATCCGGTTGACAAGAAAATTATCAAAAGTTGAGATGTGATCTTTCTTGAAGACCATACTATTGAAGATTTTGATAAAGCTGAGAAACAGAAACCAAATTCCAGAAGTTACATTGATGTTGCGCTTAAGCCCCATGCAGAAACTTTTGTTGATGGGGGAGATATACAGGTAGATGATGAAAATGTAACTGATGATCATGTACCTCGCCATGATGAGTAGGTTCCAGTTGAGCCACCAGTCGAGTTTGAGTTGAGAAGATCTACTAGAGAACGTCAACCTTCTCAAAGATATCCTCCACATGAGTATGTGATGATCACTAATAGTGGAGAGCTAGAGTACTACCGAGAAGCTATTACAAAATGTTGATAAAGAAAAGTGGTAAGAGATGAATTCCTTGCATGAGAATCACACATTTGATTTGGTGAAGTTGCCTAAGGGCAGAAAAACACTCAAGAACAAATGGGTATACAAGATAAAGGCAGAAGAGAATAGTTCTCAACTAAGATACAAAGCAAGATTGATTGTAAAAGGTTTTAATCAAAGAAAAGGTATTGACTTTGAATAAAAATTTTCACATGTGGTAAAGATGTCCTCTATTCGAGTTATGCTTGGGTTAGCAGCTATTTTGAACCTAAAAGTTGAACAACTTAATGTGAAAATTGCATTCCTTCATGGCAATTTGGAGGAAGAGATCTATATGGAGCAACCAAAGGGTTTCGAAGTCAAAGGTAAAGAGCAACTTGTGTATAAATTGAAGAAAAACTTGTATGGCCTTAAGCAAGCACCTCAAAAATGGTACAAGAGATTTGATTCTTTCATGGAGAAACATAGGTACGGTAAAACTACTTATGACCATTGTGTGTTTGTCAAGAAATTCTCTGATGGTGATTATATTATTTTTTTGTTATATGTGGATGACATGTTGATTGTTGGTCATGACACTAAGAAGATTCAATTTCTAAAGAAAGATTTGAACAAGTCTTTTGCAATGAAAGACTTGGGTCCTGTAAAGCAAATTTTGGGCATGAGAATTACTCGTGACAGGAAGAATGATAAATTATGGTTGTCTCAACACAATTCCATTAAGAAAGTGTTAGAGAGGTTTAACATGAGCAATTGCAAACCTGTTAGTACTCCATTTGCTACTCATTTCAAATTGAATTATGATCAATGTCGTATAAGTGATAAAGATAAAAAAGAGATGAAGAAGGTTCCTAATGCATTCGCAGTTGGTAGTTTGATGTATGTTATGGTATGCACAAGGCCAGATATTGCTCATGCAATATAAAGATGCAAATATGGCAGGTGATCTTGATTCTAGAAAATCTACTTCTAGTTATATGATGACGTTTGTAGGGGGAGTTGTGTCTTGGCAATCAAGATTACAAAAGTGTGTTGCTTTATCCACTATTGAAGTTGGGTACATTGCTGCAACTGGAGCTTCCAAATAACTCTTATGGATGAAGAAATTGCTACATGAGTTAGACCTCAAGCAAGACAAGTTTGTGTTATTCTGTGATAGTCAAAGTGCGATCCATCTCAGCAAGAATCCGACTTTTCATGCAAAGTCGAAGCATATTGAGGTGTGATATCATTGGATACGAGATGCACTGGAAATAAAGTCATTTTCAATTGAAAAGATTCATACCGATGAGAATGGTTCAGATATGATGACGAAGGTCTTGTCTGTGTCGAAAGTGATATGTTGTAGAAAGAAGGCTGGCATGGTTGAGCAGTACTTTTCCACTTGAGTCGTGAGAAGGAGATTTGTTGGGTGGGCTCACTCCCCAAGTGGAACCCAATAATTTTATTAGTATTATTACTGTTATTATTATTAAAGGAAAAAAAAGGAACAATGTGTTTTATTGGGCTTGGCCCATGTGAAGAAGAAATAAAAAGGAATGAATTTGAAATCCCTATTTTAGAGAAAAGTAAGTAATAGTGCCGTAATTCAACAAAACAATAGAAGAAAAAGGCACAACGACAGGAACACAAAACAGGGAGAGGAAGAAGAAAAATTGAGTTCTGGTGGTAATAGTTGTGTAGCAAATTTGCTTCGTTTGAGCTACAATTTTAGTATGTTATTTCTACCACTGAGTTTGTTATTTAATATACAGTCTTATTAGTTTTACCTTCTCAGAGAGTTACGTTGGAATACCCACTTTAGTGGAAGTGTTGTAAAGTTGTTGTTATTGTTGATTAATGTTCCTCAATGTTACTAGGAACACTTTGGTATACCTATTAATTATTATAGTGGAAGTTTTTACTGGACTAGGTCCCGTGGTTTTTATAGTTTTCCACGTTAAAAATTGTGTTTGTCTCATATTTAATTTTCTGCCAATTATTATTGCTTTTGAAATTGTATTTTCTATTAGGCCATTTATCTGCACATGTAGGGAAAAAATATTCTACATTATTGAGATAGTTATCTCTAATTATCTTTGGTTTTTCCCAACATAAGTGATTATGCATTAATGATTTATTGATACATCTGATATTAGAATTGCAGGTGATTGTCATCTTATTTGGAAGCTACAAGTTCCGCCTAAAGTCAAAATTTTAGTTTGGCAATCACTGCATTTCAACACGCAGAAGATGGCAACAACAAGGCGTTGTATGTCCTCTTGATTGCGTTTTATGTGCATGCGCTGTTGAAGACAACAATCACTTGTTTTTTCAGTGCCCTCAATTTGCTTGCATATGGAATAATTGTGAAATTGGAGTTGTTGTCCTTGCTGCATTAGTTGCTGCCCCATCAATCACAACCGACATTTTTGAGTTTTTATGCACAACAACAGGTCAGTCTCTTTGCTGCAATTTTATGGAGCATCTAGAAATATAAAAATAACAAGTTGTGGAACAACGTTGATGAGCAAATCACTATTGTTCTGATACGCGTGTAACATGCTACCACATTGGAAACTAGCGCAAACTACTGCCAAATGACCGGTCCATGAGCCTGTTGTCAGCAGCAGTGCATCGTGGCAACCTCCAATTGCAGGTAGGTTCAAGTGCGACATCGACGCCTCTTTCTCGCAACGTTTGAACAAAGTCAGACTTGGAATGTGTATCCGTGACGACTATGACACTTTTTGATTTCATAAACATGGTTCTCTCCTATATGCTCATTTGAGATTGGAGAAGCAATGGGTCTTCTCATTGTTTGGATTGGGTGCATGCATTTCATTTGATTTCTTTCATATATAGTACAAAACATGACGTCGCCGAATTTAGCACTATCATTGCAAAGTGTAGATGTTTGTTTTCTCTCTATTATACAAACTTTATGTTGAGTTTAGTCAGCAAGAAGTTAATGAGACAACTCATACTCTTGCTCGAGCGGCCATATCTCTTTCTAGTTTCTACGTCTTCGTTGATGTCTTATTTGTATCCAACATATTATCCTGAATGAAATGCTACAAACACATTTTAATAATAAAAAACAACCTATACCTCTTTTAATCACTAATAATTAAATGAAACTTAAAAATTACCATTCAATTTTACTTATTTCAATAGTAAAAAGTGATTTATTTGTTCAATTGAAAATGGGTAAGTTGCTAAAAATTTACTTCTTCATAAAAAGATAGGTAGAGTGTAACTTAGGAGCAACCTTTATCCAAATTAACAATTAATGTGCTTCCTAATGTTATAAATGTAAAATGAAATGTAATGTTTTAGAAATAATGTGCATAATATTAATTATGAAATACAATTTAAAAGATAATAAATAAGAATTTAATTCATATACATAAACAATTTTTATACCTGTTAGTCAATTACAACTGTTAGATCATTTGAAAAGATTGGTTTTTACATAACTATCTCTAAAGTTAGGTCTATGAATAATTGTGATGACATTAATTAAACTCAAAAATTAATTTTACATTATAAACTAAAATAACATTTATTTTTCGATAAAGTAACATTTATTGTAAGATGGTTGAGTATGACAATACAATATATAAAATAATCTTACGATATATATATAAAAATTAAATTATATTGACGTACATTTGGCTGATACAATATTGTTCAATTTATGTAATATTTTTAGATTTGACTCATATAAATTGAGAAATTGATAAAATGAGTAAATTAATGATTGATATTACAACGTCATTGCATGTGCACAAAATAACAACTATCATTTAATGACCAACAATTAACATTACTCACTTTATTTTATAAAATGAGTTGCTCACTTTAGAAAAAACAAATCCAGTATTTCTTATAAGATACATACTTTAAAATATTTGGTGTTAAATTGAAATTTTTATCATGTAGTACTACTTTTTAATTATTTATAAAATTTAAATAATTTTAAAATGATTTGATGTATCACTAAATCATGTTAGATTATTTATTTTTATTAACCGGCATTAATTATTAATTAATAATAAATATATTCAATGGTTACATAATAAATATATTTAGATATTAAATATATTTAGAGTAAATTATCAATTTGAAACCGGAAATTGTAATAATTAGGCAAAATGGGACCTAAAATGTACAAATATTTAAACCTTCTCTTATTTTATAATCCGTCAAATAATATAAGACATTTATCAACTTTATGCTATTAGTGATGATACTAACTCACATAATGAGCAATTTGTTTGATTCTAAAAATGAAGGGTGGCGTTTAGTATGGAGAAGTAAAAATTTACCCATCATGGTCAAGTGGATGTTATAGCTATCGACTTAATAATAAAACAAGTGGACGGTTGAGATGAGAGAAGGGAAACTTGTATGTGACTTTTTGTGGTAATGTTTGAAAAAAAAAAAAAATAACATCACTTTTTATTATTATAGTATTTTTTTTTTTTATATTTGGTATAGTGGACTTATGTATTTATATTATTATGTAATATGGGCTTTAAACTGACGTATGTATCAAAATTTTGAATTTTGTTGTGATTTAAAGAAAACGTAAACTACCAAATTACAAATAACTCTACCAAATTAAAAATATGAATTAATTTATAAATAATTCTCCCAAATTAAAAATATGAATTAATTTATAAATAACTCTACCAAATTAAAAATACGTAACCAACTACCAAATTAAATATAACTCTCCCAATTTGTTGGATAAATATGAATTAATTTATAATATTTAATGAAAATATAAAATTAAGTGTTAAGTCCATATTTTGTTAGTCTTTGAAGTGTTCACTCTAATGTTAAATATAAGTAAATTTGGATCAAAGAAATTTGATGTATTAAATTGGTCTTTCGTTGGTCTTAGAATAACTTATTAGATATTATTTTACCTTTTAATTGTAAGTTGATCTTTAGTTGGTCTTAAGTCTTATTTAATCTTGTAAGCATTAAGTTAGTTTTTTGTTTGTCTTCCAAATAATTGTTAAGTTTTATATAACTTTTAACTATTAAATCGGTTTGTTGATTTTTCAAGTATATATAAAGTCTTATTTTAGTTTTTAATTGTTAAGTTGGTTTTTTGTTAGTATTTCAAGTACTTGTTAGGTCTTTTGTTGGTTTTCGAATAATTTAGTAGGTCTTATTTAATCTTTTTACTATCAGGTTGGTTTTTCATTGGTGTTTCAAATATTTTATGATTTTAACAACATTGTTGTAACTATTAGATTTCTTTTCCACAATATTAACCTTTTAATATTTATTTTAAAAAATCGTTTTTAATATTTGAAAATAAAATATACATAACCAAAATTTTAATAATTAGAAGGAGAGAGCGCACAATTAGGAAATAGTGATAAATTTGATTTTATACGAGGGAACAAAAATACAAATTCATGATAATTGATATACATAAATTAAATAAGAGAAAAAAAATTGGAATATAACATCCAAAATATATAAAGTTCAACTTTAAAGACATGACCCATTTGACTTGTATATTTTTGGTAAACTTAAAACGAATTTTATCTCAAGAATTGAACCGATTAAGAGAACAAAATTATTGGCAACTCAATCCAATTTTGGTACATCTTGATGGCCTGGTGATGACTCTGAACAAATAATTTTTTGACCATTGTGTCATGACTTATGACATGTCAAATTGTCACTTAACGTGACATCTCATTACTGTTAGCTAAACAAGTTAACTGAAATTTCGTATTATCGAATATATTATAAAATAAAAAAACATTTGTTATTTAGTAAAATTCAGACCTCATTTTACCTTAAATTTAATTAGTGTTTACTCAATATATTAATTAATAATTTGATTATTTTCTTTAAAAAAATTAGATTAATATATTACTTATTACATAATAATAAATATGACACTCATATCAAATAATTTATACATATATATTTATTTCTACAAAAGAAAAAAGGTTAAAGACAAAATAAAGTAAGAAAGATTAGTCAATTAATTAATAAATAAATATTAATACTAAGAATATTTATATGATTTAATTTATATATGAAAAAATTTATACAATATCAATAATCACAATTATTAATTTTTAACATTCTCTATGAATATTTATAAAATTATTTATATTATTGATCATGATTTATTATGAAGTAAATTTTTTTATATATTATTAATATATGAAAATCAAACTCATATTTATAACCATGTTGCCAAAAAATTATATTACATCATTTATCAAAATGTCAATCATGAAGTTGTATACTATTTTGGGAATAAATTATATTTATATTTCAAACACTATTTTAATTATTAAAAGATTTGGAATAATGTTCATACCCGCTCGGTGCCTGAACTCCTCGTCTATGATATGATCTATCCTCGCGAGTCGCCACTGCCAATTTCTGACCAATTTCTAGTTGACGTTGGCAGTTCCGTTCTATAACCGTCTCTCTCTCTCCCTCTCTCTCTCTCTCTCTCTCCTATTTTCATTTTCATCTCCAAATCTCAAATCACCACCACACCAACGCTCCAATCTCGCTTCCAATTATCACAAAATCCTGCTCAATTTCTCCCTCATTTCAGAGTTTCGGAGAAGAATTTCTGCTCACGAACTCAAAATTCTTCTGAGATTCCTTCAAGAACAATTAATCTGTGTGTTTTTCTTGTTTCCGTGAAGAAATGATGATGGCGGAGGATCTCGGCGTGGAAGCGAAGGAAGCAGCTGTTCGTGAAGTCGCGAAATTGTTACCTCTTCCTGAGCTTCTTCTGTCAATCTCGTCGATTAAAGCCGATTACATTTCACGCCAACAGGTATCAGATCTATAATGGATTCAATTTCTTTGCTTGTTTTGAAATTTAATATGATTGCTATTTTCTGCGCGTGACTGAATTTGTGGTTTAGTGTTGTGAGGTTTTCGAGCTTCTGGTTAAGCTGCATGAAACCCCTCGTTTTGTTGGTTCGTTAGGCTATGGTTTGGGGGAAATTCTCATAGACCATTACTTCAAAAATGTTTAAAACTCAACAACCATATATGTGTCTCTTAGAAGTAGACGATAATGATATTCGTTTTCGTTATTGAGATTGTGACTTAACTGATACTAATTCGATAAAATTAAAAGAAAACAAATATGTATGTCGTATTGAATTGATGTTAATTTGGTCACGGTCTTATCCTTAAAGATGAGAAGAGTTATGAACTATTACTTCTGAAGAGTATCGTCCACCTTCGTTAGAATTTCCGATGATTTTTAAGTATTGATCCATGGTAGACCACTTACAAAGGTGGTCCACCGTAGAACTCACCTTGGTTTGGTTGTTATAGGTGTGATATTAACTATGTGATGTGACTATTGAGCCATGTAATAGTGAGACTTCATAATGAAGGCGTGTTTGAAACTGATACGACACGACATATATGATTACATTTAATTAATTACTTTTAACTAGTTTAAATTATAATTGATGTCTACACGTCATTGTCTTGTTAGGTATTTGTGTCTGTGTCGGTGCTTCATAGCTATAGAGATCTTAGTTTGCCTTTAGCAGAATCAGATTTTGGACTAGATATTTGTTAGCTGGTTTTGTTGTTGATTATCAAAAGATAGATCACTTTGTATTGGTCAGGTAGGAGATGAAGTCTGGGGCTTAACTATGAATTTTTTAATTGGGAGTTCTATAAAGTAGAGTTTTAAGGAGGGGATGGATTTTATTCTTCATTCTTTATTATTTTTGATATGGGGTTTGGGTCTGATTCTTTTGAATGGGGTGAAAAGGGAAGGGAGAGAAATAGATTGTATGGATTGGCGCTGTTGATGTTGTATTGTTGGGGCAGTTTTCTTATCCATGTTTGGAGATCCAATATTATCACAATAACACTGAACAGTGAGAGGATTCTGCACTAAATCTAGCCTTATATGAAGACCATGGGGGTATTAGAACGAGTTTATTTGAGCTTAACTTAAGTGCTTGTTTAAGTGTTTGAAATAATTTATGGAAACAACCTATGATAAGTCCATGGTTGATACCTAAATCACTCAGAAAGTCAGTCAAATATGTTCGCTCACCTATCCTATTTGTTTGAAGTGATTTGGTTTAGTTTTTTTATTGTGATTTAGCTGAAGCTTTAAAATATTTTATTGTTGAATGCTCTAAGTGCTTCAGATTTAGACTTAAAGAGATACAGCCATGAATAGCGAGAATAGACATCTAAATAAGTAATATATGAATATAATAGGAAATAGATAGGAATAGCCACATGGTAAAACAGAGGGTGTAGGACACCACAGATCACTGAAAATAATTTCAAAGGAGACTCATAACAATGGTAGATGAATAAGAGGACAGGTTGCGTGCCTTGACTAAGCAGCACACAGAACAAATATCTATTGCAGCTTTATTGAGAATTGGAACACATGTTTCGAGTACCATCTTTAGAACTTTAAAGCTGTGCTGCACTTATAAGGGCACATTTAAGCTGCAAAAAAGCTACAATTATGGCAGGTAAAGTCAATGTAACGAAGGCAGTTAGGATGTTTCCACAATGAAGGTAACTAGGGTTAGTGAAGCGAAAGCAGAATCTCCCAGATCTGGAGCTTTAGTACCACATTGAAAAAGAGATGAGGAAAAACAATATATTTCACATGAATTGTATAGAAAATCAAGCTACATAATATAGACTAAGGAATTTAAATGGTATTAATGACTATCCTAAAATTAAGTAGATAATGAAAAAAATCTTCTTAGATTTCCTTATAAATATAATAGTAACATTAGAGCAACATGGGAATAAATAATACAATTAGTTATAGTTTTGTATCTTCAAAGTGAGAATTATTTTAAAATCAGCACGATAAAAAAATTAATAAAACTGTCACATGAATTAAAATTAAATTATTAGGATCTCGAGAATTGAATGATATATAATTTTATATATATTATAAAAATATCAAAGAAATGGATTGTTATTTTGCATAATTTTTTTATTTTATATACTAACACCGTATTTTGATATATTTAAACCGGATTTTTCTTATCATTCAATTCTTGTGAAATTAATTCTCATTAATTAGTTTTGATTCATTTTATTAGTACTTCACGTTTTATAACATTTCATTGCAATAATTTCAAATCAATTCTCATTATTTTGAAGATTTGAAATTGAAACTGTAGTTTTGCTGTTTATTCGTGTGTTATTCTAATATATCTTAAATATTTTTACTGATAAAATATTCTAATATATTGTAATGCATTTACAAATATGAGGGGGTTTGTGTAGGTTTAAGTAGTAAAACGTGTTTTGCACAGCAAACCCAAAGATAGTATTTTATTCTATTTAACAGAAAAATAGCAACTGTGGATTTAAGTGTAATATATTTATAAAATAGAATGGGTTGTGTTGGTTATAGAAATAGAGGGTTTTATGTAAGATTTAAGATGGTCAAAATTGAAAGGATGTTGGAGTACTTACCTCATTAAAAATTCAAAACTATCAAAGTATCAGATTGTCAATGTTATCATGTTTTTAATAAACCAATTTTTTAAATGAAATCAACAATTTTTTGCTAACTGTATCATAAACTTTTCTTAGTTTATAATTGACATATAATTCTGCACCGCGTTTTTTCTCCCTGTTCTTGTAACCAACTCTGCATAAAATTATTCTCAGAGTATTATTAATCATAATACCAGTTCCATTCAATATATATCACCCTTCTCACTTGTTTATACCAGATCTACAAGAGTGATTTTCTTTTGCTTTGTTTTCAGGCCAATGACGCACAACTTAGTACAATGGTTGCAGAGCAGGTAAATTCTTTCCACTAAATATCATCCGGTTAGATGCATGTTATTATTGGAAAAGTTTAACCTTTTATTAACTGCAAACCTAGGATTTTCCCGCCTCTGAAAATGCTTGCATTATCTGCGAAGTGTCTATGTTTGGGTTATAGCTTATTTTGTTTTTTAAAAAGTTTGACAAAACACGGTAGTTTCATTTAATCCATGTAACCAACCTCACCTAGTAGGAAAATATTATTTTTTGAGGAAAAAGAAATTTCGTTAACCACTAACAACACCCACAATCAAAAAGGAGGGCGTGCAGGTTACACCAAGGAAGTTATCAAGCCACGAGTTGGGCTTTTCTAATAGCCAATCTAGCAAGGTCATGAGCGGCCCAGTTACAATCCCGCCCAACAAAGACTAAGCTAGCATTATTTGTTTTTCTAATGGAATGGGAACAAAACGAAGCCACCGTTCCCTATTAATTCCTTGGGAGACAATCGCTGTTGAAAGCTTGCTATTGTTTCCAAATTGTTCAAAACTGCGTCATTGACTGAAGAGCTTTTTATAATTGCAAAATTAACCAGGTGATGGAGAAGTTGATACAATTTCTGTACATATGATTTTAGACAAAGCTCTTGGGAGCTGTTAGCAGTAAATAGAAACTATAGATAGAAAAGTAAGGAACTGTTTCCATGAGAAATAAAAATTGTGGGCATATTTTTTTAATTACGGAGTGTGTAAGGAACTATTATTGATGATAAATAGGTTCGTACCAAAGAAAAAAGATGCTATGACTTCTAAAGAATCACTAGGCTCTTTATTAACATTTCCCCTTTGGCAAACTCCAATAAACATAAACTAATGATGGGTTACTATTATCTTACACATAACCTGAAGGACAGTTTATATTCAAAGCATCTGAAAACTTGGACAACAGATATTTAATTCTAAATTTCTAATAACAACAGATGATATTATGTTTACTAGACTAGCCATTAAACATGCATTGCATTGTACACTCTGCTGCTCTTTATATTTAACCAATTAGGGCACCATAATCTCATATTTTCATGTGCTATGCCTGAAACACTCTACTGCAGGTTGAGCAGTCACAGGCAGGACTAAAATCACTCTCCTTTTCTGAGAAGACAATAAACCAACTTCGGGAAAATTTTCTCTCCATTGAGAAGTACGTTAAAAATGGGATAGACTGAAAATTTTTGACTTCTTTGAGAGTGGGTGTTTTCTCTCTTGTAAACTTGCACTTTTGATATCTTTCTCTTTTAGCTTACTGTGATTTCCTGGTGCATCAGGTTATGTCAAGAATGCCAAACATTAATTGAAAACCATGACCAGATAAAGATACTTAGTAATGCAAGAAATAACTTAAACACAACCTTGAAGGTGCTTTTTCTGTCTTTTTATTTTAACCTTTAATTATAAATTAAAAGAGTGCTAGTCTCAAACTCATTCTATTGCTTCGTAGTTAAAAATTGCATGTAGGACTGGGCTTATCACCTACAATTATAACAAAATGGATTATTTTCTCTCTCACTCTATTTCCTGTTGAATCGTTGTTGAAGAGCAAAAGTCATTCGGTATTGAGTGTATTTTGTCTAAAATGTTGCTTTCACTGTGTCTAAGATTCATAATTTAATTAATCTTTTATTGGTAGAATGGAGTTGATACAGCATGTTTGCTTTGAGCTTATTAAAAAAAGACATGCTTACTTTGAGTCATTTGCCATTATTTTTAGTAAAATAGTTTGAACATGGAATCTTGTTGCATTTATATGGGTCATACTTCATCTCTTTTATGGTTTTGGCTGACTTCATGGTCTTCTGATAGGATGTTGAAGGTATGATGTCCATCTCTGGGGAGGCAGCAGAGGCTCGGGATTCGTTGACTGATGACAGAGAAATTGTCAATACTTACGAGGTTAGGCTGGTCTTACTTACACTGCAAAATATTGATTTTATAAACAATAGTTAGCTTGCCCAAATGTCAAGTGCATTTGAAGCCATATTTTCCATTTTGCTGATACAATCAACTAAGATCAAAGATTTGAAAAAACAGATCTTTATTGAACACTGAGGTCTCGCTGATCAATATGTGATAGAGGAATGAATTACAAACTCAGGGAATTTGTGAGCAATATGTGATAGAGGAATGACTTACAAACTCAGGGAATTTGTGAGCCCTGATTCTTCCACTCTTTCAGTGACGTAATTGCCTCCCCTCTCTTTCCCTCACACTCAGCTACATATACATTGTAACCTGTCATTCAATTACATTTATTCATTCCTTTATTCATTCAAATCTCCCGTCTATTTCCTAAAATACCACCTTTTGACTATAGGTCACCTATTGATACTCCTACCTAGAGGTTTCACCTCATCCCCAGGGTGAAACCTGCCACGAAACGACTTATTCTTACTAAGTAGTTGTTCCTTATACCTGTTCTATGTCATTATCTTCCATGACAATCACTTTACGATGTTCATTTTTGTAAAGGTGTCCAGGGCTAAAATCCTAATCACAATGAAAACACAACCCTTTCCTCCTTTCTAGTTTCTAGAAGCTTAAAACTCTTCTCTCTGGTGTTTCATCATCTTTGTCCTTGCCTGACAGTTCTCACCCCTCCTCTACTATGTATTGGAGACAGTACTTGTCCCTGCAAAAATTTCATTATATTGCAAAACTTTCACTGCTGTTCTTTCTCCTCCTTGCTGTATCCCGTTTGGTGTACCTGTAGGACGTTATAGGAGGTCCCCACTCGAGGTCCTCCCTAGATTTCTCCACTCCGCAAAATTCAATTTTTTCCCCATCAATTAATTGAGCCAAATCCATTAATTCAGCTTGATAATAACTAGAGTGAGAAAAAATGAGCCAATAAGCCAACACTCAAGCTCAGCCCTTACATCCTTCAACCCATTCAAAAAGATTCTGGTCAGATATTCTTGCTCCATAATATTCAAAGGTCTGGTAAAGACTTAGAAGTTCGAACAAATCTCCATTGCTGCACACTCCCGTTTTATCTCAACCCAAGAAGAAGCTCATTCATGTTTTGTATGAGGGTGGGTTGAAAACGTCTAAAAACCATGCTCTTCAATGTGACACAAGTACGGTTTAGGACAAAAATATTTCACCATCGATACAACGACAAAGCTCTTTGTTTACTGCTACCAGAACTGCTACGGTTCTTTCTGATTCTGGTACCATTGTTGCAAGAACTAAGAAGAATATGGTAAAACTCTGAATTTTAATGGAAGAAAAAGGTATATTATTTCTTAAATTTCAGAGTAGTATCTCTCACAATGACGTGATCAGGAGAGGATGCAGAAAGAAAAACTAAACCAGAGTTCTAAGAACTCCTAAACCAGAGCAAAATTGCTCATAACTAGAGAAAGAATTCTCCTAATTATTTCTTAAAATATTTTCTGAATACCTTCTGAATACCTTCCCCTCTTCCCCTTCTCTCATTCTTAGAACGTAAAATAAGAGACATTATTAACTAGCTTTTATTCCCTCCATTCATCCTTCTTGAAACTGAATGCCTTTCCCACTTCCCCTTCCCTCATTCCTTTAATGGAAGATCAGTAGAATAAGAGACGTTATTAACTAACTTTTATTCCCTCCATTCATCCTTCTAGAAACTAAATGTGTGAGGTGTGTGACTTGGGTGAGTGGGGCCCACTCTTTGGGCCCTCATTCCTCTTAATCTGCAGTGTTCTATCTGAATATTTCTATACAATACCCATCCCAATGCATTGTATTTCAAGTTTCAACTTTCCTCCAGCATCTGTCGTCTGTTTCACCCTTGTAGCTGTAATTTAGAAAGACTGGAGGCAGTATTTCAGTGCTATCCTAAATTGATTGCCTATCCTTTCAATTCTGCCAACAGTCTATACTGGACTCCGACCACATTGTGTTGTAGTTTTGCTAATCAATGCAAGATATCCCGCACAACATTTTCAGATCCCCAGACATGGTTTTCCATTATTGCTTTCCATCAGATCCTCCTTGGCTTGCAGCCTCAAACCCGTGTACTACTCGCACCAATTCAATTCGACTCAGTCTTAACCATGAATCTGAATCAGTCTCCCTCAAGCACCAGTTTTCATTCCAGTTGGTACAATCAATTGATATCAATAATGGAAAAAGAAAGAATCTTTGTTGTATACTAAGGTCTATCTGCTCAATGCGAGCCAGGGCAAATGAATTACCTTGCTCAGGGAATTGGAGGGTCTTGACTTTCCCACTCTAAAAATGAACAATTGCCTTCCCTATTTTTCCCTCCCATCCTTATATTGCATTCTATTCTATCATTCAATTACATTTATTTATTCTTTTATTCGGTTATAACCCCTCCCACTCTAGCATATTCACTCTTCTCATAAAATACACCCTTTTAACTATAGCTGACCTACCATTATATCTATAACTTTTTCTTATTTTGCAGAGGTTAACAGCTCTTGATGGAAAGCGAAGATTTGCATTAGCAGCAGCAGCATCTCACAAGGAAGAGGTCGGAAGACTGAGGTTTGTGTCTACTCAAGTTATGTTGTCACATTCATGGGCATCTATTATACTATGACCCAATAGTATTCTTAATCAGTGGCATCTATTTTTTAAACTATCGTTTCAGGTATTGCAGTCATAAAATTGAAACTTTTAGTACTGTGACCCAATTTGCAGCTATTTTACCGAAGACTTTGTTAATGGCTGGTATAAATTTATGAATTGGCTGTACAGGAAAATTGCGTTTTCTTTTAGAGAAGATAAAAGATATATACTTTTAGAGTTGTCTGTACAGGAATATTGCGTTTTATTTTAGAGAAGATAAAAGATATATACTTTTAGAGAAGAGTTGTAGAAAAAAGTGATAGAACGTCGTTCTACTTTATTCTTCAGTCTTAGCTGGTTTAAACAGAGAGAATACAAGAAACTCTCTTCCTTGAATTAAGGAGAGATTTTAGGGAAATAAAACAAAACATATCAAATACTAAAACAGAAAATCTGCAATATTAAAATAGAAAATAATAATAGAATTTCCAACACCCCACTTAAATTGGTGCATAGATATCTATCATGCCCAACTTGCTTATCAAATGTTTGAAAATAGGTCTTGCCAAGCTCTTGGTTAGGATATCCATGGTTTGTTGACTAGAAGTCACAAAAGGTAGACATATAATTCCTGCATCCGATTTCTCCTTTATGAAGTGACGATCAATATTTGGTTCTATCATGTTGAATTGTGTTGTTAGCGATGCTAATGACGACTTTACTATCAGAATATAACTTCAATGGAAGTGCATTTTTCATCTTAAGTTCCTCCAAGACTCTATAAATCCACAACCCTTCACAAATTCCTTGAGCCAATGCCCTAAACTCGGCTTCTGCACTACTTCTTGCAACAACTCCTTGTTTTTTGCTTCTCCATGTCACAAGATTTCCCCAAACATAGGTACAATATCCAAATGTTGATCTCCTGTTTGTGACTGAACTTGCCCAGTCGGCATCAGTAAATATACACATTTCTTTCACTAGTCTTCTTAAAAATAGATATTTTTTTATGGTTTTAAGTCCAAGTTGAACTAAACCAATAAATTTGATATTTATTGATTTGAAATATAGTTTCACTTAATTTTAAAATAGATTGCCTAATACTCAAACCAAACCATTATCTTTTATCAACACTATGTCAATATTGGTATCTTAAACAATGTGTTGTGTTTAAATTTATTTTAATAATTATATATATTGTTTTTGTCCTTGTAGTTATGAAAATTGTATTAATAGTGTAAAAATTTGGATTTAATTTGTATGCATTGACGATGTAAATATATTTTACATTGTCAATTAATCATAACTGTCAGATTAATAAAACTATTTGACTTTTATCATAATTACTTTTAAAGTCACACTTATAAATTTGCCAACACTGTAAAACTTTTTACACTGACAAAACATAACAATTAAACTCTAAAAATTTTAGTATTTGAAAAAAAAATAGATTTTTGTAAAAACTAATTTTTAATTATTAAAAATGTCAACCAAAATTTGATCTACTACCTCTCTCTAATAAGCGTTAAGAGTTTGATCGTCAATATATTTTTGTAAATTTACAACTTAAAATTCTTATATACAATACAATATTATACTTTTTATTTATCCATTAAAATTTTAAAAATTTGGCCACTATAATGTTTTAGTTCAAGCTCCGCCACTGCCTGGACGACCATCCAGTATACTTCTTCATCTATATCACCATTGAGGAAGACATTTTTAACATCCAACTGATGTAGTGGCGAATGTTCAATTTTGCAACAGGAGCAAATGTCTCTAAGTAGTCTATGCCGTAGGTTTGAATGAAATCCTTAGCCACTAAACGAGCCTTATATCTTTCAACTGAGCCATCAGAATTATACTTCACAGTAAACACCAACTTAATTCCTACAGTATTTTTGCCTTCCGGAAGTGTCATAATATTCTAAGTTTTGTTCTTCTCAAGAGCTCTCATCTCCTTGAGGACATTTGTCCTCCACTTTGAAACTTCTAAAGCTTCCTGTACATTTTTTGGAATCTCTACACTAGACAATTTAAAGGTAAAGGCAGCAAAAGATGAAGACAAGATTGAATACGAATCAAATTTAGACATAGGGTGCTTAGTACAAGATCTAACCGGTTTCCTAACAGCTATAGGAATACCAAGGTCAGTGTATTTAAGAGTAGTGTCAAAGAAAGTTTTACCTTTTTCAGTTTCAGTAGGATGAAAACCCTGGAGGGTGCTACAACAGAATTTGGAGTTACTTTCAATATGCGTTAGTCCCCATTTTTATATTATGCTATGACCCACTAGTATTCTTAAATCAGTGGCATCTATTTTTTAAACTATCGTTTCAGGTATTGAAGTCATAAAATTGAAACTTTTAGTTCTGTGACCCAATTTGCAGCTATTTTACCAAAGACTATGTTAATGGCTGGTATAAATTTTTGAATTGGCTGTACAAGAATATTGCGTTTTCTTTTAGAGAAGATAAAAGATTTATATTTTTAGAGAAGACTGAATCAAGCAAATTAATTTTCACATAACAGGATGCATTTAAATTTCCCAATTAATGGAATTGATAAAATAAGTTTCAAATACTCGGTTAAGTGCTTGATCCAAAAGTCTGTGAGGTGTTCTTTCTGCCTCTGCTAGTGCTGACTGAATTTATTTCGTGGTCAATTGAAAAATCTGTGTGGGGTGCTATGCATGTGGTGGTTTTAAAGGTTCTAAATAATGTCATCTTGGATGGTTTAGAAGAATATTTTATACGAAAAAGATTTGACAATATCTTTCAATGTTTTTATCGTTCAGGATGCCAATTTTTTTTGGTACCTTTTGCATTGTGTTTGGTTATGCATTGCATTGTCAAGTCCAGATAGTGACATGACACTTTGACACTGCTTTTTTGATAGATGTTAAAATATACTGTGAAATATAATAATGTAATGTAAGTGAACTAACAGCGTAGATTTTTTTATAGTTACACTGTTATTGGATTGAAACTGAGAATACATGTTGATAACTGTTGAACAAAATATGTAAGGAAAAATTAAGGTCATCATGAGCATTTCCAATTTGATATAATTGAACAAGCAATTCAGTCCTTAAAATGATTTTTTATATCCGGAAGTTCAGTATATCAATAATGGGTCTAGTTTATGTTATTTTGTTCCTTTACTCTCTCCTCCCCATATACATAAAGGTTTCTCATTGCTAAATTCGCTACTTATTGGCCAGGTATGTTAATGTGTTGGCCATTATTCCTCCAATTTAAGTTATATATTTTGAGATTTTGTTTTGTGGTTCATTAATAGTTTTAAGGCTTAGTAGTTTTTATCTTTGAGTGTTACAATGAGAAAGCATTAGAGTGAATCCATGTGTTACACAGATAAGCTATGTTAACTTTACCCTATTTACTATATTTACATTACACTATCAAGCCATAACTATTTATATACATAATTTCTAATGGTATCTATTATTAACATCTTATTCTTGTATTTGTTTTAGAGAATATTTTGAAGATGTAGATCAAACCTGGGAGAACTTTGAAAAGACACTATGGGGACATGTTTCCAATTTCTATAAACTTTCTAAAGAAAGGTTTGTGCCATGTCTTGAATATGAACATATCAAATTATGTTGCATATTGTTTTACTATGAATCTGCTTGAACTTTTATCATTTGAGTGCTAATTAAGTTTCGATTTGAGTATTATGTTCGTTAAATTATACATTTGATCCATATCCTTTTCCTTTAGCACTCGTTGAGATCCTTGTTATTCCTCCTATATTAGTCCACGCTTCGGATGTCCAACCCTAAGTGTGAGAAGATGTGTTGAGAATCCTACATTGACCAGAGATACGGCCTAGGTAGCTTATATAAGGCTTGGGCAATCCTCACCTTTCAAGTTCGTTTAATGAGGCGACTTAGGCCTCAAGTCCAAATTCTAAAATCGTAACAGAGCCTATTCTAGATCGGTTAGTTATTCCTCCCTTTCTGGGCGTGAAATGTTGTGTTAAGATCCTTGTTATTCCTCCTCATTAGTCCAAACTTTAGATATATAATTCTTAGCATGGTTGGGTGTGTTAAGATTCCCACATCAACTAGGATACAGATTATGTAGCCTTTATAAGGCTTAACAATCCACACTGGTTATGTGGAGTGAGTTAGTTCTTAAGTCCGAATTCTAAAAGCACTTTTTGATTCATTGCAATATTAAACATGAAGTTATATAATGTGATTATGGTATAATCAACAATTCTCTCCTTTATTTTAATCATGTTATTTTATTTTATTTTCCTTTCTGTTTGCAGCCCACAGACTTTGGTTCGTGCTTTACGGTATGTTGCTGATAGACAATTGCATTTTCCTTTAAATTTTTCCATTTCTTATTCCTTTATGGTATCTTTATTTAAAGGGTCGGTTGTACGATTGGAATTTCTAAACTCAATGTAATCTTGTTTTTGTTGTGTTTTACCTATTCTAGGGTTGTTGAAATGCAAGAAATCCTTGATCAACAGGTCGCAGAGGAAGCAGCTGAGGCTGAAGGGGATGGTGCAATGGCACCGGTCGCAAACCCTCATCAAAGTGCCATGTATGTTATAGTAATTTGAATTGAGTTCCATTATCCTAGATGCGTTGCGAATCTTGTGATCTTAAAAATCTTTAATAATGGAATCAACAACCTTAGCTGCCATCTTACGCATGATCTGCTTGATAGTGTGCTGTAGTTTCTCTTGTTATATCTGTAAGAGGATTTCTTATCATCTTTTCACATACCTCTTTCTTTCCATACTTTAATAAATTTATTTTATTTTCCAAAACAAAGGCAGAGATCCATTAAAATAACTTGGAGACTAATATTGGAAGGATCATTACTTTCATTAAGATAATCAAAATATTTCATTTTCTTACTAGGGATTTCTCAAAATATATATTTGTATTTTTATTCCTGTTGATTCAGAGTGTAGGAAATTATGAAAACTGAAAATGATTTAATTGATCAGTTATTCTGGATGATGGATTGTATCTATACATGGAACTTCTCTGTTACAACTATCACTAAATAACTGATTCAGTTACTGACAGCTGTGTTAGTAACTGAATTGCCGAATCTAACTACTTTGTTGACTGACAAAAAAAGATTTCAGGTCTTGTGATAGTACCAGTAGCATCTGAGCAATAGTCTGCTCCCTGTTTAGGCAATTTGCAACTTCCAGTCATTGGAAAAGAGATGCTTTTGGCCTCTACCTCGTTAGATCTTTTCTAGCAAGTTCGATATGTATTTATATTCATTGGCCATGTAGGAGAGAGCTATCCTTGACATGCTTAACCTCAATACCCAAAAAGTAGTCAAGTTCTCCGAGTGGCTTGAAAGCAATATTAGAGTGCCATTGGGCGTGTAAGATGCTGAATGTGTGCTGAATAGAGTTGTCTGTGAGACTGTGACAATTATATCAAATTATCAACATATACAAGCATGTAGATAATATAAAAGATTTGCAGTAAATGAACATAGATGGGTAACATTTACTGGCTGGAACCCGAGTGTGAGCAGGGCATTTTTTAGCCTTTTAAGTTTCAAATCAGGTCATTGGAGTCAGTTAAAGGCCCTATAGAGCCTTATGCAATCTACAAACTAGGTTTTTATGTAGATGCTTCAAACCCTTGAGGATGCTCCATATACACTTCATATAAAATCCCATACAATAAAGCATTATTCACATCCAGTTGGCTTAGAGGCCAATTATGAGTTGGTGCCTCTTAGAATTTGGGCTTATGGCCCAACTAAATACCAAAAATTCAGTTATTTAGGTGAGAGTTTCCCGAGTCTTCTAAGCTCTATTTACTATTTAGGCCATATCTCTAGGTGATGTGGAACTTTTGCACATGCCCAGTGCTAAGGAACTGGAGCGTGAACAATGCGGCAATAGATCTAGAATAGACTTTGATACTATCTTATAATTCGAATTTAAGGCCTTACTCAACCTTAGAAAACCAGTTTGTATGGTGAGGACTGCCAAGTTTATAAGCATCCCAGTGTGTGGCAGTAGTTGTGAAAACATTATGCCTGCGTGTTTTGTTTTATGAGACTTATGCCTGACAGCCTGAAGTTTTATTGTGGATATTCCCCATCATTATAATCTCTTTTAGAGTCATTCTGGTATGGGAGCAAAAATGAGTGAAAGTTCAAAGATAATTTTCCCGTACAATTTATTGATAAAACTAATCCAGGAATTTTCCCCCCATTTCCTAATTGTTCTGTAAAGGAAAAGTTCTCTCCTTTCCCCCTCTGTCATTACTTGATTTTGTTTATGCTAATGAATCACAGAAAACCTACAAGTGCAATGGCTCCTTCAAAAAATTTAACACAACAAAAATTGAAGGTTCAGGGGAAAGGCTATAAGGATAAGTGCTACGAGCAAATTAGGAAGACTGTTGAAGGACGGTTTAACAAACTTTTAAATGAGGTAGGTCACTAGGTCTTACTGCTCTACTCATTCTCCAGTTCTCCTGCTGCAAAAAATGCAGACACTTGTGTTTTCTCAAACTCACACCTGCATAACTCATCAGTATTGCTATTCTGCAAGCAACTTATTTCAATTTCATTTATGTATCAGCTGGTGTTTGAGGACCTGAAAGCAGCTTTAGAGGAAGCTCGAGTGGTATGTTAGACTGATTTAATTTAAGCTTCTGAGCTATTTACTGTGCATTTTCCTCACAGTGACTTTTTAATATTATTCCCCTCTCTCCCACCCTATATCAGTTGTTTGTTGTTTTCTTCTTTAGATAGATGAATTATCATGCATGCTTAAGTTTTTATACCCAAAAATGCTATAGTGGAATGGTTGATAGCAAGATGGCTACTATTCTTAAGATTATAAAATTACCCAAATTAATGACATTCATAATTAACAATCAAAAGTTAAGGTATAACTTTGAACACACAATCACCATCAATATAAACAAGATATAGTTAACAGAGTCCTGCAAAGCGTACACACACACACACAGACCCGTGACAAAGATGGGTTTTTAACCCTTGCATACTATATGCTGCGATAAAATGGGATTAACCACCTTGGATGAAAGTATCAAAGTATACAATATATGGAAAAATTAATTGTATTTTCGACTTACTGAAAACTGTACAAAGAGAGTGAATAAATAAAAATACAGGGTTGATTCTGTACTTCAATGTTGGCCTAAGAATCAGGGAAAAATAGTTCTCCCCATAAATGCTCTAATTAAAAAGGACAATAATAATCACAGAGCCTAAGTGAGGATTGCCACAATTATCTACTCAATACTATCAAAGAAAGTTTTGTGCACTAGGGAAGTTTTTTGACTGTAAAATGATATTAACAGTGATTAAGTGAGGATTGATTGTAGGTGATTGTTTGAATATTTGAAGAAGGGGTGATTTGTTGACAAATATAGCACTCTATACCGCCATACTTTCGGTAGCTCAGATCATTGCTAGTCTTATTGCTGTTTGGTAGACCTCCCTCTCATTTAAAAACAAAATATTTTATTTCCTGATATTCATGTCTGTTGTCAAAATCTTTTCTTAATCATTCTTTCTCATATTCGTAGAACGGATCGTGAGCCTAATCTTTCTCTAAATAGTAACAAATTCCAAAAAGCCTGTTAGGCTGTTACAGTAGTCTCTTTAAAACCCAAAATTCTATTAAATTTTAATGTTTCAGAGATCATTTTCGAGAGTAATTTAGGTATCTTACATGTACTTTATGTGTTTAATATAAACCTTGCTCATTCTGAAAGAAAAAAAAAAAAAAAAACCGAGTGGAACTCTGCTGTTTCTTGTATGTCGCGAGCCAGGCTCCTCTGCACAACCAATTCTCTTCTCTGATGTCTTTCCATCCAGAACATGTGTTTCCCGGCCAAAACATGGGGCTTCCCGGAAAAACCCAGTTGCCGTTGCTCTGTTTTCCCCTTCTCTTGCGAAATGTTTCTGGGATATTCTGTTTTTCATACGATCACTGTCAAGAAGGTTAGGAAGCCATCTCTTGTCTGCTTCTCATTCGTTTATACTCTTTTTGTGTATTTTCTTGCTTCTGAATTGCTAAATTCATGTTAACTTTAAAAATTTATTTTCATTTCTGAATCCATGCACTGTTTTTCTGTTCCATTGTTATGCTTAATTTCTATTCCAGTGAGCCTCTGTTTTTCCTCCTCTTGTTTGACCCAGTCTTTTTTTCCTATGTTCACTGTCCAACAGGTTTGGAAATCTAGTGTCTTGTCCCCCCTCTTTCTATTTTCTTCTCTTTTTCTGTGCTTTTTTTTTTCCTGTCCAGTAAGTTTGAAATTTACGTAGTTTTAGCATTATTTTAATTTGAGCTTTTACACACATACAAGACAGTCACTCACATATAGTATTAATTATTTAATCTGTATAAAAAAAATAATATTAACAGTCATCCCGATATGTGCTATCAATTTACGTAGTTTTAGCATTATTTTAATTTGAGCTTTTACACACATACAAGACAGTCACTCACATATAGTATTAATTATTTAATCTGTATAAAAAAAATAATATTAACAGTCATCCCGATATGTGCTATCATGCTATAGCGGGCTCCATAGATTCCTAAATTCTTAAGAGTCGTGCCAAAGTGCTGACCCACTACAAATACATTTTCCAATTAAGGTGATATATTTGGGAGTGAATCACCATTTTGGTCCTCAAAGGAATAGGACTATGATACTCCCCCACCCCCACCCACCCACCTTCATAAATTTTAATGCTGAGTCCCATCCAGAATCTGTTTGAAGCTGTCAGTCATACAGATGAAATGCCGGAACCCATGTATAACTTAATATACTTGTATTCATGAGTTGACATTTTACACTGCAGAAAACTTTTATTCTATCATTTAATACCATTTCTAGCTTTCTGCATTGAGATCCAGTTTTGTTACCTGTTACTGATTACTGCTGGAACCTTGTTTCTTTTGTGGTATATAGATTGGGGAGGAACTTGGAGATATCTATGACTATGTGGCCCCCTGCTTTCCTCCAAGGTTATTTTTGAATTTACTACCTTTTTATCTTCTCTGCTTTAGGACAGGGTTTCTTCTGATTAATAATCTCATTATAAGATTTGGTTTGCTTCCTTGTATAATTTCTTTTCTTTTTTAGGTATGGTATGTGTTTTGTGTATAATATACAGTTTCTATATTATCAAGGTTCTTTATATATCTTTTATTAAATTTCTGTCTCAGTAGACTTTGTTAAATACATATGAGTGCTTAGTAGAAGAGATGCTACACATCGATAAAGAATATTTTACTAGGTACTCTGAATGATTGTAACTGTAAACTCATAAGCTTATTCTACACCTCTATACTAATAATTGAACAGTAAGAGAACTCTTGTACCTTTCATATTTGATTCATGCACTATGAGTAACTAATTGGTTAAGTGAAAATCAATTTCCTTTTTCTCCAATTTACCCTTAACACTTCCCCTCAAATCAAAATCTAGGTTTATATCATGTAATAAAAATAGAGACCCATGATAAAATAGACCCAAAATAAAAATCAATTCATCAATCAATGAACTTAGGCAACAGGTACTGGTAGGTAGCTCTTCGAACTCTTGTACCCTTCATATTCCATTCTGTCTGAATGCATTTTACTTAATCTAAGGAAGTGATTGCTTGTAGCGGGTTTCTTTATGCACATATTCTGTTTGTTCTAATTTTGTTTTTTAACTCTGGCAGATATGAAATATTCCAACTAATGGTAAATCTGTACACTGAGAGGTTTATTCAGATGCTAAGGTTGCTTAGTGACAGGGCAAATGAGTTAACAAATATTGAGATATTAAAGGTATTTTACTATAGTTTTTATTTATGTATAATTTATTACTATCCGTCATATGCTCGGAATGTCATTTTCTCCTTAGATGAAGGTGATCCAACCATGCATTTTTCTTAGCATTTGGGAACGAAATTACTAGCTTTCTAATTCATTATATTACAGACAATGGTGTGATACTGTGATGTGTTAGGAGCTGCCAATGGAAATAAGATAAAGAAAAAAATGATTTTATTTGCTGACTGAAAAGAACAGAAGACATAAAATATCTCTCCTCCAAGGATTTTCTCCGCTAACAAAGGGTTTACCCTCCACAACTGGGCACTTGCCTGGTCATATATCAAATTACATTCCTTCAAATTTCCTCCTATTAATATATCTCACTAGTCCCCTCTAACTAACTACCTATTTTAATTTTCACTGCTCAAAATAACTACTTTGTCTTTCCCTTATTGTTCCAAGTATATCCTTTTGTCCTTATAATACCACCCTTGGGCTGAATCTGCTGTTTCATAATTTCTTTAATACTTTAATCACTGAGTTAAAATCAGCGTTTTCTTTTTCTATTTTATTACTGGAGTTTGGTATAATTCCTTGGTACGTGTAGATTTTTCATCGCAACATTTCTTTTTCCCCTTCCATTTTCTTTTTCTCCCCCTATTTTTTTTTATGGGAAAAGATACACTTATTTTTTTTGGTCTCAAGTAGGTAACTGGTTGGGTGGTTGAATACCAAGACAACCTGATTGGCCTTGGTGTTGACGAGTCTCTAGCCCAAGTGTGCTCCGAGAGTGGTGCAATGGATCCTCTTATGAATTCTTATGTTGAGCGAATGCAAGCTACAACAAGGGTAATCCTAGCTATCTTGTTTATGCATTTAGCTTTGGTAATCTATGATGTTCCTTGGATGATTTATTTATCTCATGAAGCTTTGTTCTTAATGTTTTCTAGAAATGGTACTTGAATATTTTGGAAGCAGATAAAACACAGCCCCCAAAGAAAACTGAAGATGGGAAGCTATACACTCCAGCTGCTGTTGATCTATTCAGGATACTAGGAGAGCAAGTTCAAATTGTTCGAGATAATAGCACTGATGTCATGTTATACCGAATTTCCTTGGCAACCATTCAGGTAACGTCAGATAAAATATAGATGTAACTGCTGGAAAATCTGCCTTAATTGCTGCCACCATGGGGTCTTTTATTGGGCCACTCCGTTTACCTAAAATGCAATGGTATAACTCCTTTAGTGTACTGTTTAGGGGGCGGGTTTAGTCCCACATTTCGTATTTGTAATGTTTATAAGGATTGGGCAGTCCTCACTTGCAAGCCGGTTTTGTGGGGTGAGTAAATCTGAATTCTAATAGTGCATTAGAACCTCTTATTAGATCTGTTGTTAGGCGGCCTGTATCCTCCAAGGACCGTTGGGCATGGGAGTGAGAGGGGGTTGGAAATCTGCTTCCTTTGTAGCCACCTCTGTAGTATGCTATTCGACCACTTCTTCTGCCTTCATTTGCAATGGTACAACACCTTTGTATATTATTAATTAAAGTGATTTAGTCCTGCATCGCCTAGAAAAATATAGAGTTTCAGAGAGCTAGAGAGAATCTAGAAACTGAGTTAGATGTATATTGATTTTCTGATTCTCTAATTAGAGGGGATGTACTCTATTATGTTATAGTCTTTGTAATACTTATAATGAGTTACGCCCTCTAATTAGTTTATGATACTATGTTATTTTACAGGTGATGATTGATTTTCAAGCAGCTGAAAAGAAGAGACTTGGAGAACCAGCTTCTGAGATTGGTCTGGAACCTTTATGTGCTATGGTTAGTATATTTTTCTAGTAAGTGTCGGCTTTTTATTTCAACGCAAGATGACTATTTCCACGGGTATTTTCTGTTGACATAAGGTGCAATTGAATGTTTTATTTAGATAAATAATAATTTGCGCTGCTATGATCTTGCAATGGAGCTAAGTAATAGTACCATAGAAGCCCTTCCACAGAACTATGCAGAGCAGGTCTGGAGCTTTTGTTTTTGTTTTTTTTCCTAGTTTCGTTGCTTTTTTAAACGTTGCTTTGATGACATATATTTTTTTAATACATTTTAAGTGAAACTCGCATAATTCTGTTGTTGTAACTGCGATGGTAGTGAAACGGAAGCAAAACCCTGAATTAGTTATGGTTAGTATTCAGAGGGAGGGGGAAAGGGTGAGAGGTGGAGGGGTGGCTGGGTAAGAGCAGTGAGGGAAGAAGGGAGAAATTATGAGTTGTATATTGAAAACCATCTATAACTAAAATAGATAAAAAATGATACCCAATGGTTGAAACAAAAGTAGACCAGGCTTAACTGACCCTATCTATGCAAATATGGATATAAGTCTTTTGTAGTCAGCTGATGTGTCAAATGTTACGTATGACAGCTGTGACCGACTCAGAGTTGGTGTAAATAAGCACTTTGTTAGTGTAGGATAAGGACAAGTGGACAACTTTATATAGCTGATATCAATGTTGTTAAATAGCGGCTATAGCGTAGCGGAATTTGAATAAGTCGGTATTGTTCCGCGATCTGCTATTTAGTATAAAATGTTGTCAAATAGAGGCTATTGCGTAGCGATATTTGAATAAACCGCTATTTTCCGCGATCCGCAATTGACAACATTGCTGATATCATCATCTGTATACAACAGCAATTCAATTGCAATAAACATATAAATTCATCTCTTTCTCTTCTCAGGCTCCCGATTCTCTCTCTTACACTAATAGAATAAACAAGAATAACCACTTCCTAGATAATCAGAAACTTAGAATAACATAGTAACAGATAACAGCTTCTTTAATAGAGACAGATTACTGAATCTATTATTTCTTATTTATTCCTCCTAGAGTAGACTCTCCAAACCTTGGGCCCACTACTCTACCTTATTAGTTGGGCTCTGTCTGAAACTTGTATTGCCCATCAGCTCGATGTGATCCTTGTAGTAAGGTAATATTAGTGCCATGCGATTTCACTTATTCTTTTTATGGTCTTTTTACACATTGTCTGTTTCTTTTTAGGTTAATTTTGAAGATACCTGTAAGGGGTTTCTCGAGGTAGCTAAGGTAAGACACAGTGTGCAAGTTTCTGTATCGTAATTGATACTGTAATTTATTATTATTATTATTATTATTATTATTATTATTATTATTATTATTTTCATTTATTACTTGATGTGTTTTTCCATAGTTTCCTTATATGGATTAGATAGGATTTTCACTATTTTTAATTCCTAAACTGTAGTGATTCCATGTGATCTTAAGTGTTTCCATGTGATTCAAATATTGAGATCACATGGTATGGAAACCAGTTAAGTCATATTTTTATTGAAAATGAAATTAAATTTAGTGGAAGTATGAGATGTCTATGAATCTAATTTTAATTATAGAGCCAATTATGTTGACATAATTAATATTCCTGATAGATTTCATCTCTTCCTTTTTTTTTTATAAACAAATGTTAGAATTTGGTCTTAAACTTAACAAAACCCCCAAAATCATTTGTAAGGTGAGGACTGTCAAGCCTTCTAAGCACTACAAAAGCCATAACTCAGAAATATGGGACTACACCCACCCCCTTACCCCAGCACAATGAAGTTGTTGGAGGTTGATATGAAGGCAACCCAAATTTGCTGCCATTAAGGTGGCTAGGGTGGATTTCTATTAAAGCAAAATTTTCAACAATAAATATATTTACTGAAACAAATTTGAAGGATCCCCGACATACGAGTGAAATAGATTAAAAGAAAAAGAAAAAGAAAGCATCTGTTGAAAAAAAGATAATAGAGACTACATTATACATACTTTGAAATCGATATTTATTTGATATACTTGATGATGTATGGTTCACTGGTTGTTACAAAAGACAAAGCACACCTTATTTGTATTTTATATTAATACTAGACTCCAAATTATAATTAAATAAAGAAAGAAATTGTGAAATATGATGAAACATGGAAAGTGATCCGGACCGGAGATTGGAGATGGCCGGAGATAGGCACAAACAGTGGTAACGGAACAGACAACAATCCTAAGGAATAATCCAAAATATTCTAAATTACTACGATACGATCAACATCGTGAGATATTTTTCATAAGTGTGAAGGAACTTTTGTGTAGCTGTGTTTACAGATGACAGAGTTATGTAGGGAAAATATGACTTTTTCAATATATATATACCCTTATAATTTTGTCTTAAATGTTGTAAAAATATTTTTAGCATATTGTAATTACGTAAGTTGTAAATATACAATTATAAAATTTTGTTTGCTAAGTATTGTGTAAAATATTGTGGAGCAAGGATCTGTTATGAATCTGCTACAATTTAGTCATAGAGAAAGGGGAATAAGGAACCGCCTGAACAAAAGAATGAAACAGAAACAACCAAGAAAAAACAGAAAATCTATGTAACAAAGCTTTCAAATCCTTGAACATATTCATTAATGAATCCTTACCAAATGGTCATGTGCTTTTACACCAAATAGACAGCTAAAGCCTAATCTTATCCTGAATCAGGTGGTATGATAAAGAAACAACCTTAAAATTATGAGAGTTCCTCTCCAACCAAATGCACTACACTGTAATTTGCACTTTGCCTAATATTTTTTGACTACATTGCATTCCCTTTGTCCCACAATAAGTGTTCCATTTGCATAAGAAATTTGTCTCGAAACGTATATTATTTTCAGCTTTCAATGTAATAATATTAATTACTTTTTTCTAATTGTCCTCTCTAAATAATTAGTAATATTATAAGTAATTAGTTACATTATGTGCATCACTCTCAAATCATTATATTCCACTTTTCCTTTATGACAATGATAAATACATCAATGTTTAATAAGGATAATTTAGTAAAGATGGTCCGCAAGAACCTTAGTAATAATATTGAATTGAAAATTAGCTAAGGCTATAGGACAATATTGGTCAATTCGTTCCACCTAAGGGATTTTAGGGATGAACACAACAACGTTGGAGTTAAGATCAGGGATCATCCAACCTGTTTTGAAGAATTGAAGGATAGAATTGAAAACATCCTGACCAATAATATCGCAATAAGTATGGTAAAAGTGACGACCCAAATCCATCATTGCCCGGAACGCTATTACCATTCATATCAAAAACAACATTTTTCACTTCATCCATAGTAGGCTAATTCATTTGCAAATGTGTTCTATTTTTCCTGGTGCACATTTTTTTTGCCATTGTTGTTAATCAAACAGTCAAATGTGTGCACAATGTTTTCCATATTGCTTTTATATCCAATAATGATCATGGCTCATGAATTCATTCTGCAAAAAGGGAAACAGAAAATATGGATCCATAATACAATTACTTGAAGATCTCTTGTGTTGAAAAGTGTTAGCATGCCTGTCTGTTATGTTCGTCTGTTGGTTATTCACTCACCAGCACGTTTATGCTTTGTTTAGAGAATATTTTACTTCACATTCTTATTATTAGAATAATGTTGTTCACTGCATTTACCATTTTGATGATATATGATTGTTGGAAGAGATGAATTCTGATAATTTGAATATTGTTGGGGATAGGAAGCCGTGCATCAAACTGTAAGTGTAATATTTGAAGATCCTGGTGTCCAGGAGTTGCTTGTCAAACTATACCATAAAGGTAAAGAAATTTTCTCCATCACCTAGCTGGTTTCTTATGTAGGTTTATGTTCATAGTTTATTTGAGGGTGAGGGTAAATCCTTATTATTGAACTATATTCTTTTGCTGTACTGATTTCTTCTACTTGAATAAGAAATGTGTTGCCTAGAACATTATGTTATTATAGGCTGTAAACTATTGTTTAAGTAGAGGTGGCAGTAGAATTCATTAATCCACATCCAATGCATCCATTTAATTATATGGATTGTTAGTGATCCATCCACATTTTTTTTTCCTAAATCTAATGGGTTACCTAAAATAATAACACAAAATCCATTGGATTAAAAGTAAAATATAAAAAGTATTCATTTTCTTATATTTTAATTTTTAAAATTTAATAAAATAATATTTTTTGAAAAATTTGATGAGGTCTCACTGGGGCAGCTGTCCTTGGTGGAGCCCCTTGATCGATGGTGGGATGTCAAAGGAGCTCTGGTGCCCACAAATTTAGAAAAAAAAATGTTTTTATTTTACTTTTTTGTAAATAATTTAAACTAATAAAACTCTTCAATGTTTAAATTTTTATTTAGTAAATTATTTAAATCATTTTATGGATGGATTGGATATCCATCCATTAAATATTTTTATTGCATGGATTGAATTATTTTATTAAATAGGATGGTTAGAATTGATTTCTTTTTATGGTATTTCTAACAAAATATTGGATTTTTTTTTAATCTATCAATTATAAACTGTTGTTCACTCCTGTCTTGGAATTTCTGTCTCTTCCTCACTGTTTGTGTTATGCACAAAACTAATCACAAGCTTTTAGCCTCTCACAGTTTCTCTCTTTCTTGGTGAAAATTCTGTTATATCCACGACAAACTTTTTTTTTGGGAAGTCAACCAAATGTTAGATTTGAATTTTTTACTTTTTCTGAAAAAGTTTAGCATATGGAAAACAGTTTTACTTGTATTGTTTTTGGCTGTCAATTTTTACTTTTAAAAAATTCAACTATAGTGATTTAATAGTATATAAAATATAGTTTAAAAACAATTTTTTCATGTGTACTGTGATATTCACATGAGCGGAATATGTTAATTTGTGTGCAAAACAGACACTGAAAAAGCAACTCTACAGCTGGTTAATGTTGTGTTGTTAAAATCCAGTTGCAGTTTCTTTTGCCAAGCAGTTTGGTTCTGTAAATCTGAATCACAGTGCACTGAACTGAACTGAAGATCAAGTTCAGATTGGTTCAGACTAAACGAGCAACATTCTATTCAGTTTTTGTCAAACTGTCTTCCAGTGTAGTTGTGTTTGGTGCGGTTCTCTCTGAGAACCCAACCGCAAACACCCGTAGGTATCCAGCATTACCTTTTTTTTAAAAGCAGCATTACCTTGTTCTATTGCTAATCGTCAATGTAAAAAACTATAACCTTACTGTTTCCTTTTATATATAATCAATCACGTCCTTTATATTTGATTGCATATATAAGAATGGAGTGAGGGGCAGATTAGTAAGTCATTGATTGTAACATTTGACAATTATTTTACTAATTTTATAAAAAAGTGAGTTGATTTTCTTATCTCAGTATTTTTTTTTTTCGTTTGCTTTGCATATATCAGAATGGAGTGAGGGACAGGTTACTGAGTACTTGGTTGCAACATTTGGCGATTATTTTACTGATGTAAAAATGTGAGTTGACTTTCTTATCTCAGTAAGTTTGTTTTGTTTAGTTCTCCCACATGTGCCATATTCTCTAAGTTTTTGGCTCTGGCCTCTATGATGAAACCGGTAATCCTGAAAGCTTTATCGTAGAATTTGGGTTTAAAGTTTAGACCATATTCAACTCCAAAAGGTAACTCAAACAGGAAGTATTTTAACACCCAACCCCAAACTGGAGGACAAAACCGGAGGGATACAACTCAGAAGCAACACACAGAATCAGTAAACCCACGCCAACAGTTGAACAACAAATCACACAAACAAGTCATTGCTCCTTTGTTTACCATCCTCATTCCTCAAACACTTAAACATGCTCCTCAAGTCTTCAAGATTCTTCTTCTCCATTCATTGATTTGACCATGAGTGGCTCCTAGGATCTTTGAGCTCTGATACCATTTGGTAGAACTGATCAGAACTGTATAATATGTGATTTTTGTGTTTCTTGTGTCTCTAATGAGATCACACACCTTCCTATTTATAATGATGCTGCAATAATTACATTCAATGCCTTGGAAATTGTGTTGACTAGGGCTACTAACAATTAGCCTAGGATGTTGCACAATCGAGGAATTATTAAAACATACACTGAATTTTAACACTCCCCCTCAAGCTAAAGCTTACTATGCTTTAAGCTTGTTACATCAAAACATTTTATCACAAAACAAATGAAACTAAGTTTGACTATTGTTGGACTAGTTTGAAAAGAGAAGGCACCATTAATGATTCATGTGTGAAAGAGTCACCACTGAATTGATCATCGGTGGGAATAAAACGCGTCACTAATATGATTCATATGTGGGAATAGAGTCACCACCGGATTGATCGTTAGTGGAGATAAAAGGCGCCACTAATATGATTCATATGTGGGAATACAGTCGCCACCGGATTGATCGTCGGTGGGAATAAAATGATTGTCTGAGCAAATGGTAACTTGTCCTTGAAACTAAGTTCTCACAACAGCAGATACAATGCGGAACGAAGAGTTGAAAAATAAGAGGTTGCTGAAAAATCACCACATCATGAAAAGACCTGCAGAAGGGGGCCGGAGACAGGTGTATGCGTTCTCACGCGAGATTTGGTGGAGGCGCGTGGGACCCATACATAGAGAAGACGGACGCGCGTGACAGCGTGTGCAATGTTGGTTGGCGACGGGAAAAGCACCGTCGTGCTGGCTGGAGGATTGCGCAGCGGTGTTTGTTGATTTTCGATGCGCACTAGAAAAGGGGCAGCTGGTGTTGGCACAGCTGTAACAAAGTAAAAAAATAGAACAAAACAGTGAAAGCTGGTGTAAAGCACAGCTGTGTTTGAAAGAAAAAAGAAAGTCACTGGAAAAACACACAGTGAAGGCGGTGCTTTTGAGGCCAGCTGTAGCGTCATGGCTGGTTGCTAGAAAGGCAGCCGGAGTTGATGGTGACAGATGACTGTATGAAGCCAAAAAATTGAAAGATTGAAAAAGGTGGTGCTGCCAGCGGCATTTGCCGCCGCCGGTAGCGGTAGTGAAGCACAAAGATGAGTCACATAATTAGAACCTGCTCTGATACCATGTAAAATATGTGATTTTTGTGTTTCTTGTGTCTCTAATGAGATCGCGTACTTCCTATTTATAATGATGATGCAATAATTACATTCAATGCCTAGGAAATTGGATTGACTAAGGCTACTAACAATTAGCCTAGGATGTTGCACAATCAAGGAATAATTAAAACATACACTGAATTTTAACAAGAACTAAAGAACAGAAATAGGAATTTTATTGGTGGAACCCCCAAAGGCCTAGTTCAATATCAGAATGATTCAAGAACAGAGATGAAGAATTTGTTAAAGCTGCAACCCACACATGTATTTAAGAAACCTAGTTCTTACCTTTCCCTACCAATGTCCTCACAATTCTAGTTCACTCTACCTTTCTACCTGTTATCCATTTATTACACGGTACAAGTAATATGAAAAATCAGCCTAATTCTAAATAAATGCGAAAATGGGTGATGGTTGTCAGGATTTGAATATACACTGCCTAAATGATCATTCCCATGTGACAGAAGTGGAGCAGGGTTGAAGAGACTAGTTCAGTGTCCAATCACAAAATTTGAGTGAGGGAGCAAATTGCAGCTCAAAATAAGAAACTGAATTTTTGGTAGTCATGTTAAAGTTAACAAATTATAGCCATTTTATGTAAATAACATCAATGAAAGAAAATGAATGTATCTCTTTTGGAGTAATTTGATCCCTCTTTAGTTTATTATGGAAAACTAATAGTTTCAACTTCCCTTATATTCAAGGTACATTGAAGAAAGATCTTTTAGGAGATTTGTTGAAGCTTGCCTTGAGGAAACGGTGGTTGTTTATGTTGACCGTCTTTTAACACAGGTTAGCTCTCAATAAAACAATAGTCAGTTCTTATTTATGGCAAAATTAACCATATATTCTTCCATAACAGTTTTTTCTGTTCATTTGACTTTTGACTTAATTAAATGTCTCAATTGTAATTTTAATTGCAGAAAAACTACATCAAGGAAGAAACTATTGAACGGATGAGGCTAGATGAGGAGGTCATCATGGACTTTTTTAGGGAACATATCAGTGTTTCTGTAAGTTCCCTTTCAGACATTTTGTCACTCTAGTCCTCTTAATCGTAATGTGAATATTATGCTAGTCCCAAAGCAATATGTTATTAGCAATTTGTTATGTAGTCCTCTAATCTTGGCATGCTGATCCCAAGTTTCTTACTCTAATTTCCTTGACATTCTGGATTAGAAAGTTGAAAACAGAGTGAGTATACTTAGCGACTTGAGGGAACTTGCTTCAGCAGAGAGCCTGGATACCTTCACACTCATCTATACAAATATTCTCGAACATCAACCCGACTGTCCGGTAAGACTATGCCCAATATGATTTAAATAATTTATTTAATTCGATGCTTCTCATTTGCAAATTGAAGTTTTTGTTCTTGTTGCAATAAAAATGAAATATTGACTTTGAAAAGGCTTTTGATATGAGATTAAGCAATTATTGAAATAATAGCTTTGAAAAGGCTATATATTATATGATTTACAGTGAATGGAGATATCTACTTTGAGTTGACCTGGTTGATGAATCTGTGTTTTTATATCTCATTGTAGTCTGAAGTTGTGGAGAAACTTGTTGGTCTACGAGAAGGAATTCCTCGGAAGGATGCCAAGGAGGTAAATAAAATTTGGGGTTTATTCTGCTTAACATTGAACTCAAGAAATACCTTCACGGCATAAGAATATGACAGCATTTATTTGGATATGTTTTATGACCTACTGACTACAGGAAATTTTAGATGTTCCTGTTTTCAGTGCTTGAAAAATTCTTGAGATAGTTCCTTAACTATACAATCAATAATTAAAGGTGGTCTGTATAAATTTAACATCGAACTTAATTTCTATAGGCATCATTTTCCCAGAACCAGATATAAGGGGAAGAAGGAAATAGATATAATATATTTGTCTAATTTAATCATTAACTGAGGTATTTGCCGGAGAAATTTTCAGGTTATTGACTTTGGAACTCACGATGTTATTCTTGTTGATCAGGTCATACAAGAGTGCAAAGACATATATGAAAATTCTCTTGTTGATGGAAGACCTCCAAAGACAGGTTTTGTTTTTTCACGAGTGAAGTGCTTAAATGTTTCCAAGGGTGGACTTTGGCGTAAACTCACTTAAAGTCATGATTCCTTCACTCACAAGGTCAATGAATTAGCTTATGGTTCATTTGACCAGCTTATAAGAATAAGATTGTTTGAACAAAAAGATGTTTTTGGTAAAGAAACTTGTTACTCTGATTTAGATCTTTTTTTGGGATAGCATTTCATCTTATGGTTCTTATATTTTCCCCTTTAATGTATTTATGAAGAAAAGTAAACAAACTCTCCCTACGCATTTTCGTCATTCAGTTACATGGTTGCTTTAAATGAATATTGCTAATAGTCTCAAAACTAGTATACACTCATGTATATACGATGATGTCTAGTTTCCTCTCATGTTAATCAATGCATATTTTGTCAAAACAATATACGTATAAGAAAAAGGGAAATACACGGTCAGTGTAAATTAGTTTTACACTGACATCTAATAAAAATGAAGGATGTGGTAGTTATTTTAAAAAAAATAGTTTTACACCATCAACGTATAACCATTGAACTCATAAAAATAAGTAAACACGATCTTTTGTGTAATTGTATATTCTTCAGTTAAGTCAACAAGTAATTTTACTAAACATTTTAATTATAATTAGTTAGTTTTTCAAGTATCAATTTTAAGTTATCAGCAAGTTTTTAAGGTTAAGTTATTAGGGAGGCCTTTGAATTATTTGAAGATTTTAAATAGGTCTTTTGAACTAATTTTTTTTGCAATTGAACCTCTAAACATATCAATAGTTTAAATTTAGTTTCTCGATCTATTTTTTAAATTAGGTCCTTGAATTTTTGAATAATATGTTATTGGATATAGTTTATGTTAGGGGTAAAAGCCAAATTATATTATCCAGTAGGAAACATGTATAATTTTTTAAAAGAAAAGTGAGAAGTTGAATAGTGTCCCACTTCAAGTGAATATTTGCACAAAAATTATGGTTAATGAACAAATTATGTATACTCAAACACTTGATAATCATGTGTGTTTTTGTGTGGATAATTATGTATATTTTCACGTCTAAAAATTATAGTGAATGATGTTTAAAATTGTGATTAATTGTGTTTAGTGGACAGTTTGAGTTGTTTATCGTTTTTATATTTATTAACAATCTATTAAATGTAATTAGCCACATATTTAAATTGTATTATATATGATGTCAAAATTTGATATCAAATTTGTGTCAAAATTATACAATTTTTCTGGAAAACAATAATTATGTCTTAATGGTGTCAAAACAAATATTAAAAAAAATAATTAAGTCTTAATAGAATGAACATATCTAACATATTGTTAGCTATTTTATATCAATGCAGTTTTCTGTTAGTAGCAATTGACATTTTATAACGGCCTAACCTTCATATTGTTCTAACACCTATATAAGGCAAGTTAGCCTAATCAATACACAAGTTGGTTAATACTTTCAGTCTTAACAAGTGGTGGCTCTTATTTTGCTTCGAAAAAGGGAGGAGAGAAACACGAGTGTGAGTTTTCTAAGAGAAATTGTAGCCTCTTGATGTCAATCACGGTTGAGTTTAAGAATGGAAATTTTGCTCAACCTACGATTCCAAGATTTGATAGATACTATGATCACTAGGCAATGCTAATGTAGAACTTGCAACGATCAAAGGAGTATTGGAGCATTGTAGAAGGTGGAGTTCGTCAACTACTTGAAGCACCAACGACTGAACAAAAGAAAAATGTGGAAGAAAGCAAACTCAAAGAACTTAAAAGGTAGAATTACTTGTTCCAATCAATAGATGAAGCATCTTTGAGACAATTCTTGACAAAGACTCATCAAAGGCTATTTGGGACCCTATGCAACAGAAGTATCAAGTGTCTACGAAGGTGAAGAGAGTTCAATTGCTAGCATTGAGAAGCGATTTTGAGGTTCTTGGCATGAAAGAGGATGAAAAAGTTGATGACTACTTTGCAAGAACTTTCGTTGTAGCTAACAAGATGAAGATCAATGTGAAAGATGGACAAAAGAGTCATGGTAGATAAGATCCTCAAATCAATGGCAATGAAGTTCAATTATGTAGTTTGAGCCATTGAAGAATCAAATAATGTGGAGACCTTGTCTATTGATGAATTGATGAAAAAGGTCTAACCATAATTTTCAAGGAGGATCTATGCAAGGCATCTCATCAGGAGAAGGGCTTGATCATATCTTCAAGAATGATTTCAAACAAGCTCTCTCTTATCATTGCTTCAACCACTGTTCCATCATGCTTGCAGACTGTGTGTAATGATGTAACATACCTATGACATTGTAAGTATGGTCATTTAAGCCTAAAGGGACTAAAGTCATTGGTGCAGAAGAATATGGTGAAGGGGTTGCCAAATTTACAAGATTCAAATCAAGTATATGCATAACATATTGCATGATAGGAAAACAACACAGAAAAAATTCCAAAGACAAGCAATTGGAGATCCTCAGAAATGTTGGAGTTTGTTCATTCTAACATATGTGGTCCTATCACTCCTGAGTCCAACAGTAAAAAGAGGTACATACTCACCTTCATTAATGATTTTAGTAGGGTAGCTTGCGTATATTTCTTTGCAGAAAAGTCTAGTGCACTTGTTTGTTTTAAAAAATTAGAAGTATGGTAGGGAAAATTAGAGGAGTTTAATTCCTTTGAATTAAGCAATTACTGCGATGAACATGGAATTAAGAGGCAACTTACATCAGCCTACCCTCAACAACAAAATGGAGTGGCTGAGAGAACGAATATGACACTTCTAAATATGGTGAGGAGTATGTTGGCAGGTAAAGATGTACAACCTAAAGTTATGAATTGGGCCATTTATGGGTTGAATAGAAGTCCTACAGTTGTTGTTCTAGAGATTACTCCTGAAGAATCATGGAGTCAAGTGAAGCCATATATCCAACACTTTAGAGTATTTGGGTGTGTTGCTCAAACTCATGTCCCAAATGCTCAAAGAAAAAAATTGGATAATAGAAGCACAAAATGTGTCTATTTGGGTGTAAGTGAAGAATCAAAAGCCTATATGTTCTATAATCCCATTTCCAAAAAGATCATAGTTAGCATAGATGTTGTATTCTTAGAAGATAAAAAATGGGATTGGACTAGTGAAGCATACAAAATTAATAAGAGACCTGAAGTGGAAGAAATTGAAGGTGCAGATCTGAGTAACAGTGACATGACAGAGGTCACTGAAAACACATAACTTGATGATGACGCATAAGGAGTTAGTCCCCAAGAAAGAAGTGATTCAAGTCTAAGACAAGAAGAAATTAGGGGAGGACCAATTGAGGCTAATACTGGTTCCAGTAATCCAAACATGAAAGAAGTAAGGGTTAGGAACCCACCTTCACGGTTAGACATATATGAAACTTCCATTGATAACATTAGTCTTGAAGAGGAAGAATTATTGGATTTAGTAGTATTTGGCCCATATGTGAATGAAGACCTTGGTAGGTTATGAAGAGGCAACAAAGATAGAAATGTGGAAAAAGGCTAAAGATGAGGAGATAAATTCCATAGAGGGAAGCAAAACATGGGAGCTCACACCTCATCCAAAATTAGATAAAAGGATAGAAGTGAAATGGATTTACAAGACCAAAGTAAATGAAAAGGGAGAAACAGAGAAGCACAAAGCAAGACTTATTGCTAAGGGCTACTCTAAAAAATATAGCATAGACTTCAAAGAGGTATTTGCACCAGTGGCTAGGTGGGATACCATAAGAAGTATTTTGCGAGTGGCAACCTTAAGGGGATAAAGTGTGTTTCAAACCTTAAGGGGATAAAGTGTGTTTCAATTAGATGTGAAAAGTACATTATTGCATGATAAACTAACTGAAATTGTGTTGATAGAACAACCTCAAGGCTAAAGTGTATAAGCTGCACAAAGCCCTCTATGGTTCGAAGCAGGCACCACGTTCTTGGTACAACAAAATAGAGCAATATTTCATCATAGAAGGCTTCAACAAGTGTCCTCATGAATCCACCTTGTTTGTAAAAGTAGATAAGGATGGAAACTAGCTTATCATCTACTTGTATTTTGATGACTTAATTTTCACAAGAAATTATAGTGCCTTGTTCAAGGTTTTCAAATAGTCTATGATGAAGACCTTTGCCATGAAATGTCTTGGAAAAAATGAGACATTTTCTGATGGAATAGAGGTTGTGCTAAATTGTGAAGGAATATTTGTGTGCCAACAAAGATATGCTACTAAAATTTTGGATAGGTTTGGGATGGCTAAAAAAATGTTGTTAGCAGTCCTATTGTTCCAGGTACAAAACTATCCAAAAATTATAATGGCGATCAAATAGATCCTACTCACTTCAAGCAAATTGCGGGGAGTTTGATATACTTGACTGCAACAAGGCCAAATGTAATGTTTGCAATAGGTTTAATAAGCAAATTAATGGAGAAGCCATGGGAAGCACATCATGGAAGCAAAAAGAATTTTAAGATACTTAAAAGGGACTTTGGTGTTTGGCATACCATACAAGAAAGGGAAACCAACATAATTATTAGCATATTCTGATAGTGATTATGGAGGAGATATAGATGATAGAAAAAGTACTTCAGGCTATGTCTTCATGCTAATGTCTTGGTCATCAAGAACTCGGTCATGTATCTAAGGAGTAAGCATATTGACATTAGATTTTATTTTTTCTGAGAAATCATAGTAAGGAGAGAAATGCAGAGTTGATATATTGTGCATCTCAAGATCAAATTGCAGATGTAATGACAAAACCAGAGTAAGAGATGGTAAAACCATCCAATCATATTTTGATTTCTGAGGAAATTTATTTTTCATCTTTCTTTTGGTCTTTGGGTTTTATACAAGGTTGCATATATATTTACTGTCTCAAAACAAAATAAAAGCATGGATTGAAGTACAAATTTAGCGTCTTGTGATTCCTTTACATCTAATAGTGCTAAACAATGTCTCATGAAATCGTTAAATGTGCGGTGGTCCCACTTAATTTACTTAGGAAAAAATGATCATTAAGTGGACAGTTAAAATATTAAAAATTGTTTTTTTCTTAAATTTCTAATGAAACAAACACCCTTATTCGTGGGTACATATTGGGACGAACCCATCTTTATGGCTGTGTAAGCAATGGCTTACACTTATTTTGAAAAATAACTTTTAATATTTAATACATTGAAAAATAAATTATATGATAAACAAAAAGAATAAATACACTTATTAAGAATATAAAAGTAAAAATTTTATGTTGGAAAGAATAAATTTGAACTTTCATTAGTTGAGTACACATTTTCAATGTATTTTTTATTGTAATATTTCTATCTTTAGATTCTTAACAAATGTTCTTCGGGCACATGACACTTATTAACATTTACTTTTTTATTTAAATGTGTTTGGTGTTTTTATATAATAGTATTTAAATATATTACAATTCCAAAAACAACGTTTAAATGTATTTTTTATTAGTTATTTTGATCTTTAAACATGTTATTAGTTTGTTAATTTAATCATAAAATATATATTTTTTTATTAGTTAATTTGATTTATAAAATTATTAATAAAAGAGACATTTAAAAATCTGTTTAATTGTAATAAATTTTTTAAAAATAATTATTTATTCTTTTTTTTTAATAAATATTATATTGTTGCAACTGTTGAGACAAAATCTCTCTCAAATGATTTTAATGATAACAAAATTACTTAGAGATTATGATTGTGATTAAGGAATAATCTGTGCTCTTGAGTGGATCTATAGTAGAAAACAAGTTATTAATCATAAAGACTAAAAGGATGAACATATGACTCAAAACCATCATATTTGCAAGCTAGAGGATGGGTTGAACCTTTGAGAGGATGGCCTCGTAAAAGCGTAATATACATCCAGCAAAGTAACCATGATTTTTAATCAGGTTAAGATGTCAAAATTGTAACCAAGAATGACCAAATAAAGCATATTATCTAAAGAGGTCAGAAAGTTCATTTGGACTAGTACGAGGATAGGCAATAGTAGTTAGAGGACAGCCAGTACTAGGTAATAGGTTGAACAATTTGTCACATCAATTCTTCATAAGTTGAATTCAACCTAGTACTACACGAATTCAGACGGCTGTAGCTCACATAGTCAAAGAAATAGTCTTTTCATGTCTTGGAGAAAGAAAAAAAAAAGGCTACAAAGGACCAAGTACCTAGGAGGTTTAAACCTCAAGGCTGAGGATGGACTGGAAATGTTCAAGACAGCTGGATGGCAGTTTTGTAATTTCAGCTCAAAGACCATTGGACTCTTTGATGAAACCTCCCTAACGGTCATGAAGTGTTTAACACATGGAAGAGCTGTACAAGAACTCTATAAAAGGCAGCAAGCTCTTGATAATTAAACACACAACAATATTGCAGAAAAAGATCAAGAATCTTAAGTTTATCATAAGCAATATTCATCATCTCTTTATACTTTCTACATTCATACACTAGATCTTTGAAATATCTTTTTAGAAAGTGTTTAAGTAAAGAGAAAGAAATCATACTCATATCACTCTGTAATTTTCAAGTAAGTTGTACTTGAAAATATTTGAAACTCGGTTGTAAGCTTGGTGAAGCTTGAGAATACACAAAGTGTAATCATCCTCGGTGAGAGGTTGATCTGATTGATCTTTAGTGAAATCTCACAAGAGTGTGAGGACTGGACGTAGCCATCTTTGGGTGAACCAGTATAAAAGTTGTGTGTCTATCTCTTTATACTCTTCTTGCATTTATTCTGTTCTTAACTAAAAGTTTGAATTTCCATCCTCAAGTTCGCATCCTCTCAGAGAGGACAGAAATTTAAAAACTCTTTAAAATATTTTTAAACGCCAAAATCCCTATTCAACCCCCCTTCTAGTGATATTTAGCTCCATCAACAACTATTGAAAGATATATTTAATACCCCTACTTTTCAAAGTTTCTACGTTGATTTCTGGTTATATACAATTGTCTTTTCAATATTCCAAAATTTTGCGCGCATAGTGTTGTTTGTCAGAAGAATACATACAGCTTCTAAAAACTTCTAACTTGGAGTAAATATAGTCACTCTGGTGGTCACATAAGCCGTCTAAATCTTTCACACTCTTTCATAGCGATGTGTGGGGACCTTCAAGAGTGAGCAATGTTACTGGATCAAGGTGGTTTGTCACCTTTATTGACGACCATACAAGAGTCACTTGGGTGTTTCTCATGAAAGAAAAATCAGAAGTTAAAGGTATATTTGAGAACTTTCATAAAATGGTCCAAACTCAATTTCAAAGCAACATTCAAGTACTAAGAATTGATAATGGAGGGGAGTACTTCCACCACACCCTTGGTAGTTACCTTACCAAAAATGGTATTATACACCAAACATCATGCCCATACTCCCCACAATAGAATGGGACAGCAGAGAGAAAAAATAGGCACCTATTGGATGTCACTCAAGCCCTCATGCTGTCCATGAACGTACCTAACCAATTTTGGGGAGATACAGTCCTCTCTTCATCCTACCTAATAAATAGAATGCCCTCAAAAATGCTCAACCTAAATACACAACACCAAACTCTCCTGTCCCTTTATCCTTCGACCAAACTCCTCAAAAATCTTCCACTAAAGATTTTTGGATTTACTGCCTTTGTACATGACCAAAAGCCTAACCTCAATAAGTTGAACCCGAAAGCCATTAAGTGTATCTTCTTGGGATATTCTCCTACCAAGAAAGGATACGAATGCTACTGCCCCCTAAAAAGACGAATCTATCACACTATGGATGTTACTTTTTTTGAAGACAAGACCTTTTATCCCAAAGTTGGCATTAAGGGGGAGAAAGTTACACTTGATGAACACCAACCTTGGGAGATTACAATACCAGAATATGTCCCACATGAACCTGTCTTAACAACCCCATCAAAATCTGTCCAAATCACTAAAAACAGATAATCTGTCCCAATAATTGTGGAACCTGAACTGGACCAACAAACAATCACTCTTGAGGTTACCAAGCCAACAAATGAAGCACCAAAAATTGGTCAAAAAGGAAAACAAAATGGAGGAAAACTGCAAATATACATAAGGAAGAAGAACAAGCAGCAAACTTTTGAGAAAGTAGAAGCATGCACTCTTCCAATGCAGAACCAAGACTCTACCCAAAATTCATATCCTAAACCTACTCATAAAGGTAGCATACTGTGCATTAACTTTTCCTCTAATTTATCTGATAATGTCACTAATGACCTAGACTTAGACTTACCTATTGCTTTGAGAAAGGGAGTAAGGTCTTGTACCAAACACCCAATTGCAAACCATGTTTCAAGTGAAAGATTATCGCAGGGGTACAAGAACTTCATCAGCTTTGTGGAAAACAATTAAATTCCTCAAAACTTTCATGAAGTTGTCCTAGTTCCAGCATGAAAAGAATGACACATGGCAGCTATCCTACCTACCAAAGGGGAAGAAGACAGTTGGATGCAAGTGGATATTCTCGGTAAAATACAATGCAGATGGGAGTGTAAACATGTACAAAGCTCAACTGGTGGCAAAAGGATTCACCCAATCCTATAGGGTGGATTATGAAGAAACCTTTGCACCTGTAGAAAAGTTGAATTCAGTCCGTGTACTCCTTTCCCTTGCAGTAAATTTGGACTGGCCGCTTCACCAGTTAGATATAAAAAATGTTTTCCTAAATGGTGAACTTGAAGAAGATTTCTACATGAGAATACCACTTGGACTTGAAACATCAAAAAATTTAGGCAAGGTATGTAAACTCAAAAGATCACTATACGGACTCAAGTAATCCCCTCGGGCTTGGTTTGATAGGCTCACACGAGTGGTTAGGATGCATGGCTTCTCCTAGTGTCAAATTGACCACACAATGTTCTTAAAGCATTCAAAGGAAGGCAAGGTAACCATCTTCATTGTCTATGTGGATGACATTATTAGTACAGGTGATGATTATACTAGAATTGAAGGAATGAAAATGATTCTAGCTAAGGAATTTGAAGTCAAAGATCTTGGTCAGTTAAGGTATTTTCTGGGAATGGAAATAGCACGGTCCAAACATGGAATCTATTTATCTCAAAGGAAATATATACTTGACTTACTTTAAGAAACAGGGATGTTAGGTTGCAGGCCAGCAGACACTCATATGGAATCCAATGTGAAAGTCCAAAAGACACTCATATGACCAGATATTGGTTTTTCTGTTAGCATGGTTAGCTGCTACATGAATGATCCTAGGGAGGCTCACATGAAAGCAGTTAACCGCATCCTGCAGTATCTAAAAAAGGCACCAAGGAAGAGGCTGCATTTCAAGAAGGACACAAGCAGGGAAATAGAAATACTCACTAATGCAGATTGGGCAAGCTCAATGACTAATAAGATATCAACTAGTGGGTATTGCTTCTTTGTATAGGGCAACTTAGTGACCTGGAGAAGCAAGAAACAATCTGTGGTTGCTAGAAGCAGTGCAGAAGCTGAACTTAGGTCCATGGCATATGGGATTTGCGAAGCTGCAAAGGATGCTTGCAGAACTACACGTTTACACTGACCATGAAGTAAGTCTGTTGTGCGATAACAAGCTGCCATAAGCATTGCTAAAAATCATGTGCAACACGACAGAACAAAGCATGTGGAAATTGATAGACACTCTATCAAAGAAAATGTTGACAATGTTGAGACAAAATCTCTCTAAATTGTTTCAATGATAACAAAATTATTTCAAAGATTATGATTATGCGTATTATCTAATTTGTGCTAAATTAGAAAACAGGTTACTCATCACATTGATCAAAAGAAGTGCATTTGACACAATTTGACATATCCTCTAAGCTAGAGGAAAAACAAGCAGAGGATAAACATTTAACCTCTAAAGTAGAGGATTTACAATATCACAGAAAAGATGAATCCACGGCAAAACAAACTAAAGATAACTCTGTACCTAAAAATAGACAATAAAAGGATAAATAAATCATGAGGATCCAAGACAGAGGATGAACCAATGAAAGGATGAACCTCTAGTGTCATTCATCCTGTTACATAAGGAAAGTCCAAAAGTACCATAGTACGAAAAAGTGTGTAATTGACAAGAAAGGCAAGACACTACAGCTCTTGGAAAAGGACAAAGTCAAAAGTACAAGTCATGTCCTAACTTATGGAAAAATCAAACCTCCTATACGAGGACGAACTGCAAACTCATCCTCCTAAGGTCTTGCACTACAAGGACAGCTGATGGCATTTTGGTAAATCAGATTAATGACCATGGACAATTAAACAAATCTCTAACAGTCACTTTACACTTTTCCTCATGGATGAAGCCTCATAACCTCTATAAAAGGAAGAGAACTCTTCATCATTAAACACACAACTACTTATACAAAAGAGAAATACTCAAAGTTAAGAAGAGCAATCTCATCCTCTCTTTGCACTTTCTATAGTCTTTAACTATATCTTTTAGAACATCCTTTTAGAAAGTTTAGCAAAAGAGAAAAAATCATTCTCTCATCGCAAATCACTAAACTTGTATATTCCAAGTTCCTGTAAACTCGATAATACTTGTAATTTCAAAAGAAAAATTGTGTAAGGTTGGTGAGGCTGGAAAACGAACACAGAAAAGAAAAGATCCCGTTAGAGGACAAGTCATTTTAAACTATAGTGAAACTCACAAGTTTGTGAAGAACTAGACGTAACCCATTTTGGGTGAACCAGTATAAATTAAATGTGTCCTCTTTACATGCTTTAGTTTTTATGTTTCTTATACTCGTCCTCATTCAAATTGCAATTCATCCTCTCACAAAGGATAGAATTTTTCTTTTTTAAACAACCAACTAGAAATTTTGAAACAACAATATCTCTATTCAACCCCCCTTCTAGTGATATTTTTAGTTACTTCAATTGGTATTAGAGCAAGGTTCTCTAGAAAATTACATCTAACTGTGTAAGAGAAAAAAATCAAATGTCTAAAGCTAAGTATGTACCCGAAGGAGGATCCTCTAGCAAACCTCCATACTTCAATGGTACAGACTACTATCATTGGAAAGGAAAAATAAGGTTGTTTCTCATATCACAAGACAACAACATGTGGTATGTGGTTGAAAATGGAAACCATGTCATTAGAACAAACAATGTTGATCCAACCTCAGATGAAAAACCCCAAACACAGTGGACTGCTGACAAAATGCTAAGGTATTCCTAAACTTTAAAGCTAATTTATTTCTAACGTGTGCTTTGAGCAGGGAAGAATATGACAGGATTGAAGAATGCAACAACTCTAAGGAATTATGGGATACCTTGAAGATTCAAAGTCACGTAAAATAAGCTAGGATTGACATGGAAGTAAGGGAATTTGAACTATTCAAAATGAAGGAGAAAGAAACGATTGATGAAATGTTCTCAAGGTTCACTGTCATTCTAAATAGATTAAGGTCTCTTGGAATAGAATACTTTGTCCAGGAGAGGATAAGAAAAATCTTAAGGAGTCTACCAAAAGAATGGAGACCAATGGTAACTGCCATCACAGAAGCAAGAAACTTAGCTACCATGAAATTAGAAGATTTGGTTGGAACTCTAAGGGCGCATGAACCATTGTTACTTTCTAACAAACCAAGCAAAAAGGAAAAAATGGTCACTCTTAAAACTGAAAGTTCATCCTTAAAACGAACTGAAGAAATCACAAAAGTAGAAAACTCTGAATATCCTCTATCCGAGGAAGAGGATGAACTCGCCCTAAAATCTAAGAGAATTCAGAGGATAACGAATCGTAGAGGACAAGAGAAAAGTTCGTATTAAAAGGAAAAAATTGATAAAAGCCAAATAACATGCCTTGGATGCAACAAGATAGGACACTACAAAACTGAGTGTCCTATAAGCAAAAGGAACCCAAGAAGATTTTGATACAAAAATAAATCCATGATGGCTACATGGGTTGACAGTGACGGATCATCCTCTGAAAAGGACAAGGAAGAAGAAGCAAACATCTGTCTCATGGAAAATTCAGACACTGAAGAGGTAAATCTAGAAATAGAATTTGACAATTTATTAAATGACTCAAACACTCTATCTCATAAATGTGGTTTTCTAAAAAATCAACTTTATGAGATGAAGAAACTAAATGAGGAACTTCAAGCTAAGAATGATAAAAATGAAAAAATCATTCTGGAATTGCAGCAAAATGTTTTGAACAAAAAAAATGCCAAAATTCATCCTCCAAAAGAGGAAACAGAAAATGAGAATTTGAAAATAAAAGTTGAAGAACTTAAAAAGGACATTACCAATTTTGTCAAATTCACTAAAACTTTTCAAAAAATGATGACATCTCAATCTGGAATTTTTGACAAAGCTGGTATTGGATTTAAAAGTTCTCTAAAGCAAAAGTTATACGAATTTTTTTTTCTACGTCAAAAATAGGAGGCTATACCAAAATGTACTCATTGCAAAAAATCTGGACATAATGTCAAAAACTATCATGCCAAGAAAAGAGCTGACAAAATCAAGAAGGGATGTTCATTATGTGGTAAGCTTGGGCATCTTGACTCTACTTGCTATCACAAAAAGAAAATCCTTACAAGAAGAAAAACTAACCAACAACGACCCAACACTATATGGGTATCTATGTCACTTTTAAACTCTAACACAGGAACATCCTCTCATCAAAAGAAAGCCTTGGTTCTTGGACAGTGGATGCTCAAGACATACGACAGAGGATAAAAATTGTTTTATCTCGTTGGTACAAAAGGATGGTGGATCAATCACTTTTGGAAACAACGATAAGGCTCTAATCAAAGTAACATATATTATTGGAAAAAATAATTCTGCCAAAATTGAAAACGTTCAATATGTGGATGGTCTAAAACACAACTTGCTGAGCATTAGTCAACTCTGTGATAGTGGATTTGAAGTAATTTTTAAACCAACTCTATGTGAGGTTAAACACTCACTCTCAGGTAAAGTTTTCTTCTCTAGCATTAGAAAAAAGAATTTGTATGAATTATATCTAGATGACTTGCCGATTGAATCTTGTTTTATTTCTATTGAAAAGGATAAATGGATTTGGCACAAACGAGTTGGCCATACAAGTTTAAACATGATTTCAAAATTATCAAAGGAAAACAAGTTAAAAGCGGTTTTCATTCAAAAAATATTGTCTCAACCAATCAACTTCTTGAACTTCTTCATATGGACCTCTTTGGTCCTATCAAAACTCCCAGTCTTAGCGAAAAAAAGATTTGGATTTGTAATTGTTGATGATTTCTCTCGATTTACTTGGGTTCTGTTTTTGAAACATAAGGATGAAGCTTTTGAAGTATTTCGCAATTTTTGTAAGAAAATTCAAAATGAAAAAGGGATAAGAATTATCTCTGTGAGAAGTGATCACGAAGGAGAATTTGAAAATGAATCTTTTAAGAATTTTTTGATGAAAATGGAATATCACATAATTTTTCGTGTCCAAGAACTCCTCAACAAAATGGAGTTGTTACATATTTGGATGTTATTGTTACATACTAAACAATTAAAAAAAAATTGGGAAAACTTGATTCAAAGTTTGATAAAGGAATCTTTTTAGGATACTCCACATCGTCAAAAGGCTATAGAATATATAACCTCAAGACCCAAAATGTGGAGGAATCCATGCATGTTATTTTTGATGAGTTTGATGACTTGTGTTTAGAAAATGTGGATAAATATGAAGAAGATGAACATTTATCCTCTAACAATCGAGACTCAAATGAAGAGGACAATTTTGATCCAACCTCCTAGAGGATGGAAGTTGGTAACTCATCATCTACCTGACCAGATTATTGGAAATACGGCAGATGGAGTCAGAACCAGACAATCATTAAGAGGAGACTTAAATGTCATGGCTATGATATCTCAAGTTGAACCAAAAACAATTGATCAAGCAATAATTGACGAATCATGGGTGGACGCTATGATGGGGGAATTATCACAATTTGAAAGAAACAAAGTATGGGATCTTGTTCCTAATGCTCAAGACAAAACCATCATTGGAATAAGATGGAACTTGAGAAATAAATTAAAAGAGCACAACTAGTGGCATAGGGATACAATCAACAAGAGGAAATTGACTATGATGAAACATACGCACCAGTTGCTAGGCTTGAGGCTATCAAAATACTCCTCGCGTACACCACTTATAAAGGTATTAAGTTATTCCAAATGGACATTAAAAATGCCTTTTTGAATGGCTTCTTAAATGAGGAAGTATATGTTCACCAACATCACGGCTTTGTGAGCAAGAAGAAGCCCAACCATGTGTTAAACTCTCAAAAGCTCTCTATGGTTTAAAGCAAGCTCTTCGAGCTTGGTGTGAGAGGCTAAGCTCTTTCCTAAAAGAAAATGGATTCTCAAAAGGACGGATAGACACCACACTCTTCAAGAAAACTCTTAAAGAGGATCTACTAATTGTCCAAATATATGTTGATGACATAATCTTTGGTTCTACAAATGAAAAGATGTGTGAAGACTTTTCTAACCTCATGCAAAGTGAATTTGAAATGAGCATGATGGGAGAGTTAAAATTTTTCCTTGGTTTACAAATCAAACAATTAGAAACCGACATCTTTATCTTTCAAGAAAAATACACCAAAGATCTTCTAAAAAAATACAACATGGATTCAACAAAAATCATAGGAACTCCTATGCACCCATCCTCAATGCTACATAAAGATGATGAAGGAAATTCCATATCTGAAAAGGATTACAAGGGAATGACTGGATCATTATTATACTTAACAGCTAGCAGACCTGACATAGTATTTATAGTTGGTCTATGTGCCAGGTTCCAATCATCTCCAAAAGAATCACACCTTACTACCGTAAAAAGAATCTTCATATATCTAACTGGGACAATTGATCTTGGTCTATGGTATAAAAAATGTCAAAATCTTGTTCTTACAGCATATTGTGATGCTGACTATGCGGGAGACAAAGTGGAAAGAAAGAGTACAAGTGGATCTTGTCAATTTCTTGGTAAATCTCTCATAAGCTGGTCATGCAAGAAACAAAGCACCATTGCCTTATCAACTACTGAGGTTGAGTATATCTCAGCAACACAATGTTGTTCTAAAATGTTATGGGTAAAAATTCAACTCGAAGATTATTCACTAAGGTACGTCAAAATACCCATCCTCTGTGATAATACTAGTGCAATAAACCTTTCAAAAAATCCCATACAACATTCTAGATCAAAAAATATTGAAATTAAACATCACTTCATACGAGATCATGTTCAAAAAGGTGATATAGAATTAATTTTTATTGAAACTGAAAACCAAAACGTCTGGCACATTCCTTCATGCATGCACGCTTGTCTTTGCAGCACGCTTTCCACCACAGATTTCTCTCCTTTCTTGCCACCTCCTCGTTACCCAACATGTAATAACTGCCACAAACGGCTAGTTTTTATTATCCTCGTAACTGCCCTAGCCTCTAATGATTACCTACTAACTACTTCCTCTCCTTCTAACGGTTACTTAAATTCAAAACACTAAAACCTTCAAAATTTAAAATTTATTCAGAACTTCCTCTTCATATCAACAATGAAATCAAAATTCCCATTCCCTCCACTTGCAAAATAACCCATAAACAAGATTTGAAACATGGCTAGAACAAAACTCTTTGCAAAACGAAAAATGACAGCATACTCTCCAGAAAGATTAACTGAAGGATACTCAAGCGATGAGTATCAATCTCAAGAGGAAGAAATTTTCCCAGACATCATCCAACCCGAACTAGTAAGCATCGTCTATCCTCCACTCTACTCAGAAACACCTCCATAATAATGTCTAGATTCTCTCCTCTAAGAAACCACCTGAAGACGATACTATTCACGTTGTTGAATCTGATGACTCAATAACCACCCAATCTGAAATCTCCACACCCAAAACTCATTATTTCAAAACTTCTCCAAAACCAGTATCCTCTAAAACCAAACCTCGTGTTGTCTCATCAGAAAACACCACAAAAATTCCACTTTTGAAACCAAAGACTTGGAAGGAGGATTCAATGTTGAAGAAATTTTTGAAGGCCTGAAGAAAGGAGGATTTAATGTTGAAGAAATTTTTGACCAACTTGGTTGGACATCATTTCTGCTTATTGACGAACCACAATACCCAAGACTAGTAAAAGATTTTTATGCCGCTGCCAATGTTTCCAAAGGTGATACCTGCATCAATATTATCCTCAAAGGGGTACATCTAGAGATTACTCCTACTTCCTTATGTCAAATTATGGATATCCGTGATGAAGGGTCACACCTTTTTTCTGAGTCTTGGTACTCTCAATGTCACATTTCTCGAACCTCCGTTCTCATCAATATTCTCATAAATCCTCCAAAACCACAGGTTGCCTCCAACCTTCTCCCTATGTGCAGAGTTCTTCATAATATCTGCGTCCACTCTGTTGTTCCTAGAGTTGGAAGTTTTGAAAAGGTCACTGAGCTTGACCTTCTCATCATTCATCATCTTATCTCAGGGACTCCTCTTCACTTGGGTAACATTATCTTTTGCTTTATGATGAATGCTGCTAGACTAGGCAGGTCAGCCCCCTATGGAATGATCCTGATAAATTTTTTTAAGTTTTTTAAAGTTCCCCTAGAGGATGAACAATCCGTGTATCTGAACAACATTTTTTCCTCAAGAAATGTAAATCAAATCAGGCTGAAACCTACTAATAAGCCTTCTAACAAAAAGGATTCCACCAAAACTATCCCTACGTCCATTCTAACAAAGAAAAGGTCTTATGTCACTCAGATAGCACCAAAGTAAAAAACTCACAAAACCACTCACAAATCTTCAAAGCCATCAATAACTCATCCTTCATCTGAAGATGCCTTCACAAACACAATACAAGAGCAGAAAACTTCTCAAGATCCCATTCCTACTTCACCTCCTCAACCAGCTGATCTCAAATTGCATCCCTCTCCACCTCACCATGTATCTCCAACAACCCCAGAAGAATATCCCCCTACTGAGGACGCTCTGGAGGACACTCCTCCCCAACTCATGGAGGATGGAGAAGAAATTTATTATGATCTGAATCTTACTTATCACCAGTTCTCACCTCCTCGCGCACCTCAAGCTGCAGAAGAAAGGGAACCATCTCAAAATCTCCAAGATACATTCATGTTTCCACCGTATCCACCAGTAAGTCCATCTCAAAATCCTCAACTGTCTTGCACCATGTCAAAAAATTTTCCATCCCCTCAGAAGGTTAAACTTGCTGCTGATGTTCCTCCTACTATTCATATCTCTCCTTATTGAATGATCCCGTAGTCCCACCAATATCCTACAATGAACCTTCCAAAACTCACCTACCTGAGGCTACTGGTCGTTTTAGTTCCATTGATTATTATCTAGCAAAAACAAGTGATAACTCGTCTTAAGACAAGGGTGTCAGCTCCCAGAACAAAAGTGCAAGCGTGAAAGCTATGCCACATGACCAATGCCACCATGTGTCTGATAAGAGGACAGAAGCCAAACGCAATCAGAAGGAACTAACGCGTCTGAAAAATATACGAAAAGATCAAAAGAAACTCTTTACGAGTTTCACATCTTTTTAACAAACCATGACTCAGTTTGGCCTTCTTTTGGAATGGATCACTAAACACCTCATCACCACCATTGCTCCTGGCGACCATCCTTCTATGCTCCCAGCTCAACCTCCACCTGCAAATCTACCTCGTCCGTCTACCTCATCCTCTTCTGACGACTCCTCCCCATCCAAATAGCTTAGAGGATGGTTACACTTTTCTGATGGTTGACAAATTCTGGGGGAGAAAGATTATGACCAACCAATTGTCAACTTTTTGTACAAGAGGATACTTTTTAAAACTTTACATTTCCATCCTCTTTTCATTATGCTAATTATTAATTATGTTTTTTTTCTTTCTTTTTGAACCATTTTTTTTTTGTAATCACTGCTTCCAAGAAATTACGTCACATTTTGGTTCAAAATAGTTATCTCAAAAACATTTAGGCATATGTTGAGGGGGAGTAATTTTTTTTTTCAAAAACAAAAATACACATATTATTGAGGGGGAGCATAATCATTGCATCACTTATTTTTTATATATATCATAATCTAAAGAATTTTGTCATCATAAAAAAGGGGGAGATTGTTGAGACAAAATCTCTCTAAATTGTTTTAATGATAACAAAATTATTTCAAAAATTATGATTATGCTTATTATCTAATTTGTGCTCTTGAGTGTATCTAAATTAGAAAACAGGTTACTCATCACATTAATCAAAAGAAGTGCATTTGACACAATCTGACATATCCGCTCAACTAGAGGATAAACAAGCAGAGGATAAACATTTAACCTCTAAAGTAGAGGATATACAATATCACAGAAAAGATGAATCCACAACAAAACAAAATAAAGATAACTCTGTACCTGAAGACAGAAAGTAAAAGGATAAACAAATCAAGAGATTCCAGGACAAAGGATGAATCTCTAGTGTCATTCATAGGGAAAGTCCAGTAGTACCATAGTACGAAAAAATGTGTACTTGACAAGAAAGGCAAGACACTACAACTCTTAGAAAAGGATAAAGTCAAAAGTACAAGTCATGTCCTAACTTATGGAAAAATCAAACCTCCTATACGAGGACGAACTGCAAACTCATCCTCCTTAGGTCTTGCACTACAAGGACAACTAATGGCATTTTGGTAAATCAGATTAATGACCATGGACAATTTAACAAATCTCTAACAGTCACTTTACACTTTTCCTCCTGGACGGAGCCTCATAACCTCTATAAAAGGAAGAGAACGCTTCATCATTAAATACACATAGCTTTAGCTTTTCTGTTTCTTATATTCGTCCTCATTTAAATTGCAATTCATCCTCTCAAAAAGGATACAAATTTTTTTTAAACAGCCAACTAGAAATTTTAAAACAACAATATCTCTATTCAACCCCCCTTCTAGTGATATTTTAGTTATTTTAGACAATGGGCTAATTTCTCTCCAGCACACACCCTCAAGCCACCAAACTGTTGATATCTCGACCAAGACACTTCCTAGAACCACCTATGAAAACTTAAGATTCAAGTTGGGCATGATTAACATCTATGACCCTTTTTGAGGGGGAGTGTTGGTTACGATTTTGTCCACTAAGGCACAACTGTTTAACTTTCATTAGTGGCATCGTAGGAATATTCTTTTACCATTAATAGTCACATAATATCTCTCTTTTATTGTAAATATTCTCTTACCTCCGTTCTCTTTTATTCTCTTACCATTAATAGTCACATAATATCTCTCTTGTACTCCCTAGGCTATTTATACCGTATTGTATTTTGTACAAAATTAATAACAAATACAACATATTCACACTTACGACACATTCGGAGCTCCATTTTCAACTTATGGGGAATTTTCAACAACCTTTCTTTTCTTTCGCCTAACGTTGATCGTCATATCCAGAGGATCTGATGTTGCCTCCTCTTCTGTTTTAAGTTTCACTGCGCTTCCTCTGACCTCGTGCAAAAAATTGGTAGGTGTTGCCAATTATGCAGCATGGGTAATTGCCATTGAACTTTGGTTTCAACGACAAGGTTCTAAAGACCATTTGCTCAAACAGTCCAAGGATGTCGCTACCAAGGATCAAGGCAATTGGAAACTAATTGATGCCTCTCTATGCAGCGTTCTTTAGTTTTCAATCGATGTCAAACTTCAATCTCAGTTTTGCTCGTTTAAAACATGTTATGTGTGGGAAAGGCGAAGAAGACATACTCCAATGATGTTAACTGTTTATACACTATAGTCTCTAATCTTATTTCCATGAAGAAATAAGAAATGGATATGCAAAGCTTCATAGGTAAGCTTGATAGTTTGATTGCTAAATTTGATGCACTTATGCTCTTTAGTGGCAGTGCCGAAACACATGCTAAACAACGTGAAAATTTATTTATGGTCCTGGCCCTTGCGGGTCTTACACCATATCTTGACTCAGTTTATAAAAAAATTCTCTTTAGTGATACTCATATGAAACTATTTGCGAACAACTACTACGTATTTCGTCCCCTTTAGCTCCTGCTCCAGCCTTTGCTTCTCTCAATGTGCTAGTTGAATCTACTGCACTCGTCTCTAACTCTTATCAACGAGGTGGTAGAGGAGAAGGACGTGGAAATAATCGGGGTCGAACTCGATGCAACTATTGCAACTGTTTTGGCCATGTTGAAGCACAATGTCGCACCAAAGCTAATCAACTACAACCTAGAGTTGCCAATGTTGCTCAAATTGAGGCCTTTGACACAAGTGATCAAGTCACGCTTTCTACCACAGAGTATAATGAGTACATAAGCTGAAGGCGCAAATGCAAACTAGCATACAAATTGCCTTTGTTGCTCAGGTCGGTAATCTTATTGCCTTTGTTACACAATCTTCTTCACTTGGACCTTGGATACTTGACTCAGGAGCCTCTGATCCTATGTCTGGTAATAAATAACTTTTCTCATGTTTGACTTATATGGACGCATTACCTAGTATTACTTTGGCTAATGGGTCACAAACCAAATGTCATGGTATTTGCTGAGAAAATCCCCTACCCACACTTTCTTTGGACTTTGTGCGTCATGTCCCTGGTTGTCCATTTAACTTAATATCCATCAGTAAACTCACTCGTACTCTACCTTACTCTATTACATTTGCTAATGGTTCTATTCTTGTGTAGGATCAGAGTGCTGGGACAAAGATTGAAGTATGGCATGAGTCTCAAGGCCTATATTACCTTTCAGCACCTACAACGCCTATTGCATGTTTCGCCGTCGAGTCTCCACATATTGTCCATCAACGTTTGGGCCATCCTAGCCTTCAAAAGTTGCATTTTATGGTCGAGTCTGACAAAAGTGTCTACCTAAGAGTGTGAAACGTGTCAGTTCGGGAAACACACTAGGAGTTTATTTCCTAATAAAGTCAATAAAAGAGTTGTGTCTCCTTTTGCTTTAGTTCATTCTGATATTTGAGGTCCGAGTCGTGTTGTTTCATGTTTGGGTTTTTAATATTTTGTTAATTTTATTGATGATTTTTCCAGATGCACTTGGATATTTTTAATGAAAAATCGCTCAAATGTTTTCTCCATTTTTCAAACCTTTTGCTCAGAAATAAACATACAATTTGGTACTTAGATAAAAATATTGCAAACTGATAACGCTCACGAATATTTGTCTGCGTCTTTTCAATCTTTTTTAACTTCACAAGGTATCCTCCATCAAACTTTGCGTGCTCATACCCCTCAAAAAAACGGTGTCGCTGAGAGAAAGAACTAACACTTGGTGGAAATGACTCGTACCATGCTCCTTCACAATAATGTACCTCCTCGTTTTTGGGGAGATGCAATTCTCACAGCTTGCTACTTAATCAACCGCATGCCTTCCTCTATACTTGAAAACAAGGTACCACATTCTATTTTGTTTCCTCAATAACATCTTTATACTCTACCACTCCGCACTTTCAGGTGCACATGTTTTGTTCATGAACTTACTCCAAGGAAAGATAAGTTGGCTGCAAAATCCCTTAAGTGTGTTTTTCTCAGCTACTCTCGTATGCAAAAAATGTTATCAGTGTTATTCCCTATATCTTCGACGGTACTTTGTCTCTGTCGATGTTAGTTTCTTTGAGACTCACCCCTCTTTCTCTCTATTACAGAAGAGTTCGATGATTCTGGTCAGTCACAATCTTTCTCCCCATAGGTCCTTAATCTCCTCATTGCACCGACCCTTGTCTCTAGCACCACCCTACGCATCTACCAACGGAGGGCCCCGTCCACCACCCGCTCCACAAGACTCATCCCCTACTCTACCTAACTCTCACTCTCTGCATCCTACACTAGAGCTACCCATTGCTCTAAGTAAAGGTAACAGGTCATCTCGTAATCCTAATCCTATCTATGCTTGTCATTTGAATTATAATCAATTATCTACATCCTATTATGCTTTTGTGGCTTCTTTGGACTATGTGTCTATTCCAAAAACTATAGGTGAAACTATGTATAATCTTGGTTGGCGACAGACAATGATAGATGAAATGACTGCTTTTCACTTCAATAGGACATGGGATTTGGTACCTTGATGGCAAAACCACATTGGGGTGTCGTTGGGTCTATATAGTCAAAGATGGGCTTGATGGAAAGATTGATCGCTTAAAAGCTCGTCTTGTGGCAAAAGAATACACACTAATCTTCGGCCTTGACTATGGGGATACCTTTTCTCCGGTTGCCAAAATCGCATCTATCTAACTTTTTCTTGCCATAGTTGTTATTCATCATTGGCCTCTCCATCAATTAGACATAAAAAATGCCTTCCTGCATGAAGAGTTACAAGAGGAGGTGTATATGGAACAACCGCGAGGCTTCACTTGGTATGTCAATTACGTCGATCTCTATATGGTCAGAAACAGTCTCCCCATTCTTGGTTTGGCAAGTTTATCATCGTGCTCTAGGAATATGGTATGACTAGATGTGAAGCTGATTACTCAGTTTTCTTCTTGCACTTTTCACCTACAACTTGCATCTACTTACTTGTCTATGTTGTTGACATCATCATCACAAGTAACGACCAGGTTGGCATTCATCAACATTTGTCTCAAAACTTTCAAACTAAATATTTGGGGCCGCTAAAATATTTTTTGGGGATTGAGGTTGCTTAGTCTAAGGCAGCTATAACAATTACTCAGGAGAAATATTCCCTTGATATACTTGAAGAAACAGGCATGCTTGATTGTCGCCTGCATGATACTCCTATGGTTCCTAATGTCAAGCTCCTACCAGGTCAGGGGGAGCCATTGCAAGACCCTGGTAGATATCGACGACTTGTTGGCAAACTTAATTATCTTACAATAACTAGACCTGATATTACATTTGATGTAAGTGTAGTCAGTCAATTGATGAATGCTCCATGTGATAGTCACTGGAATGCTATGATTCATATTCTTAGGTATATCAAGAATGCACCAGACAAAGGATTACTTTATGAAGACAAGGGTAACACCAAAGTTGTTGGCTACTCTGATGTTGATTTGATTAGACAGGGTCACCATAACATAGAAGATCCACTTTTGGGTATTGTGTCCATGTTGGAGGTAATTTGATATCATGGCGAAGCAAGAAGCAAAACAAAGTCGCAAGATCGAGTGCAGAAGCATAATATCATGCTATGGCTGCAACAACTTGTGAACTTACATGGCTAAAACAGTTACTCAAACAACTCAAGTTAGGAGATGTCAATGTAATGAAACTAATTTGTGATAACCAAGTTGCACTTCATATTGCTTCCAATCCAGTCTTCCATGAGAGAACAAAGCACATAGAGATCAACTGTCATTTTATAAGAGACAAAGTTCTTTCCGGAGAAATAAAAACTAATTTTGTTGGTTCGAATTATCAATTGGATAACATATTCACTAAGTCACTTAGGGGTCCTCGAGTTGAATCTATATATAACAAGCTTGGTGCATATGATATGTATGCTCCAGCTTGAGGAGGCGTTTAGAATTCAAAGTATGATTTAATAGTCTTTGACTGTACAACTTCCTAGGTTCATTGCTAGAACTCCTAGTCAAATACAAGTTCCTAGTATTTGAATGTAATTATTGTAACCTCATTATAAAAAGAAGATGTGTGATCTTGTTTGAGACACACAAGAAACACATAAATCACATATTTTACATGGTATCAGTAGTGGTTCATCCTAGAGCTGCTCTTATTTTATCAACTTTAAATTTGGTTATTCTTTTGATGGCATTATATTGAAACTAGGAATGCTTAAAAAAGGAACTTACGAGAATCTACCAAAGAACAATAAAGAGAAAATTCAAAAGGTAGAAAATAGAGTTGGAAAGAAAATCTGTATTCCTACAAAGAATAAAAAATTAGAGAAAACAGATCTTTCTTTGGACATAATGATGTCAAAAACTCAATGCCCTAAAAAGGAAAGGAAGATGCCAACATGTCCATCAGTGTCGATTGATGATTTTATAGAACTTCAAAAGTCAAAGGAAATGGATGCCACCAAGTTAGATAATGGAGAAAAACCGCACAACAACATTCACTCGAGCTCAAGTCAACCTCTTAAAGTGAGCAAAACCAGCCATTATCTAGCAAATATAGAAGAGAAGACTTAAGACAACCAGAAGTTATGGAAGGTATTGCACAAGTTGTAGAAGATATCAATGAAGAGGACAAACACAAATAGCAAAGAAGAAAAAGGTAAATTATTTTTGTATTTCATGATAATGATTTCACGTGCATGTCATGTATATATTGGTAACAAATATGTGATGTAGGAACCTCAAAAAGAAAAACTTGCAGGAAAACCTTATGCAAAAGAATTCATGGAAGAACTTTGGAAGAGCGGGAAGAAGTGACCTTTAATGAGGATGGTCAACCTATTGGGTCTAGTGATAAAGTAGTATCCGACTTAAGCCTTTTTTTGGGAATATTGGCTAGGAACTCAACATTTTGTCCTCTAATATACAGAAATTGGTCAGGAATGTCAGATAAGAATGTAAGACGTTTCTAGAGATATACTAATGTGTGTGTGTGTGAATTTGAATATTTAATTACTAAAAAATATTATTTGATTTCATGATGTTGTTTTATCTTATAACTTTTGTAGCAAAACTTTGTCTTGTTGGTTGAAGCACGAGATTGGGTTGAGACTACCATTAGAGATACATGGAGAAGATATAAGCACAAAATTAAGAAGGATCATTTTTTGAAGTATTCCAACATGACCGATATACTCTAACATCGTCCTCCAAAGGTGCCAGAATCTCATTTTAGGAAGCTTTGTGAATATTGGAATTGGAAACCTATACAAGTAAGATTAATAATTTTCTTATGTATTATGCACCATTTTATGTATAATAATATATACAAATAAGATTTATTGGAATAATTCCTTTAATTGTAAATGCAGGCAATCATGAAAGGAACACTAGAAATAGAGCCCAATAAATTCTCTGCTCGTGAAAAATTATAATTTTCTTTCATCCTTTGCTTACGGAATATATAGTTTCAAATTTTGTTGTGTTAATTCATGAGCTGTTTTGTTTTGGAATTATTTTAATTTGTGCTGCTTGCAAAGGAACAAAGAGAGACTACTCAAGAAGAAATTTTTGTTGAAACACGGAAAGGAAATAAAGGAAAAATGAAACTAAAATTTCCTTAATGTAACTATTTTTGGAAATGAGCGTCCTGGCATGGTACGTTGTTATGGGAGAAATGTAACTAAAATATCCTTAATGCGAAAGAAGATAAAGTCTTTGTAAAAAGCACACAATGAAGAGGTCTCAACCTTAGTGGAAAATTTTGAAGATAAGATTGGTAAATTGAAATATGCTTTCAAAACCCTAATGCAACATTGCAATCCTCAAATTAATATGGAATCATTAGAAGATTTGTTAGGATTTTCTCATGGTGATGCTTATGGTGCCCCAAAGGAGATTGCACCACAAATGCATTCCTCTACATCAACTCATGCTCCATGTCTTAGAAAGGTAATCATATATAGCAATTGTTATTATTGTTGTTGTAATTGAGTTTGATCTAAATTCTTGTTGTTATAAGAGTGAAATTGAGAAAAACAATGTGCATTTGGACTTAATTTGGAAGGAACCTTATCTTAGCACATCTTGCTTTTGGTCTAATAGTAATTGTGATGTTATTAAAAAAATAAAAAGAGATTGTGATGTTACTGTTTTGAATCATTATAAGTATAAAACATTAATGATGAACTTGTTGATGTTGATGGTGATTTTGAAAAGATATCCTGAATTTTGGTTATGTTTCATTGTTGAGTTGGAAACTCATTCACTGTTGAATTAGGTTTTTTTTTGCGGTTCTGTTTATGTGTTTTGCTCGTTGTTCTGCTCAATTCTGTTTTAGTTTGTGCTTTTATGAGATTCAGCTTTGCGTGCATTTTTATGTTTCTGTTTGTGTGTTTTGCATTTTTCTATTTGTGTTTTGCTTCTGTTTCTTCTTGCGAGCTCTGTTTCATAATCTATTTTGTTTTTATTTTTTATTTTTATGCAGCAAGGTATCAATGAAGATGATGAAAAGGATAATGAGTTATTTCAAGATGACAATGTAGGCGATAAATTTCAAGAGGATGACATAGATGATGAATTTGAAGTGTACGATGTAGATAATGAATCTGAAGAAGACACACTTGAATGATTTGGATGATGGGTTTATGGATGATTTTGGATGATGGGTTTTGGATTATGTTTTTTTGTTAGGCGCACATGTACTGAATTGAAGCAGCAAAACTTTAACAAACTATATTTTGTCATTTTGCTAAGTGTTAAACTTTATAAAATTATGTTAGACATTTTGCTTACAACTATGTATTTGAACACAACTTGATTAATAACTTGTGTTATGTTTCCTATATTTTCCTTGGTTCAATTCTTTTGAGTTATGTATAATTGTTGTTATAAGTAAAATAAATGAGAAGATTCAAAATTGAATAAATTGTGTATGTAATTAAACTGATTATGTTTACAAAGTAATAGCAAAATGTCACTTTAAGGAAACAATTATCAATTGTTGACAGCTATGACAACAATTAAAAAATATTACCATCACCATGTATCTAGAATATGGTAATAAATTTATACATTTCAATATTTCATAAGCAATCATTTAAAATATTATGAGTATAAACTTAAAATGTCATTGTAACTATATATATAACAGATAGTATACAAGCATCCTCTGATGTACAAATAAAAAATCAGATTAGAACTCCAATAAATCTAAAGTCATAATTACTATCCTCTAATACACCAAGACTACAATTTCTTTAGCTTTTAAATAATATACAAGCAACATAAATTCATTATCTAGTTCTGATTCCAAACTTAGCCCCTTCTATCTACTATAATATATAAAAATAGGGGGTGAGATAATAATCTCAGTGAATTCTATAAAAGGAAAGGGGAAGTTCTAAAATTTCTTGTACTTAGATGCACATAAATCATGAAATGAATACGAATTTCATGCTTAATTAAACTTTAGCCTTCACTTTTCTTTAAAACATATAAAATATCATAATCCTCTTTTTCCTTAAAGTTTGGAAAATATGCATGACCTCTTTTTTTTTTCTTTCTTAGAGTACAGAGAAGTTTCCCAATTATCTTGACGTGGGTCACCAAGATAATTGAGACATCTTGGTAAAATTGGTTTGACCACGACCCCAAACCGATGTCCCGATTCATTCTTCCTTTACCTATTGTTTCATGTCTAAGACAATCCTCAAATGTCCCACCGTGTACTTGGGCCATGCATGTCATGACTTGATGTATGCAATGCATATTCCGTCAACACATCTAATGCAGTCATTTAATCCAACTCGGCATGTTAATACATAACTAGAAGGTAAATTAACTTCAATAATAAAGAAAGTATGAATTAAGTACTCGTTTAATTGGAGGCAGTCACTTAGTTACACATTTTTATCAAGGAGTTTGGATTAGAAGAAACATGTTTAGAGGAACTTGTATCAGAGGCAGCATAACCAGAGGTAGGTTCGGGTTAGAGGCAGACTCGGATCAGTGGCAGCATGATTAGAGTCAAATGAAGCATTATTAGAGGCAAAGTCAGAGGAAACATGAATAGAGGAAGAATCAGAGGAAGCATGATCAGAGACATAATCATAGGAAGCATGATCATAAACATATTCGGATAAGAGGAAACATTATAAGAGTCATACTTGGATCAGAGGCAGAAGAAGAAGAAAATCAAAAGCCAAATAAGAAGAAGAGAATCATGAGCTAAAACTGATCAGAAGTAGAATAATGCTTCACATGCAAAAACAGATCTAAAGCAGAAAACGCATTAGAGGTAAAGATTGATCAAAAGCAAAAAAAAACGCATCAGAGGCAAAACTGATCCCAGGCAGAAAAGCGCATCAGAGAGGGTTTAGGGAAAACACATTAATTTAGAAATTCGCCCATCACAGTTAACCCCCGTCACTTAAATTTTTAACAAAACATAGTCATCACACAAACATATGCAAAATGGATGATTTTAAAAAGAGTGAAATGCAGATTTTTAACATTTTCTATATGCCAAACCTCACAGTTTTTCTCATAATCATATTTTAAGGCACCCATTATTTCAAACCTAGAAAAATCATTTCATATAAGTAAAATAAACTAAAATTAAACCCAGAAAACCCACATGAAAAATGTGAAAACAATTATAGGAAAAAACTCACGGTTTTGCCAAGGCGGGATTCCTTTAATTCGAGCTGATTTGTGGGAGTTACCTGCTCTTATCGGCTATCAGTTTCTTCCATTTTTGTTCCCAATTGCAGTTGTTCCTATTTCCCATATGCTCTCTATCTCCCTTTGGTACTGATTTGGTTGATTACTAGAGATTGAGATGAAAAATTGTACATGCAAGGGTTCGACAATAATTGACCTTAGATAACTGATGTTTTTGGAAGCAATTTGGAAATAAGGGGAAATTTTGATGAATGATGAAGAAAGTGAACATTAATTAGGTGTTGGTGTGTTTTTGAGAGAGAGTGGTAGCTGGAGAAAATGAAGGTTGGGATGTTTTAGTGCTCGTGGGGAAGAGAAAAAGGAGAAATAAAAGTGGCATGTTCCATCATTTGACACTTGAACTTATTAACACTACCACTTTCTTATTCTAACCTTGATTCTAAGTTGTTTTACTAATCTAATTTTAATGATCTAAATCTTCTAAGATATTGAGAGGGATTTTACAACGCTCGCATATGAGAAACATGAAAAATGTTGCATATTCTCTTTGAAAACATTTTTCCCAGTTTTGGAAATATTTTTCAAATGTCGTCGAAAAGCAACTCAGGTCGTCTTGAAGTCCCCCGTACCAATCGCTTCACTGTCGGTGGTATCTTGGAACCCATCATAAAAAAATTGGTCGTCAAATTCAATCTCCCTTCTATATTTCTCACCACAACACCTGTTTATCAACAACCGTTCTCAAAATGATGAACGTCGCAATTAAACTTGAGAAGATGAGGAGGTGGTGCAGTGCACCTGCAAGGATGTTGAACTAATCTATGCGAATTAGAGTTCTTAGTGGAAGAAGTTGAAGAATTTCTATGGGTCTTAATAGGTATAGAAAATGATGGGGAGTACGAAACCACAATCAGGGACTCATATTCTTTAAGCAGCTTTAGAGAATTTTCGATGATGTTGCAAATAGGTAGGTTCTTATGCATAGGAAAGTTGAGACCAATACATTTGGGACAAATATGAGACTCGTGCATATGGGACAAATTGTCACGCTAAAGGGAGTAATAAAAATAAAAAACACCCTCATAATGAAGATCAACGAGCAAGGAAGTAATTATTAATATGATTCATATGTGGGAAAGTCGTCACTGAAATGATCGTCGGTGATAATACAAACCATTAATATATATAGTCTATTAGTAAAACAAATTGTATAACAAATACCAAAGAAGCAGTGCGAAAAGAAGTCATGATCAGTCAATGGAGAAAGAAAGTGTGTCCAAAATCATGAAACAAGAGGTATTTGAGTTGAAACATGTATGCTAATGGCCCAAAATAAAAAACTGAGAAACAGATCTAGAACTAGAAAAGTTAACCTATTTGGAAAACATAGAAAAACGCCAAAAGGACTCCAAACGTGCCTGCACTCGGTGTAGATCAAAAGATTTTGCACAATGTAGAGGTGGTTGTTTTGAAAGATCGTCGAGATTTTTTCCAACAACATCAGGCGGTTTTGGGCAGAAGTGACGACGGTCAGAAAAAACAAAAAAGAAAGAAAGTAATCCCATTGAAAAATAAAACTATAATTATATATCCAAACTATCAAGAGTGTAATAGTGAAGAGACAATTCAAAAAATATTGAATCTGGGTCAAAATATCATGTTGAATTTGTGATCCTCAATTAGCCTACACACACCTTTATTTATAACAACATATAGAATAAATACAATATTAATTGATATGATTTATTAATTCGAAACCTAATAATAAATCAACTCATTATTCATCCAATAAGTGTAATTAAGCATGATTTTAAACGTCATTTACCATAATTTTCAGACGTTCAGATATACGTATATTAATTAATTAAACATTTAAATTGTATTCAAATATGGATGGTTTTAAAGTGTTCAAAATATGTGATATTCATTAATCATGATTTGTGTTTAAAAATATGTGGTGGTGGTATATTGGAATCCATGCATAAAAAAGTGGTCACCAAAATCAAGCTCCCTTCTGTAGTTCTCGCCACACCACTTGTTTCCCAACAACCATCCTTGAAATGATGAGCATCCCAATTAAACTTGATAAGATGAGGAGGTGGTGCAGTGCACCTATGAGGATGCCGAACTAATTTGTGCAAATTCATGGTCTTAGTGGAAGAAGTTGAAGAATTTCTATAGCAAACGATGGGGAGGACGAAGCCACAATCAAAGATTGATATTTTTTAAGCAACTTTAGAGAATTGTCGATGATGTCGCAAACAAGTATGTTCTTATGCTCAGAAAGCCATTTGTTTCTTGCGTACCTAATGTCGTAGGTAATCGTTGAAACTTGCTCGCTTATATCCTTATTAGCAAACTATAGAATGTAAATCAGCCAATCAATGAAATCTTGATTATTAGCATTACAAAAATTATAATCAAATGGGATGTAGACCACACTTGAGCAGCCCAAGCACAATCTTTGAAGATACAGTCAATCGTTTTAGTGTGATTATTACATCTAGGGAAGAGGAAATGTCTGGTTGGAATAGAATTATGAAGGATGTGCCTTTGTGCCATGCCAAATTAAACAGGCAGATTTTCTCGTCTTGAGCAAAGGAATCTGGAAAATTTTCTCACCTTTAAAAGGTATGAAATTACTCTTAATATTGTATGTGTTTCAGGTACATTGATTCGACTTTATATATCCTTGACACAAGTGATTAATGTAACACCCCAATTTTTTATAATAAACTATTTTGCTAATGTAGTATTTTAAATAATTAATTTAGTGTAAAAATCATTTTAAAATATATGTTGAATAATTTTATGATTAATTTTATTTATATGTGTACTTTTTATGATGTGCTATTCTTATACATATTTGACTAAATAAATTATATAAATAATAAATATTATATTATATTATATTATTTTATATATTTTTCTAAAAATAATAGTATTTTAGTATAATATTTTAAAGAATAAGATTTTAGTCGATTTTATGTGGACATGAGCGTATGCAATTAATGTGATATGTTCCTATGCGTTTGACTGATGTTAAGTATGCACATAGTTATATTTCGATTATTTATAACTCTTTTCTATTTTTAGTTATTGATTTTGTAAATAATTATCTTGAAATAGTAGTAATATTGTGTTTGATTCCCTTTATTTTTATATACTTGTTACGGATTGTGATTTTATATATATTTATTATGATTTAATAATTAATATAAAGTTTTGATGTTATATTTATTTATTTTATAATTTCGAATACTCTCTGGTGGTAGTATTTTAATGTGAGTATTTGGAAAAATAAATAAATATAACTATAGTAATTATTTTGAATATGAGAGTTTTGGTTATTAATGTATTTTAAAAGATTAATTACTTTAATTACTTTACTTTATAAAATATTAGTTTTGAAACATGAGTAATATTTTAGTAATTAAATTGTGTTAAAAAAAATATTTAAAAAATATTAGTTTTGGTAATTGTGGGTTTTATTTTAATGGAGTAAAATGTGTTTTATGGGTTAGACCTATATGTAAAAGTAAAATCTAATTAATAATAAAATAATAATAATAATAATAATAATAATAATAATAATAATGAAAAAAAAAAAAGAACAAAGGGAAGGACCAAGAATAGTGCCTCCATCTTCTTCGTTTACGCCGTCACTCCATAGTCGTTCCTTCTCCTTCTTCTTTCGTTGATCATGACCATTATAGTGGGTGTGGTGCAAAACCGAGACCACATTCGTGATTGTTGCGATCTCAGCTTTCATTCTCAACCCGAATCACAAATTGAAATGTCTTATTACTCTTTGTCAAAAATCACACCTCCACCTTTTGGTTAAGATTCCGGCCACCACGACTATCACCAACGAAAACCAAAACCATATTTGGACTCCACGAAACATCACCTTCCATTAACTATGCTTGAAATCGCCAACCGTTATACTTCAAAAAATGGGTTTTCACCCTCGTCGCAGCTCTGTTGTCAAATTGCGGCCAACACGTTCATCGTCCTGAAAAACTGACATCATTTTTGGATTCCTCTCGTCAAAACCTTCGAGAAGCAATACTAATTGCGTGTTTCGGTGAAGTTGACGTCGGAACCTGTCGGTGCTATAGCACATCGCCATGTTTCATTGACTTTGCAAATTCGTCGATGCTTTTGGACTTATTCCTTGCGCGTTGTTGACATCTCATGGTTGCTGAAAATTATTCTGGTCCTTATATCTTATGAAAGCGTTAGATTGAGGTAAGGGGTGAGAGTACGTTTGAACTCATTAGTATAATATATTGTGAGATGAACGGGAAAACCGTATTTTCCAACGATTCATTTAGGGTTCGCTACGTACGGCAGTAACCCTTTGGGAGATAAATTAATTAATGTGAAAATATGAGGATTGTGAGGTTAAAATGTCAAATAGAAATGTTTATTAGGTGTTGATTGATTTATTTTTAAATAATTGTGTGGTATTTTATATTGTTGTAATGTTGAATGTCGAATGAAATTTTGTGCATATGTTTGATTAGACAAATTTATGTGATGTGATGATAAAAGATGGATGCATTGTATGATATATGTTTTGTGATAATAATGATGATTTTTGATTGATGATGGTGATGTTATACATTTGTGATGAATTTATATGATGATCGTGATTATGTATGATTAATGATATTATAAAATTGTGCTGAGAATATTGAAGTACCCCGTAATCGATGAAATAGTGATGATTGCAACTTGTGCTAAAGATGATGCTCTTAATGGAGTGTTTTTGAAATGAATAGATTAATTGCTAAAATATTTTGATATATCGTAAGGTGATTATGATACGATCTATTATGATTGTTTGTGTGTTCTTCATACTTATATTATACTATCAACGTGATTTCAAAACTCACCTCTTTTGTTGTTAGTGTTTGACTGGCTTGGCCTTGCGTTTGCGAAATCGCAGTTATTATAGGTTAATGAGTCTTGATGTTCAAGTTTGGGAGAAATCCTGTTCTGATAGGTGATACCAGAAATGAGAGCCATAAGTTTTATTTTTATTTATTTAACTAGAAACAACTTTTTGTATGAAAAACATAAAAGTACTAATAACTTTTTGGAATTAAATTAAGAAATTATAGTTAAGTCAAGTTCATTGAGATTGCACTGTTTTATATAAGGAAAAAGTTTAAAGTGTTCGTTTTGAATTTTGAGAAATGTGATAGCTTAAATTTATTATAAAAGTTTTATTCCCTTGAAAACAGATTTTCTTTATCCGCTGCAAATTAAAGTTAAAAAATCTTGTATAAATGATTATATATTATTTTGGGGTTTAGAGTGTCATATTAGTGGTATCAGAGTTTTCAAATGTCGGTTCGTTAGTCAAATGTAAATGTCAGTGGTGTCAGTTGTGTTCCCTTGTGTTTTAATTATTTTCACTTTATTGCCCCATTATATTATTGTGTTATGTGCTATATATTTTTGTATAATTATACATATTTTTGAAGTTACTAATTAACTATTTATTGTTTGCTTACTCTAATTGTGTTGTGGATTTTAATTTTCTAATTAAGTGACTAAATAGACCATGGAATTATTCTTAAAATTTTGAGTTAATTTGAATTGTTGATATGATTAAGTTGATTACCTATTGATTGACCAGCTATATTTGGTTGAAATTATTAATTTTATCGAGATAATACTATTTATCGATCGATAGACCTTGCCTTTTGTGGTTATACCATGATGAATAAAATTTTGATCTTGCTAGTGATATCAATTTAGAATGTTAGTGGTAGTTTTGAAACATTAGAAAATTCATATTATTAGTAGTAATAAATCTTGAATATTAGAAGTCGGTAGAACTTAAAAGTTAGATTTTTTTGTTTTTAAAAAGAAGAGGTTTTGGACGAGATAAAGTTGATTTATTTTGTAAAATGAAAATAACTTTCGTTTAAATTGATCTTAATTTATTTTAAAGAATTAAATTGAGTTGGACTTTTGTTTTATAACATAAAAATAATTTTATACTATTGGTTTTATATAAAGTTTAAAATAACTGAAAATTTACCCCATATTTTACTGTGTTAGTTTTAAGAAAATAAAAATGATTTGTTGTTATGTTAGTATAGTTGTGGTCATGTTTCATTGGTTTATAGGGGCTGGTGGTAATTAATATGTGGAAAAAAAAATTATAGGCTTAATATTGAAGCGTGATGTTAAGGTGTTATGATATTTGTTTGAAATAGTTGATTTATTGATATTATAAACTCATTAGAGTTTAATCTGATTTTAGAGATTTAGATTTTAACAAGATTTACAATGATACTAATAAAAAAAAAGGGGTCAAATAATAAAATGTCTTAAAGACTAATTTAGACAGAAAATAAATTGAGGAAATAAGAAAATAAATGGGAATTATTTTGGAAGTATTAATTATTGTAATATTTTCTATCTATATATATAGTTTAAATTTTATTTTAAAATATATGTTGAAAATAATAATTTTTATAATGCTTAATTATTTAGAAATGTGTTTTTAACGATCAAATTACGAGTGAAATTTTAAGAATCTTATAGATTTTTAAAATATACATAATTTAAAAATGATTTATTTTATTTACTTTTATTTAGTCATGTGAATTACTGAAAAGTAATTTAACCAAAAGTTCTGAATTTTCATTGATCCTCGTTTATGATGCTAAATGATTAAGTTCTAAATAGCCAATGTCATGAAACTGGAAGCACTGAATAGTGTCTCTAAATATGTTAGTTATTTGTTGATAAATGGGATTTCCCCCCATTTTTTCATTTTGAGAAAGAACTAAATTAGGCCGCCAAAGACCAACCAATTTTGATGCAAATGGAGTTATGAATTAATTTGATTAAGCAAGTTGCAAGTTTGAATTTTATCCTCTTTCTTTGGGTAACCACAGATGCAAGACGTGTGGAACCTATGCTAACCAATGGAGTCCTGAATCAACAAATCAAACAATGAGAGTGGTAGGATAAAATATCAATAATAATTTAATCATTCAAGAGAATATATCACAATTCATAATAGCAACATTGTTAATATTAGTTAACCCTTTGATTTCAGGAAAATCAATACCAATCAAGAAAGGTTGCAGAAATGAGCTTTTTTTAGGGCTCTAACTGTGTGGGGGTTACTAAGCCCTCGACAGGGTTGATGCAATATTTTTTGTCTTTTTGGATAGTGGAAGATGGATTCTTGCAATTGGCATCCACATGGCCAATGAGCCCACACACAAAACTGAATAGATGCAATTGTTTATACCAGAAATCAATCCAATTGATACCATCTTGCATATTACCAATATGAATACTAGATTAAATAGGCTTCTTGATGTCAATAGCGATTTTGACTTTCACAAGTGTGACTCTGTCAAGATAAGCATGCAATTCTGTTTCTAACACAGTTCCCAAATAGATCCCAACTCTCATTCCCATCTGTTGTGATCTACATTAGTGTGGAAAGTTCCACATTTGGACCCAAATAGGAATATGTTAAAAATCTAGGGAATGTAGGTTCGTTCCTCGATGCCAGACGTGAAGAACGAGCCACAAATTTTAGAAAATTCAAGGGCTATTTTGTAGGATCCTTGCAGCATCATGAAGATTATCCATAATGATATGGAGCTGTTTACCCTATATTTCCACGTTTGTTAAACCATCTAGGTTATACCAAATGTTTGCTAATGCTGAGTGGAACGAGTTCTTATGGATACGCTTTTCAGAAACAATTTTTCCTATCAAATAGTTTTGACTTTCTTCAAGCCTGTTTTGAGTATCCTCATCCCCATATAGAAGGAAAGGTTCATCATCTTGGTCTTCCAAATGATTGTTACTTATTTGCTTTTTCCTGGTTTCTTGATGTGCAGATTGTTTTGTAGATGTTTCAGCAATCATTGCAGGTTTGGTTGACATGTGCAATGGTCTCATGGAAGCAATATGAATTGGATTCACAGGCCAAGGAGTGATAACAATACTATTCTTGGAAGATGAGAGTCTTCCTTGTTTAGCAGTTTGGTTGATCCTTAAGTCCTTCTTGGACTCCATCTTCCATTCTTGAAAAAGAAAAACACAAACAAATATCAAAATAAGGAGAAACATAACACCACTGCCATAGGGACATAAGACCACCTGAAAAGGGACAACACCATAACCCACAAAATTGGGATGGGAAAAACTGCAGCGTAATACACAAAGCTATGGAAAAAGGAACTAGCAGAGGACTCTTTTCGTATTTTCAACAACATACACATCTTGATACTCAATTTTTATTATAAAAAAAAGTTAAAGGATTAATACTTAAATAAACGTGGCGTAGATTTTTTATTTTTACTAAAGCTTAATTTTCTCTTAATAGTTCATGTTTGTTTTAACGTCGTATTCAAATCAATAAATCTTTTTATTGATTTTATAAATGTTTTGTATAGAGATATTTTAAGAATAAACAATCACTTTAGTCCTTAAAAGTGACATGTGGTGTCACAATAATCCCCAAACGAAAAAAAAAATATTTTAAAGTTTTTGAATTAACATTTTGTCCATCATTTAAGTTTTTAGTGTCAATTATCTTTATATTTTCCGTTTGTGTTGATGAATTGTCATTTTTTTCAAATATTTGACACTTACGTGGCATGTGAGCTCACATTTCTTTAGACCGATTTGATATTCATGCTAACAAAGACTAAAATGACATATAAGTAAAACATAATCATCTTCTTCAAATTAAAAGAACTGTACTCTCTTTTTTTTCAAATCTAGAAAAAAATCATTGACCGTGCTCCATTGCGAGAAAGTGGAACCATGAAGTTGCCAATATTAGAAATTTCAATAAAAAGACCCATATTCAATTGATAGTAGAAGTCCGACTAGCCCTAATGTTCCTTGCGAAGCTCACCAATATGATTTAAGGCACCTTCAAGGGTACATCAACCATTGTTGTGTCCTTTTCCTTCAATATAAAAAAATAGTTAATTGACAAATTGGTCTCTAATTGTATGTAAAATACATGGATTGATCTTCAAATATAATAAAAATTGTACTTTTAAATTAATTTCATCACATATTTTTTCATCAATTTTTTTAAAAAAAATTGGGAAAGCAAAGAAAAGGTAGAAAATGACATAGAGTTGGGAGAAGGAAACTAATAAAAGAGGTATTGAAAATTTACGTAATTAATTTGGTAAAATTTGCAATTCTAATAAGTGGGTGTATCTCTTTCAATTGAAGAAGAAATAGTTCAATGAGTTGAATAACATTGAGTGTTATGGGTCCTATCACCATTGCTCGTACAACTGGAACCCATATTTGCTCAAATGCCTTCTATGTACTAATTCAATGTTCCCTCCTACTAATCGGTCTCTTTTAAGAAAAAATTCCATGATTTAATTTTATGGGTCTTTAGAAGGATTGAGTGGATTTGTTTTTGTCAGATTTTGAGGTTTTCATGGTTTTTAATGGGTCTCGGAGATTAAGGGTTAAAGTTCTTCCAATTTGAAAAAAATAATTATATTTTAATTAACTTTTAATTTGGTCATTCGATTTTCAATTGAACTTAATAAATGTCAATTTTCATATAATGTAAGTGTGTAATAAATAAAAAATTTGACAACACACATAAAAAATAAAAAGATAATTGATAACAATGACTTAAATTACCAATATAATATTAATTTAGAGATTTTAAAATATTTTTGTTTCTTATAAAAACTATCAAAGTCAATGATTACTCATTTTAATTTTAATGAAACATAAAATTATTTAATTTAAAGAAGTACTATTGTCTATGTCTAATACCCAAAAAAAAAAGTACTAATGTCATTTAGCTCTAACTTCCCGCATGCGCCCAAAACCTCCCTCTAAACCCTAAACTCATTCTCATTGCTGCAACTGTGTAACACTTCCAATTCACTACAAGGTTAGTTCTTTTCAATCTACGACACTGTTCTGCTTTCGTTTCCATCGTTTTCGCTCTAATTCACGTAAGCGCTACCAAATAACCTTAACTTGGTATCATTTATTTATCTTCAGTTCCTGTAGTGGTTTCGTTTATCTTGTTTTTAAACCTTGTATTTTTTCTTCCATGTACGCTAGGAACAAATAAGAAACTGTGTTTGTGAGTTTGAATTTCACTATGAATGAGTATTTAGTTCCCTTTCCCCCTTGTTTTTTTATGTGGCCATTTGCATGATTTTGTTCGATTTCCTGAACTACCCAATTGGTTTTTATATCATGTTACAATATGCTTGATAATATGTTGTTATGGTACACACACGCCAAAGCGTGCTCATGAGGTGTTTGATGGAAAGCCTAAGTTTGTGTTTGGTTTACAAAAATTGATTTTGTAAAATTGATTCTAGCCAAAAGCAAGTTGAATGTAAAGTTATTTATGTTTGGGTACATTTATGTAAAAGTGAGGTGAACAATAAATTTGAGGTTAAAAATCAATTGTAAAGGGAAAAACTCCAAATTCTAGCTTGAAGTTAGAATCAATTCTTGAGGCAAAATCAATAATATTCGAGCACATCCAAACATGACAAAATCGCTTCTACACCTCTAGAATTAATTTTGCTTCATTACAAAAGCGAAGCCAAACATACACTGCTAATTTATCATTTTTTCAACTTGTTTTAAATTATTGTTCAATTGGGCTGGTTAATTAATGAGATCTTTGACTTGATTGCAATGTTGATCTCTGATAGAGCAGAGGTAAGATAGAATTAGATGAAGAGGATTATTGTATTAATTGATATGAAAACATAAAATGATTCCAGAGCTAATGCTCCTCAGTTAGAGAAAACAATCCTCTCACTGCCCAACCTCTAAGGTGTAACTGAAAAATGAAAAAAACCATCCAACTACCTCCCCACACATTCCTATTTATTAGTGGAACATTAACTCACTATGCCAGCTAGGCAATCACACTTTTCCTGCATTCCCTTTCTTATTCTTTCTCACATATACTCGCCATTGCTTAGGTCTCACCTCATCTCTGTTAACTAAGAGATCCCCCTCATCACTCGTGGGGCCCAACCCATTCCTATCATCACCCCCACCTTCAACAGTAGCCTTGTCCTCAAGGCGCAAATTAGGGAATTGACTCTTCAGCAACAGTTCCTCTTCCCAGGTAGCATCTCCAACATCCATGCCTTCCCATTGAATCAACCATTCTCGCTTATGCTGCCCACCATCAAACTTATCCCTCCATGACAAAACCGTAACAGGAATAATGTCCCTAGTGTCAGACTCCAAACTGGTAGGTAATTGAGTTGTAGCAGTATAATTGCCTATAGCTTTCTTCAATAGCGACACATGAAAAGTAGGATGTATTTTAGATGTTGCTGGTAACTGTAGCTTGTAAGCAACCTGTCCTATCTTATTAATGACTTGATAAGGACCAAAAAATCTGGGAGCCAATTTTTGATGAATCCTATGCACAACCGATTGATGTCGATGAGGACGTAATTTGAGGAAAACCCAATCACCAACCTCAAATTGCACTGCCTTGCGTTTCTTATCAGCTTGGTATTTCATGTACTCTTGAGCTTTGAGTAAATTAGCTTTCAGTTGACGCAAAGCTTCATCCCTGTCTCTTAACTCCTGGGCTACAGCTTCTACTCTGGTTTCTCCCTCCTAAAAGTGCACCAATACTGGAGGTCTCCTGCCATACACCACCTCAAAAGGGGTGAACCCTGTGGAAACATGGAATGTGGTATTGTACCATAGTTCTGCCCACGAAATCCAATGTGCCCATGTCTTAGGTTGATCTGCAATAAAGCAACGTAGATAGGCCTCTAAACAGCGGTTAATCACTTCTATTTGGCCATCAGTTTGGGGATGGTATGCCGAAGACATTTTAAGCACCGTGCCTACTAGCTTGAACAACTCTTTCCAAAAAATACTCACAAACAAGGGGTCACGATCACTCAGAATCGACTCCGGAATTCCATGTAGTCTAACCATGTCCTTCACAAAAATAGCAGCAATGGAGCGAGCAGTAAATGGATGTTTAAGAGGAATGAAATGACTATACTTGGAGAGACGATCCACCACCACCAAAATAGCTTCAAATCCATTACTTTTGGGTAAACAAGTAATGAAATCCATAGATATCTCACTCCACACCAAAACTGGAATAGGTAGTGGCTGTAGTAACCCACTAGGCGTAGTCGCAGCATATTTTTGGCGTTGACAAGTGTCACAAGCTTTCACAAAATCTTGCACCCTTTTCATCATCCCTTGCCAATATAACGTGCCTGCCATTCTCCTATAAGTGCGTAGGTAGCCGGAGTGACCCCCACTAGGAGAGGAATGAAAATCCTTAAGTAGATCCTCAATAAGTGGTGAGTTAGCCGGTATAACTAACCTATTTTTGTAGAATAAGATGCCACCTTTTAAGGAAAACCCAGGTTTAACAGTAGGATCCTTTTGAATAGCCTCCACAATGCTTTTAAGCCAGGGATCTTGCGATACCTCTTGTTGCAATTGGCTGCTCTGCTCCCAAATAGAATAGGATTTAAGAGCATGAATTTCAGCATCCTCATGTTGTCTAGATAAAGCATCAGCCACCTTATTTTCCACTCCCACCTTATACACCACCTCAAAGTCAAAACCCAGCAACTTAGCCATCCATTCCTGCTGACTTGCTGTGGTAATACGTTGCTGTAACAAGTGTGTTAGGCTCTTTTGATCAGAATAAACCACAAACTGCCTTCCTAACAAATAATGTCTCCAATGTTGAATAGCTAACACCAAAGCCATTAACTCCTTATCATAGGCTGATTTAGATAACTTAGATGATTCAAAAGCCTTGCTAAAATAAGCAATGGGATGTTTAGATTGCAACAACACAGCACCCACCCCTTTTCCTGAGGCATCACATTCAATTTCAAAAGGAAATTTGAAATTAGGCAGGGCTAAAACTGGGGCAGTTGTAACAGCTACTTTCAATTTCTCAAAAGCTTCGTCAGCCGCAACATTCCATCTAAAGCCATCCTTCTTTGTCAACTTGGTCAAGGGTTTAGCAATATTCCCATAGTTAGCTATAAATTTTCTATAGTAACCTGTTAATCCCAAAAAACCTCTCACCCCCTTGACGTTCTTAGGAACTGGCCATTGTAACACACTGCTAACCTTGGCAGGGTCCACAACAACCTCTGCTTTGGAAATGACATGGCCCAAGTATTCAACTTGGTGTTTACCAAAAGCACACTTCTTTCCGTTAGCCACAAACTGATGTTGTTTCAAAATGTTTAGAACCATCTCCAAGTGCTGCAAATGAGCAGTCCAACTAGTGTTGTACACTAGTATGTCATAAAAAAAAACCAATACAAACTTCCTTAAAAAAGGCTTAAAAATATCATTCATCACTGATTGAAAAGTTGCAGGGGCATTGGTAAGGCCAAATGGCATCACCATAAACTCATAGTGACCCTCATGAGTACGAAATGCAGTTTTATGAATATCCTCTTCTTTCCTACGAATTTGATGATAACCAGATTTAAGATCAATCTTAGAGAAATAACCCGAGCCATGTAACTCATCTAACAATTCATCTACCACAGGGATAGGGTACTTATCTTGAATTGTAACCTTGTTAAGTGCACGGTAATCTAAACACATCCGCCAAGATTGATCCTTCTTCTTGGCCAAAATAATGGGACTAGAGAAAGCACTAGTGCTGTTTCTAATCACCCCCTGCTGCATAAGGCTCTGAATCTGTTTTTCAATTTCATCCTTGTGTAGATGAGGATATTTGTAAGGCCTCACACTTACCGGACCAGCACCCTGCAAAAGTTTAATGGAATGGCTAGTGTTTCTTGTAGGAGGAAGGCCCTGGATTTCTTTAAATACAATAGCAAACTGATCTAACAACCTTTGCAAATCCTTAGTCTGTTATTCTGAGACACGAGGCACTTGTGAACCTACCACCTCCATCAAGGTAGGCCATTCGCAGCTTGTTATCAGCCCGAAAGAAGTGATGATGCTTTGGAAAGTAGCCATCTTCTCATCTAAGGCTTGGCCAAGGAGTTTCACCATACTGCCCTTATGGTTGAACACCATAGACATTTCTTTCCAATCCATGGTCACCTTCCCCAAAGTTTCCAGCCAAACAACTCCCAAAATCAGATCCACACCCCCTAACTCCAACACATAAGCATCAAAACAAATCTGCACCATTCCCACGTCCATCTGAATTCCCTCACACCTACCCATAGTTAGGACACGATGATCATCTCCTAACTTGACACCCAAGGGAGTAGAAGGTACCATAGGCAGTCCCAGAGCTTCAACCACCTTAGGAGATATGAAATTATGCGTGGCTCCACTGTCAATAAGAACCAAAATAGGTGCACCTTGCAAACAGCCCTCTACTTTCATTGTGCGAACTTGGTTTGGAGTGGTGGATACACCAAAAACTCCCAATCCCTTTACATTCTAATTCCTCTTGTGCAATCTCTTCTTCCGACTCAGCCTCCAGCACCACAATCTCTCCTTCATTGTTGACCACTTCATCGTCCCCCAAGATAATCAATCGTAACTGCTTCGTTGCGCATTGATGGAGGGGATCCCATCGTTCATTGCAACGAAAACAGAGTCCCTTTGCGCGACGCTCATTAATTTCTGCACTTGGTAAATGGCGAACGCCACGTGAGTGACGGCGTGAAACGTCACCAGAGTTTGGACGTGAAGGTGGAATAGAATTGGGAGGGTGTGTTGACCTAGTTTGAGATCCAAGACCCAACCTGGTACGCATTTTACCCACATTGTTGCTAATTTGGTTAGGGTTTGCAGATCTGTTCCCTTCCCCTTCGCGATTGGCCCAATTAGGTTTTTGAAATCGGGCCCAAGAACCTAAACCCGGTTTGCAGTGAGATCCAGATCCCTGCCCCGAAACAGCAGCAAATTCACTCTCAACATCACGAGCCAATTGCATCGCTAAGTAACGATTACTAGGCCGAAAGGTACGCACACGTGAACGAATGTCATGACGTAAACCACCAATGAAATAACCAAGAAACTGTTGTTCTGGTAAACGGCCACACTGTGAAGAATACAATTCGAATTCAGCAATGTAATCTTCCACGGATTCAGATTGTATTAATTCCTTCAATTCTTCGAAAGGATTCTCCAAATGACCACCACCAAAACGAACTATCAACGCCTCCGTCAAACTCTCCCAAGACAGATCCTCCGTAGAATCATGCCATAAATTGAACCAATGAATTGTAGGACCTTCCATGCTAAGCTTCGTCAATTGAATCCTCACGTCTGCAGAAATGCGTTGTACGTCGAAATACGTTTCTGCTCGAGCGATCCAAGCCACTGGATCATCACCAGTAAACGTCGGCAATTCCACCTTCTTCGCAACTAAACGGAATTCATCTAACGGTGAGGGGATCGCTGTAATGTTGTCCTGAGACGTGTCACGCAGCACCAAAGCTCTCTGAATTTTAGAACCAATGAAGTCACGTAACGACTCAATGCTGGCCTCCACACGTCCCAAACGCTCCTCCACTCCGGTGATTCTTGCGTTCATTCTGGTTTGCATGAACGTAGCACGTCGGACCAATTGATAGAGCAGAGGTAAGATAGAATTAGATGAAGAGAATTATTGTATTAATTGATATGAAAACATAAAATGATTCCAGAGCTAATGTTCCTCAGTTAGAGAAAACAATCCTCTCACTGCCCAACCTCTAAGGTGTAACTGAAAAATGAAAAAAACCATCCAACTACCTCCCCACACACTCCTATTTATTAGTGGAACATTAACTCACTATGCTAGCTAGGCAATCACACTTTTCCTGCATTCCCTTTCTTATTCTTTCTCACATATACTCGTCATTGCTTAGGCCTCACTTCATCTCTGTTAACTAAGAGATCCCCCTCATCACTCGTGGGGCCCAACCCATTCCTATCAATCTCTCATATTCACTCCATTAGTTTAGCCACTGCTTGCTTATCTGATTTTATTTTGACATTAGTGCTAGATTTTGAGAAGCTTATCTGCTTGCTTAACTGTTCTTAGTTTTTATGTTAGTTTCTTGGTTTTGAAGGTTTATACCAAAAATAGCGAAACAGTTTCACTTATGCATGTTAGTGGTGTCAATATCTGTACTTTGTGTTTTCTTCCCGCCTCAATGATCCGTTTAAAATGGAAAACTAATATGTTCAGGATAATAAACGTAGATTCTCGTAGCTTGCTTCTTCCAGCAGAATATATGTGAGGATCCTTTGTCATTATTTCCAGACTATTGTTTATTTGGATCATGTATTTTAAGCTAATATCAGTTTTATCAATCGTGGATTGCAGAAAATAGCCGTTTGTTCAGTGCTATAGTGCCCCACTATAACCGCTATGAGACAACACTTTGTACTAAATAATATATTGCGGAACATTAATGATTTGTTCAAATTCCTCTATGCTATTTAGCACTAGAACGTTGCTATAGCCTCTATTTGACAACGTTGGCTAATATTCTGCTTTTAGTGTAATACCTTCTCCCCACTTTTTTTTTTGAGGAACCTTTTCCATTCGACATTATTTAGGTTTTGTATATAAGACTGCATTTTTTTGGTCTAAAATGTTTTTATTTTCTCTTTAATATTGGTATAGATTGAATGGAGCTTACTATGGTTAATGGTGATACAATGAAAGATGATGAAACTGAATATTTGAGTGAGGAAATGTCACCATCTGAATCAGGATCAGATGAAGATGTGAAATTAACTGAACCATCTAAAAAAGCAGTAAATAACAGAGATGCTCTATTGGATAAACTCGGAGACATAAGTTGGCCAGAGAATGTGGAATGGAGACACAAACTCTCCATTGATATTGATCAAGAGCAGGAAGTAGACGTCAACGATGACTTGGCACGAGAGCTCGCATTTTACACTCAGGCATTGGAGGGAATTAGACAGGCCTTTGAGAAACTTCAGTCAATGGGTCTCCCTTTTCTACGACCTTCAGACTATTATGCCGAAATGGTGAAGGCAGATAGCCACATGGAAAAGGTGAAAGGTAGGCTATTAGACGAGAAGCGGAAGATGGAAGAGGCTGAGGAGAGAAGAAAAGCCAGGGAGGCCAAGAGATTGTCGAAAGAGATTCAGGCACAGAAAATGAAAGAAAGGGCCAAGCAGAAAAAGGAGGACATCGAATCTGTTAAGAAATGGAGGAAGCAGAGGCAACAGAGTGGGTTTGCTGACAACGGAAATGATGCAGATAAGGTTTTGGACTTTGAGGACGGAAAAGTGTTCGAGAGGTCAAAGAAGAAAAGGCCTGGAGTGTCTCCCGGCGATCGGTCAGGAGGTAAGGCAAAGCAAGCCTTTGGAAAGGGAAAGAAGCAAAAGAAAAGAGATGGTAGGGATTCGAAATTTGGTTTTGGAGGCAAGAAGGGATTGAAGAAGCAGAATACAGCTGACACCACTAATGATTTTGGTGGATTCAGTAAAAAGGGCGCTGATGCTGGAAATAAGAAGAGAAAGAGGTAAAATACAATACTCCTTTGATTTGTTTTATGAAGAAGGGATGCCATGGAATGTGCTATTGGTGTTATCCTCTGACTTTTCATCAGCTCTGATAGTTCAATTTCGTAAACAAACTTATCGTGACTTTATAAACTTTATCAACAATTATAAGTCCTTATGTAACTACTCCAATTTTGATGTTTTGTTAAATAATGTTACTTTATGCTCTGGTCATTACTAACAGGTATATGATGTAGTTCTTTTGAGTACACAAGACAGTGTAATTTAGACTTACCTGAAATGCTTCTGTTTTTATTTGTTTTTCAATTGAGAGCTGTTTTTTTATACTTGTTGACGAAGAAAGAACAGAACAAAATGTAAGTGTTCATTTACTTTTGGTGTTTTCTGTTTTCATGTCCTTTGATAAAACATTAGAGAAGAAACAATTTTGAAAACATTGTTTTTCAGCGTGCACGGAAATGCATCCGGCCACCACAGAAAGAGTACAAGTTAAAAATGAAAATTGAAAATGTTCATTTTTGTGGTGCCAAAAACTATGATTATCCTAATCCTACCATTCTATTTACTCAAAGTTGCTTTACACCATCTCAAAATATAAACAAAAATTTAAACAAAAATTGGTCAAAAAAAGTTGATATATTTTATCTAAATTTTGTTGACTAATTTTTGCTTATATTGATAGGGGAAGTATTAGAGGTTTGTTATGCATTAGTTTCCTTTAAGCACGTACGAATGTAGAGAGTACAGTGAGTAATCTCAACAATTAATTAGTGAAAAATTATTAAAGGTTTATATTTTAACACAACCACCACTTGTTTTGTATATACATGTAGCAGTATTAATCAGTTTAGAAATATCATGTAAGAGTTGTTACTTACCTGTGCTTAGCCCTCCAAAAAATCAGTTCAAATCAATTGTTATGGGAGTGGTTTTGTTAGGCATTTGTTGGTTTGCTTCTGTTTTCCTTTTTCCCTTGGTTTTGTTAGGCATTTGTTCTTCCGTTTTGTAAATAATAAATATGTTTTTCACAAAAAAATTTAGTTCTAGACTTAATTGCACTTTTTTATTTCCTATTTCACCTCTCATAAAAATAGTCCACCTTTATTAAAATCAAAAAATCAAACATTTTTCCTCCTCAAGTTTCACACTTAAATTTTTTGCCTAAAAATTATGATGTGACGGGTTTTCAAATTAAATAGTATTAAACATGATGATGATGTGGCAAAATATAAGTGAATTTAGATATATTCACCTAATCAAACATTAAAATAGTACATTTAAAAAATTACAAAAAAAAACTTCTAAAATTAATAGTAAATTTTTTAAAAAAATGTTTATTTATTTTTTGTATCTTCATCTTTTCATAAAATTTTTTAATAATTTCTGAAAATTTTTTTTGGTCTTTTTTTAATGTATTATTTTAATGTTGGTTTAATTACAGGTTTAGTCATTTATTTTCACAAATTTACAGAATTGATCTTCCTATTTTAAAATTCAACAGATTTGGTCCATTTTTCATATTTTTAAATTAAAGAATGACGATTTCACATATTTTAAATGATGTGATATACAATTTATATATATAAAATTATCTAGACACATTAATTATGTCATTAATTAAATTACCAAATAAAAAAATTTCAAAGGTGAAAGTTAAGTTTTTAGAAGAGTTTTATTGTAAGTTTATTGGTGTTAATCATTCTATGTATGATATGTCACATTATTTAAAGCATGTCACATCATCCTTTTTAATTGAAAAATCAGAATAAGAGATCAAAATTGTCGGATTTTAAAATAGGAAAATCAATTTCGTAAGTTGATAAAAGCAGAAGATAAAAACTACAATTAAACCTATAATGTTTGATGAGATGGAAATATATATACCTAATTGTATTTTGTGATGTTAACATATTCAATGTCATGTCATTTAAAAACATGATACGTTACGATTTTAAAGTAAAAAGGTTAAGATAGAACCAAAATTGCAACAAGAGCGATAGTTGAGAAATCAAAAAGTTTAATTTAATAAAAGATTAAATATACAATTAAACCTAATTATTTGAAGAGCGATAGTTGAGAAATCAAAAAGTTTAATTTAATAAAAGATTAAATATACAATTAAACCTAATTATTTGAAGCTTCTTATAACAGTTGTATGTTAATGTAAACACTTCGTAGTTCTATCAAGTTGAAAATATGCATATAAATCTAAATGTTGGTATAACTTCTAAAAATATGATATTATACTTCAATTATTCACCAGTTACTATTTTGTTTGGATGAAATTTACAATATATAAATTTCAGGGATGTGACAGTTTTTTTTTTAAATGTCATGGAGGTTTGAAGGACTTTTTAACACTGCATGAAGAGAGTGACAAAAACATTCTTCTCAAACTCTGTTTTATTTAAGTGGGTTGTACAATAATATTGAACACCATTTTTATTCGGCTGTAACATGTTGATACCAATTAGTTGATTGTATAATACTTCTTTTTGTCACATAATTTCATAATATTTTATTTTCATAACAATTGCATTATACTTTCTTGGTAACATATATATCACTGTAGTTGGTTGAATGATACTTTTATTATCTAAGTTTTGATTTACATAATAAATTATTCATTGTAATAAAGAATCAAAATTTAACTTTTAAACATAAACCACATTTTATTATTTTACATACATTAGCACAATAAAAAATTAAAGTGGACAAACGGGACGTGTCTGCTATAACATTTTATTTTTGAAAGTATAAATATATATTATTATTGTTCAAAACAATTTTTTATTTATTAAACATATTGATTGATTTTTTTATATTCGATGTTAGTAAAAATATCACTCTCTGTATAAGTAACTAAACAATCACTATGGAAGCTGGGTTTTGGAGGAAAATGAAAACTTAGTTTTCTTTTTCAATTAAGAAAACTATAAAATACTTCTTAAAATAAATTTTGTGTAATTAAAATGTTATAGGATCATTTATTATATTATTCTTACAATTTTTTTAAAATCACAAATATAAATCAAAATATGTTTAGAAGTCTTCTCATCCAAACCCCTAAAAAATCCAATTCTCAAACATACCCTTAAACATTTACGTCCCCTTCAATTTGAATCAGTATTCCACATAACAAGGCTAAATGTAACCACACTAAACTAACATCTAACAAACTCCCTTAGTAGCAAATCCAAAAACCTTAGAAGAACAAACTCTCATTAAATCAATGCAAATTTTATGGGTTGATAATCTTCTAATTTATTGGCCTAAAATAAATTATAGTAACCACTAATTTTTAAGAGCTAGCTATTGGAAAGGCAAAAGTTATAATAACCATTTTATTCTATCAACTTGCTACGAAATACTATGGCCATCGAATCTATGTATGTGAAAATCATAAACTTCGAGATCTTTACGTTGTTGAATGCTTTCGCTAAAAGTTTATTATGATACTTAAATTTTAAATGTAGTATCATAGCTTTGTTGTGAAATTTATGATTTTCCATCTATTATATATGATTGTTGGTTTTTTTCTTCTAGCACCGAGAGGAAATATATTAAGTACTATAAAAAGCAAATTCACATGTACGATTGAAACAATTGTTTTTTACTTTACTAATATTATGCATATATATCTTCAATATATATATGTGCTTAATTTGAATCATTTATACATATGATGATTAAATGTTATTGAAGAAAGTTATAAATGCTGCTTCTAGTAAGTTATATTTTATTAAAATTTGTGTACACTAAAGTGGCAAAGTTAAAATGATGAAAGAATGCCATTAAAATATAATTGTTAATTAATCATAGGAATAAATTTACCCAAAGAAATTTTTTTCACTGGTCAATAAACTTAAGTGTGAGAAATTGAAATTTTGGATCAAATATATATTTGTGTCTAAAATTAATTTATGTGTATAGTTGAGAATTTTAATTTCTTAATTATGATAAAATTGACATTATTTATGATAGTATACTGTAGCGATTTTCCAAACGTGAATTATAATATACTTTGATGTTTTTATTTGAGTATATGATAAATTTTATTTGAGCATATATGTTATGATTATTTTGTAGCAATTTTTCTTCATTCGCAAGCGGTATCTATTACCACTTTCAATTATTTGAACTTTTCTAAATAGAGTGAACAAGTGAAGTTCCACTTAGGTGTTTTGGTCCTTGATTTGACACTTTTGGAGGAAAAACTTGTTGTTGATAACAACACTGAGGATGAAAATTCGAGCTGAAGGCATGTGAGAAGTCCAACCAATTGAGTCTTATGTTTTTGTGAATAACCACTGCAAACAACATTAAAACTACTATTCCACATGCAGAAAGTGCTAAGGAATACATTAAGTTTGTGTAAGGTCTTTTTTGCTTTGCTGATAAGTCACTCGTTGATACACTGAGGGCTCAACTCACGACCATGAAGTTTGATGTGTCGTGGGGAATGCAAGAGCACACTATTGACATGACTAACACTGCAGCAAGACTAAAGCCTTTGGGTATGGCAATGGATGAATCTTTTATGGTTCAATTTATTTTGAACTCACTTCCTTTTGAGTATGGAGCTTTCCAAATAAACTATAACATTATGAAAGACAAGTGGGATGTTAATGAATTGATTGGAAAACTCATTCAAGAGAAGAATCGTCTGAAGAATTTTAAGAGTCTTTCGATCAACCTAGTTCATGGGACTGAAAAACATTGAAGCCAAAATCCAATAAATTTAAGAAAAAAGGAGTTGCTAAGCATCACAATAAAGTTCATTTATGTGCTAAAGAATGACACTTCCATAAAAAGATTGTCCAAAACGTAAGGATTGGTTCGAGAAGAAAGGTATGTGTAAAACATATGTATGCACTTTTGAATCAAACTTAGTTGATGTTTATCATAATTCTTGGTGGATTGACTCTGGTGCTACTACTCATGTATCTAATATGATGAAGGGATTCCTTACGATCCAAACCATAAGCCAAAGTAAGATGTTTCTCTACATGGAAAAACCGTAATAAAGCTCCAATTAAGGCATAAGGACTTATCGTTTGATTTTGGATACTGGCTATCGTTTAGATCTAATAAAGTTGGATAATTGTGGTTTTGAATTTAATGGTGGACATGGTTGTTTCAATTTATGCAATAATAATAAACTTATTGGTTCTTGTTATATTATTGATATTGATGGTTTATATAGATTGAAACTTCATGATCAATTTATGAGTCCTTGCTTACCAAGCATCAAAGTATTGGAATTAAGCGTAACATGCTAAATGAACGATTATTGTGCATTCTTGTGGCATAAATTCTTGGGTCATATATCCAAGGAAAGACTAGAAAGGTTAGTAAAGAATGTGATTCTAAAAAATTTAGACTTTATTGATCTTGGGTTATTGCATTAAGGGAAAGTATATCAGACATTGTTGGGAAATCAAGATATAGACTTTTAAAAACTCTTTTAAAATTAATCTCAATAGAAGAAAATCCATTTTCCAAGATTGCTTAGAACTACAAGAATCACTGTGAGTTTAGGTGCTTACCTCTTGAAGCATCGAGGAGACGATCACTAGTTTCGCAAAGGAGCAACACCTCTACTCATTCCACATGAACGATTGACCTTCGGATAGCGTCGTGCTAGCGGCTACAAGGATGGAGGCATAAGTGAATGTTATGTCTAATTAGCCACTTGAGAGGAGTAACACATATGCTTTTATAGGCTCCTTCCTCTCACTTAACCCTAATGGGCCTCGTACATTACGAGTCCAAATCCCTTTATTTAACTAAATCTTTATTAATTAAGTAAATACTATTATTTAATTAACTTTTATTTAATTAAATATTTCTTCTCCAATTAATTGCTCTATGCATGTGACCATGTAGGTTTCCACTAAACTGACAATAATATAAAATATTAAATATTATAAATAATGAGTGACATCTAGCAATGTATTATTGTTACCCAATTTATGAAAAACCCGTGATCTAATTTTAACCTTACTGCAACCATAATTTACCATGCAATAATTGTCTCTTCGTCGAAATGTCTAATTGAACACAAGCCACAATATGTGTCATACTTGCAATGTTCAATTATTTATTTCTTGATCCAAGAGTAGACAAATAAATATCAATGGACCCAATATCACATATTGGTCCGTTTTAGCATGGCCATGCATTTCCACTGTCTCGCTCTATCGAGTGTCCAAGACATAACTCATGTTATGTAGGAGGGACAAATCCTATATATATCACAGACACCTCTCCACATGGTTTATTATAGACCCAATAACCACCTTTTTGATTGTCTTGTTATACCAATGTTTTGTTCTATTATAGACAATATTTGATGGTTTTAAAGCCTACAACTCTTCATGTAGGGATCGTAGTAAATTCAAGTCGAAGGACTACTCGCTGTGATCGCATTAGAATCACTAATAACACTTACACAACAATTACATAGCATTCCCATGGTGGGTCAATCCCGTATAAATATTACCCCTAATATTTATACTTGTGTGACGACTTGATATCTCATATCCATGACCCGTGAGTTGTGGTCGTCAGTCTACTCACGTAATAGTCTCTATGTATCATTGTCGTCCTAATTAACAACAATACTTTGATTATGGATAATTTAAGAACAATGTTCTTAATATTCAATCGACTTTCATGATTAAGTTACACTTGATGTTCTATTGAACGGACTATATATTCTAAAGACTTTATAATATTATATAATTAATAAAATAATAAATGATTTCTTGTACATATATAAAAAAAAAATAGATATATGATTTAAATCCATGATACGAATAATAATTTAAATAAAATAGATTGACGCTAGGAATTATACCAATAGACATAACAAGAAAGGTGTCACAAGAAGCAACCATCTTCTAGAAATTATACACACTGATATATGTGAGCCTTTGACACTTCATCTCTTGGTGGAGAAAAATATTTTATCACCTTTATTGATTATTTTTCATGCTATGGATATGGCTATTTGCTTAAAAAAATTCTCAAGCAATTGATGCTTTTGAGATTTATATTAATGAAGTCAAAAGACAATTAGAAAAGAAAGTGAAAGTCGTAAGATATGATAGAGGTGGTGAGTTTGATGGAAAACACGGTGAATGAGACAATGTCCAAGGACATTTGCAAAACTTCTTGAAAGGCACGGTGTTTGTGCACAATACACAATGCCATACACACCACAATAAAATGGTATGACAGAAAGGCGTAATCGAACACTAATTGATATGGTTATGAGTATGATGAGAAAATCCCTATTGCCCAAATTTTGTGGATTTATGCATTAGAAATTGCTATGTATTTATTAAACAGAATTCCTAGCAAGGCCGATCCTAAAACTCCTTTTGAGTTGTGTACAAATAGGAAATCGAGTTTAAGGTACCTGCACATTTGAGGTTGTCTAGCAGAAGTAAGATTACATAATCTACATGAAAAGAAATTAAACTCTCGAATAGTAAGTGGTTACTTTATTGATTACCCAGAGAAATCTAAAGGGTGTATCTTTTAATGTCTTAACCATAATCAAAGAATTGTGAAAACTATCAGTTCTTTGAAAATTGTGAAGTTAGTAGGAGTGAGGAACAAAAATATGTTGATATAAAGGAGTTTAAGGTAAATATTACTTTAGCTATAAGTGTTCTTTCATTGACAATCATTTTGAATTTTGTTCCAGAGGTTGTGGTAGAAAATTCTAACAACAATGAACATAATTTGAATGATAACACACCCAATGAAGAAAATAACTCACAAAGGTCTGAAAAAAATGAGTCTCAAGAGGTTCCTTTGAGAAGATCTCAAAGATATAGAAAATCAGCTATTCCTAACTATTATGAGACTTATTTACTAGTGCCGGACATTGGAATCAATGAAGATGTAGTTTCATTTTCATAAGCTAGAGATAATGTTGAGTCATAGAAATGGATTGATGCCATGAAAGATGATTTAAAATCCATAGAAGAAAATAAAGTTTGGGAAATCGTTGAATTTCCAGAAGGTGTTAAATGAGTTGGTTGTAAGTGGGTCTTTATAACCAAGCGTGACTCAAATGGCAATATCAAATGATAAAAAGTCCAACTTGTTGCTAAATGATATACTCAAAAGGATGAAGTTGATTATAAAGAAACATTTTCTCTTGTCTCAAAGAAAGACTCATTGTGTATTATCATGGCATTGGTGGCTCATTGTGACTTAGAGTAACACCAGATGGATGTGAAAACAACATTTTGGAATGGTAATCTTGAAGAATAAGTTTATATGGACCAACTTGAAGGTTTTCCAGTTGAAGGAAATGGTCATATGGTGTGGAAACTTAATAAACCAATATATGGACTAAAACAAGTCTCAAGGAAATGGTATATTAAGAAAATCTAGTTGATAGATGCATATGCCAAAAAATCAGTGGGAGAAAGTTTATGGCCCAATATGTTGATGATATCTTGCTTGCAATTAATAGTTTGATCATGTTGCATGAGACTAAAGATTACCTCTCTAAGAAGTTTGAAATGATGGATTTGGGTGAGGCATCCTATGTGATAGGAATTGAAATATTTTGTGATAGATCACAAGGTTTTTTGGGATTGTCTCAAAAGGCCTATATTAATAAAATTCTAGAGAAATTTAACATGGAGAGTTGTTTTGCTGGAATTGTACCAATTTAAAAGGGGGACAAATCAAGTCTCATGAAATGTCTAAAGAATGACATAGAGCATAAACAAATGGAATCAGTTCCATATGGTTGTTCTGCAGTGGATAGTTTAATGTATGTGCAAACCTGCACGAGGCCAGATTTGCAATTGGAATGTTAGGCAAGTATTATAGTAATCTTGGAATTGATAATTGAAAATTTATAAAGAAAGTTTTGAGGTATTTCCAAAGAACAAATGAGTGTATGTTCATGTATAGAAGATCCAATCAATTAGAAGTAATTGGATATACAGACTTAGATTTCGATGGATGTGTTGACACAAGGAGCCATATCATGGAAAAGTACTAAGCAATCTGTATTTGCTTCATCTACCATGGAAGCATAATGTGTAGCATGCTTTGAAGCTACAATTCAAGCACTATGGCTTTGAAGATTTGTTTCAAGGCTTATAGTAGTTGATGAAGGTGCAAACACAAGAAGAGGGGATGAATTGTGTTTGACTAAGTTGGATTATTTAAAACTGGTTCGGGTTTGGTGACTTAGAATTAAAGTAGTAGCAATCGGGTTAAGTGATCAGAGGAAGAAATAAAACAAGAATTGTAGAATTAAAGTGACAAAAGAATTTATCCTGGTTCACCACCAACTTGGTAGCTACGCCCAGTCCCCTTACTCAGAAAGATTTAATCCACTAATTAAAAACTTGAATTACACCACATCTGACCATACAAGCCAATCTTCTCAAAACAATCTGATACCTACAAACTTTTTGAGCAATCCAAACACCTTGACTTTACAAGCCTGAAAACCTACAGATTGCTTGAGGAACATGAAATCCACTATCAGGTTGGGTTACAAGAGTTTGGAACAAGTTGGTTTTCTTTTAACAAGTTGATTGTTACAATGACTCTCACACTAGAAAACACTTAGAAACTATTTATTCTTAGCAAGTGTTTCTCCAGACCTTAACCTTATGAACTCTAATGACTTAGGAAATTGTGTGCTAGTGAGTTCTCTTATTTTCTTCTTTAGCCTTAAGTATCTATTTATAGAATAGGTTAGGGTTTTCTCCTTTGTCCTTGTAAAATCTGAATCATATCTTTGCAAATAATAAATGTATCTTATTGTGAGTGTTTCTTCTTGTAAACAATTCTTCATCATATCTTCTTGTAGATAAATCTTGATCAAATCTTCTTGTAAATAATTCATATCTTCTTGTGATAAATCTTGATCAAATATTCTTGTAAATAATTCATATCTTCTTGTGATAAATCTTGATCAAATATTCTTGTAAATAATTCATATCTTCTTGTTGATAAGATCTTGATCATATCATCTTCAACTTTTGACCATATCTTCTTTTCAACTTGGTCAAAGATTTTCTTTAATTATAAATCTAAATCAAATCTTATTTTAGATTGTCTTCAAAAACGAAGCTTTTTTCATACTCTTGCTTGATTTGAGCTAGAATGGATTCAGGTTGTTCTTGGATTTTCAAAAGTTTTTTATTCGGCTAAGTCTTCTTTTCATACTTAATTCTTTCAATTTCAGCCGTTGATTTTCCATTAGACGCATTGACTTTCTTGTTTGAGTGAGATGTTGTGTTTCTTGAATAATGATAGTCAAAGGCAGAATTGCATGACTTAGAATTAGTGCTTTGGGCAAATCACCTTTTTGATACTTCAGACTGAGTGCAACATTAGAGGTTGTATATTAGAGGCAACATTTGGAGTGTATTGCACCATTTTGATCAACGGATTGTGAGATTTGAATTTATGATTTGAACAATCTCTTCATAGTTAATTATAACTTGATATGAACTCTTAAGAGGCATGTTGAGTTTGTGCACATCAGAGACATGCAAGAGTTTCAGAGACATGCTTCAAATTCAGTCTTCAGAGGCAGTCTTAAGACCTAGTTATTAGACCTAGTCTTTAGACCCAAACATCAGACTCAGACATCATATGCAATCTTTGCAACCTTTAGAGACACGTTATTTTCAGAGGCAGACGCGTATACTTTGTGTTCAGCTGATCTCATCCTCTGGTGACTTTCCTCTGGTCGCTTCCTCTGATACCATCCTTTTATTTTCTTCTTCCAATTAATCCAAATTTATTGTTCTCATAAACTACTTTTGTTAACATCAAAACTAGTGGAAAACCAACTTGGTTCCAATAGTTGACACTATTTCTAAGCCACTAAAAATTTATTGTGATAATTTTGCAACAATATTCTTTTTCAAATATGATAAATACTTATTAGGGTGCAAAATACATAGAGTTAAAATATTTTTCTGTCAATGAAGAAGTTCTTAAACAAAGAGTATCCATAGATCATGTTAGAACACACCTTATGATTGATGACATGTTAACTAAAGTGTTACAACCAAAGAGATTTAAGGAACATGTACATAGAATGATTATATAATTATGAACCTTTATAATTTGTTTCTAGTCATTATGCACATTTAATTATGAGTTATAACTTGAATGTCATAGAAATATTTACGGGACCATAATGATATTTTATGCGGTGCTTAAGTACTTGTATAGTAGAGCACTAGTGTTTGAGGTATATGAAAGGAAATGCCTTTTAAGATATATAATTGCAATTTTAGTCCCTCTATTTTTACTAATTCACGAAATTGGTCCCCCTATTTTAAAAGTCGACAGTTTTGGTCCCTCCTTCTAATTTTTTAACTAAAAAATGACAACGTGAGATGCTTTAAATAATGTGACATATGATACGATAATGTAAAATGATTAACACCCATCAAATTGGAATAAAACCCAGTAAAAACTTAGTTTTCAACTTTGAATTTTTTTTCATATTTTAAATTTAATTAATGACATATGAATAATTAATGCGTCTAGATGGCTCTATATCATAGAATTGTATGTCATGTCATTAAAAATATGTCAATTCTGCATTTTTTAGTTCAAAAATCTGATGGACCAAAACTGTCGACTTTTAAAATAGGGGGACCATTTCCGTGAATTGGTAATAATAGAGGGACTAAAACTGCAATTAAGCCTAAAAAATAATAATACATGACCGCTATAACTCACACTTTTTGTTTTATTATACTAAGTTAATTATGTATTCACATGGATGAGATTTGATACATGAATTTTATGTATCATACTTATGTATTGGTTTTTTAAAATTTTAGGCCAAGTGGGAGAACGTAAGAATTTTATGGGTTCATAACCTTCCAATTTATTGGCCTAAAATAAATTATAGTAACCAACAATATTTAAAAGCTAACAATTGGAAAGGCAAAGGTTATAGTAACTTTATTCTATCAATTTGTTGTAAAGTACTATGGCTTCCTCATCGAATCCGGGTATGTAAAATCATAAACTTTAAGATCTTTACGTTGTTGAATGCTTCCGCTAAAAATTTATTATAACACTTAAATTTTACAAATGCCACAAACTTCACATTGCAGCAAGACCAAGCCAACATCTAAAATCAATTATTGCATCAAATTTATATATTTATTTCTAATAAAATAGATACAATACTCAAATTTAGATTTATCATCCTATAACCCCAAATAAGCACTACCAAACCCTAAAAATGGAGTTTTCTCCATTAACACAAATTCAAACTCAACAAATTTTTGTTATAGTAATAAAATAAATATTAAATGCATAAGATTGAAAATAAAAAAAAAAATTGTAAATATGGGTTTACCTTTATCAGTAATGGAGGAAAAGTGAGAAGTTTGGAGGAAGAAGAAATAGGAGGGTAAGAGGTGGCTTGTGGCAACGCTATATGGAAGACGACAGAGGAAGAACGCCGATAGAGACTGAAGGGAGACATGGATATTAACAATGCTATCGTGTGAGGATGAAGGCATGAGACGAGAAAATGTGAAACTTTTGGTATGGTTGGATTGGAGCGTGATTTTTGTTTGTGTGAGCCAGAGTCAAACTCTTCTTTTTGACTCTCTCAATGTGTGGTGTTTTATTAATATATTATTAACATGGATGAGATTTGATACTTGAATTTTATGTATCATACTTATGTATTGGTTTTTAAAAATTTTAGGCCAAGTAGGAGAATATAAGAATTTTATGGGTTCATAACCTTCCAATTTATTGGCCTAAAATAATTATAGTAACCAACAATATTTAAAAGCTAACAATTGGAAAGGCAAAGGTTATAGTAACCTTATTCTATCAATTTGTTGTAAAGTACTATGGCTTTCTCATCGAATCCGGGTATATAAAATCATAAACTTTAATATCTTTACATTGTTGAATGCTTCCGCTAAAAGTTTATTATGACACTTAAATTTTACAAATGCCACAAACCTCACATTACAGCAAGACCAAGCAAACGTCTAAAATCAATTATTGCATCAAATTTATATATTTATTTCTAATAAAATAGATACAATACTCAAATTTAGATTTAACATCCTATAACCCAAAATAAGCACTACCAAACCCTAACAATGGAGTTTTCTCCATTAACACAAATTCAAACTCAACAAATTTTCATTACAGTAATAAAAAAAATATTAAATGCATAAGATTGAAAATAAAAAAAAATATTGTAAATATGGGTTTACCTTTATCAGTAATGGAGGAAAAGTGAGAAGTTTGGAGGAAGAAGAAATAGGAGGGTAAGAGGTGGCTTGTGGTAGCGCTCTATGGAAGATGACAGAGGGAGAACGCCGATAGAGATTGAAGGGAGACATGGATATTAACAATGCTATCGTGTGAGGATGAAGGCATGAGACGAGAAAATGTGAAACTTTTGGTATGGTTGGATTGGAGCGTGAGTTTGGTTTGTGTGAACCAGAGTCAAACTCTTCTTTTTGACTCTCTCAATGTGTGGTGTTTTATTAATATATTATTAACATGGATGAGATTTGATACTTGAATTTTATGTATCATACTTATGTATTGGTTTTTTAAAATTTTAGGCCAAGTGGGAGAATATAAGAATTTTATGGGTTCATAACCTTCCAATTTATTGGCCTAAAATAATTATAGTAACCAACAATATTTAAAAGCTAACAATTGGAAAGGCAAAGGTTATAGTAACCTTATTCTATCAATTTGTTGTAAAGTACTATGGCTTTCTCATCGAATCCGGGTATATAAAATCATAAACTTTAAGATCTTTACGTTGTTGAATGCTTCCGCTAAAAGTTTATTATGACACTTAAATTTTACAAATGCCGCAAACCTCACATTACAGCAAGACCAAGCAAACGTCTAAAATCAATTATTGCATCAAATTTATATATTTATTTCTAATAAAATAGATACAATACTCAAATTTAGATTTAACATCCTATAACCCAAAATAAGCACTACCAAACCCTAACAATGGAGTTTTCTCCATTAACACAAATTCAAACTCAACAAATTTTCATTACAGTAATAAAAAAAATATTAAATGCATAAGATTGAAAATAAAAAAAAATATTGTAAATATGGGTTTACCTTTATCAGTAATGGAGGAAAAGTGAGAAGTTTGGAGGAAGAAGAAATAGGAGGGTAAGAAGTGGCTTGTGGCGGCGCTCTATGGAAGACGACAGAGGGAGAACGCCGATAGAGACTGAAGGGAGACATAGATATTAACAATGCTATCATGTCAGGATGAAGGCATGAGATAAGAGAAAATGTGAAACTTTTGGTATGGTTGGATTGGAGCGTGAGTTTGGTTTGTGTGAGCCAGAGTCAAACTCTTCTTTTTGACTCTCTCAATGTGTGGTGTTTTATTAATATATTACTCCTATTAATAAAATCCCCAAATCATAAGTGGAGGCTGGTGCCTACACAAGTCCCAAGGTGGGACCATTCTTGATTCTCTTATCAAAGACGAGATTATATTGAAGGTGCAACCCTGAGAAAAGGGGTTTGTGTTTGATTAATTTGATAACTTATTTATTATTTGATTAAACATGTTCAGACTTGATGATTTACTTGGAGTAGAATCAATAACAAAACTAAGGAGTGCAAGAATAAAGTAACACAAATAATTTATCATAGTTCACCACTAACTTCACTCATAATGATTTAATCCACTAATTCAACAACTTCAATTACAAAGCACCTGATCCTCCAAGCCAGTCTTCAAAAACATCCTGACAACTCCATATTTTTTAGGAACATCCACACATTGACTCTACCAGCCAAGTCTTCTCCACACAATTTGATAATCCCAGATTGTTGAAGACACACTAACACCACTATCGGGTTTGAATATTAAGGTTTGGAAATTGAGTAGTTGCTTTTAACAAGCTAATTATATCAATGACAATCACACTCTAAGAAAAACACTTTGAACTTTAAGATAAATTTGGAATTTTAAGTTTGAATTCTTCTACACTTTTCTGATTTTTCGATGACCTTCTTCTTCAACCTTGAGTATCTATAAAAAGATGAAATTATGGCTTCAAATTAGTCCTTGTTTAATTATGAATTTGTATCTTCATTCCTAACTTGGTCAACAATGATCTTATTCAAAAATAATTCTGAACAAGATCTTTTTTATAATATGTTGTTTAGCCAATTCTTTATTTCTGAATCCAATCTGAGTAGTTCTTCTAGATTGATTTTATTCGTATTTTTTTTAGATTGAGTTTCTAAATTCTTCAAATTGATATTGTTGACATTTCGTTAAGATTGTTTTTGCAAATTATTCAGATGAAACTTCCTTCCTATTGCTTGCTTTGATCCGGACGGGAATATAGTGTTAGACCGGTTCTTGAACTTTCACAAGTAGGAATATGACTACGTTCAATTCAGTATTTTGTCATTCGTCAAAATCTGAATCATATCTTTGCAAATAATAAATGTATCTTAGTGTGAGTGTTTCTTCTTGTAAACAATTTTTAATCATATCTTCTCGTAAATAACTGATATCTTCTTGTGATAAATCTTGATCAAATCTTGATCATATTTTATTTTCAACTTGATCAAAGATTTTCTTCAATTATAAATCTTAATCCAATCTTATTTTAGATTGTATTCAAAAACATGAATCTTCTTTCATACTATATGAAGTCAATTATATTGTTCTCGTAAAATACTTTTGTTAATATAAAAACTCTAAATATAAAATCAACTTGGTTCCAACATAATGTACGATAATGATAAGATAAACTAGTTCGTATGATTAGCTAATACTTTTCAATAGTAAGTGAGGTCAGGCTGGAAACAAGTTTTAATATATGTAACATTTTTGTATGTAAATGTAGTCTTTTTCATGACAAATAAATTTATGTTTGTGGGCTTAAATTGAAGATTTTAGTAGACTGTCCTTTGGGCTAGTCATGTCAATCCTGAATCTTATTATATCCTCTTATTTTATATGAGAACTGAGTTAGAAACTAGTATGATGGAATCAGGATCGACTATTGGATTGTGCAACCAGCTCAATTGATCCCTAATTGGTGAGGGACTCAATTTTTTTTATAATATAACAAAATGAAGGAGAATTATTTTTTTGGATGTCTTTAGTTTCTACAAAATTATAACATTTCAAATTTAATTTTTAAAAAAATATTATTCACTTTCAAACACATCATATAATAAATATTTATGTTGTCTATCATATATTAATTCCTTATAATTATTCAGTTTCATACCATATCTTTTAATTTATCTATCTTGACCACCAAATAGTTGAGTTCCTTATTATATTTAAGTATCTAGGTAAACATTTTATTCCCTTTCAAACATATTATATTTATACTATGTCAATTCCATTGAATTATATCCACTCATTACTTGGGTCATATGTCTTATTCAACTTTTTAAGACATTCATGAATAAACTTTTTGATTTGAACTAGTCTTCTATTCCACCCAGCTCAACCACCATAACTAGTTACATGGAAGGTTGATTTACTTCCACGATCGATCATGTAACATCACCTTTTCAAATAAGTCAATTAGTGTACTAAAGAAATGGTGTTCATTCATAGTGAAAGGAACAAATGCTTTTATCCATAAATATGTATTTGTTTTGGTCCCCCTATAAAGTAGGTATATATCATTGAAAGTTGAAATGCACAATCCCATGTGGATCTAACAAAAGTTATTGGAATTTTATGGTGTGCACATCATATCAATACTAATGTTTTTGTAAAGCTTACAACAAAATAAATACACTTACTATTGAAGAAGACCCAAATTCTTCACTAATAGAGTTTAGGGATAGCATATTGCATTAATTTTCTCTCATCAAATTTTGTAGTAACTAAAGGCACTTTGAGGAGATGAATTATTAATTAAACGATTATTTAGTAATATACGTAGATACAGAGATATTTTTTATAATGTTGAAAATAAAATAATCATACAATAATTTCAAAATACAAAAGTACATAGAAAACAATCATAATTTAGATATGTTCTAGTGTCTTTAATTTTTTGAATATATAAATATATAATTTGTGTAAAAAAAATTTTTGATAAAGTAGAATTTTCGTAAACTCTAACTTTTTATTTAATGATAATGATATCATTATTTTATTGCTATCAATGTATTATATAAACATTTATTGTGTATGATATTGCTTTCATTCGTCAAAATGGAAAGTGTATATAAGCCAATAAGATCTACAGGTGTATAAAGATGAAATGAGTTTCTCCATTTTTTTTTTTATAATAAAATGAGTTTCTCCTTACTAGATGGTGCCGAACCACATTTTGTGTATTAAGCTGATCTTTTACCATATTCTTAGAAGGACATCTTAACTAATTATATAGTATATGTCGAATTTATAATATTAATTGTCTCTTTGACAAAGTTAAAATAATAGTTTATATAATGGATAGTTTATAGTTTATAAGCATATAAATTCATATGATTAAAATAAAGTTATTTGATAATAATCATTCTCTCATGAGGATAGCGTCTTTTTTTGAGATACTATATCAAGTAACCTTTAAGTTTATAGTTTATATTATTTTATATTTTTTTCTCATTTTACCCTCATTATTATAATTAAAAGATATTAAATCTTAATTAAAAAAATTTTTATAGCATTTTATATTTATCAATTAGCTTAACCACTAATTTTACCAAATAATTCAAATTCAATCAACTAGCATATCTGATGTTTGCTATCAACTACCTTTTATATTTTCTGCTATAATATATGGCTATTTTCTCTTATCAAACATAAGTTAAGTATGTGTGCAGTTGAAAAGGCTAGTTTCTTTAAACAATCAAACAGGTATTTTATTTTAGTAGGAAAGAACATAAAGAAAACCAAAATTAGAGACCAAAAAGAGACTTATGCAATAACTTTTTCTTCAATTCCATTTCACTAGTTTGGAAATATATCATGTACTGATCAGAAACTAGAAATAATTGAGTCTCTAATTCCTCCCCCACCAATCATTCTCAAATGGAAACAAAATAAGAAAAATGAAAATAGTAACAATCTTCTTCATTTTGTACTAGTAAGCATTTTCTTTACTTTGTTCATTCTAAGAAACAAATATTGGAAAATATATCATTGGTGTTCTACAAATTATACAGCTTATGCAGATAGATCATTATCTCTTTCTTCTTAAGTAGAAAAATTATAATAATTCTAATCTTGCTAAATTAAGTGGAACCATATGATACATAACAAAGTGTATAAGACACTAGGTTTAAATATCTCATCTAACAATGTGTGCACAATTGTAACCTAGCTGCTCCTTTGTTTCATTCTTTTTTTCTTCACTCAAATAGATGGTTTAGAATCAATTTTTTTTTGTCTAAAATCACTTTTCCAAAATATTTTTTTTTCTTCTCTTTTATTTAAATAAGTAATTCTACACATTTAATTTTTCTTTCGTATTTTGTCACGATGTTGTCGTCTTAATACGACATTGTTCATTGTTTTGGTTTTTCGTCTTGTTGCAGTGTTCATTATATACAAGTTGACATATCAGCTTCGATCCTATGCAATTTAATCAATGACTTTGGTGTCGTCAACGTTACAACGTCAAATGCATGAGTATTTTGGACACTTTAATTTTAACATATTTGTAGACTTTGTCACATTTGTAAATATTTTGTTGTTTTATGTTATCAATCTGGATGTTGTGAATTTCTTCAAAAATTCATCATTTTTTATTTTAACGACTTTAAACTCTATTATTTTTTATCGATATAGTTTTAACCATTTTGAATGAAAGAATACTGTTTTTTAGTTAAAAAA
>JBBPBQ010020323.1:42326942-42370775 GCA_037974755.1 Cicer yamashitae | reverse complement strand
AAAAAAAAAAAAAAAAAAAAGAAAGAAATAGGATATCAATCCAAACATATATGCATGTTAATACATTTCATTCATTGCCACATATTAAAGATGATATGGCTTCATTGATATCATTGGAAATATAGTGAATAGCTAAAGATATGGCTATATCACTGAAAATGCATGAGTTATCTTTTAATAAACTCAACTCTAAAATTTTTAAAATGAGTAGAAAAAATAATTCTACAATCAGAATTACTAGCACCTAGTTCATACATATTTTCCTTATTAGAATGAAAATTATCAACAACTCTTTTTGAATCTAACTCAAAGTCTACAAACTCAAATTGAAGTTCATAAATCTATTTTAGAGTTGATAACCACCCAAATCAATATTACAATTATATCTTTTGAATAGAGGGTTTCCTCCACGTTATTGATAAAGTAATTGTGTTTTTTGACTGGTGTCCACGTTAAGGGCAAAGACTATTAATGATGACAATTCTATTTAGCTTGATTTGCATAGCAATATATTTCAATCAAATTATAAATATATGTTAATTTAATCGTCTTAACCTCAAGTCTAGTTACATGGAAAATATTTAATTAGACACAATTATTTCAACACGTGATTTAGACAAAAACACAAAAATACATGTGATTTATTTATTTTAAAAATACATATTATTTAATATTATACTTTCTATCTTTTTAAAATATGTGGCTAAGTTGTATGTCTTATACTTGTAACTATGGAAAACTTCTTCTGATTTCATTTGTCATATAAAACATAATTTGGGTGAAGAGTAAAGATGCTAAGGTTTGAATTTGAACCAAAAAGCATTTATTAATGACGTAAGAGAGTACATTAATGATTCATACTAGTCTCGTGTGACAATTATTCACGGTACCATTCAGTATTTTTTCTTTAAAATTATAATAAACCACCGATTTAATGTTTGAAAATATAGAAACTGTCATCTGATCTTGATTCAGAAAAAAATTTTAAATTTATCATCGAATTATCAAAATAATTTTTGAAAAATATACTTTACTTTCATAAAAGTTCATAAAATTTACTATCAAAATAGTTTATGACTATTATAACGTTAGAGACTAAATTGACCGGCATTTTGATGATTTGAGGACTAGCTTGAGTTTTTTTTGTTGAATTAGGGATCAAAATGACAACATCATATACTTTCAAGTACTAAAATTGTAGTTTACCCTTAAAATTATATAAAGGCTTAAATATTTGATTCGTTCACGTAAGTTTGCGCTTTTCTCATTTCTGTCTTTGTAAATGTTTTTTATTTTATTTTAAACCTTGTAAGTTCAATTTAGTTTTAAAATCATCTATACCGTCAGTTGTTGTTAAAAAAATTAGTTATGTGGCAAATGGAGGAGTGACAGAGTAATAAATTAAATAATTAAAAAAATAAAATTAAGTAATTAAATTGATTAAAAAAGAAATGAATGAAAGTTGAAGGTGTTATATATGTTTTAGTCCCTCCATTCAAAATCAAAAATAAGTTTGGGGATTAGGGTTCTCTCATTTCTCTATCATCGCATCGCCATCTTCAAATCACCATCATCGCATCACCATCGTCGAATCACCATCTTCGAATTACCATCATCGCATCACCATCATCTTCAAATCTTCATCTTCTTCTTCTTCGTTCAACCATGGCGTCATCTTCGTCTGCAACAAACTCAACTCATTTTCAATTGCCTGAATGCATGTGTAGAAAAACAATGTCTATATTCATCTCTAACACTAAAGAAAACCTTAAACGGCGATTTTGAAGAGATCTCATTAGAATGTGAGTAATTTTTCTTAAATTTGTTATTTTTATATTTATTCTTTGTAGTTATAGTTTACATTTACTAAACCATAACATCTTCAACTTTCCTTTATTTCTTTTTTTTATTTCTTTTTTAATCAATTTAATTATTTAATTTTATTTTTTTAAATTATTTAATTTATTCCTCTACCACGTCACTCTTTCGTTTGTCGCATAAGTTTTTTTTGACAGCAACTAACAGCACATATGATTGTAAAACTAAATTGAATAGGTTTAAATTGAAGAAAAAAGTTTTACAAGAACGAAAATAAGAAAGATGCGAATTTACATAGACAAATTAAATATTTAAGTCTAAATACAATAACAAATGCATTATACCAAAAAAAAAAAAATTACATCAACAAAAGCATGAAGGAAAAAAAATCCCATATATGATTCTCTTATTTTCTTTTTTTGGAGACATACTACATCGTCTGCGAACCAATGTAAAAAATCATTTTCTACCAATAAAAAAATATTTTCTGCATTAGTGTTAAAAAAATTTATGTTATATACTCACCAAACTTGTGTAGAATATTATACAATAAATTTTCACCCTAGCAACGGCTTTGATTTCCAACACTTTTTTATGGGAATCAATTTAAATTTTTAACGTAAGAAATTTCTTTGCATAAAAATAGAGATGAATATTCTATGGTATTAGATTCTGACTACTGCTACATATACATTCAATTTAGAAGAATAAATTAAAAAAATTTAAAGATCGTTAAAATTACTGAATAGTAATCATTTTTAATAAGGAACCACACTCATCTCATATAAACAGGAATATTGTGAAGTATTAGAGGATAGCATCCAAGAGCAAGTAAATATATGTGTTTGAAGAACACTTGTGAGAGTTTTATAGTGAGAGTGTTATAATTTCATGTAACTCTTAACATGAAAGAGTTTGTAGAGTGATACACAATTTAAGGTTGATTTACAAATTGTAATCTTATTTGAGATAGTGAATATAATAATTAAGATATTTTTATGAATGTAGACGATTAGAAATCTCAAACCACAAAATTTGTCAGTGTGTATTATTATTTATTTATTTACCGTGTTTGTTTGCATATAAGATCTAATTATGTCTGTGTTGATATATAATATCTTGGGTGTGTACAAAAATTTGCTCCAACACCTATTAATGTTCAACTTCAATCATATAAAAAACATAATCATAAATGCATTGAAGAACATTAAATATTAAGCAGGACCTATTTGCATGTTTTCAAGTGGGGTTACACGCATTAAACTTGAAGACTCCTTGCCTTCCATAGAAATTTAATCAAACTTTGACCCCGCAGGAGTAGTGAGCAAGAGAGCATGTCATCTATAATAATTGATTGAAACAACTTGCATGAAACAACGTAGTATTTGTGGTGGGAAATGCATTTCACATCCTCGTACATTTACATAGTTATAGATCTCAACCATCCAATCTAATCGAAGAATTTATATTCTTTAGATGTATTTAAAAGTAGATTTGGTGAAGTCATAATGTGAACTATTTTATTGCAATTTAATGGCTACAATTTGCTTAATTTTGTGCTTCAATAACGAGAAGAAATTTAGGTTCGTATTCAAGTAATTAAATACACATCTTATTTTAACTCTAACTATCTCCTATCAAAAGTCAAGAATTAATTTCTCAAAATGCTAAGATTCATTTACGTGACATACATCTTTCAACAAATACTTATATACAAACAAATATGAGATCAAACCTTTAATCATATATTTAATATATGAATCTTCGACAATAGTTGCACAATACAGTACGTTGCAAAATATTACAACGGCTGTAAAGGATACAAATCTCATACGATATGTTGATTATATAATCTACCATCAAGATGACACCCCCCCTAATTACCTTTATACCAATAATTCTAGCATTTCATTGTCCTCATATATTACTCTCACAAAAATAAATAAAAAACCAAAAAGGAAATTGATAACTAAATCCATAATGTCCACATGGTCGTGTTAGGCACGGCAATGATCAATGTCACATGTAGTATCATAACAACAAAGCCTCATCTGTAATGGTAACCATTTGCTACAAAGTGGTTGGTGGAATAATAATAATAATAATTTATTAAAAATATACCAACCCATTGTAGTTGAACTAGTAACATCACATGTAATGAAGGTGTAAGTGTTACAGAAATTGATGTATTGTGTATCAATATTATTCTTTGGTCAGATTAATTGCGGCGGATTCAGAAAATGAATGTTACTAGAGTCCATGAATTTGTTAATTTAGAAACATATATATTATTTTGTGTCGCATAAAGTTATACTGTATAACAGAAGATTATGATGTAGTTTAATATATGTGGCGTACACTACTTAGTTGGTTAAGGTTTGGATGTTGTTGTATTGGTGTTTTGAATATTACACTTAGAAGGCACATAGATGGTACCAATATCACTTTGGGACTAGCAAAATCAAGGTGAGCCGCAATGATTTTTCAAAAGATACAGTGTAGTTTATGCAAAAAATCACAGTGAGTCATCGTGATTTTGCCAACCCAACCACGAAACCAAACATGCGCTAATCCGTAAAATGACAATTCAGTTCTTGTGTTGCTGAATAAAATGCAACCATGTAACACATAATGCTCTAACAAGTGTATAACAAATTAAGGTATGTTCATCAGCTTAATCTAACAATACTTTTCAGAAACATCCATTTTCTTAAAAGATACCTAAGGCAAGATTAATAATGACAACTCAATTTTCTTAATTTACAATCAATTTATAAACTAATCTAATCCCGATCTTACACGGATCAGTTTATCTATCATAAGGGATAAGTATTGATAACATGTAATTTCCAACTAGAGTAATTCAATCTATCATTGTTCTTGACAACCAAATATGCTAATTTCCCCACATATTGAAGACAAGAATGACTTTCAATGAATGATAAATGTAAGCATACAATCCTCAAAGGAAACTTTCAGATACACAGTTAAATAGTGAATGCTTGGAAGCAGAATCTCAAACCAACACAAATTCTTCGCGATTAAACTCTTCATGCAAACTTTATCACTATCGATTCCAAAAGTAAATTGTTCCATATAAAATCGGGCCAAACATGGAATCCATACATAAAGGAAATGAAAAGAAAGTTAGAAATATTAAATGTACAATTTACAAACATGCATAAGAAAAGAAAAGCAAAAAATGGATCAAGAACATGAAAATAAGGAGATCAAAGAGCTATGAAGTTGCAAATCGATTCCTAAAATCATTTCAAAAACTTATCTTATAACCTCAAAAATCAAGTTGACAACACTTAAGAAATTGTTCGACTTGTATACTAAGAAACACTAATCTAACATAAAAAAACCAAGTACCTGCAGTAACATTAAGTTCTTTCTCCTGTTCCAGGGGAAAAAAAAAGGTGCCTGGTGCCACAGAACTGATTCTGAAATGTTAGCAATAGCGCCGACGAAAGTAGAAGAATTGTGCACAGAATTATTAATACAGGAGTCCATATATAGCTGAAAAACTACATATGCAAATAAAATACATGTCTTATTGATTCAATCAGTCCGAAAACTGGAAATCAAACTATTGTATGATTTTACTCATTTGTCCTTAACAATTATACACTGCCACCAATCAGCATATGCTCTATCAGTCATGAATGCTACATTTTCTAAAACTACAACAATTACATTCAGGAGGAGAAAAAAGGAAAGAATAAAAGAGAATATGATTGTATCTTGTTTTCATCGACACTGGAAAATAGGTGCCCGGAGCGATAATCTCATGTCTCCACCAACAACAAAACTTCCTCAGTGAAGGAAAAACAAGGTTCCTCCCTAATAAGGCATCTTTGACAAGTATGAAACATGGTGATCGAGCAACACGGACAGAGAAAATGCTAAGGGAACGAACAATCACAAGAATCATTAATGAACAAGAATTCAAAGATCCTATTAAAAAAAAAAAAAAGAATCCCATCACTCAACAGCTTTCTTCCCACCAGAATAGTAATTCAGATACCACCTCACGAATTTCTTCAAACCGGTCTGCAGATCCGTCACAGGCTTATAACCAAGCTCTCTCTGTGCGTAGCTAATATTCGCATGAGTAAACTGCACGTCCCCGTTCCTCGGCAGCTTCATCACATTCCTCTTCGCCTTAGTCTTCAACAGCCTCTCTAAAATACTCACGAGATCACTAACAGGAACCGGCGATGTATTCCCTAAATTGAAAACCCTCAACTGCGCCGGCCCCTTCTTCTTCCCACCACTACCAGTACTCTTCTCAGCAGTATCCAAAGCACCCAAACAACCCCTCACAATATCATCAATATAAGTAAAATCCCTAGCAACGGTACCGTGATTCGGCGCCTCAAAGATGGGAATAGTTTTCCCCTTCAAAATATCTCTAGTGAAAAAGAAGTAAGCCATATCAGGCCTACCCCAAGGACCATAAACAGTGAAAAACCTTAAACCAGTTAAAGAAAGACCATATATATGATTATAAGTATGAGCAATTTCTTCGCCGGCTTTCTTAGTAGCAGCATACAAACTAGCAGGTTGATCAGTCCTATCTCTCTCAGAAAAAGGAACTTTAGTATTCAATCCATAAACAGAACTAGAACTAGCCCAAACAATTGAAGGTTGAGGATTAATACTCTTACAAACTTCAAGCAAATTAACAAAACCAGCAATGTTACTATGAACATAAGAACCAGGATTCTCCATAGCATACCTCACACCAGCTTGAGCAGCCAAATGCATTACATGAGTAAAAGGAACAACTTCAAAAAGCTTCCTCAATAAAGCACCATCATTGATATCACCTTCAACAATAAAAATACCAGTTCGTTCCAATAGTGCTTGCCGTGCACGTTTCAAAGAAGGGTCATAATAGTCATTGAAATTATCAATTCCCAGAACACCGTCTCCGCGACGCTTAAGCGCCGCAGAGACGTGTGTCCCGACGAAACCCGCGGCTCCGGTTACAAGAACGGAGAATCCGTTTCTGGACCGGACCCGAGCGGAGGAACGGACACGTTTCTCCCAAATCGGTCCGCCCCAGTTGGAGGGACTTCTCAGGGAACGGCGAGATGGGTCCGCCGGAAGAGGAGAAGTCGCCGGAGAACGGAAAAAGAAGATCAAGATCGCCGCTGAGAAAACAAAGGACCATAGGATAAGCTTCGCCGGAGAAGCGTGCCACCGTACACGGTTGAAGTAGGAAGCTTTTTCCATCTTGAACTTTCCCGGCGTCGATGGAGCACTGTTGTCAGCGTGCGACATTTGCTTCAGCTGGGACATTTTCTAGGGAAAATGTCGGATTTTGAAGGGAAAAAAATGGGTAGATTAGATTGTGTAGTGCCCAGAAAGATAGAGAGAGAGAGAGAGAGAGAAAAATTTCAGATTTTGAAAGGTACCCAAGATTTCTCTTCCTCGATTTCTTCGAATTTCGATGCCGATTGAAACTTCTGGGTTGATTCTTTCGGTTCCCCCAAATTTTTGTTTCTTCAGAAATTTGAGATTAGGGTTTCTTTCTTCTCTTTAAGAAATTATTATTATAGGGTAATGCTGCTAAATGGTGTTGTGTTTCTTTCCATTTGTTTCTGAGATGAGGAGAGTGATAGAAAGAACCAAAAATATAAAAAAATTATAACGAAGGAAAAAAATAAATAAAAAGTAAGGGTTTTTGTTTTTTTGAGTTGGTGAGTTGGCTTTCTTTTTCTTTTTATTTTTTATTTATAATTATTATTTTTTTTCTAGTCTCTTTTTTGGGAATCTTATTTCTTGTAGGAATGGGTTGGAGGTGGTGGTGGGCACACTTTTGGTCTTTATGAATTTCACGGATAAAAAAAGGGTTTCAAATAACAAAATTGCATCAAAAGTGGGTTGAAAGTTCTTGAGAACATGTGAATCAAGGAAGAGGAAATTGTGATTCAAAGGTTAATTCAATAAATTAGGATTTTGGATTTGTATTGTTAGTATCTCTTCTTCCTTTGCCTCATAGAAAGAACAAAAAGGTGTCCCATTCAGAAAAACTAATACAAGTGGATGGGTAGTAAAAGATGTTTAATTTTTTTTTCATCTATCTCTAAAATATGCTATGTGCTAATTTGATTGGTTGGAGATCCTTAAATTTAGGAGTTTTTTTTTAATAAAATATTTTTATTGTAGACACTTTGTTTAAGGATATAGTTGTGTGGAGGAAAGTTCTCTCCTTTTTTAATGGGGGTGGGGGTGTTTTCAAGTGTGAGAATTAAGGAACATAATAATGGTTGGTTTCTTGAATGTGCAAATGCAATGGATGAGATTTTGAGTCTTTTTTTTATTTTCGCTATAAAGTGACTCCCTATTTCTACACCATTGGAAGGCATGTGAGATTCGTGAGAGTTTGAATTTTGATAACCCTTAAATTCAAAGAATTTTTATTACCTCCACTATTAAGGTTCTAGAGAGTCAAACTACAAATAACTCCTTTTTACTAATTTGGGTGCAAGTCATACTAAAAATTACACTTAGCTAAATATTTTAAGTGAGAGGTAAAATAGACGCACCTCAAGCTTGACATATGAGACTACTTATATTAGTACCAAATTAACATCATATACGCTAGAAGTTGATTTTTATTAGAAGAAAAGTTTAAATTTGATGACCGGTGACTCGAAATAAAACAAACATGGCTAGGCTCACTAAATAGGTTTTTACTTAGGCCCATTTACATCGCTAAACTCTTTTTTGAATAAGGCTCGAAACAAAATCATATTTGAATAGTGATAAAATAGGTTGAATCCATCGGACTAATCTGTTTAACTCATAATTTTAAGTAGATTGAGTTGATGTTTGAATCAATTATTTAAATTAATCTGTCTCATTTAACCTACTAAACATATGGATCAATGACAGAGCGACAGCGAGGCAGGTTGGTTAAACAATTGTCAAAACCAAGACAAATTACCAAAATAGTAAGACGAGTAGTAATTTTCAAGATTGTAACGGTTAGTTTTTAAAAATTAATCTTTAACTCATTAATGTATTTACATTGCACGAAAAATGAAATTTTTTTTATTAAAATAAAATACATAATAAAGTAAGGGATAAAATTTCTACAATTAATCAACTTAATAATAGTACATTTACTTTTTTTGACAAAACTAAAGAATAGTATTATATATTTGTGAAAGAAAAACTATCTTTAGTATTATATATTTGTAAAGAAAAACTAGCATTGTCTCTTGTTGATAGTATCTATAGGAGTATTTTATAGGATGAACCATCACAATTGGTGGTGTGTGAATGCATGTATGTTTATTATTTGTGTCGTGGCTATCATGTTAATGATTGTTTTAATAATAATATTAATATTATCCATATTTTGCATAAAGGAAAAAACAACTTTGTTGCTAGGTTGATGTAAATTTTTTTGGTTTAAATATATGTTTGGTCCTAACAATTATAATTTTTTTTTAATTTTGATCCTTGTAAGTTTTTTTTTTATTTGGCTCACATCCATGTAAATATAGTTTTATTTTAAAATAATCCTTCAGTCTAACTTCTATTACAAAAACTCTAACACCGTTAAGTTGACGTGACAATTTTTATATAATTTTTTTAATAAAAAAATAAATTAAAAATTAAATGTCAGTAATATTTTTGAAAGGGAGTCCAATATTGAGAAACTCTAATGAATCGACCCACTTTACCACCTCTATATTTAAATTATATTTTAAATTAATAACTTTAAATATGTATAAAAATATATATACTAGTATGTTTAAATTACCAAAAGCATTAGCAAATTTATTATTTAAACTAAAGTACAAAATCTAATACGATAATAATAGTAATAAAAAAAAGTTATATATATTTATATATATATATATATGTATATATATATATATATATATTTAGGAATATTGTTTTGGTAAACCTAAAAAGGTTTTTAGTAGTACTAGTTTTATATTTTTACCTGAAAAAAAAAAAAACAAAAAAAAACTTGACGTAAGTTAGATAATTTGTCTTTATCGATTGACATGCCATATTCCCAAACATAACAGTGAATTACTTACTCGAGAAAACAAATTTAAACTATTCATGAAAAAATTAAATATAAACCAATCATATAAAAGAAATATATGAAGGTGTAAACACGAGAAGGGGGTTGAATTGTGTTTGACAAAGTTGATAACTTTTTGCTAATTTGATGAAGGTTGGTTGGTTTTTATGAATTACTTAGATAAGAAGCAATCGGATTCAGAAGCAGCAAGCAATGAAAGCATAAATAATTTAACACATATATTTATCCTGGTTCACCACTAACTTGGCCACATCAAGTCCCCTCATTCAGAAGGCTTTAATCCACTAATTCAAATACCTTGAATTACAGAGCACCTGACCCTCCAAGCGAGTCTTCCCAAAAAGTCTGACAACCCCAGACTTTTGAGAAACTAACCACCTTGACCCTACAAGCCAAGTCTTCTCCTAACAACCTGACAACCCCAAATTGAAGAAGGAACTAAACCACTATCGGGTTGGATACAAAAGTTTGGAACTTTAAGTGTTTGCTTCTAACAAACCTGATAATAATCATAACTTTCACACTCTAAGAAAATAACACTCAGAAAATATTTCTAACCTGAACAAGTGTTTCTCTCTTTGAACTCTAAGATGAATTTGGAATTTTGAGCTTAAGTTCTTCTACTCTTTTCTTCTTTTTGATGTTTTTCTCCTTTAGCCTTGAGTGTCTATTTATAGTGAAAATTTGGGCTTCAATTTAGTCCTTGTTTAATTCTGAATTGTATTTTGTTCAGATTGCGTTTGTAAATTCTTCAAATTGATTATGTTCCTTTTTTTTGTTTAGATTGAGATTGTAAATTCTTCATATTGCTTCTATTCGTATTTTGTTCAGACAAATCTTCTTCAAATCTTCATCAAATGTTGATCAAATCTTCTTCAAATATTCTTCAAATCTTGACTATATCTTCTATTCAACTTGGTCAAAGATTTTCTTCAATTATAAATATGAATCAAATCTTTATTTTAGATTTTCATCAATTATAAATATGAGTCAAATCTTTATTTTAGATTTTCATCAATTATAAATTTGAATCAAATCTTATTTTAGATTTTCTTCAATTATAAATTTGAATAAAATCTGATTTTAGATTTTCTTCAAAAACATGAATCTTCTTTCATACTCTTTGAAGTCAAATATATTGTTGTCATAAAATACTTTTGTTAAAATCAAAACTCTAAATGTAAAACCAACTTGGTTTCAACAATATAAACCAAATTTAGGTGGAGATTTTGTAATTATGAAGATTGTGAATTATAATTAGAAGGTAGAGAAAGAGCAACCTTTGTCACAAATTCCAAGAAGATGTTGAACTGAAGCGTAATTAAAAGAGTCTAAAGATAGGTAGAATAGATTGGGTGTTAAAGGAGAAGGTGCAGGTCACTCAGAATCATAAGTTATGGAGAGGCGCGACATATCGACTACGTTATTTTTTTTGTCAAGTATTCAGAGCTGTATCCAGAAGCTTAATTCTAGAAATTTATGTATAAAGGTTGGTGATGCAAATTCTAAATTCTTTCATGGTTTGGTGGCAACTACAAGGAGACAAAATTTTATTCTCAACATTGTGGTGGGTGGTGATCGTGTGGAAGGAATTCAGGGTGTGGTGTTTGATCACTTCGAGTCTCATTTTTCTACCACTCGATTGGATTTGGAAATTTTGAATTGCAAATCATTAAATCAAGGTGATGCAAGTTCATTGGATAATCAATTTAGTGAGGTTGAAGTGCAACAAGCAATTTAGGACTATGATAGTCTTAAAAAGAGCCTAGGTTCAGATGGAGTTAATTTTGGTTTTCTAAAGGAGTTATGGGATGATATCAAAAAGGATTTCATGAGATTCATGCATGAATTCCATTCTAATGGAATATTGGTCAAAGGTACAAATTGTGAATTCATCGTGTTGATTCTGAAAAAGGACAATCCTCAAAAGCTTAATGACTTCAGACCTATCTCTTTGGTTGGATGTGTATATAAAGTGTTAGCAAAAGTGTTGGCAAATAGATTAAAGAATGTCATTGGTAGTGTAATTTTGGATTCTCAGTCATTGGTAGTTTAATTTCGGATTCTCAGTCATTGATTGTCAAAGGTCGTCAAATTTTGAATGGAATCCTTATTGCAAATGAGGTCATTGATGAAGCTAAGATACTACAAGTAATCCATCATAATCCACTTTCTTAAATGCAAAACTATCAAGTTCTCTTTAATTATCAAGCAACACAGTTTTTCTCCTTGTCATATATGTTAGGATCAAAACATTTGTGTGTGTTCTTAGTTTAACCTATATCAATAGTGTTGTAATCAGATCCAAACAATCATCATTATCATTTTGTTGTAAACATTAGCAAGTTTGTCTAGTTGAGAGAAAAATTGAGTGATTTGTGTAAGCATGTTGAAGGTAAGAAAATACAAGTGTATAGTTAAATGTGACTAGTGGAAGAAGTTTAAGTTGAGCGGTTGCTCAACTTACTAGTAAAAATATCATAGTTGTCAAAACTGGATTAGCCTACATTGGGTGAACCAGAATATTTTCTGTGTGATTTTCTTACTCTTATCTTTTATTATTTTGTTATTTCACTAAATCATATTGATATCAACTTGAAATAGTTTTATGTTCTTGAACCTTCTCAAAACATGAGTAGGTTCATTATACTGATCTACCATTTCCATGTCTTATCTTGAGAAAGAATTTTAAAAAGGGTCACAATTCAAACCCCATTTCTTGTGACAATTATATTCACTTCAATTGGCATCAGAGCTCTACCTTTAAAAGGTTTGAGCACTTCAGAGTGTAAGAGGAAAAGACTTGGGAAAAAGTGATGTAAAAAACTGCACAGTTCATACGAAAAGGATGATTTGCAAACAAACCACCATTCTTTGATGGCACAAATTAGTACTTTTGAAATGAAATATCTTGGATTTCACCATAATCATGTTAATGGATTTTCTAAACACTTGGGAAAGGTGATGTAGAATGGGAGAGATTCGTTGTTTTGGCATGATCCTGGATGGGGGTGTGGTGTTAAAGGAAGCCTTTAGTAGATTATTTAGCTTGGCTAGTGATAAAAATGTTATTGTTGCTAATATGGTGGGGAATGAAGTAATAGATGGCGGGTTTAGGTAGTGTTGGAGGCGTAGGTTGTTTCAGTGGGAGGATAACTTTGTTACGAAGTGCTCTGTATTGGAAGGTAACCTTGTTTTACAACAAAATACTCAAGATAGGTGGACTTGGAGAACTGTTCTCAAGAGCGAGTTTTCAGTCAAATGAGCTTATTGAATGTTGTCGATAGATGCAAGTAGTGAAAAGTCTCCTCTGTGCAATCATGTATGAAATAAAATTGTCCTGATGAAGATCTCCATCTTTGTTTGGATATTATTACAAAATAGACTTCCTACAAAGGACAACCTTGTACGACGTACAACAACTCCTTTAAATTTACTATGTACCAGGGATTGCGGTTTGCCTAAAACGTCTATCACTTATTTGTTGAGTGTGCATATTTTGGTAATATTTGGAAGCTAGTCTTGGCTTTGATGAGTATTATTAGTGTTTTGCCAAAGTGTGCTTTGAATCATGTTTATTCTTTTGGTGGTTTATGCTTGATTAGTAAGGTGCATCGTGATATTATGCATGTAGTTTGGATGACTTATCTGTGGGATATTTGGAAAGCTTGAAATGCCATTATCTTTCATGGTAAAGAGCTTGCCTTGGATTCTATTGTAGAATCTATTAAATTAAGGTCTTGGTGGTGGTTCAAAATAAATTTTAAAGGTGTCAAGTTGTGAGCTTCATCAATGATGGACTCATCCTATGGCGTGCTTTAGGTCCTTCATGTGAGTGTTTTCCCCTACTCAGTGTATATGTTGTGTTGGTTTGGTGTATGTGTTTTTTGTTTTGATTTTGGTTTTTTGTATTGTTTTAGTTTGATGTAGATTTTTTGTATTGTTTTAGTTTTTGAAAGCTGAATTGTTCTTATAATTCTTATCTTTGACATACCTTGTACCTTGGATAGATTTTTTTTCATTAAAAAAAAAGTATAAGTCATAAATATTTAGTTATCTTAATCATTTAATTTCTTGTTGGTGTGTATAAAAAAAATATTTAGTAGAAAAAATTAACTTCTTAAATAAATCTCAACAAATATGATTTATCTTCCCCTAAAATAAATTTATTAGTCTTGAGAATGAATTATCTTCAATTTTTTCTCTCACATTTGTTCACTTGTTTCAAATATGACTTTTAAACTTTTTTACTCTCATTTATCATATTAAAAATTCTTCCCACCTCTTTTTGGTTCAAATATATAGATTTTACTTTGCTTATGTCAATTAAGAGAATTAATTACCGATTAGTCTCTAATGTATTGATACCTAATATTTTGCCTTAAATATAATTTTGTTTATTTATCTTTAATATAATATTTGTTTTGGTCGTTTATCTTTTATTTATTTTTATTTATGTCATTTATCTTTTATAAGTGATGCATTTTAATCTTTGTCACAATCACAACAAAAGTTATAACAACATTTGATCATTGCAATCTTTTCTAACAATTGCCAATTATATATATCCATTATAATATTCTTTAAAAAAATATTAATTTAATTTAATAATAGGCTTGTACTTGAAAAATATTCTTCTTGCATATTTGAAACATATGTAAACTCTTTGAAACGATGACATTTATCAGGGTTCAGTGTATTTTCATCTCATTTTTGTTAAGATTGCACGCATAACTTTACAATTGATCTAAGATTAGACCTCAATAGTTCATTACAACAACTATACAGTTGTTTAAAAGACTTGTAGACCAAAATAAATATTTGATAAAAGATAAAGGACCAAAATTATATTTGTGCTTAATTTTTTTTGTTCTAAAGATATTGATACTTATTTATTTAAAGAAAAACAAATATAAAGATATTGGTACTTAATTTATTTAAAGATATTGATACTTAATTTTGTTCTAAAGATATTGATACTTATTTATTTAAAGAAAAACAAATATAAAGATATTGGTACTTAATTTATTTAAAGATATTGATACTTAATTTATTTATTGAATGGACAACTTGAAGTGCTAACAAACTTGAAAATGAAGGCAAAAGCATCTACCAAGAATCCTTATGTTACAATTTATGATAGTGGCAGCAAAGTACCATGTGCATGTTCAAGTATAGAATTGTGTAGCACAATTAATCATAACATCAGGACAAGATATCTTTGTTCACTAATATAATAAACACTTATGGCTATATAATGTGTCATGTTATAATCGGTGGATCTTATATATATTAAGTTTTCATAATTTATCTTTTTCCCTATGATTAGTCCAAAAAAAAAAAAAAACCTTAGGACAAAATTTCACAACTTTTAGTTTCTTTTCACATGCCCGTCTTATAATAAAACAATCTTCTTAGGATAAGTACGTGTGTGTATGTATGTGTGAGTAGGCCTTTTTATCGATGGATTCAATTCAATGCAATGCAAATCACATTGGCAGTACAAAAAACTAATTAAAAATTGAAAAAACAAAAAATTAAAATTAAATAATAATAATAGTAATATCATATCAAATGCTAGGTTGAAAACCAACTCAAACTAATTTGACTCGAAATATTTATATATTTAAATTTTATTTAAATTTCGTACATTAAAGAATGTGTATGAACTAAAAAGTTTCATACATTTAAGATCATAATTTAGATTCAACACTCTTTCTAATTCAAGTCGAGTTTGCAATCAAAATTTTATGTGAGAAACAACAATCAAGAGGATATCTTTTATTATGGTGATTATTCTAGACGCAAGCAATCAAAACTGGCGTTGCGTTTAGGTTCTAAAGAGATGATATCTTCAAGTTCTAGAAAAGTATTTTCTCTAGGTGCTATCTTGCAAGAAGTTATGGGGTGTCTTATTCTTAAAGAGGAGTTTAGATTCTCTTGGAGTGTGTTCTTTTGTTTCAGAGGGTTTAGAGAAGAAAAAATTGGTGTACAAGTTGTAACAATTGTCGACAAATCTTGTAAATGTTCAAAATGAATTATAAAGAAAGAAGCTCTAATTTTTTGAATGACCATTGAATGTACTCTAAATGCTAGAAACTCTAATTTAGTATGAATTGTTGAATGTTTTTGCTTTCTGTTTCCCTTAACTCATTTACTTTCTGTATTTTTCATTTTTTTTTATCGATTTCATATTTTGGAGTTCAGAGACATTTTATGATTTCTATTTTGTGAGTGATAGAAGGATTTAGAACATTGAAAATGTTTTCAAATCAATATCATCTTTTGAATTGTTGAGTAAAAATTTGTTTTGAACAAGTTTTCAAATTTGTATTTTTCTTTTTGTTTCAACCATTGTGTATTATTAAGTTGTTCTAACACTCTTCACAATTTAATTGAATCAAAATTGTTTCTAAAAAGGATTCAATTAAATACTTTTCTTGTATTAAATTGTCATATCTTAATTAAACTGTTCCATTGTAATACCACAAACTATATTAAAATTGAATTTTCAATATTTATTTCTACGGAAAAAATCCATTGCATGATCAATTAAACTATGAAAAAGGATTACCCTATCTAACCATCTCTAGAGTTCATAGACCATTTCGTATAATATTAAATAGAGAATCTATAATTTGTAATAATTTTACTCTATTCTTTAATTTTATCATTCTTTTAACACCAAATACAAACATGGATACATAACACATAAGATTCCGAAAAAGAAACACCGTCTCAAAAATTATATACAATTGTTGAAAATTTGTGTCAAGAGATTATGTGTCTTACAAAAACTTCCATTAAAAATACAAAAACTTTTTTTTATGTGAGAATTAATATTACATACTATCTTATTGTCCCTAATAAAAAAGCTTTATAGATCCGTCGCTCCTTAAAATTTATATTTCGGACTATTTTGTTAATTATATATGAGGCGTGATATTTGAGGTTGGATTGAATATAATTTATTTTAATATTTGTAATTTCTTTTAAAAATTTGAAAATTAATTCCGTATTAAATATAAGTTATTTTGATATTTGTAATTTCTTTCAAAAATTTGAAAATTAATTCCGTCTAATCTCTTTTTCAAAAAAATTTGAGTATAAATCAAAATAAAATAGATTTGATTTTTTTTTCATGATCATAAGGGACTGTACCCCAAAGAAAAGCCTACAAATCTTTTAGCAACTTGATTAAGGTATGAAAAATAAAAAATCTTAAGATTGTAGTTTAAACACAAACTATATTTTGCCTAAACCTCAACAACCTCATTACGGTGGCATTTACCACGAACCACTACAAAACTGATCTATGATGGACTAGGTCACTTTTGACCTGCTACAAAGAGTTGCTGTCGGTTTTTATTAATTTATACTTGGACCCCAAAAGAATTTAATATTCTATATAGACGTTATAAAAAATTTAATTCATTTTAACATCAAACATGGACCCCATCTCATTGTACCTTCTAAATTTTAATTTCGTGCAATAATGTTCTAAATGAAAGGATTTGTGTTTTGACATTCTTCTACTTGCTTCTTGCTTACAACATTATTAGGGGTGTTGAAACTGAGGGTGTTATGGAAAAATTGGAGTTTAAGAGAGGTGAATGATGTTGTAGGGAGAGGGAATTGGATTTGGAGTTAGAGGAAAGGGAAATATGGGTGAAGAAGGAAGTTGAGAAGAGGGTGATGTTAAAGAGGGAGAAAGAAGAAGGTGGGGCAGAGCATGGTTGACATGCAAATTGAACCAAATGAGTACATAGATAAATTGGTTTCTGAAATAAAATTGACAAATACAACTTTAAAATTGTAAAATATTAATTAAAATAATTTATATTTAAATTTTAATTATTAAAAATTATGATGTGACATGTACGGCTGATTATTGAGTTGTGCAAGCAGCTTAATAGCACAGGATTCCTAATTGGTAAATGTTTAAAAAAATTTATTTTTATAATATAAAGGTGATTTTTTTTGGATTAAATATATTTTCAATCCTTACAAAATTACAACATTTTAAATTTAGTCCCTAAAAAAATTTTATTCACTTATAATCTCTATTTTGATTTGAGACTTTTTTACAGGTTAAAAATATCATTTTTTAAATAAAAAACTTTTCAAAATAACAACTAAAAGAGAATAAAAAATTTAGAGACTTAAAATTTGAGATTTTTTTTATATGGAATAAAATTAAATTTTTAAATTTTCTTGGATTTTACCCCTTTTTTAATTATTAAAATTGTACTTTCTTTTTATTAAGGGTCCAATTTTTAAGAATAGAACAAAGTCTTTAAAATGTTGGAGATGGTCTTGGTGACATCTGAATTGAATATGTGACCAATTTGCATTGATTTCATATCAATGTCGTCACAACATGAACTAATTTTGATATGAAATTTAAATATTTTATGAACTAATTTGTCAATAATTAGTCCATGCATAATTATAATTACTCACAAATTTGTCTTTGAGATAACAAAATTTCATTGGCGAGTTTGTTCATGAAAATATGACATTGATGTGATATCAACTTTGAAAATATTCAACTACAATGTCACATCAAAATATCTAACATTAAAAGTTTACTAAGAGGCTATTTTGATTTATATCTTACAATTTCAGCGAGGTGTTTGCAAAATTTAAAGACTAATTTAACCGATGTTTATAATTTTAAGAATCAATTTACTTATTCACTAAATGCAAAATACTGCTATCGTTTTATTTTGGTTCAGGAGGAAATGATGGAGTGTTGCTGGTTTGGAAAAAATGCCTTCTTAGGTTTTGCATCATGGTGGTGGCACTAAAAAAAATGCGATTTAGCCACGTTCACAATTGTGGCTAAATTGTCAATTGACCGTGGCAAATAAAGTTAGCCACGCTAACTCTATCTGTGGCGTAGTTGAGCGTCGCAATTTATTAGCCACAGTTAAAATTTAGATTAGTCACGCCTAAAAGAGTCGTGGTAACATATTTTTAGCCACATTTATTTTACGGTTAGCCACGGTTAAAACCGTGTTAATTGATAAAATGGAAAAAAAATTTGTCTTCACTTTTCTATTGCAGGTCTTTCCCTATTTTAGTCATGCATTTCTAACATTGCCAATTTGTGCTCTTTTGTTTTTATATTAGTTGCAAGTCTTTCCCTATTTTGGTCATACCTTTCTAACATTGTCAATATGCAAACAATCTGATTCTATAGAGTCAAACCAAACATTTTATAATAAACTAACCAAAATAAAACCCATAAAATGTGTCAATAACATAATTAACTATATTTTGCAATATATCAGAAAGACTAATCTTAACAAATATAGCAACAATAACTAATTAACATTCTAAAACCATCATTAATATAAAAGCATCAAGTAGTTTATACCAACGACAAAACTTGAACTAACAGTAAAACATTCTAAAATCTTATACATAAACCAATGAAACATACAAACATTGTTAACGACGTCAAAATAGTCTAAAACAACAGCAAAACAATCTACGAAACATCACATTCCTTCCATTTGCAATCCAAAAAGCAACATATTCCTTCAATTTGCATGCAGACAAAAAAGAAGACAATCCTTTCATTTCTAGTCCAAAAATCAAGGTGGACTTTACTCATTAATTATGAGAATTAGAACCTGCCAATTGGAAGCACAATGTAAACACATGTTTACTAATTAACACCAATTTGTATATATTATATAAATTATATTACTAAGATGGAGGGACACCTTGGTTGACAGTAGATAACTCATCGCCAAATTTGTTTTGCATAAAGTTAAAGAGAACTTTAAGTTGATTTTATGTTTGTGAAAGTTGCTCCTTAGTCTCTTCATATCCATTTAACTTTTCTTTCAAAATATGCATTTTCTTTTGTAAGTCATCGACATTTTTTTTGGCTAGAGCTACCAATATTGCCAAATTGAGTGAAATATTTGGGCGTTTTAAAAACACCTATGGGGAAAACACCAACACCTAAACCACACGCTCAACCTGAATGTTCAGCTCCATACACTTTTCCAATAACATCATCTGGATAGGCATTAATCTTTGATGGAACATCTTCAGTGGCAACACGTTCTTGATTTTGAGATAAGTTCTCTGATATCTTTTCCTATTAGAGAAATAAAAGTTTGATTAATTCGATACATTTAAAAGCCTATTGAAAATAAGACACATTTTATTTTATACTTGAAGTATCTTCAAAACAACAACTAACACTTTTGACATTAAAAACCTTCATGAAAAATTCCAAAAATATCATGCATTTACTTTGAATTAATTGCTCATGGAATATTACAAAAACTTACAAACAGACATAATTCTCATAGATACTCCAACAAAGAGCGTGCAAATTTAACATCTCGTTTGAGGGTCTAGCAGAACAATCAAAAGCTTTTACAACACACACAATCTCATAGAGAAAATTTCTCAAACATTTTATATGCAATCTCAAAACTTAAAAAATCAGTGAGAATGCTCCTCTCAAAATACATGTGTGTAACAGTATATATAGACAGGTAGCCAGATAAATTAAACATAGTTTTTTTACTTACTCGATACTATCTTTTTTTACTTATTGCGATGGTTTTTCCTTCCTTATTCACATAGTTTCTATTCTTTTTAAGCAAAGTTGACAATATAACCTCACCACGACATACAGGTCTATTCAATTGTAGCTCCTAACATATTAATAAAATATAAATCAATATCTAACTTTCATATAAAAATACTTTAATATGTTACAAAAATAAAAGTTATGGATTCAACTTACCATATGACGACTCCTTCTTGCATTGCTCATACTACCCCCAGCATGCGAGACTTTAAGCATCTTTCGATTTTTCATATTTTACTCACTTAGTTTCTACCATTTTCAAATGTTATTCATTACACGCATTTAATATAAAATGTCAATGTACTTTGCTCGCCTTGTAAAATTAATTGAACCGATATTTATACCTTCATGTGTGGTTTTTTATAGTAATTAACAAAAGCAATCCAATCATTTTTAGGTACAGGAGGATCAATAGAAAGTAGGTTTTCCTTACTTTTGTTAGGGTAGAAGTATTTATATCGTAACTGTTGACACATAGAGTTTGTTAATGTGTGAATTTAAAAATTGTTGAAGTCCCATATTGGAAAACTCTCATATTTTGAGTAGTTTTCAACTCTATAAATACTAAAGTCCCACATTGGATAGAAAACATATATGGGTTTGCTTCCAGCACTATATAATGAGTTTCAAACTCTTGTGAAAAGTACACCAAAGTTGGATGTATTTCCCAACTTTCTCTTTTCTCCCTTTTCTATTCTACTCGATTTATTTCCGAGTCACTTCTCCACTTTCTTTCTGTCCCTTCGATATTTATGAGCGGTTTTGTACCGTTGTCCCTTCGATTTTTAGAGCGGTTGTTATGTCGTTGTCCCTTCGATTTTGTAATCGGTTGTTATGTTATAGTCCCTTCCATTTTTAGAGCGGTTTTTATGTCAATGTCCCATCGATTTTTAGTGGTCCTAATACCACTATGAGCGGGTTTTGGGCCGTAGTCTTTTGTAGCGGTTTGTGTGCCGTAATCTTTTAGAGCAGTTTTTTGTGTCGTAGTCCTTTTGATATGAGTGGTCATAGTACCATATTGCGAGTGACTTTAATCATCATATTGAGAGTGACTTTAATCGCCATATTGAGGGTGTAATTCTAGAACGATTTTCTACGGTGCAGTGGAACTCCGATACTATGAATCTGGGCTGTTTTATCCTGGGCACTTCATGGTTGATAGTCTGCCTTGCACAATTTGGGCAGTGCCGTGAAATGTCTTAAAGAGAGCGACCTATTCCGCGACTCAACCCAATAATATCTTCGGTGACATAAATTGTGATTTTTTAAACAGTTTTCGGAACTCAATAACAATTTTAAGACGTTTCTTTCTGCCATGTCAACCGAAGAGATTACTGGATCTAGTTATGGTGCCTTTAATTTCAATAAAATGTTTTGCTGAGGCAAACAGAAAAGAATAAGAAACCTAAAGAATTAACCCATTGGAGGATAATGATTACTCTATAAGAATTATTATATTCTTATTGGACTTGCTGATGATATGTATAACTACTACAGTTCCAGTAATACTATGAGTCGTTACCTCAAGAATCAGTGTATCAGATGACCGATGACAGATCCATGGAGGCACACTCCCATAAAATTCTGAAGATAACTCACGAGATCATCTATTAAGGTACGTCACTCATGGCATATTTAAATTAAATGTTGAAATTTAATGTCTCCTTTTTTTTTAATGTTGAAAACAATAAAATGTCTCATTCTGCTTACATGTTGTGTGATTTTAATTTTTGACATGCTAGACTCTGTGACGTGAACACATCTGATTTCAAACTTAAGTAACTTAGTTTTAATTCCAAAGTTTTCTATGAATGATTTTGAAAAATGTGATTTTTATAGTTCAGCTAAAATAAAAAAGAGTTCACATAAATCTATAGTTAGAGAATCTGAGTCTTTAGATTTATTACACTATGATATATGTGAACTTGATGGGATGTTAACAAGAAATGAAAAATAAAAGTGAAACACTTGACATGTTAAGGATCTTTGTAACTGAAATTGAAAATCAATTTAGTAGAAATATTAAGAGGTTCCAAGTATTGTTTAATGAGTTTTATAAATTGTCTGGAATTATACATGGAATAGCTGCACCATAATTGCTTGAAGTGAATGGTAAAGTTGGAAAAAAAATAGAACTTTTACTAAACTAGTTGTTGCTAGTATGCTTAACTCTGGTGCTGCATCTCATTGGTGTGCGGAAAATATACTGCAATGTTTTGAATAAAATTCCTAAATCTAAGAACAAAACATCTCCTTATGAGATAGTGAAGAAAAAACAATCGAACTTGTCTTATTTTCAAACTTGGGGCTGTCTGGCTTATGTCAGAATCCCCAATCCTAAGCGAATTAAACTCACCAATAGAGCCTATGAATGTATATTCGTTGGGTATGCAGTAAACAGTGAAGCCTATAGGTTTTATGACCTAAATGCGAAAGTGATCATAGAGTGTTGACTTCTAAATCCAAAAATAGTGGGGGCAGCGAACCAAGTCATGTTCCCTTGACAAGAAGCACTAAAAGCAGCAAACAAGGGGAAATAGAAATTCGAAGAAGTAAGAAAGTCAGAGTTGCTAAAGATTATGGACCCCATTATACGACCTATACCTTAGAAGAGTATCCTACAAATATTTAAGAAGCTTTGTCATATTTGGATGCAGATTTATTGCACGAAGCAATAAATGATGAAATGGATTCTCTAGAGCCTAACATGACCTGGCATTTTTAGACTTGCCTCATGGTTGCAAATCTACAGGTTGTAAATGAATATTGAAAAAGAAACTAAAACCCAATGGAATGATTGATAAATACAAGGCTCACTTTGTAGCAAAAGGTTTTAGGCAAAGAGAAAATATAGATTTCTTTGACACCTTTTCACTGGTCACTAGAATTACATCTATTAGGGTACTCATCTCACTTGGTGCTATTCATAGCTTGGTGGTACACCAAATGGATGTCAAAACTGTTTTATTAAATGGTGATTTGGAAGAAGAAATCTATATGGAACAACCTGAAGGTTTTGTGATTCATAGACAAGAAAACAAGGTCTGTAAGTTTGATAAATCTTTGTATGGTCTTAAACAAGCTCCTAAGCAATGACATGAAAAGTTTGATAAGTTGATTATATCGAATGAGTTTAAAGTGAATGCAAGTGACAAATGTATTTATTATAAATCTGAAAATGACATTTGCACTATCATATGTCTCTATGTAGACGACTTACTCATATTTGGATCAAACATTCATGCTGTAAATATTGTGAAATCATTGTTGTGTAACAACTTTGATATGAAAGACCTCGAAGAAGCGAATGTAATCCTTGAAATCAAGATTACTAGGTCAGAAAATGGAATTTCTTTGGATCTGTCTCACTATGTTGAAAAAATCCTAAAGAAATATAAATACTTTGACTATAAACCTACTTGCACACCAAGTGATCCAAGTGTGAAACCTTTCAAGAACACTGGTGAATGTGTTAGACAAACTGAATATGCGAGCATCATTGGTAGCCTCAGGTATGCCACTGACTATACTAGACCCGACATTGCCTACGTCGTGGGACTGTTGTGCATGTTTACCAGTAGACCTAGTATGGAGCATTGGCACGCTATCGAAAGAGTCATGAGATACCTAAAAAGGACCATGAGTCCCGGATTACATTATCAAAGATTTCCTGCCGTCCTTGAAGGATACAATGTTGTTGATTGGAATATTTTATCAGATGACTCCAAAGCAACCAGTGGCTATATTTTAGTATAGCTAGTGGTTTTGTATCTTGAAAATCAAAGAATAGACGATATTGGCTCAGTCCACTATGGATTCTGAAATGATAGCACAACTATTACTAGTGAAGAAGCGAATTGGTTGAGATGCTTGCTAGTTGAGATCCCTTTATGGGAAAAACCTATGACAGTTGTGTTGATCCACTGCAATAGTACCACGGTTATTGGAAAAATTGAGAATCGTTATTACAATGGTAAGAAACGACAAATTCGTCGTAAGCACAACGCTGTTAGAAAGTTACTTTCTAAAGGAGTTATTATAGTGGATCATGTACGCACTGATGAGAATTTAACAGATCCTTTGACGAAAGGGTTAGTTAGAGAGAAAGTCATAAATACATCCAAAAGGATGGGACTAATTCCTAGAGAGTCACTCATGATGGTAACCCAACCTAAAAGACTAGAGATCCCAAGAATTAGGTTCAATGGGTAATAACAAGTTGTGAAGTGATATGAGATGAACATGCTATTATAAATCAGAGATGCATGATCCCTGAAGCAATGATAGGATGAGGTAATAGACACTCTTAATGAGATCTATACTCTATGTGGAGTGGAGTACTTAGCTACAAGAGTACTCTTGATAGACTCACCTATGTGAATGTGGAAGTGTGGCCACTTCCTATGGAATTTTGAGGCAGAATTCCTAGAACGTTCACTATACTAGGATAGACGTGCAAGGCCGTTAATGCACGGGCTTTTGAGAATACACCCTATGAAAAAGGTTGTGTGTGGGTTTGATGTCAGAGATAGAGTTCAAGACTACGAGCCACTCTTGTTGAATTTGTATCTTACTTACTATGCAAAGGTTCAAGTTAAGAGACACCTTTGTTTATGCACGATCTTATAAAAGCGTTTGACGCTATTTCAGAAACACTTTTTTAAATTCAAGTAGGGGATTGTTGGAACATAAAGTTTGTTATTGTGTGAATTTAAAAATTGTTGAAGTCCCACATTGGAAAACTCTCATATTTTGAGTAGTTTTCAACTCTATAAATACTAAAGTCCCACAATGGATAGAAAACATATGTGGGTTTGCTTCCATCACTATATAATGAGTTTCAAACTCTTGTGAAAAGTACACCAAAGTTGGATGTATTTCCCAACTTTCTCTTTCCTCCCTTTTCTATTCAACTCGACTTATTTTCGAGCCACTTCTCCCATTTCTTTCTGTCCCTTCGATATTTATAAGCGGTTTTGTACAGTTATCCCTTTTACTTTTTAGAGCGGTTGTTATGTTGTAGTCCCTTCGATTTTTAGAGAGGTTTTTGTGTCGTAGTCCCGTTGATTTTTAGTGGTCTAAATACCACTATGAGCGGGTTTTGTGCCGTAGTCTTTTGTAGCGGTTTGTGTGTCGTAATCTTTTAGAGCGGTTTTTTGTGTCGTAGTCCTTTTGATATATGAGTGGTCATAGTACCATATTGCGAGTGACTTTAATCGTCATATTGAGAGTGGCTTTAACCGCCATATTGAAGGTGTAATTCTAGAATGGTTTTCTACAGTTAAATGGAACTCCGATACAGTGAATTTGAGCTGTTTTATCCTGGGCACTTCGTGGTTGATAGTTTGCCTTGCACAATTTGGGCAGTGCCGCGAAACGTCTTAAAGAGAGCGACCTAGTCCGCGACTTAACCCAGTAATATCTTCGGTGGCATAAATTGTGATATTTTAAACAGTTTTCAAAACTCAAAAATAACAATTTATATTTATATGCCTTACATCTTTCTCCTAGGATTGTCCGTGTCCATTTGATACCAGCAGCATAATCATACACAAAATGACCCTTGCAAGATTATAAAACCTATCAATCTTTAATGACAAGAAATACAATAAAAGAAACGTTCTATGAAGTTTAGATAATAACCTGGATGCAGCTCCATATTGCTTTACTATTCTTTTATAACATTTCATCTCATCTTTCAACAGATATAAAACAAAATGTTGAAACCTTATGTTAATTCTCTCGTATTTTATGTATAATATATATATTTTTTTTTTCATTTGAGTTGAATTCATGAATATATGAATAATAAATACCAATTATGTTCATCATTATAAGATCTTCTTGCCTTTTTACTTATTTCCTCTATCCCTAATTATATAACTATTTTCATTTTTTCTTTGTCATATAATATATCATTAACAAAATTCAATATATATTAATGTTCTCTTTACAAAAAATACTTCTATTTAATTTATTATTGGATAAGGTACATATTTTTCTATCTCTAGTTATATCTATAATTTCTTTCAATACTTAGAGATTTTTGTTAGGAGTCTCTATAATAAGGGACATAGAGAATGCAGTGAATTTAATATATTAATTTTATATGTAGATGTTAATAAAATATCATTTATACATGAATGTATTCAGATTGATATTTTGTTTTTCAAGATAAATTAAAAGTATAATAAAGAGATATATTTTAAAACATAAATAAATGCACCTATAAACTGTTTATATTTAGAGACAACTTTTTATATAAAAAAAATGTTTATATTAGGATTAAATAAGATTGTGTCCAAAAAAAATGTAACAAATAAGATACTACCTTATATTAAAAAAAAAAAAGAAAATCAAGGGCGTTAGAGAAAATAAATATCATTTAAATAGTTTTAATATGGTTATCGTGTAAATATCTTTTATAGGATGGATTATGGGTTGGTTAAGTTGCCCATCTTAAATCATGGTCATCCATATTTTTTTGGAAATATATCAATGGCTCCTAAATTTACTAGTCTAGGATGCACAAATTTATTATTAGACCATGTTAAAATCCATCTACGATTAACTTCTCTAAAAATACGAGTTCAACTTATATCAACTCAATTATCATATACATGATGAATAGACTCTAAAAAAGATCGGATTAGATAAATGTTGTTGTAATCATCTTAAAGTATTTAAATAACAGTATTGAAATCAAAGTATAATTAAATATGACGAAAATCTCTTCTCTAAGCAATGCTTGTATTAGTATTATTTGCTTGTATTGATGATCTATAAGTAACAAAGAGGTTGCTTCTCCAAAGTGAATTATGTAAATTTTATAAACATGCTCCAATACTTTCTACAATTTCAAAAAAAATAATATAATTTGGTTCTAGAAAAATATTTGAAACAGTACTTACAAAAAAATCTGAAAAATAAATGAACAAATGTCTTAGTCTAAAATCTTAATCACTATAATTTGACACCTTTTGACAACACAACATCATCATATTGATCACCATCAGAAGGGAAAAAAACACATGAATTAGAAATATAAAGTTAAAAGCAGAACAAATATTAAAAAAAACAAAAAAGGTAGAAGAGGTTGTCTTTGTAATAATTCATTGATATATTCTCTTTCTCTCTTTTTAGGTAAGGGACAAAAAATAGTATCCCTCATGAGCACTCTTTCCATGTGCAATGTGAATATGTGAAATTTATTGAGAGAGAAAGATACAATTTTCATTTAGGTTGCCTGTCTTTTAATCCATGTATCATCATTTTCCATGATTTATTCGGGTTAACCTAAGCTGGACTTTCTACATATTTTATCATTAAACCTTATTGTTTATTTAAAATATTTGGTGCAGTATCACATGCCTCTATTAAAAATACCCCACACTTTGGTTTTGTCATTCAGGTTGGTTTTGAATAGCTATAATTAATATGTGATATTATATTTATAAATAAATTAAATTTTTTTGAAAATATATTTTTAAATTACAATTTAACTTTATATATAGAACTATCTATAAGTTTATGATAAAAGATTTCAGCAAAAAGAAGAAAGTTCTACGTATACAAAATATATCACATATATCTTACTTCCTCAAATACAAACAAAATACAAACAAAACACAAAAAAAACTCATCATTTTAGACCTAAAATTTTGAAATCTAAAGTCCTAACTTGAGTGGTATAGTCTTTGGCCGACCCTCAATGCCATTATTTTTTAAACACATTATTTTTTTTAAACAAAATACCTCATGCAATCCATTAACTTAATTTCAAATAACAATTCAGTTTTTTATCTTTTTTTCCCAAATGGATCATTTACTTAATTTCTATTGAACATATTGCTCCAATGTCATCTATAAGTTGTTAAGTAAATTAAGTCCTTTAAGTTAGTCCTATATTTTCAGTTAGTTTGATATACAATTAAGATAAATAAGTTAGTTAGGAAGTTACTTCAGTTCAAGGGCCTATATATATAGGATTGTTTAGATGGGCACATAATTTAATTTTTTTTCTTTGTAATACTTTTTGTTCATTTTCTGTTTAATACAGTTTACATTCAGCAAAATCCTTTGTTCATGATATACTTCAATATGGTATCCGTGATATAAGTTTTTTTTCTTTCTTTTTTTCCTTTTTCTTTTTCTTTTCCTTTCCTCTCTTCTCCTTCGCATCAATGGAGGACCCCCACAACAACAACAACCATGCCAATCCCTTCTTCATCTCCCATTCGGATAATCCTGGTCTTGTTCTTGTTACCCATTCTCTTACAGGGGAAAATTACGGTTCTTGGCGTCGTGCCATGGTGATGGCGCTAATTGATCGCAATAAATTAGGGTTTGCAGACGGTTCCATCGCGCAACCTGATGAAGACGATCCCCAATTTCTCGCTTGGCGCCGCAACAATAGCATTGTGGCCTCTTGGATCCTTAATTCCGTTTCTAAAGAAATTCAAGCTTCCGCAATCTACTCCAACTCTGCTTCTGAGATCTGGGCTGACCTTCACATGCAATTTCATCAAAACAATGGGCCTCGCATGTTTCAGTTAAAAAAAGATCTCCTTTCTTGCACTCAAGGTTCTTCATCTGTCAGAACGTATTTCACCAAGTTCAAAGCTCTCTAGGAAGAAATTGGTGAATTTCGTCCTATTCATTCTTGTCATTGTGGCGGTGTTCAACCCTTGGTCGATTACTTGCATCACGAGTACGTTCTTTCCTTCCTCGTGGGCCTCAATGATGAGTTCAGCCATGTTCGTGGTCAGATTTTGTTGAGTGATCCTCTTCCTCCTCTGAACCATGTTCTTGCCCTTGTAACTTAAGATGAGAAACAACGACATGTTGGGTCTTCTTATCCTCCTTCTGAAACTGCAATGGCCTATGTTGTCCAAACAAGAATTCAAAGTCCAAAGGCAAAAAGGATCGTCCTCTCTGCACTCATTGTGGCCTGTTAGGCCATATTAAAGACAAGTGTTTCAAACTTCATGGTTTTCCTCCAGGCTACAAATCCGTCACTCAATCTAAGCCTTCCCACTCCATCAATCAAGTTGTCGATTCTACTTCTGGCTCCTCTGAACCTCCTCAATTAAATGCCCAACAATATCAACAATTGATCTCCTTTTTTCAAGCGCATCTAAATCTTGCAGCCTCTCCTACTCCAAACTCTTTAGAGGAGAAAATTGGTATCTCTTGCTCTTTCTTTAATAATCAGTTCATGAATTGTTCTATTCCTCGTTTTGATTCCTTATTTTATGATGCTTGGATTGTAGACTCGGGTGCTACATCCCACATTTGTACTGATTTGAATTTATTTACTTCTTATGCCTATTTGTCTAACACCTTTGTTACCCTTCCCAACAAAGCTCAGGTTAAAGTACATGCTATTGGTTGGGTTTCTTTAAGTCCCGGTCTTCAACTTAGCAATGTTCTTTAAATCCCTACTTTCATGGTCAACATTTTCTTCTGTTTTTCCTAATGTTTCTAACTCTGTTGACAATCTTAAATGCTAGTTATGGCATTCTCGTTTGGGACATGTTTCTGATGCTGTTTTAAAAATTGTTGGCAATAAAATGAATTTTAGAATTACTCCAAATTTTTCTTCTCATTCTTGTCGTGTTTGTCCTTTGGCTAAATTTCATAGATTATCTTTTACTGCTCATAATAATTTTTCTAAGCATGCTTTTGACCTCATTCATTGTGATATTGGGGGTCCTCTAGCCCAACCTACTTATAATGGTCACACATATTTTTTGACTATAGTGGATGATTATAGCAGATTTACTTGGTTATATTTGCTTAAACATAAGTTTGATGTTGCTCACCACATGAAGCATTTTTTCTCCTTTGTTCACACTCAATTTAATAAGTCTATTAAATGCATTAGATCTGACAATGCCAAGGAGTTGGCTCTCACTTAGTTTTTGCAGGAATTAGGCACTGAACACCAGTTCTCATGCCCTTATAGGCCACAACAGAATTCAGTTGTTGAAAGAAAGCATCAACACCTCCTCAATGTAGCCCGAGCACTATTTTTCCAATCCCAGATTCCTCTCAAATTTTGGGGTGATTGTGTTAGCAGTGTCGTCCATATCATCAACATAACTCCTTCACTTGTCCTGCAGAATTCAACCCCTTATGAGCTTCTTTATCAAGTTGTTCTTGACTTCAATCATTTTAAAGTGTTTGGATGTCTGGCCTATGCAGCTACCATACCTCGAAGCAGAACCAAGTTCAGTCCTCGTGCTAAACCATATGTTTTTGTTGGCTACCCTTTAGGCTACAAAGGTTACAAATTATATGACATTGCTGCCAGGACCTTCATTATCTCTAGAGATGTGGTTTTCCATGAAACCATCTTCCCTTTTCATCATACCACGCCCTCTGTTGATGCACCAGACCTTTTCCATCACACTATTGTTCCTCACCCTATTCCTGATCACAATATCACTACTCCCACATATCAGCCACCTGCTGCTCCTCCTTTCCTGCCAAGAAGATCTTCCAGAGCACACAGAGTTCCTCCTTATCTTCATGATTATGTTTGTCTTGGATATATTGCTCATCCTATACAAAATCATCTCGCTTAATCTAAATTGTCTAATGCTTACAGGGATTACCTCTTACATGTCAATGATGTTTACGAACCTCAATTTTACCATCAAGCTGTAAAATCTGAGGAATGGAGAAAGACTATGGCAGAAGAATTGGCAGCTTTAGAAGCTAATCAAACTTGGAGCATAGTGCCTCTACCTAAAGGAAAAAAGCCTGTGGGATGTAGATGGATATACAAAACAAAATACAGGGCTGATGGTAGCTTAAACAGATATAAAGCCAGGCTGGTTGCAAAGGGATACACACAACAAGCTAGCATTGACTTTATAGACACCTTCTCACCTGTAGCTAAATCAACAACAATGAGAATTCTGTTGACAATTGCTGCACAACAAAACTGGAACTTGCTACAGCTAGACATAAAAAATGCTTTCTTGAATGGAATCTTAGTTTAAGAAGTCTTCATGCAACTACCACAAAGATATCCAATTAAGGGGGATAACATGGTTTGTAAGCTACATAAATCCCTCTATGGGCTGAGACAAGCCTCTAGGCAATGGTTCAACATGTTTTCTTCCACTGTACAAAAACATGGGTTCACTAGAAGCATGGCTGATGGTTCCCTCTTCACAAGAGGTTTAGGTTCATCTCTTATCATTCTCTTAGTTTATGTTGATGATATAATTTTGGCTAGTCAAAATCAAAATAGTTTACATGAAACTCAAAAATTTTTGGCACAACATTTCAAACTTAAAGTAATTGGTGACTTAAAATACTTTCTTGGGCTGGAAATAGCAAAATCTACAAAAGGCATTCATCTATGCCAAAGAAAGTATACACTCCAATTACTTGAAGACACTTGTTTTATTAATGCAAAACCTTTGCCGACTCCTATGGAGCCAAATCTGTCCTTTTTTGAGGACACAATAGATTTGCTAGACGATCCCACTATATATAGAAGATTGATTGGTAAACTCATGTACCTCACAGTTTCACGGCCAGACATATCCATTTCTGTTAATCGACTTAGCCAATACATGAGTAAACCTGGAAAATGTCATTTACAAGCTGTTTATCATATTTTGCAATATTTAAAATCCTGTCCAGGTCTAGGACTTTTGTTTCCTGCTACTCCTAGTTTTAAAATTGCAGCTTATGTCGATGCGGATTGGGGCAGCTGTAGAACAACAAGAAAATCGACTACTGGATTCTGTGTATTTTTGGGAGAATCATTGATTTCATGGAAGTCAAAGAAGCAATCCACTGTAGCCCGATCATCAACAGAGGCAGAATACAGGGCGCTGGAACACTGACTTCAGAATTATTATGGACAAAATAGCTATTAAGGGACTTTGAGATCAATATTACCAATACTACGGTTTATAGCGATAACATTTCTGCAATATATTTAGCTTCCAATCCAACAACTCATGATAGGTCAAAACATATAGACATTGACTGCCATTTCATTCGAGAACATGTTGATTCTGGTTTCATGAAGCTGATACACGTTTCGTCCAAGCACCAATTCGCTGATCCTTTAACGAAGGCACTACCAAGAGTCCAATTTCATCAACTCATATCCAAGTTGGGTTTGCTTGATATCTTCGCTCCAACTTGTATTGAACATATTGCTCCAATTTCATCTATGAATTGTTAAGTAAATTAAGTCCTTTAAGTTAGTCCTATATTTTCAGTTAGTTCGATATACAATTAAGGTATAGGATTGTTTAGATGGGCACATAATTTAATTTTTTTCTTTGTAATCCTTTTTGTTCATTTTCTGTTTAATACAGTTTACATTCAGCAAAATCCTTTGTTCATGATATACTTCAATAATTTCAAGTAACGATTGATCATTTATGTCTTAAAATGTCAATAATGTTATCATTTTTTTTAGAGAAACTCATAAAGTTTATCATTATCTACAAACAAAATCCAGAAAATTAATTATCATCTTCAATAAAATCCATATTTTTATCAAATTTATAACTCAAATCTTCAAATAAACTCATATTTTCAACAAAAACAACATCAAATCCATCAAATAAAGAACTCACATTTGATGTTGGTGAAGGATAGAAAGAAAAAGAAGATATTCTTTTGGTAATTTGGGGATCAAATCTTAAAGTGTGAGTTCTTTATTTGATGGAGCGTTTGAATTTTTTTTATCGTTGTTGAGATTTTAATACATAAAAGATGAAGTTTTTACTTAAAATTAAATAGATAATCAAATCGAAAGAAAAAAAAATTACTGAATTGTTATCAAAAATTAAATTAAAAGATCGCTTGAGATATATATATATATATATATATATATATATATATATATATATATATATATTTTAATATTGATTTAGTGAGATGGCCATGTGAAGTGTGGAATGGAGAACTGAACTTGACTCTTGGATATGTAATGAGAAATAAATATCTGTAGACTATATCACATGATGAACTGAAACATTTTGCATCAGAGCATTCAGAAGATTAGTAAAAAAGTTGCATAGGCCATGCCCAAGTGAATAAAGTCTATAAATTAAGCCCAAGGTGAACTTTACAAGTACCACGGATGATAAGTGCAATTGACAAAAAAAATAGCAATGCTATCAATCATAGTTCTAAATGCAAATTGCACTGTAAATTTTGATATATTTACTAAAATGTGGCCGATCCATTTACAATTGTAGTAGGTACAACTGTTGTAAAATACTAAAATCCCCTAATTTTTTTTTTTATTAAAACGTGTTTTAAGTCTCAATACTATTAAAAATTATTGGGCCAACTTTGATGACTGGTCCACATTCGCATTTTTTTTTCTTTCAAAAAATCTAGCTGCAAACCTTATATAAAACAAAAAAAATAGGTATTGTAAGTTTGAATTCACACTTCAACGTATATAAAATGTTTCACATCTTTTTATCATCACAGATGCATTCATAGAATACCAGTCACATTTTTATTCATTCATAGAATACCGTTTGCTAAAAAGTTAAAATATTTATAAATTATACCCTACATAATTTGGTGATTTGGAGGAATTGGAAAATCATGAATTCAACTCATTTGTTTAACAAAATTTAACATCTAATTATTAATATTTTTTAAAAAATTTAATATTTATTTAAGTAATAACATAAAGACGTAAAAAAAAGAAATATTAAAATAAGCATATAAATATTTTTTAAATTAAGTTTTCAGGTAGTATTTTTTTTAAATAAATAACTTAAATGCACTTTTGATCCTCTATTTTTTTCTAAAATTTTAGTCCTTTTATTTTTAAAATTGGTTTTTCAGTTCCACTATTAACTAATTATTGATATTTTTGGTCCTCACCATTTTTTTTTCATTAAACACTCTCATTAATTACATGATACTTAGATGACATTTGTGAATTAGATAAAATATTTTCCATGTCATTATTGTTGTAATTAATTAATTAATTAATTAATTTTTATCTTAGAAAAGATGGTAAATTCTACCATAATTAACTCACACCTAACAATATCGATATTTGTAGGATTTAAGGACGTAATTAATTTTATTTAATCATCAAAGTATTAAAAATTAAAATAAATAAATTTTAAATATTGTTATCTTAACATTTTATAATTTTAAATTATTGTCGGATAAAAAATAAATTTTAGATATTTTATTTAAATATTTAAGTTTTAATTTTAAATACTTTAATATATAAATAAAATAATTTTATTTCTAATATTTTAATATATAAATAAAATTAATTATGATAATAATTATATGGAAAATATTTTATCAAACTCACAAATAACATCTAAATGTCATGTCATTAAAGAGAGTTCTGCATCATATAAATAATCAGTCATGTGGATAAAAAAATTCAAGAATTAACTAATATGAAGATCAAAGAACCGATTTTAAAAATAAAAGAAATAAAAGTTCGACGGAATAAGAAGGGCAAAATACATTTAAATTTAAAAAAATATTAATATTCGAGAAAACATTTCTTAAAGTTTACTTCTAAATAAAGATAAAATAGATAATTTGTTTAATACAAAGATATAGGTATAATTGTTTCAATGACGAGGCCTATTTACGAGCTAGACTAATTTTTCTTGGTCAGATGCACATAATAATAATAATTAGACTAAATTACCTTTTAATTGTTTAACTTACTTTTAGGTTTTATTTTGTTTTTTTAACTATTTTTTCATTTCCTTTAGTCTCTTAACTATACTTGTTAGTTAAATTATTTATTTCTATTAATTTCTACAAAAAGAGAACGTTATATTTTGTATAGATGTCAGTTTAAATTTGTAATGTAATATTTGTGATTCAACAATATATAAATTTATGTTTCAAATATAGACCAAATTAAAGTTTGCTCAATCTCACTCATCTTCTTCGTTTCTTTCATTTTCTTCATCTTTTTTAGATTTGAACAATGTTCAGCACCGTCGAGATTTTTTTAAACCATTCTCGTTCACATCAACGCTAAAGATTGCTGTACTGCGAAGTGTTACTGATAATACAAGTACAAGTATTAATTTTGGGAAAAAGTTTTGAGGATGCAGAAACTACAAAAGCAGTCCAATTGAAAGTTGCAATTTCTTTGTGTTTTGATGATGATATTATTTGATGAATGGGATTTGATGATTTAAAGACAAAAAAAAATCTAAAGTTGAAGAATGATTTATATAGTACAAGAAAATAACTTAAGATTTCAATTGTGTATGAATTTGTACGAGAACTAAATCTTAACTATATAATTATTCATAAATAATCGTGATTAAAAATTATTTAAGTAGCATATGATTGTTTAAATATGTCGTATTACTTTTTGTTATTGTGTTAACTATTTATAATTTAATCAATAACTAATAACCATATTTTTCAATTTATCATTTTAAAACTCATCTCATTTAAATTCTGATGAAAGGCTCAAAGAATCATTACAAAAGTATATATTATCCACATGAAAGGCTCAAAGAATCATTACAAAAGTATATATTATCCACCAATAAAGTTCCCACGTCACACCAAAATTTTGGACAGAAGTTCTTATAAGTTATATGAACTGAATTCTTTACCAATTAAACCGATGAACAGTTGCAGATACTGAGATTTTCTAATTACCAAAGCACTCCACAAAGTATGAAGAAATAACTCCAACTCTCTAAATCATTATTATTAATTAAGTTACATTCGTACAACAAATTCAGTACCTCATTTCAACAATACAAATTATCTTAGTCCTCACAATGGAACATATATAGAAACAAAACTAAAGCCAATACTCACTGCTTAGTGAGTATTTTATCTCTCTCTCTCTCTCCTACTTAATATACAACAATGCTTAATGTTTTGTAAACCTCTCAAGGACTTCAAAGTAGTCAGGGAATGTTTTTCTGGTGCAACCAGGATCCTTGATGGTAACAGGAACATCACCACAAGCAGCAAGAGAAAATGCCATGGCCATTCTATGGTCATCATATGTATCTATTGATGTGATATTCAATTTCTCAGGTGGTGTTATCACGCAGTAATCAGTACCTTCTTCCACTGTTGCTCCTAGCTGAAATTTCAACAAGGTAAATAGTTTAGTAACATGTGAAAATCATGTGACTTCAAAACTGTAGAACTGACACTTCAGACAGAAGGCGACACCCGGTGTCCGACACATGTAAGTGTCCGACATTGACATGACTCCTACACATATTGCTACATTCAATTTCTTCAATTTTTCCAATTATTAGCAGTGTTAACGTGTCGTGTCATGTTTGATGTCCGTGTTAGGGCTTCATAGCTTGAAAACCACAAAGGAAGCAACAGCATGAAACTCACCTTTCTAAGTTCTGTGCAGATTGCTATCATTCTTTCTGTCTCCTTAACTCTCCAACTTGCCACTAAAAAAATAGAGGAAATACAGAATAATTCGGTTTATGTGCTGCAAACAAGTTACTATATGATATAGTAGATAGTTCAAGTGCTTAATTAGTAGGGAATAACATAAAATGCACCTAAAACACTGTTTGGATAAACACCTTAATTAAACATTTATAGCATAAGCGTTTATCTTATAAGTCCTTATGTATAGATTATTTCTAATACAAAAGATAAAATAAAGTAAACATTTATAGCATAAGCGTTTAAGCTATTTCATAAGCTATCCCAATAAGCTTATGAAAATAAGCTGAAAATAGCTTATGGAGCAGTCTTCATAAGCTCAATCAAATAGCCTCACAAGTGCTTATGCCAGTAAAAAATAAAAAATGGTCTGCTAGTCGCATCAGTTCGTGGAAGTTAGTACTGCTCTGGTAGCATTTTAACATGGAAAGTGTTACAGATTAAAGAAGAATGGAAGAAAAGGAATAACAACTTTGAATTATGACTTTGAATAAAAGACTATGCACTACCAGTTAGGGGTGGACAAAAATCCGATGTTCGACCGTAACCGCATTATCCGATGGAAAAAACAATGTTTCGGGTGGTTTCATTCAGGTCTACAGATTGTCAGGTCACCTTCGTCAGTTATCAGCAGACAAGTTCAGTTGAAATTGGATTTGAATTTTCAATCCATCTAAGCCCGAGACCGACCTAATGCTCTAATATTATACTAGTAAATAGGAGTATTATAGCTATATACTAGCACACAGTCATAGAGGGAAAGCAGTTTGGCAGCGCCTCAAGCAGACCGCTTTTTCCATGTTCTCACTTCTCACACGTCTCATCTACATTACTTTTGTACAGCACTACTCCACTATAATATTAGTATTAGAGTACTAAATTGTACATCACTACAGCATCTACATTATTTATAATATATTAGTATTAGAGTACTAAACTTTATTTTAAGTCATACTCCACTACTCCACCTTTCCCAATAGCCACTGTCCCTCTCTATTTTCTCGCTCTCACACACCTTAGTACTACACACAGTCTTTCTTCTTCTTCAAAGCAGAACGCAACACAACAACTGCCCAACTCCACCTCAGGTCTTAAAGTTTATTCTAGCCTCGAGTTTGTTACGAATCGCAATATTTCTGAAATACCATCTGTTTGGTCGGTGGTGGTTGCAAGTCTTTTTCAACATTGTTGTTTGTTTTTCAAGCTCAAGATCGTTCATGGATGTTTTCTGTGTTCTTTTTTTGAAACATGTTTTTCTGTTTCTTCACTTCTTTAAATCTTGGTTATTAGATTTTTTTTATCATAAACCGTGGAAATCCGACCGACGAAACCGAGAAACCGCAACCCGCACAATCTGATTTATCCATGGTCGAGATTGGGCCTTGTGATGGCACCCACTGTTTGGCATGGATTTGAGTTTTGGGCCCAAAACCGACCGCTTGTCGACCCCTACTACCAGTTACTTATACTAAGAATAGACTCACTTTGGAAACTAATCTTATGAGATAATCTAAGATACGAAAAGATAATAACAAGAGATAACCTAAGTTATTCTAAGATAAGATCAAGATATTATATAACATTTTTCATGTTATCTAACACAAATATTAATGTAACTATAACAAGTTCATTGACCGCAATAAAAAAAAATGTGAAATAAGCTCTTAAAGCAAAAACAAAGAGCTCAAACATACCATCTCTAATAGTAGTGGGACCATTAGCAAATAATGCAACAACAGCAAGTGTCATGGCAACATCTGGCATCTTGTTCATATTGACATCAATGCCTTGCAAGACTTTCTGACCAGAAGAATCCCGTGGAGGCCCGGTAAGAGTGACACTGTTTTCGGTCCATGTAACTTTAGCTCCCATCTTTTCGAGGACTTCCGCAAATTTCACATCTCCCTTTAAAAAAAGGATAAAGTTAAGCAGAAGTGTTGTACATTTATGACAATAAATCGTATCAAAATTCAGTATTGCTTGTAGTCCTGCTCCATATGACATGATGAAAGATATTGAAATAGACTGAGACTTCATCAAAGAGAAGCTGGATAGCAGTTTGATAACTACAACTTACATTCTTTCTAGGCATCAGCTAAAAATGTGTTAAGAAATGGCTTACCAACAACAAATGGCTTATGGCTTACCAACAGAAAGATTCAGCCAACTTACTTACAAATTAGGAATGATATATATTCCCCAGCTTGAGAGGAAGTGTTATATTATAAATATATGATTGTATATTTTGTAATTATGTGTAATCATTGTACTCGGTCCATTAACCAGGCCCGTTAGCTTTAGTGTAGCATTATTAGTGTTTGTACTCTTTGAAATTTTTGAAATATTGTTCAGGTAAACTTTTCCACATGAAGCATTAAAATATAATAAAATTTAAAATGGTTGCACAGGGGGTTGGTCGTAGTCTTCACACACCATAAATCCCCTTTAAATAATCATATATACCTACATCAAATTTTGTGTTGCAAAGCGATAGAAACTTATCAATAACAGTGTTGTCAAAATTGGTCATGGTGGCCCTAAGGCAGATTGCGGTGGCAGATTTTTTTACATGGTGGCACCATGGCGTTTTATGGCAGCTTTATATGGCGGATTTTTGGCTTTCTTCCATGGTCCACCATCCGCCAGCGATAGATAACTTGATCAATAACCAACTAAAACTACTTCTTTTGCTTCTGTTTTTCTGTTTTGAAGTTTGAACTTCTTTGGTTAATGAATAGTTTTAAGATAATATTTGGAACATTTTATCTTCTTTATTGTGAAAGATATTATAGTCACAAAAAGGGAAAAGGAAGTTTTCAAAAGTAAAAAACAAGTAATAGATAAGGAGGTAAGGAAAGACAAGAGGCTGTAATAAGAAGGAAGTCACTGCGAGTGTTAACGAAAGGTCCAGCCATCTGAGCTAACTCGAGTTGGTTGCCTGTAGTTATTTTTCAACCTAACACTCTCTAATTTAGTACACGACTTACCGTACAAAATGTTTTATAAGCCAGAATAAGCTTTATGGGAGAGTATAGTTATCTGCATCCGAATTGGTACTGACAATAACGTATTGGTGAGCTTTATCACCAGTTCCAGTACTGAAATATCATTATCTAGTGATCTGAATTCATTACTTTGACAATTGAATTCTTTTAGTGTTAAACAATATGGAGTAACTACTGATACAGCATAGGCCAGAAAATATAATAGATCAGATAACAGTAAGAGCCCATTTGCTTAAAATTAAAATAAAAGTGATAATCAGATAAAATAATTTACTAATTTAGATAATTATTTTCAGAGTTTTTTATGTGAAGCAGAAACTGTTGAAAATAACTTTTTTAATCTTCTCTCTCATCTACCAGACTAAATGAAAACAGATTTTTTTTTTTCATTAGCTATTAAAAACAGATTATTTTAATCAGAAAAATAATTTTTTTAGATTCTGATTAGTATAAAAGGTACAAATAATCTGTAACGAACGGACTCTAAACTATGTCAAGCCTATGTACCTGTAAACTGCTTGTCCCACAGCCTATAACAGTGATAGTTCCACCAGTAACTGCTGCACCAGCTAGGAAGTAACTGGCACTCGAAGCATCACCTTCGACAAAAGCATTGCCAGGAGACCTAATAGGAAACAACAGTTATTAATCTCACTGCATTAAGATGGTAAAAAGTGATGCACCTTGAAATTATAGAAACCTACTTGTACTTTTGACCTCCGTGGACCAAGAACCTATCCCAATTATCACTGTGTTCCACCGAGACTCCAAAGCGCTCCATCAACTTCAAAGTCATTTCAACATACGGAACAGATATGAGTTTATCGACAATCTCAATCTCCACATCGCCAAGAGCCAATGGAGCTGCCATAAGCAAAGCAGTCAGGTACTGACTGCTAATAGATCCAGACAGTTTCACCTGCATGTGAGATGGGATAATATGATTAAAACGGATCAAATAACGGAGATTACAGTATTTCCTTTGGAGATAATAAGGAGGTGAATTCCTAATTTAAAAAGCTTAGTGTATTTTAAAGCAAGTCTGTAAACTATTTCTTATCAAAGGAAAGTAGAATTATCAATTGCAAATTGAGGACAATAGTGGTTTGTTCCAAATCCGCTACTCCACGGTGATATAGCATCGCTATTCTGCCATTTGACAACATTTTGTATTAAATAGCGTACCGCGGAGTAATAGCAATTTGTTCAAACTTCGCTATGCTATAGCGCTATAGGACCACTATAGCCACTACTTAACAACATTGAAAGAAATTTTTCCAAACAAAAACAACACTGAAAGAAAGTCAGTGACTTGATGAACAAATGGCCACATGAATAGTAGACAGGCTATTCAGGTGAGGGATCTAATTTGAAAACCAATTAGGGTATAGGATTTGATGATCATCTGTAAAAGTGGCAAGAATAAAAGAGAATAACTCTACCGATGTATGCATGCGATATAAAGACAAGCATAGATATAGAGTATTGATGCGACATCAAATGAAAATTAGCACTAGCTTACCTTTCCCCCTGGAAGGCCTCCCTTTCCGATTATACGAACAGGTGGACAGTTTGTGCCAAGATAACAATCAACATCTGCACCAAGCTGCTTAAGACCAGACACCAAATCTCCAATTGGCCTCTCTCTCATTCGGGGCACCCCATCAAGTATGTATCTGAAATATAAAGAACATGAAGTCGATCTATTTAGAGACTCAGACCAACAATCACACTAGTAGATACAGTTCCTATCAAAGAAAGTAGTAAAGTTGCAGATAATCACTGTTAGAAGATACAACCACAGATCACGGAAAGCAATGCTTTGTTAAAATTTCACTACGCAACAATGCTATAGCGCCGCTATTTGACAACATTAACAATTTGTTAATATTCTGCTACGCTATAGCGCCACTATAGCCACTATTTAAAACACTAGCCTCATAAAACATTTTATATGCTATACTTTGACATGTTAAATAAAGACAAATAATTAAAAGGTTCTTTTTAAAAAGAAAGGCTGACTAATCTGGATGAATTGTATAACATGATAGAAGGAGAAGATGTAATTTGTTGTGCTTAGTTCTATGAGAATTACTTCAAAATCAAGGTGAATTAAATAAATATAAAAAGACAAACCTTGTATTTCCACCTGCAGCAACCAAGGCTGCCGTCAAAGGACGCATTGCAGTACCGGCATTTCCAAGGAATAAATTAACTTCGCCGTTAGATTCTCTACCAGTGGGAAATAATCCTCCACAGCCTTCTACAACTGCTTGTTTGGTTGTTTTGTCGTCTTCCACACAAAGTCCAAGGGTTTTCAATGCACCGAGCATGAAATGAATATCCTCACTATTCAACAAATTTTCTACAACAGTTGTTCCCTGAATAAAACATAGTAGAATAGTTTCTAATCTATTAGGAAATTAAAATTCATTAAAATAATACAGAGAAAATGAAACTGAATTATGGATTTGGCTCCGCTAAAGTGAGGAGCCAAATTATAACATATCATTGTAGATCTTTCATGGTAAAGTTTAAAAAAAATTTAAAACAAGAACAACTAAAAAATCTAGTCCAGTATCTAGCAGCTATGCAACCCATTCAAACCGAACCCGACTTCCCTGCAGTCAGGCTTCCACGCATTCATGCAGTCAGACATCGGCAGATTATTTAAGATCAGTGTTTTAAAATATAAAATGAAAATTAAAGTATACAATTTTTTGGACCATGTGATCAAGATCGGACGGTCATTTGTGTCTCTGAATGTGTGAATGCATCAAAAAATTGACAGCACCGAATCCAATTTCATTCAAACCACCTAGACACAGTTTGTTCCCATTTCTCATAATAAGCTACTTCATATCATCTCTAATTTTTTCATGACATAGGAATACTACATCTTCATTACTAAATTAAAATACATAACATCAAATTAATACTCAAAATCAACTACAAATAAAATCTATGAAGAACTGACACAAACATCTAGACACTAACAATAATTTGAGAAAATAAGTGATTAAATGCAATTAGAGGTGCCGTTGTGGTGTCAATGTGTCAAACACCTTGTAGCAACGACACTTCTAATCAAAGATGTCTTCCGGTGTCTGACACACGACACTAACACCTTGATTATATTAAGTTAATTCATTTTCTTAAATTATTACATGTGTTGATGTGTTAGTGTTCTGTCGGGTGTCTGTGTTAGGATCAGTGCTTCATAGGTCAAACACTGACGGTGTGGGACAAACACACGTTCAATGCTACATAGCACAAAACTCCACCTCTTAATAACAGAACCACGAATAAGTACATTAAAAAAAAGGCTTCACCTCAGAGAGAGCAGCAAGAAGCAGAATTCGATTAGATAGAGACTTCGACCCAGGCAATGTGATAGTACCAGAAATGTCTCTAATGGGTTCCAACACGATCTCCGGTGCCGTCGACGGCTTCTCAGCGGCGGCAACCGAAGCAGAAGCCTTTAACACACACGAATTTCTCCTACCCACATCACAATTTCCAACAAATACACCATTTTTATGCTTCGAACTCCATGATTTTGAGGACCCCCAAAGGCTTGACCTCAATGAAACTGATTTGGGTTTGTGGGAAATTGAAGAATGGTGGAAAATTTCGGTGGTTTGAGCTAGATTGTTGATTCTGCTCAACTGGGCCATTTCGATTATTCTCAAAGTTTCAAACTTTTTTATTTTTATTTTTTGTGTAATTTGGTGTTCGGTTTCTTTGTTCTCTCTATTGGGAGGGTTTTGTGAGAAAAAGTTTGGTGGGGGTTGGTATAAGGTGTGGTTGTTGGATTGTGATGAAAGGGATTTTTACTTTTTTTTTTTTTTTTTTTTTTTAAAAAGGGGTTT
>JBBPBQ010020323.1:42260448-42325435 GCA_037974755.1 Cicer yamashitae | reverse complement strand
TTATTTTACTTTAATAAGAAAATAAAATACTAGTTAATAAATATATATTTTTAGAAATAGTAAAAATCAATTTTTGACTTTTTTATTATTTTTAAAAGTGTAGACAATTCATTTTTCAAAATTTTCATACCTTCTAATTAACAAATAAAATTAGCATAAATTTTTATAAAATAAAAATTGAAATAGTTACAAAATAAACGAGTTCGTATATATTATCAGTTGTATATAATTAATAATATTATTTACATAACTATTAATTTAATATTTTTTATTTTACATCAATGATAATAGTGAAACATCAATATTTAATGAGAGTAATTTAATAAAAATATAAGTACATCTATTTTATTTATATATTTTTCTTGTTCTATATAAAATGCTCAAATAAATTGATTATTGAGGAATGTTTTAAACTTTTCAGTAAAGCATACAGATTTAGTAACCATAACCATTTGGATAAATAAATAAATAAGTAATTTCATTTTACTCAATAGACAATAGATATGTAAATGAATGAATAAATAAATAAAAACATATTGAATATAAGGGTGCCAATAACATTTACTAACCAATGGTTTGGTGAGTTGGTTGGTGAGAATCGACAGTGTCTCATTCTCACCCACCATGATGGATCCCTTTATCAAATATTTGACGTTTTTTTTTTTTGTTTTTCGGGAAATACTTATCCTTTTTGAAATAATAAAAAGACAAATTCATATAAACAGTAATACAAAATTCATATAAAATCCCAGGTTTTATCCTTTCTCAATTCGCTGCAATGTTTGTAAGTGCAGGTGTTGAAATAGAAGCTAGAGGTATTGAGAAGTTGTCCACAAAAATCATGGCAACATAAGGGAAAAGATCAGCATGCTAATGAAAAATCTTTACATGAACTTGTTGGTACGCAAGGGCAACAAGTTAAAGTGGATTTGGATGCAAATTTCACCAATTCTACTACACCAACAGTAATAAATTCCTACAAAAATATGCACAAGGAGAGTCCCAAAAAACAAAAGCTTGGTAGAGAACAAAACCAAAAAATAAAATCAACAATGCCAAAAAGACAAATGCTCAAGGTTCTAAGTGGAAGGAATGGGGCGAAGCGGAAGATAGGGAGATTTCATTACCAAAGAGAATTTTTATTGGCACTGAAGACATGACTAGTTCTGCCCAGCAAGTCGGTCGGCCGCTATGAGTTGTTTGGCATGGAATTGTCGTGAGTTTGAGAACCCATAGACAGTTCGAGCTTTGAAAAAAGATCCAATTTTGTTTTTCTTTCTGAAACAAGGTAAAAAGATTTTGAATCGAACTTTTTACTGTATTTTAATGCTTATTCTAATGTGTTTGTTGTGAGTTGTACTCGCAATGGTAGAACTAGAGTCGAGTGTTTAGCGTGTTTTTAAAATAATAATACCAATATTTCTATTTTGTCTTACACTATGAATCATATTGATATGTTAGTTAAAATGCATGATGATAATTAGGAGTGGAGATGCACTGATATCTACGGTTTTTTGGCGCACTTAATAAACACTGCACTTGTGACCTAATAAAACACCTTGCAACCTTTCACTCTACTGAGAGATGGATGATCTTCAGTGACTTTAATCTGATTCTCAAAGCGGATGAAAAACAAGGTGAGAATGCTCTGTCTGACACTCTCATTAACTTATTATGTGTAACTTTAAATCTTTTCAACTTGTGTGATATGGGTTTTACAGATGACCCTTTTACTTGGGTTTCAATGTTCCACACTAATGAAGTCACCAATTTGACCCGTCATGCTTTTGAACATATGCCTATTTTGCATCGATTACGTGTCAAAAGAGGAAAGTGATACCATTTTTCTAAACCTTGAAGATTTGAGCAATGGAGTACTGATAATTGTCAAATTAATTAGAAAACCTACGCTTGCATTGAAAACTTTACCGACTGGAGAACACTCAGATTTGGAGAGGTTCATAAGAGAATAAAGGAGATGCAACATGAACTTTCTCTTCTTAATGCTAGGTCCAACGAAAAGGGAATCATGCAAGGAATTAAAACATTGGAAGCTACCCTTGACAACCTCCTTGAAAGTGAAGAAATTTGGTGGGGTCAACGATCTAGAGCACTCTAGTTAGGACATGGTTGTTGAGGCAAAATCCCAAATCAAGTGTTTTGAAGATAAACAAATAAATTAACTAATCTCTAATAATGATTCTGGTTGTGTTGTTATTTAACTTGTGTTTTGAGTGAATTATTCAAAGATAGGTGATCAAGTACACTCATACAACAATCAATGATCACACCATGATATAAATCAAAGTAAATCATGCCTTAATTGAACTGGAAACTGATTACAAGATCATTTGGCGTATCCTTCACAACATCTGTGTCCACTGTATTGTACCTAGAGCTGGCAGTTTCGAGAAGGTTACTGAACTAGACCTCCTCCTCATCCACCACCTTATGTCTGGAACTCCCCTACATTTAGGCTATATCATATTCAACTTTATGTTGAATGCCTCAATTTTAGGAAGGTCAGCCCCTTATGGCATGGTTTTAACCAAAATCTTCAAAATTTTCAAATTGCCATTGGATGATGAACCCTCACTTCATTTTAACAACACATTCTCAATGAAAAATGTGAAACAAATGAAGCTCACCTCTTCTGCCTCCATCACCCCACCTTCTCCAAAAAATAGAAAAACTCGCACGTCATCCTCTACCACTCCACCACATGAACCCATTACTGCTCAACCTCCTTCAGAGGATACTCCCTCCAAAACCACTAAAGAACCTGTCTTGACATTTGATCCTCCTCCATCTCCACCAAATGACTTTGTCATTCCTTCACCACCTCACTCCCCACTATTGCCAGACCTTTCCTTACCACTTGCAGAGGCACGTCCTCCTGAGGATACAGTCCCAGAAGCTCCCCTTCAACTAATGGAGGATAGAGAAGAGCTGTATTTTGATCTAAATCTAACCTATCATCAATTCTCTCCTTTGAGCCCTCATGAGACTTTGCCTGAGGATTTTCCTCCTGATTTGCAAGAAGATGTTTTGATACCTCTTAATTCTACTCCTCCTTCAACAACCCATGTTGCTGCAATTGTTCCTGAACAGCCTCAACCTCTACCTGAGGTTCCTGTTATGTTTTGTTCTCTTGATTCATTTTTAGCCCCAACAAAGGATCACCCTTCTAAGGATAATTTTGGGAGTTCGCAGAATAAGAGCTCCAGCGTCAACAATCTGCCCAAGGACTCTTGCACCGGCAAACGTACTGAGGAACGGAAACTCAATAAGCATATGCGGCTCCTGAAAACCATCAGGAAGGATCAACAGAAACTGATTCGACGTTTTGATCTCTTCCAGAACTCGTTTGCACAGTTTGGACTCATTCTTGAATGGGTTACCAAACATCTAGTTACTACGGTTGCTCCTGATGTTCATCTTCCTGAGCTCCCTGCCATGCCTTCGTTTGCTGTTCCTGTTTCCTCCCCTTCGTCCTCCTCTGATGAGCTGTCATCTCCAGAGTTGCATTTTCACTCTTATTTTTTGTTGTTGCCACAATTCAGGAGGAGAATGATTATGATGTTTTGATGCTATGATTATGATGTTATGATGTTTGTTAAGTTGATGTTTTGTTGATTAATGTTTTGTTGTTCCATGTTCCATGTTTTGAAATGACTATGTTTAAGGTTTATGCCACTATAACATTATTGGTTTTAAATATCATTATGGTCTTTCTTTACTTTCTTAGATTCATATTTCTGGCATACATTCAGGGGGAGTAATATTTTCTTAAAACTTAAAATTTTAAAAAAGGATTACTCACTTAATTCAGGGGGAGCATAAACATTTATCATCATCATAGTTAAAAATCATAATCTAAAGAATGATTTTAATGATAACAAAATTATTTAAAGATTATGATTGTGGTTTATGACTAATTTGTGCTTTTGAGTGAATTATTATAAGAAAACAGATTAATCTTCAATTAGATCAAAAGGGAGAAAAATCTGGGTTAATTCATTAAGTGTTCAAGTTGGAGGATAGGACAGAACTTTGAGAGGATGGGTCTTCAAGTAGAAACTTCTCATCCTCGCTGAAATAATGTTTCTAATTCATCAAAAGAAGTCAAACCAGCATGAATAAATGAATATATAAAGCATCTTATCAAAAGAAATCAGAAGGCCAGCTGTACAATGTACGAGGATGGCATAAAGCATGGATTTTCAAATAGTCACATGTTGCAAACTACCTTCCTATGTGCAAAGGCTAATGTGCAGACCTATATATCATTCTTGTATGATTGGAAAAATAAAGCAAAGTCAATCTACAAAAAGGCAACTACAAACAAACTCAAAATAGAAGTCCTACAGGTCTTAAAGAATGAGAAAAGAAAAAGACAACACAAGACCAAGGTCCAATGCAAGTCAATTTCCAGGCTGAGGATGGACTGCTTCTGTCCAAGGACAGTTGGATGGCATTTTCGTAAATATGATGAAAGACCTTGGATTGTTTTGATTTGATTTCCAACGGTCACAAGAAGCTTGTCACATGGAAAGAACATCACAAGACCTCTATAAAAGGCAGCAAGCTATTCATCATTTAATACACAACATTATTGCAGAAAAAGATCAAGAATCTTAAGTTTATCATAAGCAATATTCATCCACTCTTTATACTTTCTACATTCATACACTAGATCTTTGAAATATCATTTTAGAAAGTGTTAAAGTAAAGAGAAAGAAATCATACTCATATCACTCTATAATTTTCAAGTAAGGTGTACTTGAAAATATTTGAAAATTGTAAGGAACAAGGTTGTAAGCTTGGTGAAGCTTGAGAAAACACAAAGTGTAATCATCCTCTGCAAGAGGCTGATCTGATTGATTTTTAGTGAAATCTCACAAGGGTGTGAGGACTGGACGTAGCCATCTTTGGGTGAACCAGTATAAAAGTTGTGTGTCTATGTCTTTATATTTTCCTTGCATTTATTCTCTTCTTATTTAAAAAGTTTGAAAATCTATTTTCCAGTTTGTATCCTCTCAGAGAGGACAGAAACTCAAAAACTCTTTAAACTATTTTTAAACGCCAAAATCCCTATTCAACCCCCCTTCTAGTGATATTTAGCTCCACCAAAGAGAATCCTTAGAAACCTAAAAGGCACTACCAACCTTACCTTGTTCTACAAGAAATCTCCTAAGTACAAACTGAGTGGATACTATGATTCTGATTATGCTCGAGATAAACTTGAGAGAAAGAGCACTAGTGGCAGCTGCACCTTTTTAGGTGATAACAAAACACCATTTCAATGTCAACAATAGAGGTTGAGTACATTTTAGCAATTCGCTGCAGTTCTCAACTACTTTGGATGAATCATCAACTTGAAGACTACAAAATCCTAGAATCCAACATTCCCATCTATTGTGATAACACTTCTGCTATTTGTCTAACCAAAAATCTGTTGAGACAAAATCACAATTTAATGTTTTGATGAAAACAAACAAAAAGTTAATTAAGAATGTTAATTATGATTCTAAATGTTATGTTAATTTTAACTTGTGTTTTTGAGTGTATTAATTTAAAGATAGGATTTAAAAAAAGCAAAGAAATCAGCATAAAAAGGCAAGAAACTGAACAGACAAGAATGGATAACATTCTTAACAAAATCTGGAAAACGGAGAATGTTCTTTAGTTTCAAGAATGATCATCACACCTCCAAAACCAATCAATCTCCACTAGTTCGAAGAAGATTCTGCCCCTGTATTTCATGCTGATGTTATCAGTACTTGGCAAGGAACAAGTAGAAATCATTCTAGTCAAAGAAAGCATTCGAATCACTAAGTTAAAAGGTCATGAATTAAGCAAAATAAACGAGTTGTAATTTTCTCCAGCCTAAATTGTCAAGAAAGTTAATTCAAGACTGAACCTCACGATTGATCATCAATCTCCAGATAGTTCAGAACACTAACAGACCATATTGATTATCAATCTCCGTTTCTGCAGAATCAATCTCTGTTTCTGCAGAATTTCAGCATTGATCTCCTTACTTCTGCAGAGGTTTATAATCATTCACCAAACTGTTTTGGATAGAATAAAGACTCCAGATCGAAGTTGTAACATCAATAATTACATATGAACCTTCAAAGATCATTAAACACATAGGTAATCTGATCAAGAATGAATAAAACAGCCTAGTCAAACAAAGTTCAAAACTGTTCAAAGGCTGGATTATGTTTATTCACTTATATTAGTTTTGCTCAAAACTGAAAGAGCACTGCCAACAACTCTTTTGACCAATATGAAATGCTCTAAACACCTATAAGAGGAAGGCCAAGCTCAAGGAAAAATCAGACTTTCAAGTACTAAGCAATTCATTACTCATTTCAATCATACTTGAATTTCTCTCACTCACATACATTGAATCAGTTCTGATTTTTTCCATTTGATTCCTAGAATTATTCTCGTGTATTTCTTTGTCAAAGAATCATATCTCAAACAAGAGTCTAGACATCTCAGATTCTAACAAAACAATCTCATCATTATTGTAAAACTCGAACTATAAGAGTTTAGTATAGTTTGGGTAGATTGTAAGAAATTCTATCAAGGTTGATAGGTGACCTGATTGAACTCCTTTCTGGGTGGAAAGGTTTTAACTTTGTAACAGATCAAGGTTGATTTGAGCTAGGTGTTGTAAAACCAAGAAGGTTCTTTATTTTGAACACTTAATGGAAAATCTCACAATTGTGAGGACTGGACGTAGCCCGAGTTGGGTGAACCAGGATATATCCTTGTGTGGTATCTCTTCCCTTATCTATTTACTTTCAGTCTGATTGATTATCAAGTTAAATACATAAACTGAATTATTGATTTTAACTAACCAAAAAAGTTCTCCGTTTTCTGGTTAAAACCAAGAATGTTCTCCGTTTTCTGTTTTCACAAGCAAGATCAATCTTGAGTTAAATTCTTAAGTTTTTTCAGGAATTTTTAAATATGAACATTTACAATTCAAACCCCCCTTCCTTGTAAATCGACATTGCTACTTCAATTGGCATCAGAGCTCAGCCTCTAAAGTTGAACACCTAACAAGTGTTAGAGAAAAAGATATAGAAGAAAAATGTCAAAAGATATGTACATTGCTGAAGAAGGGTCATCATACAAACCACCTTAATTTGATGGCATAGACTACTGTTTATGGAGAAGCAAAATGCAGCTGTTCTTGAAATCTCAAGATACAGGAATGTGGCGCATCATTACAGATGGAGATTTCATACCAAGAGTTGATCAAAATGATTCAAACTCTACTGCGAAGAAAGAAGCAGACTGGACAGTTGAAGATAAAACCAAGGTACTCCTAAACTCTAAAGCTCAATTATTCTTATCGTGTGCTTTGAGCAGGGAAGAAAGTGAAAGAGTTGATGAATGCACAATTGCTAAAGAAGTATGGGATACACTACAAACTCACCATGAAGGAACAAGCCATGTCAAAGAAACAAGAATAGACATTGGCATAAGAAAGTACGAACTATTCAAAATGCAAGAAGGAGAAACTATTGATGAGATGTACTCAAGATTCACAACCATTGTAAATGAAATGCGCTCCTTAGGGAAAGCATACTTAGTACAAGATAGAGTCAAAAAGATCATGAGATGTCTTCCAATAATATGGAGACCAATGGTGACAGTGATAAGCCAAGCCAAGAATCTTGTTGTACTCGGACTGGAGGAATTGATTGGAACATTACGAGCACATGAAGTGCTGCTACAAGAAGACAGACCAATCAAAAAGGGAAAAGCAATAGCTTTTAAAGCATCTCAAGAAATTCCACCATTTCAAACAGATGAGGACTCAAAAGAAATTGAACAAGAAGATGTTGATGAAGAAATAGTTCGTCTTACAAGAAGGATACAGAGAATGTTGAGAAGAAGAGATCAAATCAAGAAGGGATTTCCAAACAAAAGAGAAAGTCCCAAAACAGAAGTGGACAAGAACCAAATCACATGTTTTGGATGTAATAAGTTGGGACATTACAAATCTGAATGTCCCCTAAGTAAAAAACCACCAAACAGGTTTCCTTTCAAAAAGAAATCAATGATGGCTACATGGGATAACTTAGATGAATCCGATGAAGAAGAAGATGAAGAAGCCAACATATGCTTAATGGAAAATACTGAAGAAAATGAGGTAACAAATTCTGAACCATGTCTTTTATGTGAACAAATTGAAAAAGATTTTGATAGCTTACTTAATAATTCAAATTTTCTTGTTCAAAAATGTAGTTCTTTAAAAGAACAATTTTATAAAGAAAAAGAATAAAAAGAAAAAGTTGAGGCTATGAATGATGTTCTCAAAAATATCATTCAAGAACCGAAAGAAACACAGCAACAAAATTTTGAAAGTCAAAGAGGTCAAGAACGTTCTGCAGCTAAAACGGAGAATGTTCTCCTTAAAACTGAAAATGAACTACTTAAAAATGGCTTGTCAAATTTTATTAAAGCCACCGAAACATTTCAAAATATCATGGGATCTCAAGTAGGAATCTTTGATAAAGCTGGTCTTGGTTTTGATAAAACTCAAAAAACGAAAATGTATGAAAAAAAATTTGTTCCGGAAAGAAAAGAGGATAAAGGCAAAACCAAATGTTCATATTGCAGTAAAATTGGACATCTGGAATTTGCATGTTACCTTAAGAAAAGAGATGAAAAAAATCAAGAACAAAAGGATAACATCCTCTGAAAATGCCATCCTCTGATATCTGCCTTATTAAATCAATATATGTTGAATTAATTATGAAGATATATATGGACATGTTTTAAATGATGATTCACGATCTCCAACAGTAATATCTTCAACTATTATATTCCTCAATGTTTAAATAGAAACATCTCTCAATATGGGAAGATGTCGACAAAAATGAAAAAGGCAATTTTCCTAGAAGATTTCTGTAAAAAGCCTAGAACACATCAAAAGAAAAGAATGAATGAAAAATCCTCTTGGTAGAGAGTCATTAGAATTGATGTATATCAATCAAGTTGATTGATGCACTTGAATGATATAGGATTTGAACTATAAAATTCTCTCAGTGTGAGTTAGAATCCTACAAACAAACTTTGTGTCAATTCAAACATAAATTGGAACTAATGTAAATCAGCACGATAGTGGCAACAACTCTTTTATCCATTTGAGGTACCTAAAGAGGTCTAAGAATACTTATGAATCTCAACGACAACTTGCCAAAAAGTTAAAAAGGGTTCTAACGATGACAACCTGGGGAGTCATAAGAAAAATACTCAAAGCCTGAAAAAGTAGAGTAAATAATACTTGTATGCTATTCTCTAAATAGTGGATTAAGTCATCAATTGTATTGAGGCAAAATTTCTTTGTTAGGGGATGACTAGATATATCAATAGTTTGTTGCGAACTATTATAAAAATTCATGTGTCCTTTCTCTATCTCCACTCTATTATTTAATCTATGTTCTTTATGATTCAACTTTATTTTACTTAAAGTGTCTTGTAATCATAAGTTCAATGTTTTGACAAAGAAAATATCTTTTTGTTTAAGCAACATAAATAATTTTTAGAAATGGAAAAACATAATTGAAACCCCTCTTTCTGGTGTTTTCCAAAACCTTCAATTGGTATCAGAGCTCGATCTCTTGATGGAGCTCTTTACCTTGTAAGGGTAAAAATTCTTTACTACTGGAAATACCAATGAAATGGTTTGAATTAGTGTATGTTTTTTGTTCAATCCTATTTTCAACTTCTTTTGAAAAAGGATTTTTACTGTGTCCTTTGAACAAGGTAAAATCTCAAATTCATATTTGAATGAGAGATATCATCTTAGACTATGATTATCTAAGAAAATATTTCATCATATGATAAGTTATCAACTGCAGATAGAATCTACTTTTTTTTTTTTATCAACGATCTGCTTAAATAAATTCTAAAAATCATTTTAATTTCATTTTGTTTAAATCTCATATCAAATTTCTGTGTGTGTGTTTAAAACACTTCAATGACAAACTAGACAAAAATTTTGTGCTTCAATAAAGCAGAGTGAGTTAATTAATGAGAATAGTCAATATGCTAATACTAAAATTTATCTGATGGTAAGGAGAAGTATTAGTTAACACAACATAATTGTTAGTGCAATATAATGGAAACATTATAATGCATTTCAATATGTGTAACTAACCAAACATAGAGGAGTTTATTAAAACTTCAATGATATCTTGTATGTTCAAATGTGCAAGTAACCCTTAGAAGAATTTAACAGTAATGCAACCTCTCACTCATCAATAGAAATTGTGAAGGATGAATAGTAACAAGTTGAAGTCTTCAATTAAAACAAAGGTTGGAAGATACACAGAAGCGTCCTTGGTTAAAATCAAGGTAAAAGCCAATCGTGCTTCAAATGGGAAGATCAATCAGAATCAATCATCTGATCATAATCCTCTAGAAAAAAGCAAGATCAATATGATGTTGGAGTAAATTGGAAGTTCATTCTTTTTCTGGGTCAAATATCTCCATCAGATATGATCTGTAGATGATATATGTGCAATGATTTGAATCAAGATTATATTCGAAGAAGTTTGTACTGCAAGTAAAGAACCAAAACTCTCTCATGGAAGATCATCATTTGATTCTTCCAGTAGAGAAGTTTGTATAACAAATGGGTTGAAATATGTCATCATCTGGTAAAACTCATGGATATATAAGAACCTCAAAAGAGCTGCTTTGGCAATCCTCTAATTGCAAGGTTTGAAGTTATTCCTCTATCCGCTCTAGGAGAAGAAACTCATTCTTATGAAATTAAAGCACAAGAGCAAAGGATTGTGTCTATTGATTCGAAAGAAAGAATGATCAAAATCAAGCTAATTTTGCATCTGGCTAGAATATCTTCTGGAAGAGAAAATGGAAAACTCTGGTAAAACAAGAGTAATGACAAGTTTGCTCAAGCATCCTTGTCTGTAATCGTGTCAAGTAAGCTACAATTTATTTCAATTATTTTGTTTGTTACTGTACTTGTTTGTTTTGTCTGATATGTTTTCGCTTGCTTATCATATCCTCTGTATTGCTCCGTGTTGTCTTGTCCTTGATCTTATAACCAATTTTCTTTTTGGTAATTTTTCTTAGATTACTTTCATTAAAATCAAGGTTTTGATTTCTTCCGTCCCCTAGGCTATTTAAACTCCTCTTCTCTCCAGTGTTTTTAAAAAATCATTCACCTTTCATTACCCCAAATCTTTTTACATCCAAAAGTTTTAAACTTGATGCCTTTTAGGAAAAACCAGTTCAAACTCTCATTCTTTGTTGAGTATTCATCTTTCTAAATGATCTTCCTCTTACACTATACTCTCAAAAAGACTATAAGATCTTCTTAAAACCTAGACTACTTAACTTCAATGTTGAAAAGTTCAGAAATTTTAAATTTGTTACATTTGTGAACTACGGTCATGAAGTTGGATTATACAAGTAGATTCACAAAATGTATTCAAGGTTTAACTGTGTACAAACGTTGGATGTCAATGTCTCCTTCTTCTACTAAGAACATTAAGTACAAAACACCTCAATTTTATATGACCAAATTATTATTATTATTATTATTATTATTATTATTATTATTATTATTATTATTATTATTATTATTATTATTATTTTTAGTAGTAGTAGTAGAAGTATGATTATTAATTCTATTATTTTAAATAAGTAGTCATATTATTCCAGTAACATTCTTGATATTTCTAGTTATTATATCATATCAGATTGATTATGTAAAATAATTAAAATAAGTGAATTTAGATCTATTAGAATTTAATTGATTAGGCTGAGTATTTGGTTTAGGGAAAAATTTAGAATTTATAGAAGATTGAGTTAAAGTGTGAAGGTAGAAATTTAGATGAGTAGAATTAGGCTTTTTCCTATTAATTATTCTCACTCTCTATTTTACTCATATATTCACCTCAACTCACATTTCACACGGTCATAATCAAAGAAAAACCACCCTCTTGTCCTTCTCCGTTGTCACACTAATCACACACACAAAATCACTATTTTTCCTCCTTCTTCTCATAACAGCCACCACTCATTCCATCTCCACTTGGATTTAACCTAGAATACCTAAGATAGAGGAGGAGAAAAGAAGATAATGAAGAGGAAGAAGAAAGGAGAGGAAGAGAGGAAACGATAGAGCTTCAGCCTTTCTCACAAACATTTAAGATAACACGAACCTTCTTTTCTCCTTTGTGAGAAATGGGTTTCAAGAAAAAAGTAGAAGTAGAAGAAGAAATTGAAGGAAGCTAGGGTTTTTCTAATGGGAGTTGAAATTGGGATCAAACTTGGGTTACTACTCCTTATTAGATGTAACATAGAACCCCCTAAAACCTCTCTAGAATGTGCTAAGGGTTTGTATTGATTTTAGTGTTTGATTAAAGTGAATCCATTCATTTCTTTCTCTTGCATGTTAGGTAAAATTCTGAGTTTTGGGACATTCATTGAAGGGAGTGAATTAGTTTTAATTTTGAAAAATATATTTCATGACTAGTTTCTATTGAGTTTGATGTTTGTCTGTCTCTTCGGAGTAAAAGATCTTGCTTAGTTTTGATCTAGTTATAGGAATGAAAAGTTGAGTTAAAATTCTGAGATGAATGGATTTTGTATGCCAGGATAAATGATTTATTTGGGTGAAATTGATAAGGGGTAAGTGTAATCCTTTAAACCAGTATGTCACCCTGTAAGTATAATACTCATAACTTTCACTAAAAGATTGTGTAGAAATGATTCTTCAACCATTAGAAGCTAGACAAAATTCTCTTCAAATTAGGCACTGAAATTGTTGATTTTCACTGATTATAGTAGGATAAATTCGGGCTACATGTTATGTAATATTTGTTGTCTTGTTTTTGTAACTTCATGCATGTCTTGTTTTAATAAACTGAACCCATTGGATACTTATATCGAAAAAATAAAATTATACTTATAAACTAGACATATCAAATTTTCTAATGAAGGGTCGTTTATTCAAATCGGATATCCTTTGAGATTTTAATTAAATTGTAAAAGTTGATGTACGATTGCTAAATATGTGATTTTTTAGATGTTTAGGGTAAATTTTTTCTAATCATGTTTTTGGTTTTCCTTTTAATATTATATGGTTATTGTGGTGTGGTGTCCTCAAGGTTGAATGTACGTTATACTCAATGTATTCATTCATAATATGAGGTTGAGCATTTTTTGATGTAAATTATTTGTGTACTTGTGAAAATGTATAAATGAAGATTAAGTATATACTATAAATTATGTGATGATGATTAAGTATATACTATATAACTATTATATATATATATATATGTACATATATATATGTATGTATGTTTGAATAAGTGAGAAGTATACGATTCATTCTAGTTAGATGAATTCTTTGTCTATATATGACAGGAGCAAGGGGTAGGCGAGGGTAAGGGGCACCATTTACGGACTTAATTATATCCAATCTTACCAAATGAAGTTACTCAATTAGAGGGCATTGAGTAAAATCAATGTAGTCTTTATGGCTTACTTGATAGGTAGAGTTTAAGTCATTAGATTACTCACGTCTAGTGGCTTAAATTGTTTGACAGAATTGAGGCTAGAGGTAGAAGAGGTATTGAGTGTAGCTTACAAAGAAATATTATTTTATTAAATTGAGGTATAGTTTTCCGAGAGGATGTTCCATGTTTAGGACATCAGCATGACTGGGAAACATATGTAATTGTTTTTAATTAAATCTATCTTACTGAGTTTTATGCTCACTATGTTGAAGGTGATGTTTTGCAAGTAACAGGTAAACATTGGAAGTCTGAGTTGTATTCATATTGGTCACTAGTCTTTCAATGTCTTTAGTCAGAGTCGAATCACGTCTTGAGTCTAGATTAGAATTTGTAATTTAATTAAATCTCATTTGAAGGTTGTTTAAAAGTTGTAAATATATATATGCACTTATAAATTTGAATTAAAAATTTTTGTTTCATCTGCATTGTGTAAAACTTTTTATTTCCTCAATATTTATAGTTAAACTTTAGGTGTTATGGTAGTGAGAAAAAAGTATTGAAAGGCTTGTGCCTCATTTTGTTTGAATCTTTGTAATTGATGAACATCCTAAAAGGTATGACAAAGAAGATATGGAACACCTACAATTTCATTAAAGATTTATATCTTGTAAAGATTATATTTCCAGTTCAATGTTTAGAGAAACCCCATTAGAAAAGTTAAAGACAATTAGAGAAAAAGAGAATCTAAAACATCTCCTTTTCCTTATTACGTTTGACAAGTCAAAAGGTAGGCTCCTGAATAAGAAAACTTCTTCATCACTCTATCAGTTGAAAGTTCAAAGAAGGAAAACACTTATTGAAGAGAGTGTCAATAAAGGGACCTAGTTTATTTATGTATTAGGAATTGGTGATTCAAACCTAATATGTAATTTAAATTAATGGATCTGGTTTAGAAAGCCTTAGAAAGACCTAAGGATTTTCTTTTATTTTTAACCTATTTTCCCTTTTAAGCCTTTTTGTTATAAGTATTGTAGTTGTAATGTAAAGTAATTTATATTTGTTACAAGTGTAATGTGAATTATGAATTGAATATATTGTTAGAACCAGCGTGGGATGAAGAACAATGCCCCTTAATTATTTTGATGACAATAAATATTATTTTGTGAAAATAATTTATAACACTAATAATTTTAATTAAGTGTGAAGTTCTCTTGTCATGATCCTTAAATACATTAGCCGACATCCTCTAACGATTGAAAAAGATAAACAAGAAAAACAAGGCTATGCTTTGGAAAATCTATTAAATTGTGACTAACTCTTATAAATGTGCTTTTATGGGCCTATGCTGAATCTTTTAGTACAAACTCACTCTAATATTATGTGTTTGATAACCTTGGCATACAAATTGATCGTCTGGTCAATACTGTATAAAGTCCTAATAGTGATAAAGTCAACATTTTGACAACATCTGCTCATCATAGTGGACTTGTTCATTGACTAAGAAGCACATGACATCATCTGAAAATATCATCCTCTGGTTTTCCTACCGCTTCTATCAAGATACTTTGAACCAATTTTGAAGACGGATTAAGACAAGGTTTTAATGCTGATTCAAAATCTATAAAGATTTGATACGAGTTATTATTTTACATGTTAATTTCATGCCATCACATCAACGGTCAGAAACCTTAATAGACTCAAAGCTTCTCTATAAAAGGACTTGTGATCGTCACTGCAACATAAGAAAACAACAAGAGAAAAATCTATTGCCATTATAGATACAAACTTGTGAAAACTCTTGTATTAGCTCTAAGTGCTGAGAAACCTAAAATACTTTTTTAGAGCAATTTTTTGTAAACATTCTTGTGTGAGAGTTTGTTAGAAAACCATCTTAAACAATGTTGTAACTTGAACCAATAGTGGTTGTTGCCGTCAACAATCTGACCATACTAAGCTAGAAGGTTGAAAAGACTTGAACACAATAAGTTTGACTAGAAGGTGTTCAGTGAACGTGTGATAATGTTGGTGATTAGTGGATTAAATCCTTCAGTATGCAGGGACTAGACGTAGCTACCGTGTTGGCGGTGAATCAGAATAAATTGGCCGGTGTTACTCTTCTTATCTATTTACTTATTGTATTACTTATTCTTGCTTTTAACATCACCAGTTTATAATTTGTTTTTAAATAGAGTTAATTTTTTGAAACAAAAAATAGGATAACCTTGAGTTCAAGTCGTAGGGGGCGCTATTACTGTTAGGTTAAGATGGTCTATGCCACCATCATGATGTCAACTACCTATTGACAAATTGAGGAGCTGATGACCCCCAATATCTTGGTGATAGTAGATGAAATCATTTTGAATTGAACGGGTGAGTCTTATTGGCTATGATAGTGGGTAAATTTATTAAACACGCTGTGAAAAGGGTGAGTCTTAGGCGGCCACCTCTTCGCATTGGGCCGGTGGAACGAGTTGTGTCGTGGAGGTTGAGTTTGATTGCGATCCTAGTGTGGGTTGTTACTCTTACTTTAAGTTTCGAGAACGAAACTTTTTTCTGGAGGGTAGTAATTTAAGACCAGTAATTTATTTATAGCAAGAATTATGGTTTACTATCTATTTGTATGTTCTATTGTTTATTTTTGGTCTATTTATCTTTTACATTTCCTATTTGTTAGTAAAATTTATTGTAATTATGTTTGGCTTGCATATTGATCTATGAAAAATTGTTCGGAAATTTTCCTTAATATTAAATGACTATTTGAATGTCTTGGCATTGTCGAAATTTCAAAAATGATTTTCTATTGATTTTTTTGAAAACAGGTAAGATATATCCGCTGTTTAAATTTTAACAAACTCCGAATGCCACCAAAATTTAAAGGAAAAACTTTATATATTGATTGTAATGAGAATTTGATCTCATTATATTTTTCTAAGCTTAGGAACAAAAATTTCGTCGAATAAAAATTTATTACATAAATTTTCTATTACATAAAAATTTATCTATGAGGGATATGCAACTCATTTAAAAATGAACTCAGAGATTGAGCGAGATGATGTGACTTAGAGTCACAAAATATCTTGATATTTTTCTAGGATATTAATATTTTAATCAGGGATACTGAAAATATCTAGATATTTTCTCGCTATGTAGTAAGGTTTTGTGAGGACCAAAATGTGCCACGGTACTATCTCTGTGTGTGTGTGTGTGTGTGTGTGGAATAGAATGACTTGTGTAAGAAGGATTAGATGGTAGATGATGGGTTAGTAAGATGTTGGTAAAATATTTTCAGAGACCCAATTAAAATTATTCATCGGAGAATAATTTAATCAAATTACAGACGATTTATGATCGACAAATATTTTATGAAATCGCACATTTATGTTAAATTCGTCTATCAATTAGATTACGGGAAAAGTAGATATTTATACTAAAGTAGACCTAGAAGCAAGTGATGTGTATAAGAGTGATTAGATGGTGTAATAATTTATTTTAACAAAATAACTAGATATTTTGGGATAATAGTAATGTGATTACCTCCCTTCAGTCATCTCCTCACTTTATTTTTCACTTACCTCAGTTTAGAAATACAAAACACAAAAACAAAAAAAAAACCTCTTCCTTTTCTCTTTTTTACTTACTCAGTGTTAGTAGTAAGAACTCAACACAAATCCTATCATTTCTTCAAATCATACTAGATTGAAGTTTTCTTTTGTTAATATTGTGAATATATAAGTTGTGATAATGGATCTAAAAGAAAGTTTTGATTTTAACATTTTATTTTCTTTGAGAAAAAAGTTTATGAGAAGTTTAATGTAAGAATTTTATACTAAGAAAATATTTTATCTAAGTGTGGCCTAAGTGTTTGGAAAAAGATTTGAAATTATTTTTTGTCTAAGGGTCTAAACCAAATTCTTTTTGAAGTTAGGGAACCTAATTAGGTAAGAAAACCTAAGAAAAAGTCAAACCCTAATTTATTTGAATGATGGCTAAACCTAGGGTTCATTTGGGGGTTGTTTTAGAAACTTGTATTGATTAAGTTAATTGATTGGTTTAAGGTACAAGAAATTGAGAGGTTTCGTTGGAATCATCGGATATTTTATGCTTGCATAGAGTAAGTCGAACCCTAATTTGGAGATTGTCGAGGTAAGGGCACCTTCCAATTTTTAATATAACATGTTTAGGTTATACTTGTTGTTGGTGTTTTACTACTTTCCTTGGTGGTTGCTTTTGATTATTGAGGTTTCCTTGTGTTATGTGATTATTCTTGAATAATGCATATGAGCATCACATGAAATAATGATTGAATAATGTGATGAATTCATATGATGTAATATGATATGGTATGGTAAATTTACACATGAATTGCTTATGACATGGTGATTATGATGTAATGCATTGTTGATCATATATTTTGGAGTATATATATGTTCATGCATACATAGTAAGCGATGTTCATAATTGGTTGATATTATAGTGACATCCACAGTTGATTGGAGCACACAATCCCAAAATGAGAATTGGAGTCGTGAATGTCCTTCGAGACTTTACAATTGTTGATCATGCTAGATGATAATCCACTACCCTTTGCGGAGGGGGGGGGGGGTAAAATTTTGAAATCATATGCACTGGCATATAGGCATTGCATTAGGGATCTTTTACACACAAGTCATGTTCGATACCATGAGAAATATGCATGTTTTATTATTTGGTGCTTATGTTTTGATAATTGCTAATTGTTATATATTAATTTTGGTTGGTAATATGTTACTTGTTGTGGACTAGGCTAACACCCTATATTATTAGGATTCGTTTATAGGGATGGCTTTGAAGGTGCAGCAGAGTTAAGGCTTTGATTTCCAGATCAATGCAGATAGCTGGATGTAGCTAAAAGGTTAGTGGTAGTCAGAGTTACTAGTAAGTTTTCAATTGAAAAACGCAAAATTAGAAAAATGTTTGAACAATGACCAAAGAACTTACCAAGTTAAATTTTTCTTCAGGGTATACTAAAATTCTAGAGTACCAAAGAATTTACTCTAGAGTACGATTTAATATGATATTGATCTTCTATAGTTGTCGTATGGTGTAGCTGCTTTGAAGACCATAAGATTAAAGATTGAATAGGTAAATTAATCCTTAAAATTGTAAGTGTCAATCAAATTAATCTCTGAATTTTTTTAATTAGCAAATGCAACTTTGAAATTGTAAAATAGTAATCAAAATAGTCCATATTTAAACTTTTACCATTAAAGATTACGATATGACATGTTAATTGAATATTTGATCCCTCCTCGTTGATCTCATATCAATGTCATCACAACATAAACTAGTTTGTTGATGAAATTTAAATCTTTCATAGATTAATTTGTCCATAATTAGTTTATGCACAATTATAATTACTCACAATTTTATCTTTGAGATAACAATTTCATTGGAAAATTTGTCTTCAGGAAGATGACATTGGTGTAGGATTAATGTGAATAAGCCACATATTCAATTACAGTGTCACATCAAAATATCTAACAACAAAAGTTTACATAGAGACTATTTTGATTGATATTTTACAATTTCAATGATGTTTTTGCCAATTCAAAAAATTTAAGAACTAATTTGACCGACGCTTACAATTTGAGTGACTAATTTGCATATTCACTCTTAGATTAAGTGAGATAAACTTTCTCTCTATAAATCTAATGGTCCTTTGCAATATACCACTTTTTAAAGGTACATTAATAGAGGAATACACTAAAAGAGACTAAGAATCTAATGTTAAGCTATTCTAAAAAATACTTTTTTCATTCATTTCTTTGATAATGATTATAATCCACCAATTCTGTATTTATTTAAAAAACATAAATGGAATCTTCTAACAAATATAGTAATAACTCACCATAATGGATATATCTAGGTCCTTCTAGAAATTGATGATTAGTCAAATAAAATATCTAATAGAACATGGGCCTAAATCTATTACATTTGGGCCATAACATCTAATCAATCTTGCAAAAACATGTTAAGTAAATTCTCATATTTACCACTTACTAGCTCCCCACTTCCAGATCGGTAAATTCCCGGATGCATGAATCTGGTAACTTAACCAGATTCTAGCATCTGATAGGCACAAATACAAAAACAGGTTAGCCTTCTCACCAAACACTTCTTCTTCAACACTCAACCTCAAATTCTTCACCTATTTTCACGTTTTTGGAGTTCAAAAAACCCATTCTTCCATCCATTGGCATCAACTCTTTTTTTCTTCATTGTAAAGTTAATGTAGCTCTAATACCCTCCTAATTGACAATTTGATTGTTAAAGTTTTTGAAGTTATGTACAAAGTGGTACCCGATTCTGAGATCTGGTAGTGTGTTTTTCAAAAATTCAACATTACCGGATTCACGCACCCGGTAGTATATTTTTCAAAAATGTAACACTATCGAATTCACGCATCTATTAGGTGTTAGTGTTTTACAAAATTGTCTATTTTCTGCATAATTGAGTTTTAAATTTTGTTAAATGTTTGTAGTTTTGGTTAAGGTTGAAGCTGAATCCAGATATTTGCCAACACTCAATTTAAAACCAAAGCATGCAACTGAATCAAAACTTGAGCATGCAATTGAAGAAATATTTAAGCCCGTACATGACATGAAACTGAAGGAAACAGCTGATTTGAAACCATATATTGTAGAGCAAGTGGTGATTGACATTGATGTTAGGATAAACTTTATTACTGATAATAAATATAGTTGTCGAGATTATTTGATTGCTTGGGTTCATCGACACGCAACTAAGTTAGGATTTTCAGTGATAATTATAAAATCTGAGCATGGTTTTGATAGCACAAATTTTATGTAACGATTTGCGAAAGAGTTGTGTGAGGAACCAATAAGAAGTTGAAACGGGAAGACACAGGATCTAGGAAATATGAATGTTCATTTTAGGTTGTGTGGTTATTTCCTAGCAAGCAAATAATGGAATCTTAGTGTTGTGTAAGGATCACAACCATGTGAGATGGATAAAAAATTAGAAGGTCATCTCGTTACTGGTTGTTTAAATGAGGAAGAAAAGGAACTTGTTGGTGAGATAACAAGGAACATGGTCCCATCAAAACATGTTCTAATGAGTTTGAAAGACAAACAAATTAAAATGTGACTACAATGAAGCAAGTTTTTAATGCTCATCAAAGATACAAGTAGACTATAAGGGTTCGAGATCATAAATCCAACATTTATTGAAATACTTGGATGATCACAAATATGTATACAAATGTAGAACGATATATAGGTCTGAAACTGAAATTCAGGATATTTTTTGGGCTCATCCAAAATCAGTCAAGTTGTTTAACACTTTTTCGAGTGTGTTTCTGATGGATTCGGCTTATAAAACAAATCATTATGAAATGACATTGTTTGCAATAATTGGTGTGGCTTCAACAGAGATGACATATTCAGTTGGGTTTGCTTTTCTCAAGTTTGAAAATGAGGATAATTTTACTTGGGTCCTAGAGATGTGTCATAATTTATTGAAGTTTGAAGATAAGATTCCCAAGATAATTGTGACTGGTAGAGATACTGGTTTAATAAATGTTGTTGCAAATATTTTTTAAACCTCAACTGATTTACTGTGTCGGTATCATATTTCAAAAAATGTTAGAGTTAGATGCAAGTTGGATGTGAATATAAAAGTTGCGAAACCTGTAGATGTGAAAGCGAAACAGATCAAATCGACATAATTATGGAACACCATAATGAGGGTTTGGGATGTTGTAGTGGAATATCCTTCAAAGGATGCATATGTTGGTGTCGTTGTTGAGTTCAAAAAGGTTTGTGAAAAATTCTCAAAATTCATTAAATGTGTCGAAAATACCATATTGGATGTGGTGATGAGAAAATTGTAAGAGTGTGGACAGAGCGTGTGTTGCACTTTGGCAACACAACCACAAATAAAGTTGAATCTGCTCACAGTAGGTTTAAAAGGTATTTGATGGGTAGTAACGGTGATTTGGTAAAGGATTGAGAAGCGATGAACAATATGATGCAAACATAATTCGCTAAGATACAAGCTTCGTTTGGAAAGAGTTTGAGTTTGTTAGAAGCGATGGACACTGATACTTATCCCTCAGGTACCGGGTTCGATTCCTACAGAAGACAAAAAAACTCGTTATTTCCTATGGAGAGGAAAAGGGGCGACAAGGTTGTGAGTAATAGTGCCGATAACGGTAAGGGCCGGGCTGTTACAGTACATATGCGTTGATCGACAGAGATGAAAATTGACCATCTTCGGATTGGTTACCAATGTGTAGATCGATAGGAATGAAAATTGATCATCTTCGGATTGGTTACTGATGCGTAGATTGACAGAATTGGAAAAACTAGTTGTCTTAAGATTGGCTAACGATGTCTAGATATAAAGGGATGTAAATGATCTTCTCCAGATTAGTTACAAGTGCGTAGATCGGCGAGAATGTAAACTGATTGTCTTCAGATTGGACTCTTAAGTGCCAATGTATTAGTGAAGATTGGATTTTTGGTGCCAATAGAAATTGGACTTTGGGTTGTTAATGGACGGGGGCTTATATGGTGCCAATGAAGATTGTGCTTTTACGTTACAAATGGAACGTTGGGCTTTAGTTGAGTGCCAATCTTTATTGGACTTTTCATTAGATGTGCTAATGAAAACTAGACTTTTTGCTTGCCAGTGAAATATTGGGCTTTGGGATTTAAGGTGCCTTTTAGATCTTAGGTGCTGGATGCTAAAGGGTACAAGTTGTGGATGCCAATGGATATTAGGCTTAAATAGACAATGAAGAATAAGTTTAGAGGGATGCCAAAGAATAATGGACTTTGGGTTTCAGGTTTCAATGGAAATTGGACCTCTTTTTTTGTGTTTGCCAATGAAGATTGGACTTTGTGTTTTAGTTGCCAATGAAAATTGGAATTTTATTTGCCAATGTATATTGGACTTTGTGTTTTAGTTTCCAATCAAAATTGGACTTTTTATTTGCCAATGAATATTCGACTTTATGTTTTAGTTGCCAATGAAAATTGGACTTTTTATTTGTCATTCAATATTAGACTTGGGAGTGCCAATGAACATTGTTCTTTGATGTGTCAATGATGATTGGCTTACTGTTTGAGATGCTAATAAAAAATTGGACCTTTTGTTTGCCAATAATGAATATTAGGCTTTGAAGTGCCAATGAACATTGGACTTTAAGGTGCTAGTAAAAATTGGGATTAGTGTTGGAGTTGTAAAGTGCATTGTGACTAGAAGACTATGAGATCTAGAAGACTAGAAGACTATGAGCTATTGTGATTTTGCTTATCTTGATAATTGTAGTCTACAACATTGGTTGAGTGAGTGGTGACTTCTTGAGAAATAATGTAATCAACTGTAGTTTTTTTTACTACAATCGTCGAATCATTTTCACCACCTTAGTCTTTTGTTATTGATTAGAACACCTCATAAGCAAGTCTTTTTTGATCAAAGGTGTTAATTGAAGATTACCAAAGAATTGTTAGACCATGTCAATGAACTTGCATTCTCTCTCTTTGAAGCATTGTTTAACTAAGCATGCATGATAGTAAAAGTAAGGTTGAATGGTCAATTAAGATGTACCTCAAAAGAAGGACGATGTATTTGGTGGTACATGGAGACACGCAAGTCTTGAAAATTCATGTAATTGCTTCAATCAATGTGGAATGACATTGTTTTACTTTAGAATTTAACAAATAGTTGTCTTAATCTAAAGACAGTGAGATTATCCAACAATGCTCCACAAGGTAAGCAAGGAGGAATAAAAAGGTGCTCAATCATGAAAAGGGTATGAGACAATGTTGAGATGAAATGAATGAATGGGAAGACACCTATGAAATCAATTTCAAAGACAAAATGCATTAATTTTGGTTTATCATATGAAAGATTTTCCGCATTGATAAGTAGGATAACCGTCATTTGTTTATGTATAGAGAATTTGAGCGTGCAAGCCCTTAAAAAATAAAAACAAAATTGAGTATATTGCAAATGAGATTTTTCATTTTGTCCCAAGATTAAAGAAAAAAAAAGATCATGAGCAATCCATCATTGATTAAATGGACTTTTTAGGCTTGTATTGTGGTTAATGGTTATGAGATTATGAAAGAAATAATGTAGGTGGTATGATTAATTATTTGGTGTCAATAAGACAAATGATCATTTGACCCTAGAAGCACTTTATGAGGTATCAATCTAGAAATTTACAGATTCCCCCTTCTTTTTTTTTTTAGATTTTTATTCAATACATTTTGGTGGATCTTTCCATCATTGTTCTTTGCTTATACTTTTTTACACCGTGACTAGTGCAAAAGTGATATTGTACCAACTCAAAGTCGGGTTGATACTTGTTTGGCTAATGAGATAGAATTTTGTTCAAAATGGTAGCAAGGGTAAAATGTAGGAAAATGACCAAACTTAATTTCAAGTTATGATTGTTGATTTTCGAAACATTTAGTTTTAAGACAAAAATTAACAAATCTATACTTCTCTCTTTTTTTTTTGCCCTAAATGTTGCTTAGGATGCCTTTACAGATTTTCAACCTAACAGGCTTTCTTTTTATTTTCATTTTTTCAAAAGAACTTGCACCAATTTGAGACTTTCGAAGTAGTACTTTGTGAGATTCATCATTGGGAATCAAGCAAGTGGTTCCTTGGACAAGTTTTATTTGTGAGACCAAACATCTCAGAGCAATCGAGGCAAAATCGGGAATGAAGGAAAAATGAAAAAGTATGCACAAATGAAGAGACTAGTTGACTCATGCAAGAGTAGAGACATATATCATCCATGTTCATTAAGTGAATGATTCAGAGAGAGATAAGATTAAGTTTTGACATGAAAAAAAAAATAATCTATTTTGATTATGTAAATCAGTTTAGTCAACAAATTTGACCATTATATTAGATGTTTTTTGTCAATGAAAGACTATGAGGTGTTCCTTAAGAGTCTCAATTGATTTTGAGTCGATATATAATTTGACATATTTCATTTTCTAAGGAGGAGAGATCAATTAAATTTTATTTGCAAGCAACCATCATTTCAAGACCACACACTACTCAAGAAAAGTTACAGGGATGCAACATTATGTCTATGTGCTCTTTATTGAAAAGAAAATAATGACATGCATGAAAGGATCATGATGTAAATGCTTATTCATAAAACAATGTTTTATGAATACGAGACTAACTAGTCTAAATATTTTTTTTTGTTCAATGCAAATGATTGAAGCAATATGTTTTATGAGTATGAAGCAACATTTTTTTGACCTTATTTCAAATGAAAATGAATGAATATTTTTTGTTCAATTCAAGATGTAATGCAAACTTTAATGTCATTTTGGGTTATGCACTAAATTTATTTGGAAGGTAAAATGACATTGATTTTTTTTTTTTATGAAAATATATGCATGCATGCTAATGTTATGCATGAAGAAGAGATATGCAAATGCATAATAATGATATTATTTTTGAATTTTATGCATGAGAATGCAAGATAGACTTACATGTGATTTTTTGAAAATGAGTCATGAACACTCTTTAAGAGTGATCGTTTTCTATGTGAAATATAAGAATTGAGATATAACATAATTTTTTCAAGGTTATGCCCATAAAGGAAATTTTTATACCATATTTATTTTGGTGATGCCAAAATAATGCATAGAGAAATGCATGAATGCTAAAAGAATAATTTTTTCTTTTGATCATGTAACAAAGTAGATGACTATTTTTATTTATCCTATTTCATGAAATGAAGTAAACATTAAAAAAATGCATACGAAATATGAACACATGTTATTCCCCTAGGAAAGAAAATGTGATTCATGATTTTTGGAAAAGACGTTTTTAATTGTAGGTATAAATATATGATAAAAATGATTATTCACGTCTTACACTAATTTCACATAAAATAGAGACTTTCAAACATAATGGTCTATTAGTTTTCTAATTGTGAACACTCTCTTGGGTGAGTTCTATGATCCAAGAAATTATTGGTCTCTAGAGCCAAGTACTCGTATCACAATAGTACCACAAATAGAAAGTACATCCAAAATATGAGTATTCACGAAAGAGACACACTCTAGAAGCTATCTTCACAATAACCAAGTAGGATGTATATCCAAAATGGTTATGCTAAACCTCTAACTAAACTTAAGCTTCACCGAGGCCCGGATATAGGGTCTCAGTCATAAGTGCGTATAAATGAATTTGGAGTGTGTGAAGAGAATCACAATCCAATAAATGAATTTATTTCTTTGTATTATTAAATGCAAATATAAATTGTGTTTTTATGAACATAATTTTGAAATAAAAGTTGGCTAAAAATAAAGAGAAGAAGAAAGATTTTTTGTTATTGTGTTTGACAAGAGTGTGATCTTGCTCCTACGTATCTCCCAATGCGATGGAGAAATCAAAGCTACGTACTTCTTGGATAGAAAATGTGGATGTGTTGATTGCTTTTACAGAAATGTGTTTGTGTTGCAAAAATTGGATGTGGTAAAAAAAGATTGTTGATTTGATGAAGGAAAAAGACATCGAGTCTGAGAAATTGATTTTGATGAGTGAGTTTGGTTATTTATTTGGATTTAGTTGAAAAAGTTTAAGATTACATAATTGTCACAACTCATACGTCTTAAACTAAAACTTACAAGATGTCGCATCTCAGTTAATTCTATTTTATTTATAAAAAAATATTATTTTTAGCGTTGAGATCACCAAGTTGTTGCAAGTCATGTGTCGTAAATATCTAAGATTAATAAGATGTCACATGTAAATCAATCTCATTTTTCTAAAAGAAAATTGATGTTAAATATTAAGAAAGTGTAGATATCACTATGAAATAAAAACAAAACAAAAAAGTTGACAAAGATTAGTTTAGAAAAATACATAGGGCTGGAGCCAAATCTACTAGATAAATAAATTAGAATTAGAATCAAACATTTTAATTTGATTAAACAAAAAATAACTAATATGATAATAGGCATAGAAAATTGAAAGAAGGCACTAGGTCTTCTACTGCTACAGAATGAGAGGCGCTGTCTCTTTCATGAAATGGGTTTGGAAAAAAATTGAAAGAAATAGAAAGGAAATGAAGGGGAGAGAGAGAGAGATAGAGAGAGTACATGACCTCCCATAAGTGGTAGTTAAGGATGCTTTGAGCGTCTTTTGGCAGGGTCTCGGCAAAAGTTTGGTGGCAAATGAGGATGAAGGCGGAGGTGCGCGATTAACTAGGAGACCCGCAGCAGACGTTAGCATTGAGGACATCAGAGGTGGGGGTCGCCGGATTCTTCGCGGTCGATCAGAGATTGAGGTTTTAACAGAAGTTCTCTTATCCTCTCTTCATCTTCTATGGTTTATTTTCTTCCCCTCGTAAGTACTTTATTTCTGTTTACATGTTTTGTTTTGATGAGGTAGTAGAATGTTATTTGGGGTTGAAATGGTTGTTATGGTGTATGGTTGAGTGTGGGCAGGAAGAAGGTAAGCTTGCTATTTACCTTCTACTTTTTTATTATTTGTTTCCTCTTTTTCTGTTTTTATTCCCACCTCCTTTGAGTTTTTTGCTCTCAATTTATAGACTAAAATGATCAATCTTTGTATCCATCAGATAAAATTGAGTTTTGGATAATCGCTTATTTTTGTTGAAAAATTGGATTTACTAAAGTAAATCTAGAAAAGAAAATATGCACTTTTTAATTGCTTATATACATGGTAACAATTGTAGCTGTATTAGGAAGCAAAAAAAGGAGAAAATCGAAAGAAGCTAAAAAGAGGTTGAAGAGATGGAAGGAAGAGATGATGTACTTTATAATTGTGTGTATACATGTGAAAATTGTAGCTGTAAGAAAGGTGAAAAGTAAGGAGGCTGAAAAGATGGAAGGGAGTGTTAATGCTACCAAAAAAAAAACCAGAGGCAACCAAAACTAGAGGGAACCAGAGGCAACCAAAGGCAACAAGGAACCATAGGGAACCAGAACTAAAGGCAACCAAAATCGGAAAGGAACCAGAACCAAAGGCAACCAAGAACTATAATTTATTGTTTGATATGTATTAAATTTGTGATAGAAGTTAACAACTTTGAGTGTGGCCTAGTGGTAAGGGCATCTCACCGTAGGAGTAAAACATGTGTTTGATCCATATGTTCCACATTTATGCCTTTAATTAATATGAAAATGGAATAAAATCTAAGCTAAGAAAGGAAGCAACGGAAACTTGGCCGCGTCACGTCCAAAATATTTGGGTCGCGTTTATAAGGTGAGGGTAGAGGGCTTAAAGTGAAAAGAGGTAAGAGTAGAGGGCTTGAAGTAAAAACAATATTTGGGTCTGATACAAAATATAAAATTCAGCATGGTCAAAATCAAAGAAAATATGAGTATTGTTGCAACTTTACAAAGTTCCGGAGTGTGCAAGTGCACATCTTCAATACATATTAGATTTGGCCTTTTTTTTTTATTCTTAAGAAGGAATGCGAATAAGTCAGGTCAATTGACAAGGGCTTAAGGTCTAGTCTACGTCAGGCCCAAGTCAGGCTATGCTTTTTTTCTAATTAGATAAGGTCAAGTCTTCTAAAAAAACCTATTTAGTTAAAAAAAGATCATGCTATAAGCCTATTAGGCCGACCTTTTTGTTATATATAGTCAACTTTTAGTAATTTACGCATATTAACCTTATTTAGTTTTTAACATATTTAAATGTATTATTATAATATATAATTTAAGTAGGATATATATAAAGTCATATTCTTCAAAATGTGATGTTAAATATCAAAATAGAACTTAATTCTATTGACATATGAACTCGTTAATCTATTTATAGATATGTTTGATTACTTATTCAAAAATGTTAAAATGAAATAGGCTTTTAAGTAGGCTAACAGGCCGTATCAGGTTTCTATCAAGGTCAGGCTCATGCCTAAAAAGTAAGCATATGACAGGCCATAGGACAGGTTTAGGCTTAGCAAAGCCTAACTCGGTCCAGCCTATTACCATCCCTATTCCTAAGTCGCATATACACAGATTGTTTCTTCTCAGCAACAAATTAAAATCCCAATTTTTCAATTGTGAATTCAAAACTGCATATAAGTTATAGACAAAATTCAAAACTGCATATAAGTATTTTCATTATTTTCAAAGCTACATAAAACTCCTTTACAAAAAAGCCGATGTGTTCATTAGTCACGTGGCATTGCACAAAACGTTGTGTTTTGATCTCGAACTGTCATAAATTCATCTTCTAAGTTTATAAATTCATCTTCTCCATCTCAATTGACTCCATTTTTTCCCCAAATGGGCCTTTTTTTTGTTCTACCATCAAAAGAAAAAATAAATACTAAATTACCATTCGTTATTTATTAAATACCAAACTACCACCTTTTTTAAATTTTCAATTTTAGCAAGTGAGAAATCTTTCCTTGAAGTGCCAACTTCTCAAGATTATTTTTTTAAAAGAATGGAGGGAAATCGGTCCCCATCATACCAACTTCTCAATGTTTTTTTTTTAATTATAAAATTTATTGTATTATTTGTAAAATCTTTTTTATTAGTAGTGCTATTTAGTAGGCACAAATATAGGGGGTTTGATAAAATAACACTGGCAAGCCCACACGTAGGTGGGTAATTATAATTTATAAATATGAGATAATGCAACACATTATTTTTTGTTAACATCTTTCATAATAATAAATATACAATTTATTATTCAATAATTATTATTTTAATTAAATAATTACTTTAAGTTTCATTAATTATTAATTTAGATAATTATTATTTTAACTAAATAAATAAATACAATGTTAATTATTTTTATAATAATTATCTAATTAAAAATTACTTTTTATAATTATTAAAAATTTTAAATAAAATGGAGTCCATAAAAATAACAAAATAAAATTAAATATTATAATTAAAAATATAAATACAAAATGAGTGGAAAAAAATAAACACAAATTTTATTACAATGTTTTTATTACATTAAACTCCTATACAGTGTCCAATCACACATCGTGGTGGTCAACAAATACGACGTAGACGATGTAGAGGTGGGTTTTCTTCGTCAACTAGGGCATGTGTCTCCTGTACATTCTATCTTAGTAGGTCGACATGCATCGAAGAACTAGGATCTACTTGATTGGGGAATGATGGAACATCAAATGAGTACATGTTATTAATATAACGAGCAGCCGACTCAAGCGTACCTAGGTCTGCACCAAATAAATTATTGACAAAATCTTGGTCGCTTGAATGTAGAGATTGTCGGCGATCATATTGTTGTGTCTAAACCACACCATATACTTCTCTGTTGGTATTGGGTGTCCATATATCGGTTGGCCGGTAAGACAACGACTTCGACGTTCGTTCCAAAATTGAATCCATGCAGCATGTTTGTCTTTCCAATTTTCCAGGTGATTCCTAAAGTTGCAAACACAAGAAGGGAGGTTAAATTGTGTTTGCCAAAGTTGATAATTTTTTGATAATTTATATTTAAAAAAAAAACTAGTTCAATTTTGGTGACTTACTTGGTGTAGAAGCAATCGAATTCAGAGGCAACAAGCAATGAAGGCATAAATAATTTGACACGTAGATTTATCCTGGTTCACCATTAACTTGGCTACATCCAGTCGCCTCATTCAGAAGGCTTTAATCCACTAATTCAAATACCTTGAATTACAAAGCACCTGACCCTCCAAGTTAGTCTTCCCAAACAGCCTGACAACCCTAGACTTTTGAGGAATTAACCACTTTGACCCTACAAGTCAAGTCTTCTCCTAACAACCTGACAACCCCAGATTGAAGAAGGAACTAAACCAATATCGGGTTGCATACAAAAGATTGGAACTTGAGTAGTTGCTTCTAACAAAGCAGATAATAATAATAACTCTCACACTCTAAGAAAATAACACTTAGAAAATATTTCTAACTTGAACAAGTGTTTCTCTCTTTAAACTCTAAGACTACTCTTTTTTGCTTTTCAATTATTTTCTTCTTCAGCCTTGAGTATCTATTTATAGTTAAAATTTGGGCTTCAATTTAGTCCTTGTTTAATTATGAATTATATCTTGTTCAGATTGCGTTTGTAAATTCTTCAAATTGATTTTGTTCATATTTTGTTGTAGATAAATCTTGATAAAATTTTCTCCAAATCTTCTTCAAATCTTGACCATATTTTCTTTTCAATTTGGTCAAAGATTTTCTTCAATCACATCTTATTTTAGATTTTCATCAATTATAATTTGGAATCAAATCTTATTTTAGATTTTTGTCAATTATAAATTTGAATCAAATCTTATTTTAGATTTTCTTCAAAAACATGAATCTTCTTTCATACTCTTTGAAGTCAAATATATTATTCTCATAAAATACTTTTGCTAACATCAAAACTCTAAATGTAAAACCAACTTGGTTCCAACAATCTCTCCCTTTTTGATGATGACAAAACCTGTATTTTTTATAACAACTTTTCTTTATATTTATTTGACTCCCCTTAACTTAGGGTTCCCCCTAAATTTAAGTTTCATTTTCTCCCCCACTTTATCAAATATCTTTCTCCCCCTTTTGTCATCAGACAAAAAGACTTGAAAGTGAATTTTTTTTTCTTTTTTTTTTTGTTTTTGCCTTTTTTTTTAATAAAATGAATATAACATAATACAAGAAAATATAATAACTAATGTAAAACTAAACTACTTTGAAGTGATCACAACATCATTCAGATATGAAGGTAAGGTTTAGGTTTTTCTTGATGAAGTTAAACGTATCTTCAGGTAGGGGTTTGGTGAATATGTCAATCCATTGGTGCTCAGTGTCTACAGACTGAATGTTTAATACTCTTTTGTGAACAAAGTCCCTGATGAAGTGGTATTTGATCTCTATGTGTTTAGCTCCAGAATGTAGGATAGAGCTTTTGGTTAGACAAATAGCAGAAGTGTTATCACAATAGATGGGAATGTTGGATTCTAGGATTTTGTAGTCTTCAAGTTGATGATTCATCCAAAGTAGTTGAGAACTGCAGTCAGTTGCTAAAATGTACTCAGCCTCTATTGTTGACATTGCAATGGTGTTTTGTTATCACCTAAAAAGGTGCAGTTGCCATTAGTGCTCTTTCTCTCAAGTTTATCTCCAGCATAATCTGAATCATAGTATCCGCTCAGTTTGTAATTAGAAGGTTTCTTGTAGAACAAGGTAAGATTGGTAGTGCCTTTTTAAGTCAGCTTGAAATCTTGGACATACACTAAACATGATGTCAGGTCTGAAAGCGGTAAGGTAAAGTAGGGATCTTATCATTCCTTGATAGGGTTTTTGGATAACTTTTTCGCCTGAATTATCTTTTTCAAGTGAACAAGTAGGGTGCATTGGTATAGCCATAGGTTTGAAATCACTCATCTTAAACTTCCTAAGAAGCTCTTTTGTATATTTAGTTTGATGAATGTATATACCTTTTTGACTTTGCTGAATTTGTATCCCTAAGAAGAACTTAAGTTCTCCCATCATACTCATTTGAAATTCAAGTTGCATCAATTTAGAAAATTCTTGGCAAAGAGTGGCATTAGTAGATCCAAAAATAATGTCATCAACATAAATTTGAATAATAAGAATGTCATGTCCTATTGATTTTCTAAAGAGTGTATTATCAACCTGTCCTATTTCAAAGTTATTTTTAAGCAAGAAGTTACTAAGTCTATCATACCATGCTCTAGGTACTTGTTTTAGATCATACATAGATTTCCTAAGTTTAAAAACATGATTTGGAAATTCAGTACTTTCAAAACCTAGGGGTCATTTATCATAGACTTCTTCACTTATATAATCATTTAGAAAAGCACTTTCAACATCCATTTGAAATAATGTAATGTTATTATTTGCAGCAAAAGAAAATAGGATACGAATAGCTTCTAACTTGGCTACTGGAGCAAATGTCTCAGTGTAATCAATGCTCTCTTGTTGACTGTAGCCTTGTGCGACAAGTCTTGCCTTGTTTCTAACCACTTCACCTTTTTCATTTAGCTTGTTTCTGAAAACCCATTTGGTTCCAATAATGTTCGTCTTTGGTCTAGGTACTTGATGCCAAACATCATTCCTCTTAAATTCATTTAACTCTTCTTGCATTGCAAGAATCCATCTGTCATCTGCCAATGCTTCATCAATAGAGGTAGGCTCAATTGATGAGAGTAACCCAAACAAAGTGGTATCTTTTAGTGATTATTTGGTCCTCAAAGGATCACTTGCACTTCCAATTATTAGAGTTTCAGGTTGAGATGACTTGTACTTCCATCCAGATCTTTCTTCTGACTTATCTTGACTGTTTATGACTTGATCAAATTCATCCTTTGAAGATTTATCACATTCTTCTGATTTGCTTGTTTCGGTAAACCTGCAGTATCCTCAACTTGCTTTGACTTTTTAAGGTCAAGTTGTTTGTCAAATAACATAGTATAAATTAGATAAATGAAGAATGAAATCAATACAGCCAAAACATCAGTTTTGTTTCTAGTGGTTTCCGCTTGTTTCGGAAAACCAAACTTGTATGCTACTTCTGTTGAAGTGTTCAGATTCTGTGGATCTCCTTGTTCCTCTAAATTTTTTGTGAACCTGCAAAGTACTTATCTAGCATTGATTTTTAAGATCAAGCTTCTTGTTATCACAGTAAACATAATATTAAACAATAATTAAATTTAAAGATAGATATAACCTATATGTCAACAGTTTCAGTTTCACTCTGAAGTCTCCTGATTCTGATTGTTAATATGACATTTAGGTTTCTGCTTATGCATCAAGTTACTTTGGTAATTTTGAAACTGATGGTAATTCTGATTCATCTGGTAGTTTCGGTTCTGTTGATATGTGTGATTTCTCTGTCAGTTTTGATTTTGCTGATATGTGTGATTTCTCTGCTAGTTTTGATTATGTTGATACTCCAGATTTTTCTTATATTTCTGGTTCATCATATGGTTATGGTTCTCATAGGTACTGTGCTGACCAATCCTTCTTCCACCATAGACAGTTGGCTTATGTTTGTTAAACCTTGGAACATAGACCTTTTTTCCCTTCATATATTGCAAGCATCCATGACCAAGCACAATGATTGGTATTTCAATTTGGTTGCATAGAGCATATGCAACATAAACGATTTTATCCTTTGGTACCCAAATCTGGTTGGGTCCTGGTTTGTTAGTTCTTAAAGGTTTCTTGTCTTTCCATGTGGTTAGCATAGGACAAGATATTTTAGTGTGACTTTTCTTATAGCAACTAGTACATAAATCATCAGAGGGAACAAACTTAGGTTCAGTTGCTTTTTCTTGAAATCCTATTCCTCTTTTACCATTCCTACTAACACCATATATCATAGATGCTAACTTGTTTCTTTCTATACCATTATCAAGAAATTCTTTAAATACTTCTTCATGCTTATCAGAGTTACATGTGGTATTTTCAATTGATGTTGAACTATAATTACTTTTCATAGTTAAATTTTCAGCCTTAAGTTCAGCAATATTAGTTTTCAGATTTGCATTTTCTATTTTTAGTTCAATAATATCAGTTTTCAGAGTTGCATTATCTGTCTTAAGTTCAGTAACATCAGTTTTCAGAGTTGCATTTTCTATTTTAAATTCAGCACTTTGATTCTTTAAAACATTAACTTTTTCAGTTAGATTTGTATTTTCTTTCCTAAGTGTTTTCAGTTTTAAAGACAATTTGTGATTCTTATTTAAAAAATCATTTATAGCAGTAACTAAATCAGATCGAGTAAATTCAGAAAATACCTCAATTTCTTCATCTGTTGATTCACTTCTAGAGTCAGAGTTTGTATTGGATCCAGAGGCAGAGTTGGTATGAACCATCAGAGCCAAATCTGTGTGCTCTTCATCATTAGAGGATTCATCATAATCATCCCATGTAGCCATCAGACTCTTCTTCTTGGGTCTAGAGTCTTCCCTTTGATGTTTCTCTTTCTCCATATTTAGACATTCTGACCCGATATGTCCAGGTTCATTGCATCCATAACAGATGATGATTTTCTTGTCATATTTGTCATCATTTCCTTTGTTGGATTGCCTGGAATATCTTTGGGGAAATTTCTTCTTTCTGTTGTGCCACATCTTCTGAACTTTTCTGCATATAAACGCCAATTCCTCTTTCTCTAAGTCTTCATTCTGATCATCTGAATCATCATCCTCTGATTTTGCTGTTGCCTTAAGAACTTTCTTCTACTTCGATTTCAAAGCCAAGGTTGGTTGCTTCTTCTTGGGCTCATCCTCTGCAAGCTCAATTTAATGTGATATGAGATAGCTGGTTAATTCTTCCAACTTAAGAGTATTCAGATCTTTTGCTTCTTGAATGGCACTGATCTTAGGTCTCCACTTGCTTTTCAAACTCCTTAGTATCTTCTTCACGTGATCAGAAGTAGTATAACTCTTTTCAAGTACCTTTAATCTTGAGACCAAAGTCTGGAATCTGGAAAACATTGTTTCAATGTCTTCATCTTCTTCCATCTTGAAAAGCTCATACTTTTTTACTACGAGGTTGGTGTAACAACCTATCTATGTTATTAAGTCTAAAAGTTAATTAATGAAACTGTTAATTTAAAAATAAAATAGTTAGTTTGAATTTTGATTAATTAAGAAAGGGGCACTTATGTAATATTTGGATAAATGAAGGGCAATGAGATAATTTTCACTCTACTTTCTTAAATATCATTTTCTATAAAAAAAAATATACTCTATTTTTTTCTCAAAACACTTTTCCTTCTTCTCGTTACCGTGTGCAAACTCCAAACCCAGCTTCATCCAATCTTCAAACCTCTCATTTTCCTTCATTTTTTAAATCCTTTAAACCCAAAAGCTTCTTAAAGTTCTTTAAAACCTTTTTTTAACCTTGCATGTCCAAATCTGTCCCTACATTTCTAGATATCAGACTCATGACCCAAAATTGGAGAACTTGAGCCTGCAATTCAACAAAAAGGGAGCTTCAAAAACCAATTTAATCAGAACTTCATTTTCTCTTTTAACACAAACGGTGAGTTCTTTTTATTAAAGTTGTTTTATATCATGTGAGATTGAGGATTTAATTTTATTACAAAATTCTGAAGTTGTTTGAAAAAAAAAGGAATGGAAGAAGAGAATTAAAATATCGAAGAAAAAGGAAATCTGACCCATAGGGATTCCATTGAAAATTTTAGCTTATCTGTTAATTTAGAAAGTGCATGTTGTTTATCGCTGGTTGTGATATTTGTGAATGAAGTATATGTTACAAAAATTTAATTAGATGTTCATAACTAGATTTAAGGTTGAGTATGCTTTCGAGCACGATTTCTGCTCGTTACTGCTGTTGCCTCTGATGTGTATGTGAAATTGTTAGTTCTGTTACATTAACTTTTTCTAGTATGATGGTTTTGGGCACTGAAATTCTTTAAATAAACAGTTTTGGATTATTACGGATTAGGAGAATTAGAGTGTGAGGAAATGGAATTTTCGCATATAGGTGTTTTAAAAATGCATCCAAATGATTTTTCATGACCCTTATATTGTTATTAATTTCATGACTCTTATGTTGTTATTATTTTCATGACTCTGTTATTGTTACAATTGTCATGACTTTGATGTTGTTACTATTTTCATGACTCTTTTTCTGCCTATGATTTCTGTTTTTAATTAAGGACTTATGATTAAATTATTATGGGTTTAGTATATTGATAATTTATTTATAATTGTTGTGGATGAAGGATGCATTTCATATATGACATAATAAAGACATTTCATACAAAAGATCTCAAGTTTAGTACAGTATCATTAATCAGATCATGCATGGCCTTATTCACGGTGGGACATTCAGGTTATTTCAGGCATGGAATAACAGGTAAAGGAGAACAATCAAGACGCTGATTGGGGTTTGGCCAGATCACCTTTACCAATCAGGACTCAATTATCTTGGTGACCCACATCAAGATATTGAGCGACTTTTCCTTATTCCAAAGGAAAAAATTTGAGGTCATGCATATATTTTTCAGAAGAAAACAAAAAGTGTATAATAATAATAAGTTTATAAGTAAAAATTTTATAAAAATTAAAAGTGAAAGTTTTAACTTGAGATGTGTAATTGTTCTCATGTTTTATACATTTTTATGAAAGAAACTCCTTGAGACTGTTTTCTCATTTATTTTTTAGAGCTCACTGAGATATTTGTATCTCACCCTATTTATTTATTTTATTTAGTAGCTGGAGGAACATGAGACATGAATTTAGCATCAGAAGATCAGTTTCAAACTTGTGGAATTATAATTTGATGTTTTATTTTATGATGTAATCACACAATCGTAGTTATTTTCAAGATGTAATATTTTATGAATTTACTTAACAAGTTGTAAACTATATTTATGAATGTAGTTTTCAGTTATGTTGGTGATTCTAATTTATTAGTCATTATTAGTTACCTCTGAATGTAAAACCAAAAATTCCCTCTCATATCTTGAAAGTGAAGTGTATCAATATTTTCAGGATCATCTGGTATTTCTTGGGAAAGTCCAAACTGCAGTTTGACTCTATCTGTTTGATGCCATTCTACAGTTGAGAAACAAATCAAAGCAGTTTTGGCAGTCCATATCATTGAATCCTGATATGCTTGTTGTGGTATGACGTTTTTAAGACCCCTACCTGTAAGGTATCCATATGAACTAGAGAAAATAAAAGACATATTAGTATGGCGACACAATTATAAGTAGTATAAATTTTGTTGAAGAATGAAATTTTTAACATGATAATATTGCATGTAATCCATGTTTGATCTATAACTGATAAGATCCCCGTATGGAGTTCCAAAATGGATTAGTCCCCTGCCAATCCATCTAGTAAAAAAATATAAAACTATTATTTAGCAAGTTTGGCAAGTATATTATACGTAGTTTATTGGGTTAATATGAAAAATGTTTTACCGCTTTGCTAGTTGAAATGATATCTCTCTAGTGCAATTAAGGGCAATGAACGGCATGCGATACCATACCCAAGATTGAAGGAGCAATGTACATCCACCTATACATGCATAAGACGGTGCGGTTGCACGACACATTTGTTTGTATAAGTTTTCCAAACAGATTGAACCCCAACTATATAGTCGAACATGTTGAAGATGTTTCAATAGAGGGAGATACATCAAATGAACTCTATTGCAAGATTTGTCAGGGATCACCAAATCCCCAATCAAGCACAATAGGTACGCTCTAGTGTTGTTGTACCTGCTCAACTGTTGCATTATCCGGAACATGAGTAAATGTGTCTTTCAACCATTTCAGTTTGAAGAATTGACCCACCATCTGATTTTTTTGGAGGAATGACACCCAAAAGTTGTTGGCATTCTTCATCTCAATCTAAAGCGCCACCTCCAGTTACTGGTCTTCCATTGACAGGTAGACCCAGTTGTAAACAACATCTTCGAGAGTTATTGTACACTCTCCTATTGGAAGATGAAACGTGCGTGTTTCGGTTCTCCAACGTTCTACCATTGCGGTCACCAATGATGGGTCCACGTTACAAGATCCCAATGTTGCAACAGTCAAAAACCCAACTTCCTCCAAGTAGGGAACTATCATTTCATTTGGTTCCTCCATTCTGAAGTGGTGGTGACATTCAATAAAAATTGTATGAGGAGGTGTAGAATCTTGAATGGAAAGAAATCAAACATCTGGAAGATCACAAAACTAGAAGAGCCACACACATGTTCATCAATAATGGTTTCACAAGATCACCAACAACTCTCCTCAGCTGTTATTTGTGAAAGCATCCTACAAATGGTAACGGCAGATCCCACAATATCAGTTTCAGTGTTGATTGCACATATACGATCACGGTACACATATACCACTACTTATAGAAAGGCATGGATTGCAAAACAAAAGGCCATTGAGAGAATATACGGGAATTGGGAGGAATCATACAAGGAGCTTCTAAGGTGGATCCTTGCTTTCAAACATTATCTTTCAGGCACTGTTACCGATATTGAAGTGCGACCCTTTATTGAGAATGGCCAAGAAGTTCCTGGCAAAGCTGTCTTCCATCGCCTCTTTTGGAGTTTCCAACCATGTATCAAAGGGTTTGATCACTGTAAGCCACTTGTTTCAGTTGATGGAACATGGTTGTATGTGAAGTATCATGGAACCTTACTAATGGCAATCGCTCAGGATGGTGATGGCCATACCATTCCTATAGCATACGTCATTGTTGAGGGTGAAACATCAGATGCATGGTTTTTCTTCCTCAATCGTCTATGAATGTTTGTCACACCTCATCCCAACCTCTGCTTGATTTCGATAGACATGAGTCAATTAAAAGTGTTGTTAGGCGTCTAAATAGCCATTGCCATCATGTCTTTTGCATTCGACATATATCATAAAACTTCACGAGGACCTTCAAAAATGGCCAAATGAAAAATATTTTAACTAACATGGGTTGGTATTTTTTTATATATATCTCACACATATTTTTGTTTTTAAATTGTCTATAACAACATCAACTTTTGTTCCTTCAGGATATGTCGTGACTCAACCAGGCATCGCATACTATAAGAGACAAATCAGTGATTGGAGTCAAGATGCAGTGAAATGGTTAGATGATATTCCAAAGGAAGAATGGCTGCAAGCATATGATGAAGGGAAACGTTGGGGACACATGACAACTAACCTTGATGAGTGCATGAACAATGTATTAAAGGGGAAACGCAATCTTCCAATTAGTTATTTGGTGCAAGCAACATACCACAGAGTGACTGCAAAATTTGAAGAAAGAAGGACACATGCCCAAGCAATGATGGCATCAGGTTTGATTTACTCAAATACAATCATTCAAAACATTAACAAGGAACGAGCATTATCGAACTCCCATGAAGTTGTTATTCACAATCGAGCACAAAGTATCTTTACAGTTAAGGAGTTGGTTCGTCCACCAAGCGGTCGTTCTGTAGGGACATTCAAGGTAGACCTCCACAAACGATGGTGTGATTGTGGTGAATTTCAAGCATTACATTATCCATGTTCACATGTCATCGCCGCTTGTTCATTTATTCACCGTGACTACATGATGTATGTGTCTTCCAAGTATACATTGCAATGTATCTTTGACGTTTAAAAGGAAGAGTTCCAAGCAACTCCTCTTCAATCATATTGGCCAGAATACAAAGGAATAGAATTATGCCACAATCCTTCCATGAAAAGAGATCCAAAAGGTCGTCCACAGTCTACTCGCATCATGCTAAAATGGATCAACGGGAGAAAAGTACACACCCCAAGAGATGTGGTTTGTGTCGGAATGAGGGACATAGCAAGAATAAATGCCTGTATCGTACTGATGCTCTCGATGGAAATTAGCTCATTGTAATAAAATTAGTTCATTTTGTATTTGTATTTGTATTTTTAATTATAATATTTAATTAAATTTTATTATTTTTATAGACTCCATTTTATTTAAATTTTTTAATAATTATAAAAAGTAAAATTTAATTAGATAATTATTATAAAAATAATTAACATTGTATTTATTTATTTAATATTCCCTTTCTTGAAAATCCGCACTTTTCCAAACCCAGAAAATAGAAGGAATTAATAATAATTACTTGAATTAATAATTAATGAAACGTAAATTAATTATTTAATTAAAATAATAATTATTGAATAATAAAATATATATTTATTATTATGAAAGATGTTAACAAAAAATAATGTTTTGCATTATCTCACATTTATAAATTATAACTATCCACCTTCTCATACGTGTGAGCATAAAAGATTCTACAAATAATAAAATAAATTTTATAATAAAAAATAAAAAATAAAAAAAAGACATTGAGAAGTTGGTACTTCAAGGACGGATTTTTCACTTGCTAAAATTGAAAATTTAAAAAATGTGGTAGTTTAGTATTTAATAAATAACGAATGGTAATTTAGTATTTATTTTTTTTTATGGTAGAACAAAAAAAAAACCCCAAATGAAAAACCCTAACTCCATCAATGGCATCCTTTTGTAGCAATGCTTTGAATTCACGAAACCAAAACTTTGGGCCATTCATCTCAAGTGGTAGGCACAATGAAGTGATGACACAAGTATTCAACATTATATCTAGTTCATCTCAACAAAATACATTACAAAAACTCAAATCATAAACAACATTACATTTGATTCACTTTAGACTATTAATGACCAAAGTTATCATCATGATGACATAAGTTATAGCTAACAACAAACAAGTTATAGCAACAATCTTCACCATACTCTTTGTTGATTTTTCTTCGTTCGTCGTCTTCATTAGATTCCTTGTCATTGTGATAATTTCCATATCCTTCTTGGCACATTTTTGTTTGAACACCACTTAAATGACTCCATTCTTTTCCCGGAACAGAAGCACTCATTATTCATATTCCTTAATCTTCCTTTCAATTTAAATACAAATCACGTAACATAAAATAAAACTAGGATAAAACAAAACAAACTAGAAAATAAAATAGGAAATGGTCCTAATTTTAAATAAAAACAAAATTAAATTAAATTAAATTAAATAAAACCAATTCTATAAAATCACTAATCAAAATAACAAAATAAACTACAAACAAACTAAAAATTACTCCAAATATTACGTGTGAGAGGAATTTTCAAAATATATTTAGAATTATCTAATAGCTATATTAATGTAGCAAAATTAAATAACTCAATATCACTTGGTTAAGTGGTTGCAATGCTTGAGTTCAATTCAAACCAATGCATCTTTTAAGTTACCAACGGTTACAAACTTTTTTAAGAGTTTTTTCTTTCACCAATTGGTATGAGATTATCTATAAATAGAAATACTTTAGAGGCAGAAAAAAGAAGACAAAACTCATGTTACATGAGTCAAATTTATGTCAAAAATATTTTTGAGTAATTTTTTCTTTCCTCTAGTGCACGAAAGTAAATGAACGAACTTTATTTTGTAAACTATCATTGATCAATAGGCTTGATGTGAATGTGCAATTCACTTCAAGAATTCCAAAGTATCCTAAAGAGGATTCGCGGTTAACTCGTTTGCATCCAATATACATAGTTTGGTGAGGGCGAGTCGAACCTAAAGTTTACTATGATACACACGCTTTTGAATTTATTTATGCAACCTTCATCATCATCAATTTCATCATCCTCTTATTCAAGACTTACATCATACCCCCAACAAAAATCCAACATTATGTCAATTTAAGATTCATCACACCTCCACATTTATGTGTTTGCTTGTTCTCAAGTGAACTATTAGAACTCAATCTCTCAATTAAGATAAATCAAAGCAAGCCTACCTCTCTACTAAGAGTAACATGTTCCACAACTCTCCTCGCTAGATAAAGTGTTTCACTCACACTTGTATATTAGGTACTATTAACACTCCCATGTCATTCAAACACATTATCCTACGATAAACTTACAAAATTCTTAGAAAACAAATGAAATCTCAACACATGCATACATCAAAGTGACTTACAAAATGTTGTAATGGAACTTAGGTAAGAGTGGATAAAATTTTGGAACTAGACTCATTCAGAGGTACCTATTCCTTATTTCACATCTCTCAATACTTTTTATTGAATAATAATCCTAGAAAAAAAAATCAAACAAACATTGAAATAACTTTTTTCTCTTTTTTTCTATTTTTCTCCTTTTTCACAAAAGCTACTTTTTTTTTTCTTTCTTCCTTTATTTTCTTACTCTTATTTGCTGAAAAGTTATGTTTATTCTATATTTTAAAACTCTTATATCGAGTTCTCTAAAAAGTTAGTAAATTTGGTCAAGGACAACTACATATACACTTAACCCTTAATTTTAGCATTATATTGCAACATGTTTGAACATTTTATTATTGATGATATAAAGTAAGTATTATTCCTAGAAAAAAGAAAATCTCTTAAATTAATAGCAGGTAGATGGATATTTTGGTCAATGAAATTAAATAAAGAGAGAAGGATGTGAGAAGTAAAGAGGAGGATGTCAGTTTTTGTTTAGTTGCAATTATGAAGTATTTTTATTAATAAAAAATACTTACTGTTAGTTTTTTAAAAAGGGCCCTCCATAATTTTTCAAAAAAAAAATCTATATTTTTTTTAAAAGAGTAAACATTTTAAAACTTAAAATGTAATTTTTGGTTCCAAATAAAAATTACTTAATTAAACACTCACATTTTTCTCTAAAGTCAAGTATTACTCTACCTTAACCTCTTGAATTTACCCATTTAAAAGTTCTTAAACAAGATGATAACTAACAATTTTCAGCTTGATTTGGAGACATGTTGATCTACAAGGCTATCAAATGTAGGAATACTTTGTTAGGTTTTTTACCTTCTTTAACAAGCACAAGAATATAAGCCAATCTACAAACTACAAAGACCCTTGTGAAAATGGGAATTTATATTTTCAATATTAATACATAAATTAACTTTTTTATTTTTTTAGGAGAAATCCATTCTTAAAAGTTGTCAACTTTTGATCGACACAACTTTAAGTTTTGAAATTGTAAGCTTATCAATAAATGTGCCTCTTAAAGTGCTTTGAACAAACTTTATTAAAGGAAAAAAAATTACACCAGTAACATCTTCAAAAATTAAATTATATATGTTTGAAAAAATTACGTATTTAAATACTTAATCAATAAAATAAACTATTGTGTCATCTCCAACGGGAGAGTCTTAAGACTTGATACCAAATAGATATCCTATTGAAGATAAAAGGAATACCTATGAGGGAGAAATGTTTTACTTAGCACTTAAAAATTGAATTCTCCATTGTGAATAGTATAGTACTTACTAAAAACTATTATTAAAAAATTATAAATAAGTGATGTGTATATGCTAATAATCTACACCTTTTCTCCTTTATTATTAGCATATACCTTTTAAGTGGATGTAAATTAGCAGCCCTATATTTATATTTATACATACATAAAAAGTGACTTTATCATAAAACAGAATCTAAGAACTAATTAATATCTTTCTCACCTAATTCCATAAAAAATTAAAAATTTATCCATCCACTCGGAACAATTTTCCAAACACACATGCTTAGTGTATTACAATTGCACACTGCAAATAGGTGAAAGAAAATATACACCTATCATAGATGAATGCTCTCGTGAAAATCATTAAATTTAACAGTGTGGGGGCAATACAAAACTAAATTGGTTGAAAAGTTTACAAGCTCATAAAAATTTATTTAGTGTACTCATTTGATCTATGTTGCTTAGCTTCACTCACAATCTCAAGCAACAATAATCTAACCTTTTCTTATTCAAACAAACAACAAAATGCTATTGAAACAACCTTTTTTCTGTAGATATATCAAAACTCAACCAAAACAAGAAAAATAAAACAAAAAGTTCTTAAATGACAAGAAACTAATAAATTTAAATAAGCTCTTTTGCTGCAGCAATAACAGCTTCTTTAGTGATACCGAACTCTTTGTATATTCTTCCGGCAGGAGCACTAGCACCAAAACGATCAATGCCTATCGCTTTTCCTTTGCTTCCGACAATTTTATGCCACCCGAATGTTGATCCGGCCTCGATGCTAACTCTGGCCGAAACCGCAGCAGGGAGAACACTCTCCTTGTATGCTTCTGATTGCTCGTCGAAAAGCTCCCAAGAAACAAAAGAAACAACTCTAACAGCCTTCCCTTCCTTTCTTAGATCCTCGGCAGCTTTGTAAGCAATTTCCAATTCGGAACCAGTTCCGATCAAAATGACATCAGGTTTGTTTCCTGTTGAGTTGTCGGAGACGACGTATCCACCTTTTTCAACTCCTTCGATAGAAGTTCCGGCAAGGTTAGGCAATTTTTGTCGAGAAAGGGCGAGGATAGAGGGTCTCTTTCTGTTGAGCACGGCGACTTTGTATGCTCCAGCGGTTTCGTTACCGTCAGCTGGACGAAGCATCAAGATATTCGGCATTGCCCGGAAGCTTGCAAGGTGCTCAATCGGCTGGTGGGTCGGACCATCCTCTCCAAGTCCTATTGAATCATGAGTCATTACATATATAACACCGGCTTCGGATAGGGCAGAAAGCCTTATGGCACCACGCATGTAGTCGGTGAAAACAAAGAAGGTTGCACAGTATGGAATCAATCCGGGGCTGTGAAGAGCAATGCCGTTGCAAATTGCTCCCATTCCATGTTCTCGAACACCAAACCTTACATTACGCTCCCCTGGAGAATCGCTTTGGAAGTCCCCAAATGTTTTCAGCAAGGTCATGTTGGAAGAAGCAAGATCTGCACTGCCACCGAGCAGGCCGGGAAGAACTTTCACAAGGGCGTTAAGGTTTTGCTGTGAAAGATTTCTGGTCGCATCGGCTGGGGTCTCTGGAGTGTATGTCTGACATCAAATTAGAAGAACGATCAATATTGTTATTCGAGACATAAATCCTTGGAAGTCAAGTCTAATTATTTTAAATGCATGTACGTGTGTTTGCTTATATTTTGTTACAGAGGGAATACTCCACATCTTGATAAGTTACCAACATGTAAATATTACGAACAACTTAAAAATTTAGAATTTACTCACCGGAAGTGCTTTCTCCCAACCAGAAGGTAAATCACCATTGATAATAGATTTCAAAACTGCAGCTTCCTCCTTGTACTTCTTTTCGTATTCGGCAAACTTTGCATTCCACTCGGATTCAAGTGCAGCACCCTCGGGGATGTGGCGACTCCAATGCCTGGGAACAGACAAGCAAAATTCTTATTAAGTATATCATATTAATCACAACAGTGTGGTAGAAAACAGAGAAATTAATAATTCTATCATCCGTACTTTTTTACATCTGCAGGCACGTGGAAAGGCTCGTGTGACCATCCAAGGTTGTTTCTGGTAGCGTCCACTTCTTTGGCACCAAGTGCACTACCGTGCACACTGTAGGAGTTGGATTTATTAGGAGAACCATAACCAATTGTTGTTGTGACCTGTGAAACGGAACACAGCATTAACTTAAACTGATGGAAACAAAACTTGCTACGTTAATTCATTTATATATATAGCTTTTTTTAAACTTCTCAGAGGAAAACAATTCAGTAAAAGAAATTACTTTGGTAGCATTGTTTAATATCATCAATTTCAACTTATAAAGAATAAAATTTAACATGTTGGTTCCACATGCATGACAGATTTTGCTAAACCATTGTTACATATTATAACAAAAAAAGTATTTTTGGTATCGAATAATTTAGAGATTATTTTTTAAAGTTAGTTAAGAGAAGTAGATGCTATTTTGTGTTTGTTTACCATGACGAAAATCACTTTTTTTTAAAAAAAAATCATCTATCAAAAATAATTTTCAAGAGAAACTACTCAAAACAACTTCTCATTTGAAGCAGTTTTTAGATTTTTTTTTTCTCCTCAGAATATCACTTTTTTTTAAAGCTATGGCAAACAAATAAAAGCTCCTAAAAGTGATTATTTTTTAAAAAGGCTATAAAAAAAGTCACTATATTTTAGCCACGTATAAAACTGACCTTGATCAATGTGGGTCTGTCTTTGACAGATTTTGCTTCCCTAATAGCAGCACGAATCTCATCATAGCCAGTGTTTCCATTCTTTACCCAAATAACGTGCCACCCAAGTCCCTCAAAACGCTTTTCAACACTCTCGGTGAATGCAATTTCCGTGTCACCATCAATAGAAATGTGATTGTCGTCATAAAACGCTATTAGCTTCCCTAATCCCCAGTGGCCAGCAAGTGAGCAAGCTTCATTTGCAATTCCCTCCATTTGACAACCATCACCGAGTATACAATACCTATAGAAAACAAGTACGATAAGCAAAACAGCATACAACTAAAGCCATTAGATTAAGAGAAGATCAAAAGGAGAAACTTTAGTGTTGCAATCACGGATCGCATAAAATATTGGTTAGTTCAAGTTCCGATCCGCTATGGCGCCACAATAGCAGCTACTACTATTTGACAACACTTTGAACTAAATAGTGTATAATAGAACAATAGCAATTTATTCAAACGAGAAACACAAGATTTAGTATCTTACGTGTAATGATCAATAATCTCATTGTCGGGTTTGTTAAATCTAGCAGCCAAGTGCTTCTCTGCAAGGGCCAAACCAACAGCATTGGCAATGCCCTGACCAAGAGGACCTGTAAAAATTGCAAGCAAAGAAAGAATAAACAAACAACAGAAGCAGCAACAGCAACAACCAAATCGGTTAAACAAATCAAATGAAATCAAAATGTCTTGTCATGCAAAAAAAAATACAAAGAAACTATAATGAAACTTGTACGAAGTACTACTATATTAGTATATAAACTCCAAGTTATATCCAACCTGTTGTGACTTCAACTCCAGGAGTCTCAAAATTCTCAGGGTGTCCGGGGGTTTTGCTCTCCCATTGACGGAATGCCTTCAAATCTTCTTCCTAAAAATCGAACCCCAACACAACAACAACACTTCAGTTTATGGTCAACAAGTCCAAAAAGCAAATAAATACTTCCCAAGCTATGAAAGATAAGAAAATAAAGGAATCCTAATAACACACTTTTATCATATTCAACTCACACTAACCTTTCCCTTAAAAAGTCAACACACTTTTAATAAGTAATCTATTTAACAAGCAACAAAATTGACCAGAAAGAGTGTTAAAATGAATAATTTGTTTCCATTTTAATTAAAAAATAGCAAAACTGTTTCAACTTTCAACATCAGACAAACAGTAGTCAACAACATGCAGAGAAACAAACACACGGACCCATCACCCACAACAACAACAAAAACGTTATTATCTTAGGATACATACTAGATCTGAACAATTTCAAGCCAAATCACAACATATGAATCACAAACACAGCCTGACACATAAATACCACTAATTATTCAATAAATTATATATAACTAAATAATTGTAGGTAACCACATGTCAATATCATGTCAAACAGCAACAATTTCAGATAAATTCACAACCTTTGAAGCACCAGCACATAGACACCAAACATGACATGATTTGGAATGGGTGCAGTGTGACCGCATGCAGTCACGCATCTCGGACAGTCCAGATTTTGATATTTTCATTTAAAACTGAGCCGGCCAATCTTGATTGTCGTGCCGAGATCACGTAACTGCGTGCCGTCACAAGGGTTGTAACTGCACCCAATCCAAGTTCACATGACACCGACACCAACTAGTAGACACAACTAATATTTTTGGAAAATGGAAGTGATCGTATATAACCACACGTGTCAGTATCTTACATGAAGTGTCGGAACTAGATCACAACACACCCACTAAATCCAATTACCCGAACAACAAAAATCCACAAACCCATAACAAAAAACCCCCAAAATTTTAAACTTTTTCACAAACCAACCCAACCCAGATGATATTTTTTGTATTACCTTGACACTATCGTATCCAGCAAGGTGAAGCAAAGCATACTGAAGCATACAACCATGACCAGCAGACAAAACAAACCGATCACGGTTAAACCATTTAGGGTTTTTGGGGTTATACCTCATAACCTCATCATAAATCACATGACCCATCGGAGCACAACCCATGGGTAAACCCGGGTGACCCGAATTAGCTTTCTCAACCGAATCAATCGCCAAGAATCGGATCGTGTTAACTGATTTCTCAATGAGTGACAAGTCCGCGGTGGATTTTTCGGACGTTTGTGTTACGACGGCGGATGATTTGACGGAGGTGCGGCGGAGGTGGGTGTGGGAGAGGGAGAGGTGAGTGGAAGGGGTTGTTGGTGAGCGGAGGGAGATGGTGGAAGGGAGAGAGGAGAGGCGCGTGGTGGAAGTGAGGCGCGTGAGATGGGGGTTGGTGAGAGAGAGTGAGGAAGTGGAAGAAGACATGGTTGGTGGGAAGAGAGAGAAAGAGAGTGATGATAATAACAAGAAGAGGAAGAAGGAAGAAAATGTGAAGGTGAGTTTGATGTGTTCATTATGATTTTGAAAGTTATTTGGTTTTGTAGAGAGAGAAGGAGATTGTTGTTGAGGTTGTCGCCTATAGAGTACATTGTGAGGAGAGAGAGAATTTATTAAAATAATACACTCTTTTCTCTAAACTAAGTATATTATATTAATAAATAAATAATTACTATTTTCGAAATGTCTCGTTCGATAATTTCATAGCATTGACCAAAAAAAAATTATAAAGACAATTAAGGTTAGTTTAGTTATAAGGAATTGATCTATTTTTAGGGTGGTTTAAAGATGTGAGGATTTTTTTTTGGTGGTAATACTACTTCTAAAAATATTTATAAATAATTATGAGAATAATTTTTTTTATGAGTGTGATGGTGCTTGTAGAAATATGAATTAACCATTTTATCATGTTATTATCAACGTATTATGTGTACATAAATTATATTTTTTTTAAAGAAAAATAACCATTATTTATTCAATTTTAATTAGATGTTAATATAAAATTAATTTATATAGATGGTATATAATTTTTTTTCTCATTTTTTATTTAAATAAACTTATTAAGTACTAATAGTGTATCCATCTTTATAGTAAATATAAATAAAGTAAAAGTATTACTACTTCGAAAGTGATGTAAATATTAGTAGTATATTGATTAAAGTGTGTATAATTGAAAGAAAAAAAACATTTTTACTGTTGTATGTATTAAGATCGGAGAAAAATAGGTAATATTAAGTTAGTAAAAAATATAGTTAATATATTTGAAAAACTGAAAAAGATTTTATAAAAAGGAATAATGGAATATCTTTTAAGAATTTTATAAAAATAAAAAAATTCAACCATTAATATTAGTAATGTTATGATCAAATATTGAATGTTGATTCGGTGGTCAGTCGGACGGCGGCTGTGCGTGTGTGGTAGTAGATGCATTTTCACCTCTTCACAAAATTAGGTATCCTTTGGCCTTTGAGTACATCCTAATTGTCATACATCTACTTTATAAACACTACGAGTGTGTCATCCTTCTTATGTGAGACTTTATTATTTTCTCAATTCACACTAACTAACTCTTATTATTATCGTATCCTTTCCAATTACAAGGATATAAATCGCGACTTCCTTATTACTTCACTCCGTAACTCTCCAAACTTAACCATCAAATCAACATTATATCCTCTAAAATTATAAATATATCAATCTATACTTTTTATATAAAAAAGGAATATGAATTTATTATATGTTGTGTGATATTATCAGATGGTGTAAAATGACCAATACTTACGAAATTGTAAAAAATAACCATAAAAATTTCATTTTCAACTTTAAAAATTATTAATTTTTATAATTTAAGTAATGACATGTAATACTTAATCCATTCCAATATTTTTCATCATCATATTAAATATTACATCATTTAAAATATATTGCATCATTATTTTATGTCCAAACAATTGAAAGATGATTAAACCTAAAAGATTTCTAAATAAAATGATCAAATAAAAATAAAAGAATCAAACTTGGAATTAATTCAATATTATCAACTTTAGTTAACGTTAAAATAAAATAATTAGTATTATCTTTAAATAATTAAGTGTTTTTAAGGAAATACATAAAGTTAAATGTATTTAAATTGGAAAATATTGTTTGTTTACACGATATTTATTATGAAATGGATTAAATATTTTATTGGGAGTTGGTAACGGTGGTGGCTATTTTAGTTGAACTTTTGTATTGTTTTTTTATGAAGCAGTGGTTGGTGAGACAACATAGATGGAATAAATCATGGAAACAACAATTACAACTTGGTGGTGTTAGATGAGAAGGCACAAGTTCTACCTTGTCTTTGATTGTATAAATTACTAAAATAGTAATATATTTTTGAAGACAGTTAGCAAGATTTCAATTTGTTGAAGAAACTTCAACGGAAAGTAAAATTTTAATTAAAATTGAAATTATTTATATTTTAAAGATAATTTCTATAGTATTAATTCTTAACATAGTGTATTAGTACTCTTAATTTTTTTTAACTAATAAGCATATTATTTTTCTCCACATTAGTATCTATATATTATATATTAAGTAGATTAAATTATGTGTACAAGTATATGTATCTTTTGAGTTTAATTCTCTTAAATTTTATAAATTATGTTTTTACATTTTTTTATTTTAATTAAAATTATTATCAATTTATAAGTTCAGAATTCCTTCATTCTTCTCGTGAAACGCTCCATCACTTAAGAAAATCTCTATCCTCAATTGTCCTTCCACCATCGTGGAAAAAACTCTCTATCGTTCTTCTACTACCGCGAAAAGATTTCTCTTTTGTCTCACTCCCAATTCGCTCGTATTTGCATCGTTATCGTCTTGGTGTCGTCGACCACACGCTGTCATCATTGGCGTCGTTTTCAAATTCGTTTTTTATTCTTAATGAACTTTTTCTTCTTTGATGGTGAAGAGAGACGGTGAAAAACGACGGAAAGACAATGCGGCATAGAGAAGAAATTTGATTATTAAATATTAAGTATTTTAAAATAGAACAAAAATTTTAAATTTAAAATATGATCAAACTTGACATGACATTAGACTATTGATAATTTAATTTAATAGTAGTAAAAAATGTTAATTTTAAATTGTACCAAAAATTTAAATTACAACTTAAACATTTAAGCAAAAATTAGTCATATTCAGGTAAAAAAAAACATAAGCTTCTGAAAAACTATGAAGAAGCACTAAACTAAAAAAAAATGTATTTTCATGGTAATAAAAAGAGTTACATAGAACCACAAAAAGAAGGTTAGATGATTGAGTTCTTGAAAATTAAACATTTTAAGTTTCCTATTAAAAGGCTTAGGTAATTTCGATTTCAATATATTAATTACTCAAATTTGGTTTGAACATTTTTTAAACACTGCAATTGCAATTTTAGTCTATTGTTATGACAATTTCGATTTATCAATTAACTTTCTATAAAGATTCAAATACTTACTTTCAAAAAACTTAATTCTAAATTCCATTTTTTTTCAGTCAATCTCTCACTTTAGAGTCGACAACCTATCACTATATTTATAATTTGTATATTTAAAAATATACAGTCTTTGACTTTTTAATATAAAGATAAATAGTCTTGATAATTTAAAATGCGAGTAGGGTAAGTAAAGTGTGGCAATAATATTTTTATTTAGAATTTGTATTTCAATTCATTCAAAAGATTTATCTTTAACCAAAATTTGATAAACATTTGATATCAATCACTTGATTGTGTAAATTAACAATATTAAGGGTATGTTTGGTTGTGAGAAGAAATTGAAAAGAGAGAAAGAGGTGAGAAAGAGTATGAAAAAATATAAAGAGATGTGAGAAATATAGTAGATTTGTAGTATTATTTTGGTACAAAGAATAACAAATCTTAATAATATAACAATATATAATTTATTTTCACAATTAAAACTGTCAATTTGTATTCCCGCGTGGACTGTTTCATGGGTGGGGAATTTTTTTCCGCGGAGAGAAATTTTCTCTAATAATATGTGGAGATGAGGATCATATTCAATTATTCATACCACCTTCTTTCGTCCCTGTGTAATTACCTAAATATTATTTATACATGCATGTACAAATATTTTATGTTATATTTATATCTTTTTTTCACCTAATATTATGTGTATAAATTTATCTAATATGTGAGGTTTTTTTGTTGTTATAAAACTCACAATTTTTTAATATTACATTTTTTATGTTTGAATTTCAATTTTTGTTACTCTCAATTTAATTAAAAATAATATGATATAATTTTGATTATTTTTTTATGTTAATGGTTCTATGATATAGTCCTCGTACTCACTCACTCCGCTTCGTTGACATCACTATCCACAATTCACACTATGCATGGCACGTGGTAAACGGTATTGTTTGGTAAGTAGGTTGGTGAAAAATAAAATCAACGAGTTATTAGCTTTGATTTTAAGACATGCAATCAGAAAATTTGGTTGATGGTGGAAAGCAATGTCCAAACGTGTAACTTTTCCTTACTAGATTTCGGAAAGTGAAAAGACTAACCATTGTCCATCAAATTTTAGATCCAAACCATCTTCAAATTAATCTTTTTTCACATATACATACATTTGCAGATAGATGGGTGCACAGAGATTGAGTCGGATTATATTTTTTATCAAAATCGATTTTTGAATTAATAAATTTTTATTAATTGAGTTAAATTTTTAATCTGTAATTTTTACATCAAATTCAAATCAAACTAATTTTATTATGAATTTGTTGGGTTGTTGCACCTCAATTTTGTTCATTACTTTTTTTAATTTAGTTTGTTTTGTTTATTTTTGAAAAAAAAAATTAAAAAAGGTGTTTGTTGAACTCGATTTTAATTTTATTATTTACTAATCCTTTTGACCCGATCAAGTTTTCAATTTAATTTAAATTTAGATAAATTATAAATCAAAGAATAAACATAAAATAAAATATAAAAAATACAGAGATAAGAAAATGGGCAGCAAGCTTCGTACATATTTTGCTAGAAAAACTAGAAAGAACCTAAACCTAATTGTAGCAAAAAAGGAATGAAAATAAAATAGAGTAATGACATAAAAATAGTTTAATGGGGATTGATTTCGCAATTAATTTTAATATCTTCATGTTTTTTATATCCTTTGTCAGTTACATCTTTAAATCTCTATAATAGACATTTACACAAATAAAAAAAAAGGAGAAAATGTGAGAACTTCACTATTTTCAATGAATTAGTAACTCAAGACTAGAGTCAAGAATAGAGTCCTAGTTCACCTAAGACTCAAATACAGAAACAAAAAAATCGAGGGGAACAATAACATGTCAAACAAAATTTGGTCCTGTTAGTATAAGATTTTTTTAAAAATGATTTTTATAATATTTTATTCTTTTATTATAATATTATAAAAAAATTAAAAATAAAACTTCAAATGAAAAATTAATTTAAATAGTTTATCTTAAAATGGGATTTTAAGTATTTGATCTATTTCCTACAACTTTTTTTAAATAATGAAATTTTAAAAAATAATTTAAATAAAAAACTATTTTGAGAAGTTTTTCGTAAAAATCTTTTTTAAAAGATAATCTTTTTAAAAAATGTGATATTTATCATATTATAAAATCTCTAATAAAAAATATTTAAATTATTGAATGTCAAAATTATTTTTTTTTTTAGTTGGTAACAAATGAATCTAAATTTTTTTACTATTTTTGAATAAATTTTTCATAAATTTTTTTAAAAACATAAAAATAAAATCACTTTTCTAAAATTTTTAACAAACGGATCCTACATGCAGTCTCAATTTTCGTCCAGAATAGAAAAGTATGTTATCTAAACTTAATATTTCCATATTATTATTCATATTATAAATCCTTATATGGTTATTTTTATTTTCCATGAAACCATTTGATCTCCGTTTTTCTTTTCCCTGGTTGTGTTCGTTTGTTGTACTAAATTATTATGTGTATATGAAGCAAAATTGTGTGTATTGTGATGCACCCCTTTCTTTATATATAATGTTGTGGTACCCCTGCCCTATATATATTATTTTATTTTGTTATTTCGTGTCTTCATCTAAAGAAATGTTATAATATCGTGTCAAAAAGAAGCAAATCATTTTTCTTAAAAAAGAAACAAAACGTTCCATTTATATCTTTTTATATTAATTTATTTTTATTTTTACGTATTCTTTCATTTTTATCAATCATTAATTATATACTTATTTATTTAAAAAATTTCATCATTATTTTTACAAAAAAAAGTATTAGTGGTGACAATTATGAATCTACGTTTGTTTCAGTCACTACGAAAATCTCAAAAACAATGATTTAATGAATCCTCATTTGGCTTAGTTATTGCAAATACTTTTAAACGTAAAAATAACACAAGTAATAATTAAGTCAAATCCTCTTTTAGTTTAATCATTACACATATCACTTCTTGTTAAAACTTAAAATTGATAGCTACGTCTAATATTCTTTTGATTTCGTCGTCACAAAATTAGTAGTGGTTGCGTCAAATTCGTTTTTGGCTGGGTCATTACACAAAATTCTAAAATAGATGATTACACTAAATTCTAAAATAGATGATTACACTAAATTCTCTTTTGGTTTGATTATCATAAAATCTTAGTAAAAAATAAAAATTTAAACTATCTCAATACGCAATAACTCAAAACGATGACTACTCCAAATCCTTTTTTGATTTAGTCATCACAAAATTTCATAATTAAAATGAATTTAATAAATACTAATATAGTGATTGTGCCGAATTCACTTTTGGTTCGATTACTATACAAATTCATAAAATCGATGACAATGCTAAATTCTCTTTTAGTTTGATCATCGCGATATTTTTAAATAAAAATATAAACTCAAACATATTAGTAACAATTGCGTCAAATCCTCTTTTGATTCATCTGTTACGCATTTAAAAAAAAGTCAATATTTAAAAAATTAAAAATCACCAACCAACAAGCATTTTCTATCTAAGAATTATGTAGTGTCGGATCTTTTGTTGGGGGTATGCTGCAAATCTTGAACAAGAAGAAGATGAAACCAATGATGATGAATGTTGCACAAATAAATTCCAAAGCATGTGTATCACACTAAGCTTTCAGTTCGATTCGTCCCACCAATCTATATATATTGGATGCAAACGAGTTAACCGACAAATCCCCTTCAAGATACTTTGGAATCCTTGAAGTGAATTGCACATTCACATCAAGTCTATCGATCAATGATAATTTACAGAATAAGGTTCCTTCATTTACTATCGTGCACTAGAGAAAAGAAGAAATAACTCATAAATTTTTTTGACTGAAGTTTGACTTATGTAACATGAAATTTGTCTTCTTATTTCTGTCTCTAAAGTGTCTCTATTTATAGAAAAACTCATACAAAATTGGTGAAAGAAAACAACTCTTGAAAAAGATTGTAACATTTGGTAAATTAACAGGTGCATTGGTTTGATGGCTAACAGATGCATCAAATCCAAACATTGCAACCGTTTGACCAAATGATAGATACATTAAGTTATTTAGCTATTAGAGAATTCCAAATATATTTTGGAAATTCCCCTCACAATCCCCCACCATTTTCAAAATATATCTAAATTCTTTATTCTAGAAATCTCATGGTTTCATATAAAGGTATCTTACGATTTGAGCCATTATTTAGTAAATTATGTTTTCACTCATCCCCGAATAGACTGGTAGACAAGCTTTGAACCAACCATTCATTAGAACAAGTGTGCATAACTCACACATGAAATCTCAGTACCATTGATCAAATTATAAAGATGACACATTTGATATGACCATGTGTCTCATATCATTTTCATGAGAATTTAAGAGTCAAGCTCTTAAACTCTATGAAGCGACCCAATTCATTCTCATATAGGTGAGTTATATCAGAAATGCACTCATAATTATACATTCCAACAAATATATGCTATATGTTCATTAAGAGGAGACCTCATGCTACTACTTTTATTTTATGGTCCAAGTACTTTTATCCTTTGTGATCTATCTATTGTCAAATACTTCAATCACTCTAATAGTGTACTTTCATCATTGAACTCAAGACTTGATGTTACTCAAGTGTGAGTTGATCGTTTCCACCATTGGTGATTATTTAGATATGAGCTTGTATCACATCCCTGATGATGTCTTCCACACCATGTCCTTTGTCAGACCTTTCATCAAAGGATCTGCATGATTCTTTTCAGTTCTTACAAACACTATGAATATCACTCCATTAAATCGTTTACATAGTTATGTCCTAATCCAATATGTATAGATTTTCTATTATATACTTGGCTATATGCTTTTGATAGTGTGGATTGACTATCACAAGGTATGGATACTGGTGTCATTGGGTTTGGCCAAATTGGTATATCATACAACAAATTTCTTAGCTATTCAGCCTCTTTACTACCTGCAGCTAGAACAATAAATTTTGCAACCATGGTAGTGTCGGCAATGCAAGTTTGTTTCTTTGAACCCCAAGAAACTGCACATCCACCAAGTTTGAAGATCCATCCACTTGTGGAAGCATGATCCTCAACATAATTTAACATTTGTATATCCTTCCAAAATTGAAGGATATCCACTATAGATTAAACTATAATTAATTGTTTCTTTCAAATATTTTACTTTGTAAGATCAGATATGCACCTAAGAGGGGGGTGAATTAGGTGTTTGGGTATTTTAGATGTTTTCAGAGTTTAGTGAACGATTTTTTTTTTCGGTTAATGATGATCGATGAAAGTAAATAGCAGTAAGTAAATGAAACACAGCAGATTTATCCTGGTTCCCCTTATAACCAATGGTACATCCAGTCCTCTTGCTCACCACAAGAGATTTCCTTCACTATTTGTCAGAATATGTACAAGTCCTCACCCTAGGACCTTTGCTACAACCTTCTAACAAATCTTCTATGATAGAACACTACTATCTTAGATAACACACTTAAAGAAAGTACAACTTTCTTTTTCAAACACTTGTGATTTGATAAGTTTATAGGAGTAAGAAAGAGGTAGAATGATAACAATCCAAGATTGATTCAAGTACGTTGAGAACCTTAAGGATATGAAAATGATATGCAAGTACTTGAATTTAAGAAAATGACTTTGAGAAAAATTTAGAAAAGTTTGTTCAAAGTCTTGAAGTTGTGTAGTAGGATTGTTGTTAGTGAATCTGAAGTTGTGATGTATTTATAGTCCATAAACATCTCTTCAGATTCGTGGCCATTGATCCAAGAGGTTTGAGGAAGAATTGCAATGTTTTAGATTCAATTCAGAACTGAAAAAGTGCATTGCTTCCAGTTGTATTCGAATACAAGCTATGTGTATTCGAATACGCCTCTTTGCAACGTTCAAATTTATTCAAAATTAACACTGTGTATTCGAATACACTTTGTTGTAGTCGAATACAGATTGGTTAATTTGGCCACTGACTTGCTGGATGTATTCGACTACAATAGGATGTAGTCGAATACAGATGAAGGGTTTTGGATACTGACTTAGCATTTCTTCATATGTATTCGAATACACAGGGATGTAGCCGAATACAGATGAAGGATTTTAGCTACTGACTTAGCAAATCTTCATCTGTATTCGAATACAAGATGTTGTATTCGAATACACTTATGCATATTTCAAAAATATTAAGTGTAATACTTTAAAAACAAAGTTTTTAAGTTTCAAAAATGTTGTTTATGCATATGTAATGATATAAGGTTCTCTTGTATATGATTTCATGGATTGTATCATTTACCTTTACATAGAACATCTAATTTAATCCATCGAAGGATGTTTGAAAACTTTCTTGAAGACTTCTTCTTTTTGAGCTTGTCGCTTGGAGCATGATCATCATTTGTATCATCAAAAACATGTATTTTACATTCTCCCCCTTTTTGATTATGACAAAACCATCTGTTGTGTATTGATGACTCCCCCGTAATGTATGCACATCATGCTCCCCCGTACAGTAAGCATACTTCCGTGGCGGATGGTCAAGGGAAGATGTGTATTGAGTACCTATATGAATTAGTTGAAAGAACAACAAAATACCAGATTTTCTCCCTCTTTTGACATGATCAAAAAGAAGAAGACTACCAATAGAATATGAAGGAGTAAAAAAATAGAAACAGAATAGGCCAAATAAACATAATATATAAATCAAGCAAGCAAACAAGCAGAGAAAAGTTCATTAGAGTCATAATACAGCGCAAAAAAATGGAACCGAAAGGAGCAGATAGTTCATCAAAGCAAAACATCATGAAAGAAAAGATAACAAAACGCAACTAGTCCTAGGAAACAAAATGCTAATCAGTGATAGCCAGGCGGGAGATGAAGATGATCAATCTTGTCGGCCAGAATGCACATTTCATGAATCAAACTGCTTTGGTTGGTTGCGATGGTGGATTCGATCGTCTGAAAGCGAGTAGCAACCGAAGTGGTGAAATCAGTGAGGCAGGTCTGAAGAGAGTCAAGTTTTTCCATAACCATGCGATTGGAGACATAGTCATCATCAGAGGCTGTGTCTTCAGTATCATCATTGTCAGGAGCAGCATCAGTCGCAGCGCCATCAGAATTAGCAGAAGTTTGTCCAAGATCACTCAGATGAACGTACTTCTGAAGCGGTTCGTGCCAGACAATTTTCATACTCGGAAGAACACTTAAATCCAGCACATTGTCCTTTGTAACAGTATACAAAACCTCCTCAGAAAAGTCGACGTTAAAGTGTTCAAGAATGCGAGTGACTTCCTTGGCGTAAGGCAAACCAACAGCTTCTCTGGATGTGAACATGGCGTTCTTAATGATGTATGACCAATTTAGAGGAAACCCTTCGAACATAAAGTACATAAGCTGGAGTTCAAACTCAGAAATCTGGGAATAATTTCCAGCTTTGGGGACCAAGATATAACTTAAGAAATAATGAAGCAAACGATAATCAACAGTGAGATGACCAACGCCATATCGTTGCTTAGAAAATTTAGAACCGGCTTGACTACGCTTCTGTTCCATAGTTTGTTTATTGAACCGACATAGAGTAACATAAGCATCATATTTGGGAACACCAGCCCATTTACAAAGGTTAGTGGGACTAATTCTTTGTCCCGCACAGGGAATTTTGAAAATGTCACCAATAATGTGGGAATCAAGCACAATATCTTTCCCTTTGACACGAGATTTCAACAGTTTGCCATTCCTAGATAAATTGCAGTAAAAGACCCTAACTAAATCGGGATAGATAGGACCTTTGTAACTAATAAACTCTTCCATACGTTGAGCTTTAAGTAAAGCAGGAAATTGAAATGCAGAGAAAGAGTCTAAAGTACCAAATTTTGGAATGATAAGCCGTTTGTCGGAGTAGAGTGTGCGGAACCGAGCAATTTCCTCTGGTGTGTGTAAGAGACGTGATAAATCCGTGACATTGGTGCTCTTTGTGCGTTTCTTGGAGGGACCCACGCTTGCATGCTTAGTGCGAGATCCTCGTTTGCGTGCGTCTTGAACAGTGTTGGAGACGTTGGACATAGTGAGTTGGAAGAGATTTGGGGTTTTAGGGTTTCTGCGAAATGTGAATGGAGGAAGGATAGAGATGACCAAAATAGGATTGAGTTTGGAAGTTAATAACAATGAAGTAAGATGATGGGAAGGATTTTGAAAAAATGAGGAAGGATGCAAATGTATTCGAATACCTAATCTGAGTAATGAAGCAAATTTGCTGTCGTGGCTTTTAAATAGAACAGAAATTTTGAAAGGTGTAGTCGAATACACTTGAGTGTATTCGAATACAAATTGATAATATTGGATTCTGAATGGTTCTGAGATCAGGTGTAGTCGAATACACTTGACTGTATTCGAATACAAATTGAAAATTTTGGTTTCTGAATGGTTCTGAGATCAGGTGTAGGCGAATACACTTGATTGTATTCGAATACAGATAGACAATGTTTGATTCTGAGTAGTTCTGGAAACAGGTAGTCGAATACACTTGCATATCGAGAACTGGTAGTCGGCTACATCTTCGATTGACTTGAAGCAAAGAGTAATATACTATATATATAGCAATATAAACACCAAGATATGAACAGGTAAGCAGATACAACTAAGTTATAATATGATAATAAGAAAAAGAACTAATACCTTTGAAATGATGATGGCAAAGTACCTTATAGTTTTAAAGATCATTTTCACTTAAGATGCCGAGTTCTCGTCGTATTTTGTAAAATGAGTCCTTAGGAAGTGGTTTGGTGAAGATGTCGGCAAGTTGATTATGAGTATCCACAAATGTGACTTCAACATTTCCTTTAAGTACATGATCGCGTAAAATGATGTCGTATATCAATATGTTTGGTCCGAGAGTGCATGATTGGATTCTTTGAGATATTTATCGCACTAGTGTTGTCGCATCTTAACGGAATGCATCCGAGATCGAGTCCATAGTCACATAGTTGTTGCTTAAGCCACAAAATTTGGGCACAACAACTTCCTGCTGCTATATATTCTGCTTCAGCAGTACTAAGTGCAACACATGCTTGCTTTTTACATGACCATGATACTAGTGCATTTCCCAAGACATGGCAAGTCCCGCTTGTGCTTTTTCGATCGGTTTTACATCCTGCATAATCTGAATCAGAATATCCAACGAGACTACAAATACTACCTTTTGGATACCATAGTCCTACGTTGGTTGTTCCTTTTAGATATTTCATAATTCGTTTGACTGCTACAAGATGTGATTCTTTAGGATCTGTCTGAAATCTTGCACACAAGCAAACACTAAACATAATATCTGGCCGGCTGGCCGTTAGATATAATAAAGAACCAATCATACCTCGATATTTTGAAATGTCTATGGATATACCAGATTCATCTTTATCAACATACATTCCTGAACCCATTGGAGTAGCACTTTCTTTGCAATTTTCCATTTCAAATCGTTTTAGCAATTCTTTGCAATATTTTGCTTGATTGATGAAGATGCCATGCTTGAGTTGTTTGATGTGAAGACCAAGAAAATAGTTTAATTTTCCCATCATGGACATTTCAAATTCTCCTTGCATCATCAATGAGAATTCTTCACATATTTCATTATTTGTTGATCCGAATATGATATCGTCAACATAGATTTGAACCAGCAAGGTGTGACCATTATTTCGTTTAATAAATAATGTCTTGTCAACCTTTCCTTTTTCAAAACCTCTTTCACACAGGAAGGCACTCAATCTGTCATACCAAGCTCTTGGTGCTTGTTTTAGACCATAGAGAGCTTTCCTTAGTTTGAATACATGTGTAGGATTCTTGAAGTCCTCAAAACCAGGTGGCTGTTTGACATAGACTTCTTCATTGATGTATCCATTTAGAAAGGCACTTTTCACATCCATCTGAAATAATTCAAAGTTCATAGTGCAAGCATAAGCAAGTAGTAAACGTATTGCTTCTAACCTTGCGACCGGAGCAAATGTTTCGTCAAAATCAATTTCTTCTTCTTGATTGTATCCTTGGGCGACCAATCTTGCTTTGTTGCGAACAACCATACCGTTTTCATCAAGTTTATTTTTAAACACCCATTTTGTTCCAATTATGTGTTTATTTCCTGGATTGGGAACAAGTTCCCAAACTTCATTTCTTTCGAATTGGTTAAGTTCTTCTTGCATAGCGAGTATCCATTGATCATCCTTGAGTGCTTCACTAATTTTGGAAGGATCGATTTGAGAAACAAATGCCATGTTTAAGCATGCATCTTGTAGTTTAAGTCTCGTTGTGACTCCTTTGTTGATATCACCAATAATATTATCAATTGGATGATCCCGATGAGTTCTCCATTCCTTTGGGAGTTTATCATTTTCCTTTTCAATGTTGACTTCATTGTCTTGACTCGGTTGATCACTTTGATCTTCTTTACTTGGATCACTACTTTCAATGTCATCATCATCATAAGAAATAGCTTTGTCCTCTTTCAAGGGGTTAGTTTCATCAAAAGTTACATGTATTGATTCTTCTACAATTAAAGTTCTTTTATTGAAAATTCTAAATGCTTTACTAGATAATGCATAACCAATAAAGATACCTTCATCTGCTTTTTCATCGAATTTTCCAAGATTGTCTTTTCCGTTATTTAGCACGAAACACTTGCATCCAAAGATGTGGAAGTGAGAGATATTGGGCTTTCTGCCTTTGTAAAGTTCATAAGGAGTCTTCTTAAGAAGTGGCCGAATGTTTACTCTGTTAGTAACATAGCATGCCGTATTTACAACATCTGCCCAAAAGTACTTTGGTAGATTTGAATCACTTAACATAGTTCTTGCAAGTTCTACCAAAGATCTGTTCTTTCTCTCAACAACCCCATTTTGTTGAGGTGTTCTAGGTGTAGAAAAATTGTGGAAAATTCCATTTTCTTCACAGAATTCTTCAAACAAGGTATTTTGAAATTCTCTTCCATGATCACTTCTAATTGATACAATTTTGGATGATTGTTCATTTTGGACTAGTTTGGCATAATTTTTAAATGCTCTAAAAGCTTCGTTCTTACTTGCCAAAAACAAGGTCCATGTGTACCTTGAATAGTCATCAACTATCACTAGTCCATATGAATTTCCACCAAGACTTTTAGTTCTTGATGGACCAAACAAATCCATGTGTATTAATTGAAGTGGTCTTGTAGTTGATATAACATTTATAGCTTTGAAAGAAGTTTTTGTTTGTTTACCTTTTTGACAAGCGTCACATAATTTATCCTTGACAAATTTCATTTTTGGTAATCCAACAACAAGATCATGCTTGACTAATTTGTTTAAGTGATCCATGTGGATATGTGCAATTCTTTTGTGCCATAGCCATGCATCATTGTTGTCGCTTACCAAAAGACATTTCATTTTCAAGGATAAATCGTCAAGATTAAGTATAAAAATATTCTTAAAACGTTTACCGATAAATTGAACTTCACTTGTTGCTGCATTTTGAATGATGCACTCTTCTTTGTTGAAGACTATCTTGTGTCCCTTGTCACATAGCTGGCTGATGCTTATGAGATTATGCTTTAGTCCTTCAACATACAGAACATCTTCAATTGATGGAGAAGGTGCTGTTCCAACTTTTCCAATACCTAAGATTTTTCCTTTATTATTATCTCCATATACTACGTATCCTTTTGATTCAAGGGTCAAGGCTGAAAACTTTGTTATGTCACCCGTCATGTGTTTGGAGCACCCACTATCTAAGTACCACAAATTTGAAGTACTTTGTATGCATACCTACAAAATTGAAATCAAATTTTATATGACAATGCCCTTTAGGAATGCTAATGTTTCTTATATGACAAGCATTAGGTGTGTGTCCATGAATACCACAATATGAGCAAGTAGGAATCTTACTAGTATATATATGAAGTTTATTTTTAGTAGATTTCTCCTTATAAGAGTGACCTTTTTGTAAAATTGTGACATTTCTTTGATTGGTTTGAGTACTTGATTTGACAAAGATAGTCTTATTTGAACTTGGTTTATCAAATTTAGAAAATCCAATACCGCTTTTATCGTTTGAATATCTTTGCATGTTTAGAACATTTTCCAATCCTATATGTCCTTTTTCATATCTTTCAATCACTCTATTTAGTTGAACAATTTTAAATGAAAGGGACTCACATTTGTTGCATGTAAAGTTCTGCTTTGATTTTTCAGCATCTTTTTCCATAATATTAATTTTTTCTTTAAGACATGAGATTTCTTTCTTTTGTGTTGAAACTTGTTTAAGCAGATTTTTACATTCAACTAGAAGTTCTTTTATTGCGTTTTGTGCTTCATTGTATTCTATAGCTAATTCATGATTATAATGAGGAATGTTTAGGTAACTAACCTCTTCGTCATCTGAATGATGTGAAGCCATTAGTGCAACGTTAGCACATTCATCACTTTCAGTTTCTGATGATGAACTTATATCATTATCTTCCCATGCTATATATGCTTTCTTGAAATCCTTTCTTTTACCGGCATTCTTCTTGATGAGATCTGGGCAATCAGCTTTGATATGTCCTTGTTTCCCGCATTCAAAGCATGTGAAATTTTGGTTGGAAGTAGAGCTATCTTTCTTTCTGAAGTTCTTCTTTTTGAAACTTCTGTTATTTTTAAGGAATTTACCGAATTTCTTGACAAGGAAGTTAATGTTTTCGTCTTCATCAGAAATTTCGTCTTTGACTACTTCCTTTGATTCGGTCTTTAGAGCAATGTTTTTGCTCTTCTTTTCTTGGGTTTCATTTTGCTCTAATCTTCCAAGTTCTATTTCATGTTCTTGTAATTTGCCAAATAGTGCAGAAAGTGACATTTTAGATAAACTCTTCTTTTCTGATATCGTTGTTACCTTTGGTTGCCACGCCCTGGTTAGTGACCTTAATACTTTCAGATTTAGTTCATCGTTGGAGAAAACCTTTCCAAGGGCTGTCAAGTGATTTGTTAAGTGGGAGAATCGTTTCGGCATATCTAATATAGATTCTCCAGGCTGCATACGAAATAATTCATACTCTTGAGAAAATGTATTAAGTTTGGATCTTTTTACCTCTATGGTGCCTTCATGGGTTGCTTCCAATGTGTCCCATATCTCCTTGGCTGTTTTACAATGAGATACGCGGAGAAATTCGTCCATACCTAAAGCTGATTGTAAAATATTTTTTGCCTTTTTATCAAACAGCACTTTCTTTTTATCGTCATCAGTCCAGGAATTTTTTATCTTGATTTCTTCCTTGTCATTGATTACTGTTGTTGGGATGTAAGGACCATTTTCAACAGCGTCCCATATTTCGTCTCCCTGAGCCTCTAGATATGCTTGCATGCGTATTTTCCAGAAATCATAATGTTCACCAACGAAACATGGTGGTTTATTGCTGCTGCCACCGTCTCTGAAAACTGGTTGTGCGGAAGCCATGTATTATTAGATCTAGGAGTAAGTTACCTTGAACCTGCTCTGATGCCAATTGTAAGATCAGATATGCACCTAAGAGGGGGGGGGGGGGGGGGAGTG
>JBBPBQ010020323.1:42230300-42260358 GCA_037974755.1 Cicer yamashitae | reverse complement strand
GGTACATCCAGTCCTCTTGCTCACCACAAGAGATTTCCTTCACTATTTGTCAGAATATGTACAAGTCCTCACCCTAGGACCTTTGCTACAACCTTCTAACAAATCTTCTATGATAGAACACTACTATCTTAGATAACACACTTAAAGAAAGTACAACTTTCTTTTTCAAACACTTGTGATTTGATAAGTTTATAGGAGTAAGAAAGAGGTAGAATGATAACAATCCAAGATTGATTCAAGTACGTTGAGAACCTTAAGGATATGAAAATGATATGCAAGTACTTGAATTTAAGAAAATGACTTTGAGAAAAATTTAGAAAAGTTTGTTCAAAGTCTTGAAGTTGTGTAGTAGGATTGTTGTTAGTGAATCTGAAGTTGTGATGTATTTATAGTCCATAAACATCTCTTCAGATTCGTGGCCATTGATCCAAGAGGTTTGAGGAAGAATTGCAATGTTTAAGATTCAATTCAGAACTGAAAAAGTGCATTGTTTCCAGTTGTATTCGAATACAAGCTATGTGTATTCGAATACGCCTCTTTGCAACGTTCAAATTTATTCAAAATTAACACTGTGTATTCGAATACACTTTGTTGTAGTCGAATACAGATTGGTTAATTTGGCCACTGACTTGCTGGATGTATTCGAATACAATAGGATGTAGTCGAATACAGATGAAGGGTTTTGGCTACTGACTTAGCATTTCTTCATCTGTATTCGAATACACAGGGATGTAGCCGAATACAGATGAAGGATTTTAGCTACTGACTTAGCAAATCTTCATCTGTATTCGAATACAAGATGTTGTATTCGAATACACTTATGCATATTTCAAAAATATTAAGTGTAATACCTTAAAAACAAAGTTTTTAAGTTTCAAAAATGTTGTTTATGCATATGTAATGATATAAGGTTCTCTTGTATATGATTTCATGGATTGTATCATTTACCTTTACATAGAACATCTAATTTAATCCATCGAAGGATGTTTGAAAACTTTCTTGAAGACTTCTTCTTTTTGAGCTTGTCGCTTGGAGCATGATCATCATTTGTATCATCAAAAACATGTATTTTACATACTTTATTAATAGCATGCCAATGTCCTTTACTTGGATTGCTTGTATACCGACTTAATTTTCCAACAACATATGTTATATCAGATCTAGTACAAGTCATGACTTAAATCAAGCATCCGATTACCTTTGAATAATCTAGTTGTGCCACAAGACATCCTTTATGTGGTTGTAAACTAAATTTTGATCAAATGAGGTAGAAACATATTTATAATCAAAATGATCCCATTTCTTTAACACTTTCTCAATATAGTGAGATTGGGATAAACTAATATTTATACCATCTCTTATGATTTTAATTCCTAAAATCACATTTGTTTCACCTTTCATATCTTGCATGTCTATAATAAAATAAAAAATTATGATAATATTTTTTCCAAAAAAAAATGCGTATAAAAATTTATTGAAAGATAATATAATATTTGTGTATAAAATTTTTGTCCATGAATAAAAAAAAAGATTAAAATAATAAATATTAGTAATAGAAAAATCGATTTAAAAAAAAATAATAATAACACAAAAAATACTTTTTAAATTATATTAAAAAAAAATATGAAAACATATACATTATTTATAATATGCTGTAAATATAATAATGATCCTAATAATACACTACGAGAATTTTTCAATTTTGCGACACTTGGCCTGCGACGGTTCTGAAATAACCGCTTTCACCACCACTTTGCGACGGTTCCTAGGGTGGTTTTTGTCAACCGCCGCCGCCGTTTACAGCACAAATAACCTCGCGTTTCATTTTCCACCTTCACCACCACTTTGCGACGGGTCCTAGGGTGGTTTTTGTCAATCGCCGCCACCGTTTAAAGCATAAACCCTGCGTTTCATTTTTCAGATTTTGTACTCTTGTAACAGCCCGATTTTTTTTTTTTAAACAAATTCAAATTCATAATAAAGAGATAAATACCTTTAGATAAAATATTTAAGTCGTATCACAACGACAAAAGTCAACAATAATTACAAACAACGGAAACGGTTTTGAAATGAAAATCCAAAATATTTAAAACAGAAAAATACACCGGGGCTATGAGACCTATCCAACGTAGCTCATACCCCTGGGGTATTCTCGGCAGACACCTGTACAAAAGCAGTACCCCAAAAATTTTAACTTCCCCACGTCACATCAAAAAGTGGTACAAGGACCCATCAAAATAAAAGTCAGGCTAACAATATATGGTATAGGTACAGTCTTCCAGAATAAAATAAATACAACCACAACAGATAGACATCTAGCCCCTATACAGCCATCTAATCTGATCATGCTACAAAAAAAACTATAACCCAAGTGATCTCCACGCGCCCCGCAGAAATCTTTCTAACACAACAGTGGTCAGATAAGTCTAACTCCATTCCCATCTCCAGAGTACTAACTGGTAGGACGATCTTGATTCCCATCTGAGGGCAAAGCCCAGATTTCCACAATAATTGTAAAGGTCACCAACCGAAATTAACAAATATCACATAGCATTTAAATTTTAAATGCACAAAATAACCTTTCAACTTAGCATACATCTAGAAAGGATTTTCATATGCCACACATGCATAATCAAAGTTGAAAAAAATGAAGTTTTTAACAAACCGCACTCTCGTATTCGAATACAACATCCTTGTATTCGAATACAGTGCTATTTCACAAGTCAGTAGCAAAATTGAATATTTGTATTCGACTACACACTACTTGTAGCCGAATACAACTGCTAAAATTTGCAGATTTCAGTTTCGAAAACGTTTCGCAATCATTCAACACTTACCACACAAAATCAATCAATCACACTCATCAATTATGGCACAATTACAAACAACAACCGAGTATGTATATACAACCACCACAGTATATCAAACATGACTCGCATGCCAATCACCCTAATGTAATGCGTATATGCCAATGCACATGATTCCGGAATTCCAAACCAAAACCCTTCTCGAATGGCGTAAATCATAATTGTACAGCCTCTCACAGACCAGTACTAATTATCAAGGTGCAATCTCTCACGGATCAGCATAATTTACTATCATACAATATCTCACAGACCAGTACTAATTTTCTATGTGTGCAATCGCTCACAGATCAGCACGACTTACAAGAGTGCAATCTCTCACAGATCAGCACGACGCAAAAATCCCCGCAAGGATAAGATGAACCAACTATTCACATGGCATCATCTCGTGGCCCATCGCGGTCACCATGTACTATGAAATGCATGAGTATACTCTGACTCTTTTCACCACAACCATTAAGTAAATGCAGCTATTAAAAGATTCCCCTTTTTTAATACTCATTTAACACTAATGATCTTTCAATCTTTTCACAGAGCATACTCAGACATATTAATTCATAATCCAACAAATTCACATCAAATTTAATCCACAAACCACATTAAATACAACAATCCAAATTCCACAAATCCACACCAAATCACTACATATTACTCATTTTCAAAACTCCTCATATTTCAACCACAATACACCCATTAATTTCCATAATTTAAAACATGGATTTACACCAAATTTATTTCCTCAAATCACTCCTCAAACACATTAAAACAATTTCACATAAAACATCTTAAATTCATTTTCTACAAATCCACACATCAAACACGACAAATTCAATCAATTCGAATTCCAAAATTTCACACCAAATTTAATCATGAATCATCCGTATTCACAACTCCACATTTTCAAACATAAACCACCAAATTTAATCTCCAAAATTTTCAACCATAATCCACACATCAATCACATCTCAAAAATTCATAATATTAATTATGAACACATCAACCACAACAACGTTAATATCTCAGAGTTCTCCCCACCGCTAACTCGGTGCCAACAACCTCGATTCCTTTTCGAGACTCAAGGAGCTAACTACATAAACATAAATATTTGTAACAATTTGTTCACAACTAAAGTTTATCCAACCATAACAAAATTCTAAAATTATATCTTTTTCACACACCAAACTTTTACAACCAAATAATCTACATTATTTAGTTAAAATTAAATAAAACAAATATAATCCAAATCACACGTACGCACACTCGACTATTAAAGCACCAAAGTTTTGAGTTAATAAAGTTTTGGTTCTCTTTCTCTCACATAACCATATATACTAGCTTGTACTATTATACATATATATTATATACTAACATATATATTATTATTATATACTAACTAATATATATATATATATATATATATTATAATTAAACTAAATCAATAAATATCTAAATAATTTTATACACACCTCAACTATTTTGATAAAAATATCTATTCTCATTGCAACTCAATTGACAAGTAAATTTTTTAGCAACCACAGATATTTTTAACAAAATAGTCCAATAATAAATTTTTCACAATGTAATTAAATTATTTCTCGCCAAATAATTTTAAACGGGTCTCATAAAAATATCATTGGCATTTAACACACAAAATACCATTAAAATTGGCTAAAAGCCTCAGAATTCAAACACCAAAAATATACTAAAATTGCATAAATTAAAATTTAAAACTAAGGGTCTTACAACTCTCATTTCTCAATCCCGCGTGTATTCCTTTCTCAGTCCCGCGTGTGTTCCTTTCTCAACCCTAAAATTTCTGAAAACTCCCAAATCAATTTTAAGATCAAATTTACACAAAAAAAAATGTGTACACAATAATATCCAAAAATTATAAAAGGTCTATTAAGCAAATCAATTTTTTTAAAAATTTATGTCTCAAGAAACATTAATTTTTATAAGGTAGATTTTTACCTAAAAAAAATTCTATATGCAAGTAAAATTAATTTTATGAAGAAAAAAATTCAAATTCAAATTCTCCATTAAATTAAAAAAAAAAAGTTATCCAAAAATATCTAAATGATGAAGTAAATATTACAAAAATACAAAATTAATTATATGTCTATTTTTTTTTAGCATGTCATAGGTACAAAGTTTTCACCGGCTATTTAACGGTAACTAATCTCTATTAGAAACTATGTGATTACACAAGGTGGATTCTCCTCTTCCTATCAAATTTTTTTGATACGCATGAGTCAGAGATTGAACTCCTTAACCAATTACTTAAGGGGCCGAAGTCCCTTATCAGTTGAACCAATTAATTGTTAATAATTACATGGTTTTCTTTTTTTAGTTTTCCATAGGTTCCATTCGCGAGAGATAATCCTACTCGAGGTGCATCGGACATTAAACGTAATTTCCTAGTGAGAATGCTAACTCATGTTCCTGCCGTTAGACTTGACCCTCGTTGGTGTTAAATATTTCTTTACTGGATTCAAATATAAAAGAATTTATTAATTAAAATAAGAAATTTGATTAACAATAATCTAAAGAAAAAATAAATAATTTTATTTTAGTTTCAATGGTATAATTAATAGTTAAATTTTAAAAATATCTCGTACAATTATTTAAAAAATAATTATATTTAACAATCGATATAATATAATAAAAACTATATAAATGTATATACTTTTTTTCAATGATCCACACAATTTAAACCAAATACATATTATTTATATATATATATATATATATATATATATATATATATATATATATCCAAAATCAACCACAAATTTTGAATATAGTTTTAATCCGAACTCATAGACATATAGACATATATTAAAATATGGTCATTTATTAGAAAACAAATACTACAATATTAATATTTGTAATGAAACATATTGTTCCAAAATACTACAATGTTATTTTATTCTTCAATTATTTAAAATTAATATTTTTTAGATCTTCTAAATAAAAATAAGAATAATCATAATATAATATATACTAATTATAATTTATTATATAAATCATATGAGGAATAATTGTTTTTTTAATATCACCAACATAAAAAAAAGACAATTATAATACATTAATTACAATTTTTCACACTTTAATATTTTCATGTTATTTTTTTGAAAATAAGTCATTAAAGAAGTTGTTGGAACATATAATTTATACAAGAGATTAAGGTTTGTCATTAATCAATTAGTTAAATTTTTTTTATATCTTCTAAATAAAAATAAGAATAATCATAATATATTAATTATATAATTAATTAAAAAAAGATACACGGGATGGTAAAAATGAGAACACTTAAAATACAAAAACTATAATTTTTTATTCTATAATAAAAATGAGAATAGTTATAATGACCACACTATAGATTTTTTTCACACTTTTTTGGAAATTAATTGCTAAAGAAGTCGTGGAAATGTACAATTGATACACAAGATAAATATTTGTCAGCAGATAATTGTCATTAAAGAATTAGTTAAAATTAATATATATTTTTTAAATATTATTGGCATAAAAATGAATACAATTTGCAACGAGTCATTCAGAGTTGTTTGAATTGAACAATTTTGCACAAGTAAATAGATGTCTAATGAATGATATACTTGATTGATTAGATTTATTGGATTTGTGCATTTTTTTCCTAGGATCAAATAAGAGGGTATTTGGTGTTTCAATTATAGGTTATTGTGTTTTTAAAATGGATAATCACCAAATATAAGTTAAGTTTTTATGATGCTATATTTAGTTCAATTGTAAATCATACATATTAAAACTGCATAAATTATTATTAATTTTGTTTAATTAACACTATTTATCATTAGAAATCATTTGAATTTAGTTTATTTAAATTTTTTGATTATAATCATAGATTAAATTTTCACATTTCGATTATAGTTTACTATTTATTCCAATCATTGTTTTGATAAAATTATCCCCATTCGTTTGAATATAAGAATGAAAATACTATAATATTTACACATATAGATTTATATATGTACAAGCCATCTAACCTACTATATATATAGCATTGAAGACGATAACCTAACACATGCTTAGAAATATATGCTTACCATATATCTTGCATAAATCAAACAATTTTAAAATATATTAAAAAAAACTAAATAAATTTATTTAAACGATAATATATCCTGTGTTTGGCACATACTAGTAAATACAATGTCTATTAGTTTTCTCATTGATGATAAGCACTTGATAGTTGTTTGACTTTCCTCAAACATTAATCACCACATACATAACAAAGGGAGTATTTTTGAGGATGAAATGTTATATCTACCAGATAATTTTATATCCAACCTAGGTCTAACCAATTGATTATAAGAGAGTTGATTGGCTCAAAATGTTGGGGAGTGGCTTCAATAGAAGTGTTCCTAAACTTTTGACCAAATATCACCCCCCATCAGCATTATTCAGATGGTAGGAACCTTCAACTTTAATAAATTAATGAAATTTCAACTTTTTCAAAGTATCCATTAACTAGTGTTTTCTAAAATCTTGATATTATAAGTTGAAACTAATGTAAAGAGCTTTACTTTTAATGCAAATTATGAGCAAAATTTGATCAAATCCATTCTAGTCCTTAGATTTTCACCGGCTCACTTCCAAAGGATTTGGTAAGAGAAATGTAAAGCCAATGTAATCTTTTTACATTACATGACATAAAAGCTAAAAATTCTGATCACAGCATAAAAGAAAAGCTAATTTAAAAAAAAAAAGATTTTGAAGTTGCTAAATACATAATTAGAATCAACACATACTATCAATGACATTAGTGTTACTCCCACTTGATATGTCCAAAGTACTCATTTTGACTGCAACATTCAGAATTTTTAAAGCTTCACTTTCAGAAACTTCTATATCTGTTAAGATGAAGACAACTTTTTAAGAGTAATACCCATTTAGTCCTCAAAATTGTATGACCTTAATAATAACAATTTAGTCTCTCCTATAATCAATATTCCAAAAGAATCCGTAAAATTTGCAAAAAGATAATCAGGTTCATCTTTGTTCTTCTGTCTGAATCTATTATCAAATGCTTCTCTCATAATAATAATATTCAGTTACTTTCAAATGTATATTCAACACTGCTAACTCAATATCATTATAGTCCTTATGAATACTAACGAAGGGTTACTCATTAACATTTTGCAATTACTTTGTGAAAACATTTTCTGTTTTCATTTTTCTAAAATATGTGTTAATTTTACTTGTTAATAAGGAAGTAAAATATTTTTAACGTGAACAATTGTTTAGATTTCTCGAAACAATAAAAATGTCAAAAATTGTTTTTATAATTTTCGCATCTTCATTGACAATCATTTCATCTTATTTCTAAGATAATAGTTTACTTCAATGATCTATCATCAAAGTAAAATAAATACACATTTTAAGAAATTGCAACAGGAAATATTTTCACTAAATACTAACTTTTAAGAAACATACCCAATATGAAAAGAAAAGAAAAAAAAAATGAAAAAAAGGGGTTTTGAAATTGAAACCTCGAGCAAGGTGGGTAGGGGTAGGGGTGAGCAAAGTTCAATTCTGAATTAGAATTGTTTGAAAACTGAACCGAATCGATTTTCAGTTCAAAAAACCGAACTGTTTTATAAATCGATGAATCGGTTAATTACTCTAAACCGAACTGATTTTAACTTAGTTTTTTGTTCCTATAGGCAAAATTTGACATAATTACCCCTAATTACTTCTATAAAAACAAATTCGGTTATAGTTTTTTCGATCTAAAAATCCGTTCGGTTCAGTTTTTTTAAGTTGAAAATCGGTTCGGTTCAGTTTTTTTGAACTGAAAACCAGCTCGATTCGGTTCTAGTTATAAAAAATCAGATTGAAAACAGTTTAGTTCTCAATTTTTATAAATCAATTTAGTTCAAAAACATTTTTGGTTTAGTTCATTTTTACAGTTTGGTTCAATTTTTGATTTTTTTGAACATCCCTAAATAAGGGAGGTACAAGCAATGGAGTTGAGTGTTGTGCAACCAGCTGCTAAAAACTTTCGTCTCTTTGATGCAGAGATTGCTAACAGACCAATTTCCATGACTCCGATTGCTAACATACCAATTTCCATGACTCCCACTCATTTCTTTTACCTTTGCACAATCTTCTTCATTTCTCACAAAAGTAACATAACTAATTTTCGGCTTTTTAGAGCATTTTTAAGATATCAAATCCAAAAGGGTTATTCATAAAAAAAAATAGATTTTCAAATATAATTTTTGCATTTTATATATTTTAGTTTAAAGTACTGCAAAATAATTTTACACCAACAACTCATTCAATATGTCACATTATATGGTGCAGTCTTCAAATTAAAAGTACTTATTCAATTAATTTTTGGTGTTTCGAGTTATTATTGACCGTGAATGTAAAATTTACATTTTATAGTGACAATGTATTATTTCCTTTATTCTCTATATCTTTTATTGAGAAAATCTAATATGCATTTGTGTTAAATGTTTTTACATTGACATTCAATAGCTAATGTATTTTGCCACATCAAATTATTTAACTCCACCTTTATAGTAAAACGTGACATAATGAATAATTTTCATTAATATCAAAATTATTTGGAATTATTTCATTCCTTAATTTCTTTTGTTATATCAGTGAAGACTTCCTTTGAAAAATAGTGTTCTATTACTCTATAATTCAAAAGATATGCACGGAAAATTTATTCTTTTTGTTAAACTAAAGAAACTATTTTTTATAAAGTGACTTTTTTATTCAATTTTTAGTGGAAGCAGAATTTTAAACATTTTTTATGGATAAACTTTTGGTGGCAATTCTTTTTCAGCCAATTAATTTTAGAATACACACTGAAGAGTAGTTCACTAAAATTATAGAGCCAATTTATTTTTACATTATTGCTAAGTGCATTATCTATTCTCTTTCACTTACTAGGTAGTGCATTTTCCAAGAGGAAAAATGATTTTTGATATACATGGTGGAGAGAGAAATGGTGTTAAATCATAAATGTTTTAAATAACATGATGGAGTATTTTTTTTATGGAAGTTTTTTTTAGGTTATTTTTTTGTAGAAGTTTGTTGTGACAATTTGCATTAAAGAGTAAATTATGATACTTTTGAAAAGTAAAAATTAATTTTGACAAATTAATTACTTTTCTTAATTCATTTGCAAGAATGACTTATATATTGGAACAGAGAGAGTATAATGAAAATATGAGAAAAAATAGTTTAGTTTTTGACAAAATTGAAAAAATATAATAACAATCATAATATATTTTTTGTCAACAAAAAGTTAATCCTACATGGTGGATCTTTTTTAAAATATTGAGGGAAGCAACAAATACTAACAAAAATATTAATTGAAATTTATAAAAGTCTATATAATTTTATCAAAGATTCAAAATAACATCAACACAAAAATAAAAATAAAATATATAAAAGGAGACATATGCGTTGAATTAAAGTTGTCTTTCATTCTCTTAAAGCCTTGAAATCGTCAATAATTGAATCAAAACTAAAGTGTTCATCTATTTTCTTTTCAATATAATAAAGCATAATATTGTGAGCAAAAAATTCATCCTTCAGCTTTTTACACAATCTTGTCTTGATTATCTTTTTCATTGTTGAAAATGATATTTCTATAGTAGCTGAAAAACTGGAAGAATTAAGATAAGGAGGATTAGTCAATCAATCAAACAATATGTTTCATCTTCTTATTTTTTAGAATTTCACACAATTTGCACATAGTTGACAACTTATTAAAATCTGATGGTTAACAACATAAAAAATAAAATGAATCACTGTAAAATACTTTGTAAGTATTCTTAGAAATTAAACTATTATTTAGACTTACAAACGCCATTGTTTGCGCATAGAATATGTGATTCAATTCTTACCATTGTTGGTCCAATGTAACACAAAAGAGATTCACTCTAAAATGTTGACTCACTGGGAAGTAATCGGGTTGATTATGAGTGTGCCCTCCATCAATATCATCTTGTTCACAAAATAATGTCAAACTTTTTAATAAATCATCTCAACTATCATTTTATATGAGATTTGCAAAAGTATACTTACTTATTTTTAGAAGGAGTACGTTAACAAATTATATTTAAAAAATAGTTGAAATACACTCCAAAGTGTAAGTTGTTAAATTACTCCTTTTAGGAAACAAGTTGATGTGAGTTTAAAGGAGTAGTTATAACTAAAAAATTGTTTAATGACCTTAAGGTACATGTTGCTAAAATAGTCCTTTATAAAAACTAATAGAACGACCTAACATCCCCTTTATATATTATATCACAATAATCTATATCTATCACTATATATGTAACAGCCCGATTTTTTTTTTCTTTTAAAACAAAATAATTACAACGACAAAAGTCAACAATAATTACAGACAGCGGAAACGGTTTTGAAATGAAAATCCAAAATATTTAAAATAGAAAAATACACCGGGGCTATGAGACCTATCCAACGTAGCTCATACCCCTGGGGTATTCTCGGTAGACACCTGTACAAAAGCACTGCCCCAAGAATTTTAACTTTCCCACGTCACATCAAAAAGTGGTACAAGGACCCATCAAAATAAAAGTTAGGCTGACAATATATGGTATAGGTACAATCTTCCAGAATAAAATAAATACAACCACAACAGATAGACATCTAGCCCCTATACAGCCATCTAATCTGATCATGCTACAAAAAAACTATAACCCAAGTGATCTCCACGCGCCCCGCAGAAATCCTTCTGACACAGCAGTGGTCAGGTAAGTCTAACTCCGTTCCCATCTCCAAAGTACTAACTGGTAGGACGATCTTGATTCCCATCTGAGGGCAAAGCCCAGATTTCCACAATAATTGTAAAGGTCACCAACCGAAATTAACAAACATCACATAGCATTTAAATTTTAAATGCACAAAATAACCTTTCAACTTAACATACATCTAGAAAGGGTTTTCATATGCCACACATGCATAATCAGAGTTGAAAAATGAAGTTTTTAACAAACTGCATTGTCGTATTCGAATACAACATCCTTGTATCCGAATACAACTGTCAAAATGGCATAATTTTCAGTTTTGAAAATGTTTCGATATCATTCAACGCTTACCACATAAAGTCAAATAATAACACTCATCAAATACGGCATAATTACAAACCACAATCGAGTATGTATATACAACCATCACAGTATATCAAATATGACTCGCGTGCCAAGCACCCTAATGAAATGCGTATATGCCAATGCACATGATTCTGGAATTCCAAACCAACACCCTCCTCGAGAGGGCGTAAATCATAATTGTACAGTCTCTCACAGACCAGTACTAATTATCAAGGTGTAATCTCTCACGGATCAGCACAATTTACTATCGTACAGCCTCTCACAGACCAGTACTAATTTTCTATGCGTGCAATCGCTCACAGATCAGCACGACTTACAAGAGTGCAATCTCTCACGGATCAGCACGACGCGAAAATCCCCGCAAGGATAAGATGAACCAACTATTCACATGGCATCATCTCGTGGCCCATCACGGTTACCACTATCACTATGGCCCATCGCGATCACCATGTACTATGAAATGCATGAGCATACTCTAACTCTTTTCACCACAACCATTAAGTAAATGCAGCTATTAAAAGATTCCCCTTTTTTAATACTCATTTAACACTAATGATTTTTCAAAACTTTTCACAGAACATACTCAGACATATTAATTCATAATCCCACAAATCCACATCAAATTCAATCTACAAACCACATTAAATACAACAATCCAAATTCCACAAATCCACACCAAATCACTACAAATTACTCATTTTCAAAACTCGTCATATTTCAACCACAATACACCCATTAATTTCTATAATTGCAAACATGCATTTACACCAAATTTATTTCCTCAAATCACTTCTCAAACACATCAAAACAATTTCACATAAAACACCTTAAATTCATTTTCTGCAAATCCACACATCAAACACGACAAATTCAATCAATTCGAATTCCAAAATTTCACACCAAATTTAATCTCCAAAATTTTCAACCATAATCCACACATAAATCACATCTCAAAAATTCATAATAGTAATTATGAACACATAAACCACACCAAATTTAATCTCCAAAACAACATTAATATCTCAGAGTTCTCCCCACCGCTAACTCGGTGCCAACAGTCTCGATTCCTTCTCGAGACTCAAGGAGCTAACTACATAAACATAAATATTCATAACAATTTGTTCACAACTAAAGTTCAAACTCATTTATTTGAAAATAACTCATTTCGTAACTCAAACACGTCAAAATCAATTTTTTTTTTTTTTGTTAACCATTACTAACAAAATCGACCACATTAATCACATTAATTCAATCTCAGCAAATCACACACAATTCATATCAAACTACGTCTCAACTGCGTCAATTTTAAATTCCGCTAATTCACGCATAAACGAATTAAATTCATTTTCACCATTTTACACATCAAATTCACCAAATTTCTTTTCCATAAAATCACATATAATGTCCTAGATGCAAACTAAAAGTTTGGAAGGAGCCCTTACCTTAACGATAGCTTAAACAACCGATTACGGTACCGCGATAAATTCCGGTAAAATATTTTGTTCGCACGTCACTTCGAAAACTAGCTCACTAGCACCGCAGCGTGGAGGTGAGCAACTTTCCCTTCTGTCACTTCGCGAGATGGAGCTTAGATCTAGGTGAAAATGGAGGTTTTATGTTTGTGGGTTTTGAATTTTTTCTTGTTTTTGTTTTGAATGCTGGAAGAAGAAAGAAAGGAAAGCAGCGTGAATGGCATGGCAGGCATAAACTTTCTCTCTCTGTTTCCTATGTTTTTGCCTTCCTCACGTTTTCTATATATATATATATATATACACTACTAACTAATATATATGTATATATATATATATACTATTAATTTAATAATAATAATATATATATATATAACTTATATTAACATATATATATATATTACTTACTAATTTAATAATAATAATATATATATATATATATATATATATATATATATAACTAACTTATACTAATATATATATTATTACTTACAATCATAATAATATATATATATATATTATAATTAAACCAAATCAATAAATATCTAAATATTCTTACACACACCTCAACTATTTTGATAAAAATATTTATTCTCATTGCAACTCAATTGACAAGTAAATTTTTTTGCAATTAGAGATATTTTTAACAAAATAGTCCAGTAATAAATTTTCCGCAACGTAATTAAATTATTTCTCGCCAACTAATTTTAAACGGGTCTCATAAAAATATCATTGGCAATTAACACACAACATACCATTAAAATTGGCTAAAAAGCCTCATAATTCAACACAAAAAAAATACTAAAATTGCATAAATTAGAATTTAAAACTAAGGGTCTTACATTCTACCCCCCTAAAATTAGTTTCGTCCTCGAAACTACGTGTCGATAAACAACTCCGGGTGTTGTTCCCTCATCTTGCTCTCCAATTCCCAAGTCGCATCTCCGGTAGTTGGGTTCCAAATCACTTTGACCAACGAAACATCCTTGTTCCTTAGTCGCTTAATCTTCCTGTCATCAATTCTCACAGGTAGTACTTCGAATGACAAATTCTCCTTTAGTTGTATTGTGTCTGGTTCAATCACATGCGACGGATCTGTTAGGTATTTCCTTAATTGCGACACATGAATCACGTAGTGAATATTGGATAGTATCGGAGGCAAAGCAATCCGATAAGCTACCGGTCCAATTCGTGCCGAGATCTGATATGGTCCAATAAATTTAGGGGTCAATTTCTTCGATTTTAAGGCTCTACCAACTCCAGTCGTAGGCGTGACTCTCAGAAACACATGGTCACCCTGCTCGAATTCTAGAAGTCTGCGACGCTTGTCCGCATAACTCTTCTGACGATCTTGTGAAATCTTCATTTTCTCCTTTATTTTCTTTACCTTATCTGTAGTTTGTTGCACCATCTCAGGTCCTACAATCATACTCTCACCGTCCTTATACCAACACAAAGGCGTTTGACACTTGCGCCCATATAAAGCCTCATATGGTGCCATTCCAATACTTGCGTGAAAACTATTGTTGTAGGTAAACTCAACCAACGGTAGTACATCATCCCAAATTCCTCTATCATCTAGTACACAAGCTCTCAAAAGATCTTCCAAGGACTGATTTGTTCTCTCAGTCTGTCCGTCAGTTTGCGGATGGTAAGCTGAACTCAACCTTAGCTTCGTTTCCAACGCATTATGCAATGCTCCCCAAAAGTGTGACGTGAATTTCGGATCACGATCTGATACAATACTCGACGGTACTCCATGTAATCTCACAATCTCAGCAATGTAGATCTCAGTTAGCTTATCTACCTTATATGTGGTCTTCACTGGTAAAAAGTGTGCGGATTTAGTCAATCGATCCACTATCACCCATATAGAATCATTCTTCCTCCTTGTTTTCGGCAATCCAGTTATAAAATCCATGGAAATGCTGTCCCACTTCCACTCAGGTATATCTAAAGGTTGCAACATTCCAGCAGGCCGCTGATGTTCCACCTTCGCTTTCTGGCAAGTTAGATAAGTTGATACATACTCCGCGACATGCCTCTTCATTCCTGGCCACCAATAATTCTGCCTCAAATCCTGATACATCTTTGTCGCTCCAGGATGAATACTCAATTTACTCTTATGAGCCTCATCTAAAATTGTTTTCCTCATATTTGCAACTTCTGGTACACAAATTCTCCCATTACATCTCAAAATATTATCTGGCCCAATCTTGAACTCAGTCATTTTTCCTTGCACTATTAGGTTCCTCTTCTCTTGAATTAAAGCGTCATTTTGAAAATTCGCAATGTCTTCAAGTAGTCCACTCGAAATCTTAATCATTCCGAATTTCAAAATTCCCGGTGCAAACTCTACGTTCAAGTGTAAGTCTCTGAATGCTTCCCATAACTCTTGCTGTCTAGCCATCACTATTGAAGACACTGATACATTTCTTCTACTCAACGCATCCGCCACTACATTGGCCTTCCCAGGGTGGTTCTGCAATGTGAAATCAAAATCCTTGAGAGTCTTCATCCATCTCCTCTGACGCATGTTCAATTCCTTCTGATCGAACAAATATTTCAAACTTTTATGGTCACTGAACACTGTGAACGTGCATCCATATAAATAATGCCTCCAGATCTTCAATGCAAAAACTCTAGCGGCAAGCTCTAAATCATGAGTAGGATAGTTCCTTTCATGAATCTTCAATTGCCTTGAGGCGTAAGCTACAACTTTCTTCTGTTGCATCAGAACACATCCCAAACCTTGGTGAGACGCATCACAATAAACTTCATACGGTTCATCTGGTTGCGGTAAGATCAAAACTGGTGAGGTTGTCAACTTCTTCTTTAGTAACTGAAAATTCTCCTCACACTTCTCCGTCCATGCAAACGGTTGATCTTTTCTAGTAAGTTGCGTCAATGGAGCTACAATCTTCGCAAAACCTTCAATAAACCTCCTGTAGTAACCTGCCAACTTTACGAAACTTCGTATGTCAGTGTCGGTCTGAGGCTGTTTCCAAGCAAGAACTGACTCAATCTTTGCCGGATCCACAGCGATTCCTTCCTTAGTTATCACATGACCTAAGAAATTCACTTCCTCCAGCCAAAACTCACACTTCGACAAATTGGCATACAATCGCTTCTCGCGCAAGATTTCAAGAACTTGGCGCAAATGCTCTTCATGTTCTTCTTCAGTCCTTGAATAAATCAAAATATCATCAATGAACACCACAACAAATTTATCCAGAAATGGACTAAAGATTCTGTTCATGTAATCCATAAAAATTGCTGGTGCATTGGTAACTCCAAATGGCATAACCAGATATTCATAATGCCCATAACGAGTTCTAAAAGCAGTTTTCTGAATATCTCCTTCTCTTACTCGGATCTGATGGTAACCCGACTTCAAGTCAATCTTTGAAAACACCGCTGCTCCTCTCAACTGATCCATCAAATCATCAATACGCGGCAAAGGATAACGATTCTTAATAGTTGCCTTATTAAGCTGTCGATAATCCACACATAAGCGTGAGCTTCCATCCTTCTTCTTAACTAGCAATACCGGAGCTCCCCATGGTGATACACTTGGTCTAATAAATTTCTTCTCCAACAAATCTTCAATTTGGCTTTTGAGCTCATTTAATTCCAATGGTGACATTCGATACGGTGCAATCGAAATTGGTCCGGTTCCTGGATGCAAATCAATGAAAAACTCCACTTCTCTTACCGGTGGTAATCCTGGAATTTCTGTTGGAAATACGTCCGGGTACTCCTGGACAAGCACCACGCTTCTATCTTCACATTTATCTTTGCCTCCACATTAGCCAAAGACAAAAACTCATGAGTTCCTTTTTTTAGTGACACTCCGAGTTTGTTAGCAGCTAGATACTCATGAGTTCCTTGAAGTGAATTGCACATTCACATCAAGCGTATCTTTCAATAGTATGTTACAAAATAATGTTTCCTATTCTTCACTCATGCATTAGAGAAGAATAAGATGACTTAGAATATAAGAATAGATAGGAAAAGTGAATGACAATCTCTTAAAATTCGTGTGTTCATTCTGTCCAAAGTGACACTATTTATAGAAAAATAATGTCACTTGAGAAAGAGATACAATCCTTGGTTCTGCCATTCTGTTTTGCGAAACGATATATCCATATATCGTTCCATTATTGATTGAAGTGTTGCATTGGTCTGATGGCTGATCAGCGCCTTTATTTGCGCATGACTCGGGTTCGAACCATCCATTGCGCCTTTTCATTTTTAATCAACAGTTGCACCTTTTCACAAAGGAGTTTATTCAAAAATAAAGCACCAGGCGCGGATTTGAACTCGGGACCTTGTTGTGACACACAAAGAACACAACCAATAAACCAACAACAATATCATGTCAATTATAACCAATTATAGATACATATATTATCCAATATTTTGGAAATATCTCACAATCCCCCACCATTTTCAAAATATACTTAGTCCCATAATTTTGGAAATATCATGGTTTCAGATAATGGTATCTTACGATTTGAACCACTACTTAGTAAGCTATGGGTTCCACTTATCCCGAATAGATTGGTAGACAAGCTTTGAACCAATTATTCATTAGAACAAGTGTGCACAACTTACACATAAAATCTCGGTACTATCGAAAGAATTATATAGATGACACATTTGATAAGGCCATGTGTCTCGTATCCTTTTCATGAGAATTTAAGAGTCAAGCTCTTAAACTCTATGAAGCGGCCCACTTCATTCTCATATAGGTGGACTATATCAGAAATGTACCCATAATTATACATTTCAGCAAATATATGCTATATGTCCATTAAGAGGAGACCTCATCCTACCACTTTTATCTTATGGTCCAAGTACTTTTACCCTTTGGGATGTATCTATTGTCAAGTACTTCAATCACTCTAATAGTGTACTTTCATCATTTAACTCAAGACTTGATGCTACTCAAGTGTGAGTTGATCGTTCCACCATTGGTGATTATTTAGATATGAGCTTGTATCACATCCCTAATGATGTCTTCAACACTATGTTCTTTGTCAGACCTTTCGTCAAAGGCTCTACAAGATTCTTTTCAGTTCTTACAAACACTATGGATATCAGTCCATTAAATCATTTACATAGCTATGTCTTAAACCAATATACTTGGCTATATGCTTTTGATAGTGTGTATTAACTATCACAATGTATGGACACCAGTGCCATTGGCTTTGGCCAAATTGGTATCTCATACAACAAATTTCTTAGTCATTCAGTCTCTTTACTACCTGCATCTAGAACAATAAATTATGCAGCCATGGTGGTGTCGGCAATGCAAGTTTGTTTCTTTGAACCCCAAGAAACTGCACATCCACCAAGGTTGAAGATCCATCCACATGTGGAAGCATGATCCTCACCATAAGTTACCCAACTAACATATGTATATCCTTCCAAAACTGAAGGATATCCACTATAGATTAAACTATAGTTAATTGTTCCCTTCAATTTTTTTAATACTTTATCAATAACATGTCAATGTTCTTTACTTGGATTGCTTGCGTACCGACTTAACATTCCAACAACATATGTTATATCAGGTCTGGTACAAGTCATGACTTACATCAAGCATCCGATTACCTTTTATATTTTTGATAGTTTTGACCAACTATCACTAAACCATGACATTTTTGTCATTTAATCTCTTCACATTGTATCGATTACAATTGATAAGCATCTCAATTATCACATAAACAAACTTTTATGTTATTTTACCTTTTACTATATTTAATAAGCATATCAATTTAAAATTCTAACTCTCTTTTCAATATATCCAAGTTCAAGATATAATACATTGAATGCATTAAATATATATTGCCACAAGCTAACAAAACATGATTATAAAAATTTCTCATAATCAAATATCATAAGGTGAGTCCAAACATGTAAGTTACCTACTCCTTAACAAATAAGCATTCCTTTCATTTATATTAGAGAAACCATTTCTTCATAGTTATACTATAACTAATGTATGCATCATGAATTCTATTTGTTAATTCAAGTTTCATATTTAAATATGTTCTATGGTAAATCCAAATAAGCATCACAATAGAAAATAAATAATGAATAAAATCATTAAGATTTTTTTTTTTTATTAGTTTCTTCCATGAACATTTGTCAACTTACAATAATTCAAAATAGATCCAAATCATTTTCAATATCAAAATAAACAAGGAATTGACAGATACTTTCATACTATTATGAACCTATAATATGAGTTAATCAATTCTAGACTTAATAACTTCTCACATGAAGCATTACTATATTGAGACATACACTTGATATTTATGACAATTTATTTTCACTACTTTAAATAAATTAATGTGTTAAATATGCATCTTAAATCATACATATTCATACTTGTCAAGATTTAAGAGACCAAAATTATAAATAAATTTTCTTCCACTGGTCAATCATAAATTCTTGTTCTTAGTCTAAAAACATCAACCATATATAAACAAAAATTTCATCAAAACATATTATCTCTAATTGCATATTATTAATTTTCCACATCCTATCTCCATATTATTATATATGCATCCGAAAAGGAAACTTTATTATATATGCATTTCAAACATGAATTTAATATATAAATGTATTAACAATAAATAACTTCCAGTGCTGAACCATGAATTTTTCATATGTAATTATTTCTAAGACTTTAATTAATTTTTCAAATCCAAACAAGCAAAATTCATGCATAAACCATATTAAATTCACATACTTGAATATATATTCTAAATCATGCATATCAATCTAACCACATGTTAAATTTAACATAAACAAATATAATTACTTTAGAGAACCACATATGAATTTAGAACTTCAAACATATCATATATATTCATATAAATTAAATGTGTACCTTTCACCATGGTCAAAAAAAAAAAAGTCTATCTCCTTTAAAAGTTGCAGTTATAAATAAATTTGAAAATCGAACCTAAAGATTGTTGGATCTTTCGTTGGGGGTATGCTGCAAATCTTGAACAAAAAGATGATGAAATTGATGATGATGAGGTTGCACAAATAAATTCCAAAGCGTGTGTATCACACTAAGCTTTAGGTTCGATTCGCCCCCACCAATCTATATATATTGGATGCAAACGGGTTAACCGGCGAATCCCCTTCAGGATACTTTGGAATCCTTGAAGTGAATTGCACATTCACATCAAGCGTATCTTTCAATAGTATGTTACAAAATAATGTTTCCTATTCTTCACTCATGCATTAGAGAAGAATAAGATGACTTAGAATATAAGAATAGATAGGAAAAGTGAATGACAATCTCTTAAAATTCGTGTGTTCATTCTGTCCAAAGTGACACTATTTATAGAAAAATAATGTCACTTGAGAAAGAGATACAATCCTTGAGAAAGATATATCAATATATCGTTCCATTATTGATTGAAGTGTTGCATTGGTCTGATGGCTGATCAGCGCCTTTGTTTGCGCATGACCTGGGCGCCTTTTCATTTTTAATCAACAGTTGCACCTTTTCACAAAGGAGTTTATTCAAAAATAAAGCACCAGGCAAAGATTTGAACTCGGGACCTTGTTGTGACACACAAAGAACACAACCAATAAACCAACAACAATATCATGTCAATTATAACCAATTATAGATACATATATTATCCAATATTTTGGAAATATCTCACAATTTCAAAAAAAAAAAGAAAAAACAACACACAAATTTCACATTCCTTCATAAATTATGCTACCAACACACTTTTTTTCATCATATAATTCTAGGGCTGGTAGTTAGACGGATTTAGTCGGTTTTAGGTTTATAAACCTCAATTCAACAAAAACCAAATCATATTATTTGTGATCCACTTCAGTCCAATTATATTGTCGGATATATCAGGTAACAAATTAAGTGGGTGATAGGTTGATTCAGTGGGTATATTTGGATATATAGACTACCATTTACAATAAGTTCATTTTTTATAACTAATAATTTTTAAAAAATTTTATGTCTCCTGTGAGTCTTTTAATTAGAGCCAAAAATACACATATATAGTCATAATTCCTAACTATTTTTGTAATAATTAAAACTAATACTTTGCTTTGTATGTAATGACAAAAATCAATGCTTCAAAGGTTCACACTCAATAATAATAATAATAACACAACCATCTTGGAAGTATATTGGACCATTTTTAAGATACTAGAGTATATATTTTCACCGAAAAAAGTATTGGGTTGGAGGATTTTGGCGGGTCTTAATATTACGATCACCCCTAAAACAATCATTAATTAGTTGAAATTTAAATAAGACTAACTAAATATATGTGAGATATGTTTGATTTAGTAAGACTCATCTTAATTTCGGGTATGAAGAAAGCATCTTGGAGAGTTATATAAAAGGATACCATGTTTTTGTATAGTTATTTTCCTTCAATTTTATCTTTTATTTATCATTTTATCCTTCTTTCAATTATATATGTATAAAAGGGTATCAAAGTTTTGGTATAGCTATTTTTCTTTCAATTTTATCCAACATTTAAACTGTTTTATTTATAATTTGATCATTATTTATTCAATCAAATAACTGCATTTTTAAGTGATCACATAAATTTTGTAAATTTGATTAAGAGAAAGAAGAAAACTGCTAAGTATTAAGGCTAAAATACAAGCAATATAAATTTAACCGGAAGCTGTAAATAAGGGTAATGTATATTCATATCGAAAGTTATGCTTATGGTTCAAAGTTCAAATTAAGTAGTCTCTCATCGTCTATGAGGTGTAGGGAAATATATTGACCTTATAACCACAAGAGACAAAGTTCAAATCTCCTCATAGACAGATCTAAAATGACCGTTAGTGTCATTTTAATTAATGATAATTTCTACTTTCTCTCACTTATCTATTTCAGTGACTTCTTTGCTATTAATTCCACCACCAAAAATAATAGAGAAAACGTAAAACACATAAAGCACTTAATACCTAATAAATAGAATGTCTTTTAATTTTCTCATTGATGATAAGCACTTGATAGTTGTTTGACTTTCCTCAAACACATGAAATGTTATATAGATAATTTTACATCCAATCTAGGTCTAACCAATTGATTATAAGAAAATTGATTGGCTCAAAATGTTGGGGTATGGCTTCAATAGAAGTGTTCCTAAACTTTTGACCAAATATCAGCCACCATCAGCATTATTCAGATGGTAGGAACCTTCAACTTTAATAAATTAATGAAGTTTCAACTTTCTCAAAGTATCCATTAACTAGTGTTTTCTAAAAGCTTGATATTATAAGTTGAAACTGATGCAAGGAGCTTTACTTTTAATGCAAATTATGAGTAAAATTTGACCAAATCCATTCTAGTCCTTACATTTTCACCAGCTCACTTCCAAAGAATTTGGTAAGACAAATGTAAAGCCAATGTAATCTTTTTACATTACATGACATAAAAGCTAAAAATTCTGATCACAACATAAAAGAAAAGCTAATTTAAAAAAAAAAAAAAGGAATTTGAAGTTGCTAAATACATAATTGGAATCAACACATACCATCAATAACATTAGTGTTACTCACACTTGATCTGTCCAAAGTACTCCTTCTGGTTGCAACATTCAAAATTTCTAAAGCTTCACTTTCAGAAACTTCTATATGTTAAAATAAAGACAAACTTTTTAAGAGTAAATACCCATTTAATCCTCAAAGTTGTATGACCTTAACAATAACAATTTAGTCTCTCACATAATCAATATTCCGAAAGAATCCGTAAAATTTGTGGAAAGATAATCAGGTTCATCTTTGTCCCTGTGTCTGTGTCTGAATGTATTATCAAATGTTTCTCTTATAATATTCACTTACTTTCAACTGTTTCTCTCATAATACTTACTTACTTTCTAATGTTTCTCTCATAATAATAATATTCACTTACTTTCAAATGTATATCCAATACTACTAACTCAATATCATTATAGTCCTTGTGGGTTACTTATTAACATTTTGCAATTGATAATGTGAGAGACTAAGAGATCGATTACTTTGTGAAAATATTTCCCGTTTTCATTTTTCTAAAATATGTGTTAATTTTACTTGTTAATAAGGAAGTAAAATATCTTTGATTGTGAACAATTATTTAGAATAAAAATATCAAAAATTATTTTTATAATTTTCACGTCTTCATTGACTATCATTTCATCTTATTTCCATGATAATAGTTTACTTCAATGATCTCTCATGAAAGTAAAACATCATTCTTTCAATTATATATGTATAAAGGGGTATCAAGTTTTGGTATAGCTATTTTTCTTTCAATTTTATCCAACATTTAACCTATTTTATTTATTATTTTATTATTATTTATTCAATCAAATAACTGCATTCTTAAGTGATCACATAAATTTTGTAAATTTGATTATTTTTATTTAGAAAAGCGGACAAAGAAAAAGGCGACGTGTAGATTTGGATGAAAAAAGTTATCGTTTAAATTGTAAATTATCTAATTTAAGTATTTAAATAATTAACAATCAAATACTTTGCAGGTAATTTTAGTAATCTTTAAGTATATTTTTAGATTATCATTACATTGATTCGAACAAAATGAGACTTGGATACATTTTTTTTTAAATTGACAATTTTCTTTAAACAATGATTTTTTTAAAATTAGAAAAGGCAAATTCTGTATTTCTACAGCATTTACAAGAACATATTATTTCTCCATTTTTTTATTCATCTCGAAAGGCAAAATTAATAAATCTCTTTATCCCTTGATCATATTCAACCGATGTGTGTGGCTTCATAATCTATCTATGACTTATCCATTGCTTCAAAGAAGATAAACATATGTTATTTTGAACCAAAGACACACAAAGAAGATAATTCAACTTAGTACAGAAAAAATATTAACCTTAAACAAAACAAATTCACAGTGCATAAAGAAACAAAACGTGCAAAAGAGTCATAAAGTAGATTCACAAAACAATTGCAAAGATACTTTAAAGCAAACACATTTTATTATTTAATAATTGATAATAACAACACAAACAAAAACAAAAACAAAAACATTTAACATGAATGTATAGAAGTACAAAACAAGCTACCCACATTTTAGTTTACGGATAAAGAGGTTTAAAGAAACATCATTATTTCTTCAAAGTTTCACAATTGAATAGTCACGATGACAAAATCAGTAAAGAAAACACAGTTTAACCACAAAAATACCTTAAAAAAAGTCATGTGGAACACACTCTACTCCAATCCGGCATTTAAAAGTCACTTAAAAATATTATTAAGAAAAAGTCACTTAAAATTAAATTAATAAGAATTGATGATACTTCTTAGAAGAATAAATTAATAGCTCTCCTGTCGTGACTAAGAGTAACTTATGTGGCATCGGTTTTTTTGTGTTGTTATTTATCTTAGTAGCATTTTATTTGTTTTTTTTTTTTTTTTACAAGAGTTGTATTTTATTTGTAACTAATTAACACAACACTTTTGCTTCACATCAGTCTAAAAAATAAATAAACAAATAAACCAGAAAACCTGTAAAATATCAGATGTTTTTATAAATAGCTTTGTTTCAAGCTACATAGAATCACAGTAAATTATACAAGATCAACAATCTAATTGTATTATTCAATAATAAATATAAAACTACAAGTGTTTTATTTACCTGCTACAAAAACTACACTAATGAAGAAGGGGGTGTGAAGAGTTATAAATCAATCCTTCAATAGTTGTTTCATAATAGCAGAAGCAACATCGACAAGCTTATGCACAATACCATTTATATCCCCTAAAGGTGACAAAAGAGTAACATGCCCTAAAAACTTCTTGTTACAAGAATTAACTTCTTTAACAACATCAGAAATTTTTATTTTGTCCAAATGTTCTTAAAGAAGAACAAGTTTGAATAAACATAAAAAATATACAAAAAGTAAACATGAAATACGCATAGAATGTACCAAACATAATATTTGGATAGTCAAATCCAAAGAGAAGCAAAAGAATTGATTGATTAGAACATCTTATGAGAACCACAACTGAAATACTTTTTCACCATTCCAACTGCGAGAAAAACAAAATAGGGTTTAATCTAAAATCAAAATAAGGACAAAAGGATAGTATTAAACAATAATAATTTAAGGGAATACGAATTATAAGAACAAGCATAAAGAATGAGAACTTCAAATTGGAACTTTTTAAACATGTATAGAAGGAAACTAATAAGCACATGAATTCAAAAGTCATGAGTACATAAAGAGAATGTTCTGTATATGAGTCCCAACCAAACCAGACTCAAAAAATGCAAATCCAAAGCCTATAGTCATTGCATGTATCAACAATAAAAAAAAAACATATATAGATTTTAGTTACACAATGCATTGCTAAAAAAAGACAAGAATGAAAGTAATAAGATTCTACACAAATATTTTTATTAGATTAGATACTAAGATACCACTCTATAGTGAAACTAACATGAACATTCAAAACTACCTAAAGGCCTAATAACATATTTTACAATATACACATGACCATATTACAAGATTACACCAAGGATTCATAACATCATAGAGTCGCAGGAACCGTCGCAATTCGACCTCAAGAGCGGTTTTCCAACAACCGTCGTAACCTAAATGATGCAATCTTTGAAATTTCATGTAGTGGTCATATTAGGAACTATTAATGCATCAAATACACTTGCAATGCTGATTCTTGCTCAATTTTAACGAGTAGCATTAACTAATTTCAAGTGAATACCAAAATTAAAAGGCCAATCATACACAAAGATTGTATAAATCACAAATCATAACAAAATACAAAGGTGCAACAATACCATAACAAAAATTCAAATTTCTTTAAGATTTTTTTTCTTTTATGGTAGTTTAGTGATGTTTCCAATGTATGTAACTATACCAATAGATGACAACTTTGGATCTTTCCCAGCAGTAAATAAAATAATTGTTTGCAAGCAATTGTTACCTTACTACCATTAGTCTTATTTATATTAACAAACTCCAATGGCCAATATTTCAACATGTCCTAATAAATCTACTAGTTTAAATATTCAAAACTTACAATATTGTTCTTCATAATATATAACAAGCATGGCAATAATACATGGGACAAAAATTTACAATATTATACTAGGTAGTAAATAGTGATAGATATCAACTGAAGAATTCAGTTCTAATTGCATAAACTTAAATATAAACTTGTTCATATAGTAAAATTCAGTTATAAATTGTGAATCAACAACCCATTCCTCCATGTTTATGAAAATATGGAAACTAATTCCATCAACAAGTGCTAGTTTTAAATGCAAATTTACTCAAGCCTCAAACAAACCAATCATTAACATCTTTTCTTTACTTCATTTTTAACAAAGCATAACCGGTCGATTACATGTTTAAGAAACCAACTTAACCTACATTATTTCCCAAAGTCTAAACTTTTAACTACCCAAAAACATTAAAACAATTGAAAAACTTTCTAAACAAAAGGACCCCTTAAAAGCATACCAATTTCAATTCCAACATCACACAATATTTAATGGAAAAACTGATATATTCAATACAAGAAGAAAATGAAAAGGAGATGGGAGCAGAAAAAGGAAAGGATATGAAATAACCTTGTGTGAAGAAAATGACTTATGCATAGTGAACGCGTGACCTAGATCACTGTTTGCGATGAAAATTGCGGGTAGATGACGACTGTGTTCTTGAACTGTTTGCAGAGATTCAGGACTTGTTTGATTCACATTCCAAAAACTCTATTTTAGTATTTTAAAATTTAAAAACTAAAAAACTTGTTTGGATTTCTTGTTTTTAAAAACTGTTTTGTAAAATTATTTTTAATATTATACTTTTTAAAACTAAAAATGCAAAACATATAAATGGCGTTTTACTTTTCATTTTTCAGTTTTTTTAATTCTCTAGTCAAAAACTGTTTTAAAAAATTAGAGTTGCCAAACAGATTTTTTTAAAATTTTCTTTTTAAAACAGTTTTCTAAAATTTATTTAATAAAATAATTTTCAAAAACTAAAAAGTAAAACACAATCAAACGAGCCCTGAGAAGTTGAGATTTGAGGGATTTGAGAAATTGAGATATGGGGGATGTCAGAGATTGAGATTTGGGGGATTTGAGATATTCAGAGGGACACAGAAAAGGAAGCAATTTGGGAGAATTGCTAGATTTTGAAGGGATTCAGAAAATGAAAAGAAAGTTTTGAGAGCGCGGGCGAATGAAAAATTGGGAGTGGGGACATGTGAAAAGTTCTCTCTATATGATCTACGAAGAAATGTAGAGGCGGTTAGGGAAAACCGCCGCAACACCTGTCAACAAAACACAACGAAGACGGTTGTTGATCAACCTTCGCAGTATTTGTAAGGCAAATTCTAAAATTTCTTGTAGTCAAGGAGAAATTATTATTAGTAACAGAAAACTAGACTAGGATACTTTAAGTTAACTTAAGTTCATTTTTCAATATTGATACCCACACCCCCAGTTTTGCTACCTAAACCCCTCAAATTTTTTATAAAAACAAAATACCTTAAAAAGCCCTTGCTTATTTATAACATTTTTAAATCTATCTTCATTACCATACATAACCTCAAAGCTCACATATCACAACTCATCCATAACTCACCCATCATAACTCATAATCATTCAAAACTCACATCACTCACTCATAACTTACACCCCATAAGCCTCCTCTTCATATTGTGGTTAAAGTCACCCAACAAAGTATGTTTATTGATATGTGTTTGAGTTCATTTTTTTCTTTTAAAATCTGGGGATTTTACGTGAACTCAGTTTACGTACGTTGTAAATAATTCAAAATCTGAAATTTTACATGAACTTAGTTCACGTAAGTTGTAAATATTTAAAAGCCTGGGGATTTTACGTGAACTGAGTTCACGTACGCGTATTCAATGGAGTTTAAGAATTCAAAGGCAATACGTGAACTCAATTCACTTAGACGTACGTGAATTTAGTTCACGAATAAGTGATCTCAGTGAAGTAAGTGAGGCGTACGTGAATTGAGTTCACGTAGGTACACAATAATTGAGTTCACGTATGTGTACGTGAATTGAGTTCACGTAAACGTTGGTGATCTCAGTTAAGTTAAGATATTTATGAATTTTTTATATGTTCTTTTTGGATGCAGATAAATGGACAAAGGAGGAGACAATAGTGACGAAATGTATAAAGGTTTGGACTCTGATTTTGACGAAATGCATGATGGGTTGGAACCAGATTTTGATGCAATGAATGGTGGTGTTGAATCCAAAATTGACGACAATATGAATGATGGTGTTGAACCTGTTATGGTGGATTTGACTAATGTGTTTACCACCGGCATGATGTTTGATACGCGCGATGATTTATTGAGATGGACTAGAAATGTTAGAAGGAAAAATGGAATTGTCGTTGTCATTTTCAGATCTGAAACTGTGACAAACCTGTTATGGTGGATTTGACTGATGTGTTTACCACCAGCATGATGTTTGATAAGCGTGCTGTCGCGTCCGGTTTGTTCGCGAAAAAGGAATCGCCATCAATTTTATTTATTTTTAAAGGGAAAATTAGATAAAACCTAAAATAAAATTCTTGAACCAAAGAAACGGATTCGGGAATCGATTACGAATAGGGAAAATAATATTACCGTACATCGTCTGTTAAAACGGTTACCCTATAATTAATTGTATACAAATTATTTATTTTACCCCTTAAAAAATAATAAGAAAGAAAATAGACTATTTACAATAATAAAAGAAGAAAAAATACTTTTTTTTATTAATTTGGTTTGACAAGGGGAAGACCTTGCTCCTACGTATCTCCAAGTGCAATAGGGAAATCAAAACACACATAGTTCTAGGTAGAAAATATTTATGTGTTGTCCGATTTTTATTATTACTCTATTTTAATTATTTTTTAGGTTTAAATATGTTTTTCGTCCCTGTAAATATAACATTTTTTGATTTTGGTCCTCGTAATTTTTTTTTTTTTGATTTACATCCCTGTAGTATCAAAAAAGAATTATTTTTGGTCCTTAACGTTAAGTGGACGTTACAAAAATGTTAACTGACAAAGGGAAATAATTTTTGGTCCCTGTAAATATAACACTTTTCAGTTTTAGTCTCTGAAAAATATTTTTTTGAATTTCATCCCTGCAATATTCAAAAATCTCCTTAAATATAAAATAACATACAAATTGATCTTTATTAATAATAAACTTATGCCAAGTAATGTTTAAAATATTTTGACTTCAATAATTTAAAAGTTATTAATCTTCTGTTTTATTTATTTATTATTATTAAATTAATTTTCATTTTCTGTTTCAAAAAAATCACTAAAATCTTCTGTTTTATTTATTTATTATTATTAAATTAATTATATTAGTATAAAATAATGACTAAAATAACTTTAGATTTAAGCTTTATAATTTTAACTAAAATCTCCTTTTACGCTTTAGATTTTGTTCATTATAACTTAAAATAAATAAAATATATATTAGGTGATAGATTTATTTTAATCATTATTTTATACTAATACAATTGTAGTTAATATTATATT
>JBBPBQ010020323.1:42219061-42229933 GCA_037974755.1 Cicer yamashitae | reverse complement strand
ACATATAATATAACATAATATAATTAATTTAATATAATATAATTAAAATAAACATATAATATAATATTATAATTAAAATAAAATTAATATAATATAATATTAACTACAATTATATTAGTATAAAATAATGATTAAAATAAATCTATCACATAATATATATTTTATTTATTTTAAGTTATAATGAAAAAAGTCTAAAGCGTAAAAGCAGATTTTAATTAAAATTATAAAGCTTAAATTTAAAGTTATTTTAATCATTATTTTATACTAATATAATTAATTTAATAATAATTATATAAAACAGAAGATTTTAGTGATTTTTTTAAAACAGAAAATGAAAATTAATTTAATAATAATAAATAAATAAATAAAACAGAAAATTAATAAATTTTAAATTATTGAAGTGAAAATATTTTAAACATTACTTAGCATAAGTTTATTATTAATAAAGATCAATTTGTATGTTATTTTATATTTAAGTAGATTTTTGAATATTGCAAGGATGAAATTCAAAAAAATATTTTTCAGAGGCTAAAACTGAAAAGTGTTATATTTACAGGGACCAAAAACTGTTTCCCTTTGTCAGTTAACGTTTTTGTAACGTCTGCCTAACGTTACGGACTAAAAATAATTTTTTTTGATATTACAGGGATGTAAATCGGAAAAAAAAATTATGAGGATCAAAATCAGGTTATATTTACAGGGATCAAAAACATATTTAAACATATTATTATAATAATTATTATATACGTATCTAACAATAAAAATGTAATAATAATAATAATAACGAAAAAAAAGAGGTGAGATGTCTGTTCACGGACTGTATCTTTTTATTTTTGTTTTAAAGAAAAATTGATTTTTGTTAGAAAACAACGTGACGCGGTGGTATGTGAACGAAACAGATGAACGCGACAGTGAAGCAACCTGTTAAATGATTTGTTCGTGCGTTGTCGGATCTGTCGCGACATAAAGGCCACCAATAATTGGGGGTGAATGATGTGGCGTTGCGAGCGAGGATGAATTTCATCCGGCGGCAGCGACCATTAATTCTAATCCTAAGGGAAAAACTATTTATTCGTTGTTATGATTTTTTTTTGAGTTATTTGATAAAGACGTGATATGAGTTTTTATGTTATATTACAATAGGGTGAAATTTGTTTTCTTGGTGATTGGTTTATAAACATCAATTAGTTATATATTTTTTTAGTATTTTGAGTTGCAAAGAAAACAATTTTAGGAACGGACAACTTTAGAAAAATGAAAGCTTAACATATTAGTTTATTTTTGCATAAACTGAAAAAGAGAAGAAAAAAAAACATTTTTTAAAAGGGTGCAATACAAAACTAATAAGAAGAAAATTAGAGAAACAATAAGAAAGTGATACCTTACTACTGAATTGGTTTTTGTTGGTCGGATTTTCTCAAGATCAGATTCTATGCTCCTCTTTTGCCTATTATTCTCTTTTTTTTTTTTTTTGTGCTCTCAATCCGTGCTCCCCTCTTCTACTCTTACTATCGATTATTTATAGGTTTTTCAGGTGTAGGTTACAAAAGACAAGGGAATAATTGCCAATTGATCACCATTTTATTACTATTAATCTCTTTCTTTTCAATTTCTTTTTATTCAATTGATTATTATTATGCCGATTTTTATGACCATCAATTCATTTCTTTTCAGTTTATTTTCATTCAATTATGTACCTTTATTTATTTTTTTAGAAAAGAGTCTAAACAGGATAGAGGCAAACAAGAATTGGGAACACATGTGATTGTCTAAAGTTTATAACCCTAATTATTTATTTTTATTTTTATATTTCTATACATTTATTATTATTATTTCCCTTTTTTTAATAAAAAGTATAAATAAATAAATAGATTAATAAATAAATAAAAAGCGGACAAAATTAGGTGTCAACAAACCTGTTATGGTGGATTTGACTGATGTGTTTACCACCGGCATGATGTTTGATACGCGTGATGATTTATTGAGAAATGTTAGAATGAAAAATGGAATTGTCGTTGTCATTTTCAGATCTGAAACTGTGACACCACGATCAACAACAAAGATAAAATTAATTTTTGGTTGTGAAAGAAGCGACAAATATAGTCCTTGGAAGAATCCTAAACCTATGAGGAGTATCTGGACTAAAAAATGTGAATGTCCATTAAGATTGAGAGGAACACCATCAAATGTTGGTGATGGATGGTATCTGCATGTAGCATGTGGTCTCCATAACCACAAATTGACCAAAAAACTGACTGGTCATTCTTTCTTAGACCAATTGTCTCATGAAGAGAAAGTTGTACTTGGTGATATGACGAAGAACAAGATCAAACCAAGAAACATATTGATGACATTAAAGGATCATAATGTTGAAATTTTAACGACAATCAAACAAGTTTACAATGCACGTCAGACAGACCGTATTGACGCAATACCCTGTCATGCAGATGTGCATACATCTTCGGACCCACCGTATCCACCCTCAAACGGTTGCCTCACTCGATGCTCTTTGTACGGTGTCCAACATATCTGATCAACATCAATTTCATCAAGTGTTTTCCTAAATGGAAGAACCAAACCCTTATCGCTCTCCGGCTTCCATCGAAGTGCTCTAGGGTTGTCCTTAACATATCTAGGAGAAGGTCTACAACAATCTACACACAAATTTGGGAAATGCTCATAGACCCAAGCCTGAACACATATAATAACATATCATTAGTTTAGAATTAATATTAGAAATTATCAACACAATAAACAATCATTGAGTTTACCTGTAAGAGTGTTAGATAACCAGAAACCGTTCTGGTCTGATGCATACTAGCTTCGCGGAGATTGTCATTTAGGTAAGCAAGAGCAGCAGCACCCTATGCATATCCCCCACATGAGTTGAGGTCTCGGAAACACTATAAGTAGGCAACGCTAACTACGAAGACACTATTGTCGCTGAAATGCCCTTGCAGCCATCTCTCAATGATAGTCATGACAGCGCTGATGGTATACTTCTAGTAGCCAACTATATCGAACTGTGGCTGTCCGCGTGACATTAAACTTAGCATAAACAAAAGCTTCAGTAACTCCAAGAAGTTCAGCTAATAAATTTGCACCGTCATCTTTGTTAAATACATTGACACTAAAGAATGCACCGGTGATGAGTATATGCAGAAGAGATGAGACATCATCAGAGTAATCATTATCTCCCCAATTGGAAGATGGAAGTTGTTGGTGTCTCGATGCCACTTCTCTTCAAAAGCAGATATGATCCATTTGTCGATCATTTCGTAACTGCATTTTAGCAATGAATATAATCTTGAATTCTTAACTAGTTGTTCGACCTCTTCATGTTCAATCACAGCTTCTTTCAATTTTTTTTCCATTGCTAAATACCCTTAGCTCACCACGATCCTGAAACAAAAGAAGGGAGAAAATGTAAGTTAAAACACATTATGACAACAACTATTAAAAATTTAATATGATTGAGAAAATTACCACTCCATCCCAAAGTTGAGTGGTCACATGATCACCAAATGTCCTAAGGACAGACTTGTGAATCGGACCACCAGGATATCCATAAGCCTGTGGAGGTTCATCTATGTGCTCTAGTTAGGCCTCATGTTGTGTTTGCTCTTTCTGTTGGGTCTCCTTGTCCTGTTGGGCCTCTTGTTGTGTTTGTTGTTGTTGTAATTGTCGTTGTTCCCGTTGTGCTCGCCTCTCCCATTGCACTTCCTGTTGTTGCTCAAGACGCTGAGCCTGTGCATAAGCGGTTGGTCTAACACGACGACCCTCATCATTAGCAGTACCCTCATCATTAGCAGTATCATTAATTATAACTCGAGCTGCTCTATTAGTAAATATAGTGCGCACCATTTCTGTATAACCATATCATAGTCAAAATCAAAACACAATCAAATATGTTGCGACGCAATATCTATTCACTTACACAAACTCACTCTACCCAGAAACCTACGTGAACTCAGTTTGCATACGCAAACTCACTCTGCCCAGAAACCTACGTGAACTGAGTTCAGGTACGTTTCGGTACAACGTTAGTTTGTCTAGGTTTCTGGGCTTGCGTAAAAAAACAATTTCATGAAAACAAGAACAAGAACTACATATTGTAAAAAAACAAGAACAAGAACAACATTGATGCAAATCTGATGTAAATGAGATGAAGATATGAGTGTGAGGTAGAAGATGAAGATAGAAAGAGAGGTTAGGGTTGAAGATGAAGATAGAATGAGAGGTTAGGGTTAAAAATGTTATAAATAGACAAGGGCATTTTAGGTATTTCGTTGGTATAAAAAAAATTGAGGGGTGTGGGTAACAAAATTGTTCATGTTTTGTAGATTAAATGAATATGGTTAGGAAGAAAGATCTAATAAATATAGTTTAGTCATATTTTCCGACGAAAATTTACTATCGACTAAAATCGGTAAATACTTTGCATTTATAACTTTTTTTTATATAAAATTAGCATCTATAAGTGTTAACAAAATATGTTTAGATTTTTAATTGAGTGTAATTGTTATGCACTATCAGGGTCAGTTGATACGCATGATTTGATAAAGACATGATATGATATAAAACTAGATAAGGATGATACACATGATTTGTTAGTGACATGGTATAATATAAAGTTAGATAAGGATATGATTGAATAATTACACGATAAAAATTATCATATTCTGTATTTGATACACACATGATAACCAAAAAAATAACAATATTTTATTTTATCATGTATTTGGTACATATCTCATCATGATATGAGGCTTAAATGCAGTTTTGGTCCTCCTATTTTAGCTGAATCACGAAATAGTCCCCCATTTTATTTCTCCCCAGTTTTGGTCCCCCAAATAGAATTTTGGTCCAAAACTTGATGAAGTGTCATTTTTTTGCGCTTGTTTAAGCCACACCATGCCTCAAGATCTCGTGGTGCAACAATTGTACTTGAAATCTATGATCATAAATGATGTGGTGTGGCTTAAAAAAATGACACTTCATCAAATTTTGGACCAAAATTCTGTTTGAGGGACCAAAACTGGAGATAAATAAAATGAGAGGACTACTTTCGTGATTCAGCTTAAATAGGGGGACCAAAACTGCAATTAAGCCTAACATATAGTATATTCAAATAACAAAATTACAATTGTAAGCAATTACATATCAGTATTTTTTTTAAATTAACTTATTATATTTTAAATATTATAAATTAACAAAAAAAATACTACAAAATTAAATAAGTAATGAAATAATTTTATATTTAAAATTATCCATTGACACTACTAAATAAACAATTTAAATTTTAAAAACAAAATCATGAGTAACCAAACAATTCTATTTTATTTTTTAGAATGTAAATAAAGATGATATATATTATATATAAATGACAAAAATACCCTTGTAAACAAATTATATTTATTTTAAAATTTTAATTATTTTTTCGATTTCTATAATTTTGAATAATAATTTATTAAATTATATAAAAAAGACAAAATTACCCTTGTGATAATGTTTATTTTTTAAATTAATTATTAATATTTGATTTTTAAGTTTAATATCAAATTATATTAATTATTTTTATATTTATATTTGATTAGTTTTACATTTTTATATTTTAGATTATATTTTATAAATTATTTTTTTATAAAAGTAATTGAGTAAACTATTATTCTTATCCTATTATATTGGTTTCTAACCTAACTAATATTCAGGATAAATTTTTTAACTAGGAGAGACATATTACAATAAAATTCTTAATTAACTTATTATATCAGGTTGGTTCATCAAACACTAGATTCAGACAGGATATAATAACTTATCTTTATTATGTTCATCAATCAGACCCTTAATGTAAAAAGTTATACATTGTCAACATATCACAATCATTCATAGACATGACTTTAGAGGTAGTCATGATATTATTTCAAAAAAGTTACAATAAAAGTCAAACATATCTGATAATCTAACGGTTGTGATTAACTTAAAATTTTACATTAACTATATATATGAAATATATTATTTCCAACTGTTTAGAATTTGGCAAATGCTTATTCATTTGGGCTCACTCTAAATTTGATATTTATTTGGGAACTTTTCTTACCCCAAATGTTTTTTAAAGTATTTACGTATATTTTATTTGGAAAAACACTTCCCAACAACACAAAATTCACTTTTTTTTTTCTTTTCAAATGTCTCTGCATGCTAGCTTTCCAACCAATCATTTTCTGGTCATATCAAGACATCTTTCTTTGAATTCTTCACACAAAAATTTGGTGCTAAGCAAGAAACTCTGCCTCACACACTTAGAGACTGCCCAAAATATTTATAGCTATTTTGTTTATTTAATATCATACAACATGTTTATTCAATATCATCTAATAGTTAACTTAATCACACTTTTAAGTTTCATCTCAATCATCTAGTTCAATAACTCAGTTAAAAATTAACTTTTTAACTTTTAGCTACTTCTTTAGTTTTTAATACTAATCAAATATTTTTGCCTATAGGTCCTAAATATCGAATAATTGGTCTTTAATATAGTTAAATGGCGTCAATAGATCAATATAACTAACCTCCACGGTGAGGTAAGAATTGGTGGTTGCATTTATAAGCATTCTGTAAACCAAAGGCAATGCAAAGCATAGTAAGTTGCCAAGACAAAACAAAATCCCAAAATCATAGACAATCAATTACTTTCGGATTCAACATTCAACACTTGTTCTTGTCACTATCGTTGCCATTGTTGCCTCTCCAGAATGAAAATGGAGGAATTTGTGAAAGCAAAGATCCCATGAAAGTAGATTGGTCATTTATTTCATCTACTTCATTATCAAAATCCCTCCAGAACTTGATGATATGGAGATTTTCTTCCTCTGTTGATCTTTGAACAACAATCTTTGAAGCATACCCTTTCTTTTTCATTTCAAGGCATATCTCAGAAGGATTATTTGCGGTGAGAGTGACCATATACAACCATCCTTTTTCCGACAAGAGACGGTCTGCAATGGGCAAAATTCTATCAATTACACTCCTTCCATTCTCACCGCCGGCCCAAGAAGCGGTAATCCCTTTGGCCCCCACTTCATCTTCAGGTGTAGGCACATACGGAGGGTTCACAATCATAACATCAACCAACCCTGCTAGTCGTTTCTCAAGTCCCGACGCAATATCAGTTACTATCAACTCTGCACTAACTCCATGTGCTTCCAATGTCTCGTGGGTCACCCTCACTGCATGTCGGTTGATATCGGTGGCAATGTAATTGATGCCACTACCTTGTTGCCCAAGAATAAGAGCCAGGGAAGTAATAACATATCCGCTACCACAGCCTATCTCCATACACAACATTGGACGATGTTCCAACAGTTTAGTGCGATCGGCTAGAAGGGCGTCGACCAGTGCAAAAGAATCGTCACATGGTTCATAAACTTCCTCATGTGAACTCACAAGGCGGATTTGAGCAGTTTTGGGTAACTCCTTGTATGAAGCCTATTATTGGAAAAACAGCCGTTAGTAAACCTAAATGGTTCAATAAATTTTCAACGGCAAAAAGGGACTGGGTAAGTAGCAGCAACCAAATACTTCTCCCGCTTACCATTGTCGATGTTGTTTACTTTGTTTGAGATATGCAAATAACTAAACTACTTATTTATCGATTCCAATACTGAGTTGTTATGGTCAATGTCAAGACAACATTCATAATGTCAGCATCCTCCCAACTCCTAAGTCCTGAACCCAAGATTGCAGATTTGTTAACATGACAGACAAGAAGTATACAGCAACAGGAAGAAAGCACAAGTAAATAAAGACATATATGATTCATCATGAAGAAAGTGTCAGCGATATGATTTATCTAAATGGTTTAAATAATTTTTCTTTTGGCCTTGTTGATACTGTATATTGAAAAAATAAAAATTAAATTATTTGAAATGCAAAAGTGATCAAAATTAATATTAGCAATATATAAGAGCAAAGAGTTCTATCTATATATGTACTCAGAATTTCTCTTTAGCATGACATCTTCCATCATAGTATTAAACAAAGTCAAAAAGTCATTTACCATAGGAATACAAACCCCAACTTATTGAAGTAAATTATATCAATTATTGACCATGTTAAATCTTTACAACACATTTGCAGGTCTGAACCAAGCTGTTAGTAGGGTAGAAGAATTGATAGTTAAGATAAACTATTAAGCAAGGACAAAAACCAGTGGCCTATACAATGAAAGCCAGACAACTGAAGAGAATATGGATCATGCAGCAGCCTAACCAAGAGATATTTGGCAATGAGCAGCGCAAATCTCTGTGCTTTCCAACAAAGACACAGAAGTATAGCCACATATAATAATCAAATCAAATACTCACTCAAAATTGAATAAAATGACAAAAGAAGATAGAAATGAATGAAAGAACGCAGGATTCGAGAGGCATGGCTTCAAGAAACACTCGTACATTTTCTAAGCAGAAACCATGTCAATAGAATGAAAAAGCTAAGTCCAGGCTGACAAATTTAGGAAAAGAAATTGTCTCCATAAGCAGGAGCATCATGTAAATTCAGGAAGCTCCATTTGTTTTGTCAGAGAAACCAGACATTCATAAATCCATTCAGACTGTGGGTGCGATGCATCCCTCACCACGAACTCGTGGACAATGCCATTGATCTCAACCGAGCTGCAACCAGGACTCTTCTCTACTCCTCTCTCCTTCATTATTTTCCTTGCGCTTCTTGCCTCCTTCCACATTTTTGCCTCAGCATACATGCTAGAGAGCAAAACATAGTTTCCACTATCGTGAGGATCAATCTCAAGAAGCTTAAAAGCCGTCCTCTCTCCAATTAGAACATTTCCATGAACACGGCAAGCAAAGAGTAATGCACCCAATACAGCAGCATCTGCCGCCATGGGCATATTTTTAACGAGTTCTTCTGCTTCCTCCAAATTACCAGCCCTTCCTAAAAGGTCCACCATGCATGAGTAGTGTTTGAGCTTAGGAGATATATTGAATTTAGAGCTCATTTGGGAAAAGTATTTGCGGCCTTCTTCAACTAAACCTCCATGACAACAAGCTGATAACACACCAAGAAAGGTGATATCATCCGGTATTATTCCAATATGAATCATTTTTGAGAAATAGGATATTATGAATCATTTTTGAGAAATAGGATATAGCATCATGAGCATTCCCATGAAGCGCTAAACCACAAATGATGGCTGTCCAGGTCAAACAATTTCTTTGAGGAATCTCTTCAAAAACCTGGAATCCCTTTGAAATATTTCCACACTTGCCGCACATGTCGACAAGTGCAGTTCCTAAGGCAACCTCTAGAGAAATATTGTGTATTCTAATATAACAGTGAATCCATATTCCAACATTAAGTGCTCCTAGTTGTGAGCAGGCTGACAAGCAGTTAGCCATAGTCAGTTTATCAGGTTCTACCTTACTAATTTGTATTTCATGGAATATATCCAATGCCTCTTTACTGTGCTTGGCTTGGACACAGCCACCGATGATGGCATTCCATGGCACAACACTCTTTTCTGGAATTTTATATAAAATTCCCCGCGCAACGTCCAGAAAACCAAATCTAGCATATCCCAAAACCATTGTAGTCCATGAAAAGAGGGTCTTCTCTGCCATGTTATCAAATAGAACTCACACAGCCAACAGCTCCCCACACTTCACGTACAGTCCATAAGAGCATTAGTGAATGGAACCGTCAACTCAATCATCGCAATCTCATTTGGTTTCACTTTCTCTGCCATCATTTCATTATAGATTTTTATAGCCTCATTTGCCGGTCCTCTTCTAACACACCCAGTAATCATGGAGTTCCAGGTTACCAAATCTCTCACACGACTTTTATCAAACATGTCATATGCTGCCCTCAATTCTCCATACGAGAGTAGCATAGTGATCGACGCATTATGCACAAATATATCAAATTCAAACCCAAACTTCAAAACATGCCCATGTATACCAAAACCAACACAATTCAAAGATTGACAAGAACAAGCTTTAAGCAACATCGGGTAAGTATGATTATCTGGCTTCAACACACCACATCGCAACATTCTCTTATACAACATAAAAGCTCTTTCTAAGTCACCACTCTCCACATACCCCCTACTCCTCGCATTCCAAGAAAACACATTCGGTTCTCGGATTCCAAACAATATTTTAGTACAATAATCAAGGGCTTACGACTCCAACAGAGCGCAGAACGCAACAAGGCGACTTGCAGCAAAGCCGTTATCGATCAAACCCATCATGACCATTTGAGCCTGGATTTGTTTCAACTGGACAAGGGAATTGCACCTTTCTACGAGAGAAAGAAAAGGGTTTTTCCTAACAAAGCTGTGGGTAGTTTTCCAATTGGAGATAGTAACGAACTAGTGTGGAAAAATGAAATTAAGATACCTAAATTTGTGGATTTTGAAATCGAAGTAACATAATATCTATATCTATATCTGAATTTGCTAACAAATAAAATAATCATGGTTTGATTATGTTACTCTAAAATTTCAACTGCCTGTTCACAAACTAAATCATAATCTGGCAACAACATATGTTGTAAATTGAAGCGCTGTAGCGCGCAATTGGGAAATGGGGCCGGTAATCGGAGCTATGCAGCCGGAAATCGCGCTGGCATAACATTCTCGCGAGCGCTATAGGAGAGAGAAAGAAAAATCCAAAAAAATAAGAAGAAAAAAAAAACCTTGTGGAGGAGTTTCTCGCTGTTTGTGGCGGCCGGCGAAGGATATCGGCTGCGATTTCCGGCGAGTTGAGTTCGGGGCGACTCCGGCTTGTTTCTGAAATAAGGGCAGAGTAGCCGCGCATGCAATTAGTGTTGTTATAATGGTAGTTTTTTTTT
>JBBPBQ010020323.1:42196443-42218749 GCA_037974755.1 Cicer yamashitae | reverse complement strand
ACAAAGATGGAAATAATTTTCATTTTCTGATTGATAAAATGAGAAAATTTAAATTGATGATGTATACACATAAAAAAAAAAAGTAGCAACATCCCTCAGCAAATCGATAGAAACATAAATAAAAATGAACCGCATACTAGACAATAAAATCTGAAACATTTTGTGAACTAACAATAATAAAACAAACATGAAATTAAGATGAAATTCCTAAAATATTTAGTCAACACGAAAAATTAATCAAATGGCAAATAAAATATTAGATATTGGGCCCATTTTTAAAAAGTAATTTTTGATTTTATATATCTAAAAATGATTTTTATAAAAATTCATTTGAAAATAATAGAAGTTGTTTTATATTTATTTGTTAGCAATTAAAATAATAATAATTTTGACATTTAATAATTTATATTTATTATTAAAGATTTTAACATGATAAAAATCACTTTCTTTTAAAAAATGTATCTTTTAAAAATGATTTTTATGAAGAGCTTCTCAAAATAGCTTTTCATTTTAATTATTTTTTTTAAATTTCATTATCCAAAAAAAATTGTAGAAAATAGATGAAATACTTAAAATTATATTTTAAGATAAGCTATTTAAATCAATTTTGCATTGAAAACTTTATTTTTAAATTTCTTTTTTTAAAATGTGGTAACAAAAAGATAAAATACTATTAAAAAAATTAAAAATCTTAAACAAATAGACAAGTTGTGAATCCAAAGTCAGTAATGGATCTATATGTTGGGAATTTGATCTCTGCTAGAATTATTAGAAGAAGACAAATATAAATCTATTTATAAACTATTTAGTGAGTCATAAAGTCTTATCTATCTTAGACTGGAACAACATCCACTCACCATAAATTTCATTTATATAAAAAAAAAGTATCATTAGTTTTAGAATAAATTTTTTAGCATTACCCACCAACAAAAAAAAATAACCAATAAGATAAAATAATTAATCTTGAAGCAATCTAAATTAATAAGACAAATTCTAGAGGAATTTGTGAATGGTTATTGTTCTTTAGTATTGTTTCTACTTAAAAAAATATTTTCAGCTGAGTCAAAAACGATAAACAACTTAATTTAGGGTGAGTAAAGATAATCAATCGTCGAGATTGATGGAAAGACAACCAAATATGTTATATTCGAGTATTTCTTAGCTATACCAGAGTTTATTTAACAAGTTAATCGTTAAAAAAAAATTCAAACATAATGTTAGTTGACAATTTGATACTTGTATATGTTTCCGTCATATATTTTACATAAACAAATTAGGAAAATAAAGAGATAAACTCGATATACTATTTTTTTAAGGAACATTATGAGGAGATAGAAAAAATACACGAATGTAATAAACACTACTAGAAATTAGTTTTTTATCTGTGGATTTGGACTAAAAATATGCAGAAAACAGATTTTCTGTGCCATATAAAACTTTCGTGGATAATTATTTTCTAAGGATTTTGAATTCATACGTAATTGACGTGCGAATATTTTCGAAGGAAAATTGAAGTTTCTGCAACAATATCTTGACACATAATTTACTACTTAAAATTTTCATGCGGTGATTTTCACATGTACATTTCTTGCAAATATTTAAGTAACATAATTATGTAATTATGTAGGTAATTTCACAAGAAAGTCCACATCAAATTGTTATCCAGGTATTATTTCGCACATATCATTATTAAATCCATAAATAAATCCGCAAGAAAGATTTGCAAAATTATTAAAATCACATATAAATCCTTTGGTAAATTACATTTTTTATTTAATTTTTATATAAACCTATTAAACCTCAATTATAAGTCTATGAAAACTATTTTTATTTAATTTTTATAAATACATATTTGAAATATTTAGTAATGGTCTTGAGTTGTAATATTCAAAAATTAAAACAAATATTAAAAGGCAAATTTTAGCACTCCTATACAAACTTTATATCAAGTTCATAAACCATAAAAACCTATTATATCAAAGTTTATTTTAGTATATTTATCAAAAGAAGTTGCAAATTGGTAGTAGAGTAAATAAGATTCCTAAGCAAGTGATGCATGGAGATAGATACAAGAACTATATACGGGTAAGAAGAAAATTCAAAATACAAAGCATACTTCATGTCGGAGAAAAAGAATAATCTATTTCTTTTAAAAGTCAAAGATTTTAATTGCAACAATAAAAGTAAATGCAAAAATAAATCATAATATCATCGACCACAACGCCACACACTCCTATGTAGGATCGATCCTAGTCAAAAGCAAGTGAGGCTAGGGTGTTAGACCTCTAATTTTTAGGCTTGAAATTAGGCCTCTAAATATAATTATATATATAGCAAAGCTCCTGAGTAAGAATAAAGAGACCCATTGGCCCTGCGGTTTCAATGAATGCATAAGTAATTAATGGACGAGGATTTGAGCCTTACAAGAGTTATTTTGATATCCATTTTGCCATTTTATTAATTAATTACAATATAACAAATGGACATTGGTAACTTTTATAAAAAATTAAATTGAACATTAGTTGTAACACAGTGCATTTCTAGCGTTTTTTTCATCTAAAAATAAGGGTACCATTAGTTCTATAACTATTGTTAGATGGCTGTTAATTAATTTATGAAAATATGTAGTTTTCATGTGAATACACACCGAACTATTATTTTGGTGTCAAAAAAAGGTTAAGCTCCTTTTTTTTTTTTCTGCACACAATTATAAAAATTTAGATTTAATTTATATATATTGTTAATGTAAAAGAAAATTACATTGTTAATTAATCATATTCATTCAATTACGAAAATAATTTAGTTTTAATTATAATTACTTCTAAAGGCACAAATAAGATTAGTTATGCTTCTAAAAATAAAAATTTCATAAAAAAAATAAAGCATTTTTAATAACAACATTTGATAAAAATTTTAATAAATTTTTATTTTTAAAAAGACATATATCAAAATTCGTTTTAGACCACAAAATACGTTGGGCCGACCCTACTCTTATGTAGTAATGTTTGATACAAAAAAAAAAGTCTTTAAAAAATATTTTCACATCTTTTCCATCTTCAGCTATCACAATAACAATTGTTATATCTCCAAAAAGGATTAAAAGAATCATATATAGCATTTAAGAAAGTCAATAAACAAGCAATATAAACTATGTCAATACTAGTGAAAATCTTAGGTGAGACCGTAATCTCAAACACGACCATGCAAATTTAGCTAAGTAACGATAATTAGAGCATAATTTTTTAATTGGCTACGATAAGGGCCAACAAGAATTAGGTTATGATGTTTATTATATAAATATTCATTGTAAAAATTATTTTGGATTCACCTCAATCAATCAAAATTTTATTTTTACTCAGCAATTTATTTGTACTTTGTCTTTACTTATATTTTACTTAGATATTTAGTTCTCAAAATTATAATCTTTATATCTTTAGGCATGCTAAAGTAGTTAAAGAATTACAGCTAATGAGTAGAGTTCCTTCCTTCATGTAATCGCTTAAAATAAAGGGAATCATTATTGTGAGTTTTTAGTCAATCATCTCAACTAACTTTCAAGTTGAAAAGTAAATTTAGCACGCCTAGTAGAACCAAATGGCTAGCATAATTGATAATTTAAGTTTACTTGGCTATAATTACATTAGGCATATGTATCACACTTTATAAACATGTGAAAATAACATTGAAAATGCAGAAAAATATGTTGACAATAAAACTTTATAAAATACTTCAATAATATTATTTTATAAAAGGTATGATTTAATGCAATATTGAAAATTCATAAGTAAACTTTACAAATAACTCTGATCCCTAAGTGACAGGGTTAGAGCATAATTTGAACAAGAATTCAAGGACTTTGGATCTTCAAATTCATGATGTCGCATTATGATAGCTTTAGCAAAATTTCATTCAAAGCAACATACTTGAATTGATTATACAGGTGAGAATTGCAATCAAAACACACAATGAAAGCATAACATGCATAAGAAACGCTCATGCAGCGTACATATCATCATATTCTCATGCTTATCATATAACATAATCGGTTAGCCACATAATCATATTTAATCATATTATCATCATAACATCAAATGATGCATATAAGAATATCTATTCATCGTACAATAGAATCATGCGTAGGAATAATACACACTTAAGGGTAGAACATTAATAGTTTGGTTAATGAAGAAAATAGAATTATTAATGATTTGTCTCGAACCAAACCAAATCAAAATGGTATCAAGGTTCGATGTCCCCGCTCTTTACTTTTAAACCAAATTGAAACTACCTTTACAAAAAACTCAACCATATTTTTTTGAACCGAGTTGATTCTTTGTGAATCGAAAATGGAATACTCGTCCCTTCTTACAGTCGAAAATGGGTTTCTTTATTTTTTCATTTCCTCTCTTCAATTCCTTTGCTCTGATTGCTTGTTCCAATTTATTCTACAAAAATTAGGTTAAAGTTATTGTAGACGAGGCAATGGAACACAATTATCTCAAAAAGTTATCCCCTTAAGCTAAAAAAAATTATGTGTTAATTGGATCACAAAAAAGTAAAAAATAAATAAGGAAGAAAAGTTGGGATGATGCTCAAAATGATTTTTTAATTTTGGCATTTACCAAAATCTGTGTAAAGGCATGCAAGGCACTCTTGTCGGGATGTAATTTTATGTATGAGGACCAAGATAAGACATAATCACCAACAAAAATGGAGTTATATGATCAAATATAGTACTGGTTTCATTTTTAAAACAATAAGGACAACATCTAAAAAATTATCAAGTTTATTTAAAATATTATAATGATATTTTGATATTAAAAAGGAAGGTAGAAATTTTTTGAATAATATTTTGTAATAGTTCAACACACCACTTAGTAGGGGTGTAAGTGGACAAATTAAATTCAATCAACCCGAACATCCAAACCAAACCAACTCAAAATTACCCATTATTTTTTGTTCGAGTAAAAAACCAAACCAAACCAATGTAAACCAAAGATTATTGGTTTGAGTATTGGATTTTAGTTTTTAAAATCAATAAAAACCGAACCAAACCAACATTATTCATATTTTTTATATATTTAATTTTTACATAAAAATCTGGCCCAATAAGACAACTTTTTTTATACACCAATCAGACCCATCATCCATTAAGCCCAACTCCAAACCCTAGTGATATTCTCACACAGACACAGTCACACTCTGCTACATCAACCTCTCATTCACTCACGTTCACTAGTATCGACAGTATCGTATCATCCTCCTCAGTTCTCACCTCGCCGCCCACATCCCACTCGTTGAAATTGCACCGCCCACCTCGCCGCCTTTCACCTCGCTCTTTGTTTCTCTCATCGCCGCCACAACCCACACTGTTTCTCTCCTCGCTCTCTGTTTTTCTCACAGTTCATTCATTTTCCCTCTCTTGACCGTTTCTCACCGTTGTGACCTCCTCTCCATTTCTTTGTCTCGGTTTTTTTCTATCACAATTTGTTTCTCTTCATTGAGGTAACAAAGTTTATTCTTTTTTGTTGTTTCCTTTTTCTATTTTGAGTATTGTTTCCTATTGTGTTGTACATTCAATAAAATTTTGATTGTTATTTCCTATTTTGTTGTACTTTGATTGTTGTCTATTTTGATTATTGTTTCCTTTTTTCTGTTTTGATGGTTTCCTATTTTGATTGTTGTCTCCACATTTAGTGTGTGTTAGTTTTACTGCTAAACTCTTTATAACCAAAAAAATACAGTTCTATTACATTCACTAAACTAAGATGTTGTTTTGGGTTTTTAGGTAATTTTTAAGTTGAGCAAATGGCAAGTGGAAGTTACATAGGAAGTAATTCATAAAGTGAAAATATGGTAACTGCTTGCACTCTAGTTTCAATTCCGGAACCAATTGCAACACAACAAGGAGCAGTAGAAGGTTCAATTCTAAAACTAGAATCGGTTGCAGAACAAGAGGTATTGAAACGATAACCTAGTAGACATTCTTCTTCAGCTTGGGAGCACTTTACAAAGAATAAAAATACGGTTGAATGTAATTATTGTAAAAAAAACTTATGCATACAATAGTTCTAGTCATGGAACCATTAACATGAATAAGCATTATGGATGAACTTGCTTTTAAACGTGTTGAAAATGAAGGATTTAAATACTTTATGAGTGTGGCTTGTCCTAGATTTAAAGTTCCTGGTCGTGTTACGATTGCTAAAGATTGCATGCTTTTGTATAATGATGAGAAAGAAAAGTTGAAAAGCTTATTATCTGTGAATAAACAAATGGTTTCCCTTACCACAGATTGTTGGACATCAATCCAAAATTTGAATTACATGTGCGTTACTGCTCATTATATTGATGAGGGTTGGGAGTTGAATAAGAAGATATTGAGTTTTGGTTTAATTTCTAATCACAAAGGAGAAACCATTGGGAAAACCTTAGAGGAGTGCTTGAAAGATTGGGGGATAAAAAATGTGTGTTGTGTAACTGTTGATAATGGAAGTGCTAATATTGTTGTTATCACATACTTAGTTAGAGGGATGAATGATTGGAATGGTTGTAGTTTGTTAAAGGGGAGTTCATACATATGAGATGTTGTGCTCACATTTTGAATTTGATTGTTAGTGATGACTTAACTACCATCGACTCATCTATTAAAAAGATAAGGGTTGCCTGCAAGTTTGTTAAGACATCTCTGGCTAGGCTTGCTAGTTTTAAAAAGTGTGCAAGATAGTGTAATATAGATAATAAGGCAATGATAGCTCTTGATGTTCGAACTCGTTGGAACTCTACCTATTTGATGTTAGAAGTTGCTGTGAAGTATGAAAACGTATTTAATCGACTTCGATATCAAGATAATTCATTTGTTGTGTTTCTTGCTAGTGAAGAAGTAGGTATTCCTAATCATTTTGATTGGGAACGTGCACATGTGTTTGTGAACTATTTAAAAATCTTTTATGATGCAACTCTTTCTTTTTCTGGTTCATTGCAAGTTACATCTAATACATTCTTCAAAAAGTTGTGTGACATTCAGAAGTCATTAAAGAAATGGACTAATAGTGAGGATGAAAAGCTGAGGACGATGACAGCAAATATGCAAGTGAAGTTTAACAAGTATTGGGATAGTAATGTTATAAACTATCTTTCGTTCGTGCCTATTTTTTTAGATTCCCGTTATAAGTATGAATATATTGAATTTTGTTTTACTAAGATGTATGACAGTGATAAGAGCGAAGATATGTTGAAAAAATTAAAAGATCTTGTCAAGAAATTGTTTGAGCATTATGTGATGGAATATCCCATTCCTAGTGATGAAAATGAGTCTAGTTGTGTACCCTCAAGAATTGGTACACAAGCTAACACAAATTAGCAAGCTAACACAAATTAGTCTGTTGATGATGCTGATGTTGATTGGGATACTACATTTAGATTGAGTATGAAGAAAAAACAAACAAATGTGCAAAATAGTGAGTTGGATAGGTATATTGAGGCTGATGTTGAAGATAGCAAAAATTATTTTCATATTTTACAGTGGTGGAAAGAGAAATCTAAAAAATATCATGTCCTTTCCCGCTTGACTAGAGATATATTGGCTATTCTGGAATCTACAGTGTCATCTGAGTCTGCATTTAGTACAAGAGGTCGCGTACTTGATTCATTTTGTAGTAGTTTGAATTCCACTACTGTTGAAGCTTTGATTTGTACCCAAAATTGGATAAGAAAACCAAAGGTAATTGATTTAAGAGCACAAATGGATGAAGTGCAACAACTTGAAGCAGGTATAAAAGTTGATTTGTAACTCAACTCTCATTTTTGTTCACTTTGTTATTACATTTCATTATATTATCAAACTAATTTATTGTGGATTGTGTGTTTCAATTTTTAGAAATTGTTGGATTACGTATTACTAGTGTTGGAATTAATACATATGGCGTGACATGAATGAAGAATGCAATCTAAGGTTATATTTAATTTGATATGTTCAAGTTGGAAATAAATTTCATATTATAATTTCTAACTGTTTATTTTTTTTTTATTTCAGATTTTTATCATTCAAGTGGACTATTACTGCCTACTTTGGATTGTTGTTATTTTTCATTGTAATTTCTCATTTAGTATCTAGTCAACTAAATTCTGGTTTAATTTGGCACACTACTGCTTGTTTTGTATTTTAACTTGGGTTGTTATTGCACTATGTTATTTCAAACTCTGTTTTAGAGGACCAAATATGTAATGCTACTGCATATTTTGTTTTAGTCTTTTAGAGGATTAAATTATGAGTTTGTAGTTATTCCAAATTCAATTTTAGAGGAAGAAATTAAAATGTCTGCTGCACTTGTATATTCTTTTTTTATTCTGTCAAAAAATTGAAATGTTTATCGTTTTATTTTTTTTGAAATCCAATCACCTGAATCGAATCAACCCGTATATAATCAGTTTAGTTTGGTTCGGATCCAGTTATAAAAAAAAAGTAAAACCTAACCAAACCAACCCGTGCAAATTTCATTGGTTTGAATTCATTTTTTGCAAAAAACCAAACCAATGAAAACAAAACCAAACCACTCGTTACACCCCTACCACTTACTGTACTCATATACTGTAGCTCAATTAGTTTGAACTAAGGTTTAAAGAATCTGTCGAATTTAAACCCAAGAAAAGAAAAAAAAATGCTAACATAACAACTAATTAAAATAATATAATACTACTATATAACTTTTACTTAAAAATTATATGTAAGTGTGGGAGCACCGACATCTGTCAGTCCCTTTCCGACTCGGCCCGTGATTAGAGATTTCATAAAAAAGATTCATATAGGTAATAAAAGTTATTAGTTAGTTCTGCTAGCACAAAAAGTTAACTAATTTTTGTGCTGGCCATTTCCTATGATGTACTTGAGTAAGTATTGAGAGGGGGAGTTATAAAGTTTTTAATGATTTTCATATCCCTTAAAATTGGTGTATGATTTGCATGATACACTTGATTGAATCACCTATATGGGTGTCAAGTAAGGTTTGCATGAGATTTTGGAGAAATCTCTAGACCAATCACGAATATTGGGCGCACTGGCCTTGTAGTGCAAAACAACGTCAATAACATGAATTGTAGGGATGTAATGTGATTGGTAGGCCCCTATCATACATAAAATATCTTGGGTTTATATAGTTTGGCGATACCAATTCACTGTATCTTATGTTTTATCAACCTAAGTTTGGTTCACATAGTTTGACTACACAAGTCGACGCATTACATCTATGATGTTATCTCAAGAATTTTCTTTAGTCATTTTTGAACTTTTGAAAATATGTTGGGGATTGTTGTAAATTTTGTGTATATTTCAAAAGAGAAATATGAAAAGATATTTTATTAGAAAAATATTACTAATTTTTTAATTGTAGTAATTTGACTTGGTCTAACCCTACTAACTCACTATTCAATGTCTCTCTCTTTTACTCTTTATTTATTTGTGAACCTGACTCATATTTTGATGTTTTGTTACATCCGTTTTATACCGAGAAGAGTTTTTTGTACTCTGAGTGATTTGCACATATAAGACGGATAAATCCATAAAGGTAGCCTGGTCGATGCCTCAAATTTGATGTAATTGGTTAATGCTTTGGAGATTCCACCACACTTATCATTGGAAGATGTTGATTGAGTTGTGTCGGTGGCTTAATTTACACCAATTTCTTGATTTGATGACTGGGGATTACAAAAGTTGCCTTGGAGCTTGTCATCAAGCAAGTCCTAGAGGATTTTGCCTGGAAATAGAATATTTAAACACCACCTTGTTTCTTTTCCAAACTATAAAATTAGTTTTGTTCGAAGACAAACAAATCAAGTAGTTCTTTCATTAGAAAAGGCGTTTACATTTTATCCTAGACAACAGAGTTTCGACCCTATTCCTCTCTGTATTCAGTATCTTGTTACGAATGAAATTGCATAACTTGGCTTTCTGTCAATAAAAAAGAATTGTATTGTTTGGAGTGAAAAATTGTAATAAACCCTTAAAATTGATGTGATACCGAAGGATCAATAAAAAAGGAGTTAACTAACTCCAACTTAGTTATACCATGCTATAAATGCACTTGAATTACAATAAATTAAGATCAACATATATTTCACATTGAATCAACAATTTATACTGATTTACTTGTTCATTTTAAAGACATATTTACCAATATGGTTTGACACAATTGATAGACAACTAAGCTTTTTAAGTGTGGTCATGAGTTTGATCTTTGGTTGATGCATTTGATCTCTGGTTGATGCATATGAAAAAACACATGTTGAGAGAGCTCACCCCTTAAATAAATCTCCACAACTCAGAAAGATTGTCTCTAACTTCTGATTGGAGGATCCTTAGAAAAAAGAACAAAGAGAGATGCTTACTATCTACCTACTCAAAATCTCACACCATTTTGATTCGTTTACTGCTTGAAGTAGAATTACGTATCCCTCTAGAGGTCACAGAATATGGTGCTGAAGCTGATTTAAGAGAAGGGGACTTATCAATATATGCATGTCTTTCATTTCCATTCCAGTATAAGATGATCCGGTTCGTGCATGAATGCGACCAACTATCACCTGTTCAGCATTAAAAAGGCATTATTAAGGACTAAGGAGTATTATGAAGGAAGTTCAGGGTTCAACCTCTACTGCTAATAAATTTCTCATCCCCTAACAAATTAACCACAAACATTTCTCTTTAAAAAAAATTAAAATAAAAACAATTTATTTTTGGTAAAGAATAATCAATTTGTTCAAGGGACTAATAGAAATGGCCTTGCAAGCTAAAAGTTTGAGTGAGATATGAAAGATGAAATAAGACTTACCTAGAGCAAGAGTCAATTGAAATGAACCTTCAATATGTTTGGTTGTAACTTGATTCAACATAACAACCTGCCAGAAAATTTGACATAACCTTCAAGTTTATAATTAAAAACTAAGAAGAAAGTAAAGAAAACAACCGAAAAAGGAAAACAGAATTGATTATAAAGCTAAGGAAGTTGGATTTAATGGCGGTCGAGAGTCCACTTGTGGCCAAACCAAGCATGCTATATTCACATACATATTCTCCCCCTAATTCTAAGAGATTCCTTTGTCGTGTCGCATTGCCTAAGTGGATAATGGATGTTAGAATATTAGAAAATATCTTATAATATGTTTTATATTATATTAAAGTATCTTGAGTTATTTTCTAGGATCAATTAATAATCATAGAGATATCTTAGAATATCTCTCATTATTATTATGATTTGTTCCTGATTTAGGATTGAGTCTATGTTTCTCTATAAATAGAGATTAGTATTGAGTCTTTTGTAATAAAGTTAGCATAAAACTATAATCAATAATATTCAAACCCTTATTATTTTCTCTTCTCCTTTTCTCTAAAATCCCACAACTTCAACATGGTATCTAGATCCTATTTTGATCCTCCTTGAACGAGTTCCCAACAGTTAGGAGGGAATATAATCATAGTTTCTCTTTTCCAACGTGAACATTTTTTTTTCAAATGACACCAGTTTCACTCGGTTCCGTTCAGTTCGCTACTGCCGCCGTCACTATTTTTGGCAAACGACCACTCCATCAACTTCGCCTCTTCCAGATCGGCCCACACCGCAAAGCACGTCGCCGAAAGCCACCGCATTCGCCCACACGCACCTTACCGTCCTCCAAGCGTCAGACCCACGCATTGCCGCTCTTCACGACGCGTGACGGCGCGTCTGGCAGCCATAAACCTTCGACTTCGCTCCTTCAACACTTCACTAAGCGTTTCTTTTCATCTTCATCCGCCGCTGCTGCTCATTTCTATTCATATTCATCCACCGCTGCTTCCGCCATGGTTGTTCACGCAAAGGATGAACTCTACCTAGCCGCCACAATCCCTAAGCGTGTCTGTATCTTCGAATCGATTTAGGAGGAGCCGCAGATTCGCCGGCTTTCACTATCTCCGAATCCAATTAAGGTAACACTTCCCGATGGAAATGTGAAGGAAGGAAAGAAATAGCAAACTACTCCTTTGGACGTTGCTCATGAATCTCAAAGAATTTGGCCAATAATGATCTTATTGCCAAGGTTAATGGTATTCTTTGGGATATGACTCGTCCTCTTGAAGAGGATTCTCAACTTCAGATCTTTAGGTTTGATGATGATGAAGGACGTGACACTTTTTGGCATTCTAGTGCTCACATTCTTGGCCCGTCACTTGAGACGGTGTATGGACGCAAGCTTTGCATTGGGCCTGTGTACTACAAGAGGAGAGGGATTCTATTATGATGCTTTTTATGGTGACTTGGGATTGAATGATGATCACTTTAGGTTTGATGATGATGAAGGACGTGACACTTTTTGGCATTCTAGTGCTCACATTCTTGGCCCGTCACTTGAGACGGTGTATGGATGCAAGCTTTGCATTGGGCCTGTGTACTACAAGAGGAGAGGGATTCTATTATGATGCTTTTTATGGTGACTTGGGATTGAATGATGATCACTTTAAACAAATTGAGGCTGGGGCATTGAAGGCTGTTGCGGAAAAACAACCCTTTGAGCAGTTTGTGATAACTCTCGCTGAAGCGAGGGAGTGTGCTCCTAGTATGGTGAGGAAGATGCCGCAGTTTACTAGCAGGTTGTTTGCGATTCTTATGAAAATGCTTGTGGATATTGAGGATGATCCAGCTTGGCACACTGCGGAGACTGAGGATGAAGATGCTGGTGAAACTAGCAATTATAGTGTTGGACAGGAATGTTTGGATAGGTTATCTATATCTTTGGGAGGAAATACGATTGTTCCTGTTGCTTCTGAACAATTACCTGCATATTTGGCTGCACCTGTTGCTTCTGAACAATTACCTGCATATTTGGCTGCACCTGAGTGGCAAAAACGTCATGCTGCATTGATTGCACTTGCTCAAATAGCTGAAGGATGCTCAAAGGTCATGATAAATAATTTGGAGCAAGTGGTGGCTATGGTATTGAATTCATTTCCTGATCAACACCGTCGTGTAAGGTGGGCAGCTATTAATGCAATTGGGCAACTGTCTGCTGATTTGGGTCCAGATTTGCAAATTCAATATCATCAGGGGGTGTTGCCAGCCCTAGCTGCTGCATGGATGATTTTCAGAATCCTCGTGTAGAGGCTCATGCTGCTTCAGCTGTGCTCAACTTCAGTGAGAATTGCACACCTGATATTTTAACGCCATACTTGGATGGAATAGTTAGCAAACTGCTTGTACTTCTTCAGAATGGTAAAAAAAAGGTGCAAGAGGGAACTTTAACTGCTTTGGCATCAATTGCTGATTCATCCCAAGAACACTTTCTAAAATACTACGATGCTGTCATACTGAACCTGAAGGCTATATTAGTCAATGCAACTGATAAGTCTACTTGTAGAGGAGGTCAAAGGTATCTGGTCCAACAACCATTTGTCTTGCCTCGGCCTCACGGTTCCAGATCTGCCTTTACTTTCCAATTTTGATCAACGAAAATATGCGTCCTTGTTCAAACAGTCGTTATCTATCCTGTTTTAGACGCATTTTCTCACTCTGTTGATCGATCATGGCTTCATTTCGTTAGAGGCGCACTGCTTCTTCTTCCTTGTTTGTCATGTAATTTAGTTCTTACTAATAGTGATGACTTCTTCTTCTGTTGATAGTTATTCTGACAATGTCTTTTATTTTCATCACTCACTTTATCTTGGCAATTTGTCCCAGATGCACTGGTCCCATCATTGTCCCAGATGTACTGGCCTTGTCTTTCTCTCCCTGAAGCATGCCACTCTCTCCCTGAAGCATATTCAAGTTTAAATATTTTGAGTCTCCGATATTATTGGTTTGAAGCTTCCAAATGCAGCTTTTTAGAAAAACGGAGCTTGTTTTGTTCAATTGCTTGCCATGAATTTCTCTCAAACTGATGATCAATCAGGCTATCTGACTAGGCTATATTTATAGCAATTCTCTCCGACTTCACATGCATCCGTGAGTTGTCTTTCCATCTTTTTTTATTATTTTGTGGAACGAAACATTGTTTTCTTGTAGCAAGCTAAAGCTTACTAAGCTTTAGCTTGAGGGGGAGTGTTAGAATATTAGAAAATATCTTATAATATGTTTTATATTATATTAGAGTATCTTGAATTATTTCCTAGGATCAATTTATAATTATAGAGATATCTTAGAATATCTCTCATTATTATTATGATTTGTTCCTGATTTAGGATTGAGTCTATGTTTCTCTATAAATAGAGATTAGTATTAAGTATTTTGTAATAAAGTTAGCATAAAACTATTATCAATAATATTCAAACCCTTATTATTTTCTCTTCTCCTTTTCTCTAAAATCCCACAACTTCAACAATGGAATTACAGATTCCACAATCACCATGTCAAGATCATATCCCTCTATACAAACATGTTACACTATAGAATCTTTTATTCTCTCTATTTAAACACCCTATTTTGACCTACTCACTAACTTATGCAAACCAAAACACGGAATCAGAGACACGAACAAAAGCCTTCCAAAAAAGAAAAAACTCAGATAGTAAGCATACTTAATCCACACAAATTTTGATCAACCTTGTGTTGCTGCAATAAAATTTTAAGTTCAGTACAAAGCGCATCTCATGCAAGCAAAATGAATTGAATCTTACAGCCAAACAGAAATTTCTTGCAAGCTTCATCAACTTTAAAGACATTTCACCAAGTAATCGAGTCCGGAGAGCCATATCATCGAAGTCTTGGCGGAAGTGGAAAGTAACACTGTCAATAATGATGATCTTCACCTACAATAATGTATTAAAAGAATATCATGATGCAATACTTAAGTTTTACTGAAACAGTTGACTGAAAGCAGAAGAAAAAAGCGAAAATGAGAAGGATTAAAAAAAATTTAAATGAAGAATCATCTTTATAATGTATCCTGAAGAAATATCAATTGAATAGATGAAAACTGTACTTACATCTTTGTGCTCTGTGACGAATTTGTCCAAGTAATTTACCAAAGCAATTTGTTCAGTATAGCTGCAAACACGAAAATAGAATATATTTTCCAAGATACTATTAGGGTGCATTTTAACTCCATAAGCTTGATTATCCTTGTGAAAGTGGTGACTGTATTCCGACATGTCTTCAATACATGCCTCCGCAATTTGTAGAACACGTTCAACCATAAAGCTTCCTTCTGTATCTGAGTATCACGTAGGCACAAGAAGCGAAATCAGTGACCTCAGTCAAATGGTGAATGAGTATATCTGAATGTAATTAAGGCTCTTACCGATGTATATTGCCTTCCCACCAAGGCCACCATATTCTAGAGGAATCTGAACATTTACTGCAAGTTGAATCCTGCAAAAGTAAACACCACTCATTACTATAATAACCAAAATACTTCTCAATTCAGAATGGAATAAAAAAGAAATAACACGGTGTAGAAAATCGGAATGACAAAGCATACCCTATTTGTGTTTTACCGATTCCCGGGACTCCACCTAAATAAGTAAATAAACTAAGAATTATATTGCAACTTAGGAAAGAGAAGAGAGAAAGAAGAAAACTGCTAAGTATTAAGGCTAAAACACAAGCAATGTAGATTTAACCCGGAAGCTGTAAATAAGGGTAATGTATATTCAATTGGAAGTTATGCTTATGGTTCAAAGTTAAAACTAAGTAGTCATTCATTGTTCATGAGGTGTCAGTTAAGTGGAAATATATTGACCTTATAACCTCAAGGGACGGGTTCAAATCTCCTCAGGGACAGTTATAAAATGACCGTTAGTGTCACTTTAATTAATGATAATTTCCACCTTCCCCAATATTTTTTAAAAATCACTTACCTATTTCAGTGACTTCTTTGCAATTAATCCCACCACCAAGGATGTTATCTAGATCCACACAGGAAGTGGTAATGAGAGAAGAAAATCTTTCCTCGTTGAACATATCCCAAGCAGTCTGACCACCTGCTTGACAAGAAAGCACGAAACAAAGAAAACGCAAAACAGAAAATAAATAAAAAAATTATTATTTGAAACAGAGAGCACTTAATGCCTAATAAATAGAATGTCTATTAGTTTTCTCATTGAGCATAAGCACTTGATAAATTAATGAAGTTATATCTACCAGATAATTTTACAACCAATCTAGGGCTAACCAATTGATTTTAAGAGAATTGATTGGCTCAAAATGTTGCGGTATGGCTTCAATAGAAGTGTTCCTAAACTTTTGACCAAATATCACCCCCCATCAGCATTATTCAGATGGTAGGAACCTTCAACTTTAATAAATTAATGAAGTTTCAACTTTCTCAAAGTATCCATTAACTAGTGTTTTCTAAAAGCTTGATATTATAAGTTGAAACTAATGTAAGGAGCTTTACTTTTAATGCAAATTATGAGCAAAATTTGACCAAATCCATTCTAGTCCTTACATTTTCACCAGCTCACTTCCAAAGAATTTGGTAAGAGAAATGTAAAGCCAGCGTAATCTTTTTACATTACATAACATAAAAGCTAAAAATTCTGATCACAGCATAAAAGAAAAGCTAATTTAAAAAAAAAATGGAATTTGAAGTTGCTAAATACATAATTGGAATCAACACATACCATCAATAACATTAGTGTTACTCCCACTTGATCTGTCCAAAGTACTCGTTCTGGTTGCAACATTCAGAATTTCTAAAGCTTCACTTTCAGAAACTTCTATATCTGTTAAAATGAAGTAATGGGTATGTGTACAAAAGTTGAAAAAGACAACTCTGTAAGAGTAAATACCCATTTAGTCCTCAAAATTGTATGACCTTAACAATAACAATTTAGTCTCTCACATAATCAATATTCCAAAAGAATCCGTAAAATTTGCAAAAAGATAATCAGGTTCATCTTTGTCCCTCTGTCTGAATCTATTATCAAATGTTTCTCTCATAATATTCACTTACTTTCAAATGTATATCCAACATTACTAACTCAATATCATTATAGTCCCTATGAATACCAGCAGGGGGTTACTCATTAACATTTGCAATTTCGGTGATATTTTATAATGTTGATAATGTGAGAGACTAAGGGGCCGATTACTTTGTGAAAACATTTCCTATTTTCATTTTTCTAAAATATGTGTTTATTTTACTTGTTAACAAGAAAGTAAAATACTTTTGACGAGAACAATTATTTAGATTTCTAGAAACAATGAAAATGTCAAAAACTGTTTTTATAATTTCCAGAAATGCATCTTCATTGACTACCATTTCATCTTATTTCCATATTAATAGTTTATTTCAACAATCTCTCATCAAGGTAAAATAAATACACATTTTAAGAAATTGCAACAGGAAATATTTTCACTAAATACTAACTTTTAAGAAACATACCCAATACGCAAATAAAAGAAAAAATGAAAAAAGGGGTTTTGAAATTGAAACCTCGAGCAAGGTGGGTAGGGGAGGTACGAGCAATGGAGTGGAGTGTTGTGTAACCAGCTGCTAAGAGCTTTCCTCTCTTTGATGCAGAGATTGGTAACATACCAATTTCCATGACTCCCACTCTTTTCTATTACCTTTCCACAATCTTCTTCATTTCTCACAAAAGGAACATAATTAATTTTTAGTTTTTGTGAGCATTTTTAAGACATCAAATCCAAAAGGGTTATTTATAAAAAAAAATTGATTTTTAAATATTATTTTCACATTTTATATATTATAGTTTAAAGGCAGTGATGCAAAATAATTTTACACCATCATCTCATTAAATATGTCACATTATATTGTGCAGTTTTCAAATTAAAGATACTTAGTAAACCTAAATGGTTAAATAAATTTTCAAAGGCAAAAAGGGAATGAGTAAGTAGCAGCAACCAAAGACTTCTTCCGCTTACCATTTTCGCTGTTGTTTACTTAGTTTGAGATATGCAAATAACTAAATTACTTTTATCGATTCCAATACTGAGTTGTTATGGTCAAAGTCAAGAAAACATTCATAATGTCAGCTTCCTCCCAACTCCTAAGTCCTGAACCCAAGATTGCAGATTTGTTAACATGACAGACAAGAAGTATATAGCAACAGGAAGAAAGCACAAGTAAATAAAGACATACATGAATCATCAGGAAGAAAGTGTCAGCGATATGATTTATCTAAATGGTTTAAATAATTTTTGTTTTGGCCTTGTTAATACTGTATATTGAAAAAATAAAAATTAAATGATTTGAAATGCAAAAGTGATCAAAATTCATATTAGCAAAATATATAAGAGCAAAGAGTTCTATCTATATAAGTATTCAGAAGTAAATTATATCAATTACCGACAATGTTAAATCTTTACAACACATTTGCAGGTCTGAACCAAGCCGTAAGTATGGTAGAAGAATTGATAGTTAGGAGGAAACTATTAAGCAAGGGCAAAAACCAGTGGCCTATACAATGAAACCCAGACAACTGAAGAGAATATGGAACATGCAGCAGCCTAACCAAGAGATATTTGGCAATGAGCAGCGCAAATCTGTGTTTTCCAACAAAGACACAGAAGTATAGCCACATATAAGAATCAAATCAAAACGCACTCAAAATTGAATAAAATGAAAAAAGAAGATAGAAATGAATGAAAGAACGCAGGATTCGAGAGACATGGCTTCAAGCAACAATTCGTACATTTTCTAAGCATAACCCATGTCAATAGACTGAAAAAGCTAGGTCCAGGCTGACAAATTTAGGAAAAGAAATTGTCTCCATAAGCAGGAGCATCATGTAAATTCGGGAAGCTCCAATTGTTTTGTGAGAGAAACCAGACATTCATAAATCCATTCAGACTGTGGGTGTGATGCATCCCTCACCACGAACTCGTGGACAATGCCATTGATCTCAACCGAGCTGCAACCAGGACTCTTCTCTACTCCTCTCTCCTTCATTATTTTCCTTGCACTTCTTGCCTCCTTCCACATTTTTGCCTCAGCATACATGCTAGAGAGCAAAACGTAGTTTCCACTATCGTGAGGATCAATCTCAAGAAGCTTAAAAGCCATCCTCTCTCCAATTAGAACATTTCCATGAACACGGCAAGCAAAGAGTAATGCACCCAATACAGCAGCATCTGCCGCCATGGGCATATTTTTAACGAGTTCTTCTGCTTCCTCCAAATTACCAGCCCTTCCTAAAAGGTCCACCATGCATGAGTAGTGTTTGAGCTTAGGAGATATATTGAATTTAGAGCTCATTTGGGAAAAGTATTTGCGGCCTTCTTCAACTAAACCTCCATGACAACAAGCTGATAACACACCAAGAAAGGTGATATCATCAGGTATTATTCCAATATGAATCATTTTTGAGAAATAGGATATAGCATCATGAGCATTCCCATGAAGCGCTAAACCACAAATGATGGCCGTCCAGGTCAAACAATTTCTTTGAGGAATCTCTTCAAAAACCTGGAGTGCCTTTGAAATATTTCCACACTTGGCGTACATGTCGACTAGTGCAGTTCCTAAGGCAACGTCTAGAGAAATATTGTGTATTCCAATATAACGGTGAATCCATATTCCAACATCAAGTGCTCCTAGTTGTGAGCAGGCTGACAAGCAGTTAACCATAGTCACTTTATCAGGTTCTACCTTACTAATTTGCATTTCATGGAATAGAGCCAATGCCTCTTTACTGTGCTTGGCTTGGACACAGCCACCGATGATGGCATTCCACGGCACAACACTCTTTTCTGGAATTTTATATAAAATGTCCCGCGCAACGTCTAGAAAACCAAATCTAGCATATCCCAAAACCATTGTAGTCCATGAAAAAAGGGTCTTCTGTGCCAAGTTATCAAATAGAACCCGCGCAGCCAACAGCTCCCCACACTTCACGTACATGTCCATAAGAGCATTAGTGAGTGGAACCGTCAACTCAAGACCGTGTTCTTCGATGTAACGATGAAATTCTCTGCCGAGATTCAAATCCTGCAACTGAGAACAAGAAGAAATCATGCCAATCATCGTAATCTCATTCGGTTTCACTTTCTCTGCCACCATTTCAGTATAGATTTTTATAGCCTCATTTGCCAGTCCTCTTCTAACACACCCAGTAATCATGGAGTTCCAGGTTACCAAATCTCTCACACGACTTTTATCAAACATGTCATAAGCTGCCCTCAATTCTCCATACGAGAGTAGCATAGTGATCGACGCATTATGCACAAATATATCAAATTCAAACCCAAACTTCAACACATGCCCAAGTATACCAAAACCAACACAATTCAAAGATTGACAAGAACAAGCTTTAAGCAACATCGGGTAAGTATGATTATCTGGCTTCAACACACCACATCGCAACATTCTCTTATACAACATAAAAGTTCCTTCTAAGTCACCACTCTCCACATACCCCCTAATCGTCGCATTCCAAGAAAACACATTCGGTTCTCGGATTCCAAACAATATTTTAGTACAATAATCAAGGGCTCGCGACTCTGATAGAGCGCAGAATGCAACAAGGCGACTTGCAGCAAAGCCATTATCAATCAAACCCGTCATGACCATTTGAGCCTGGATTTGTTTCAACTGGACAAGGGAATTGCATCTTTCTAGGAGAGAAAGAAAAGGGTTTTTCCTAACAAAGCTGTGGGTAGTTTTCCAATTGATAGGTTTTCCAATTGGAGATAATAATGAACTAGTGTGGAAAAATGAAATTAAGATACCTAAATTTGTGGATTTTTGAATCGAAGTAACATAATATCTATATCTATATCTGAATTTGCTAACAAATAAAATAATCATGGTTTGATTATGTTACTCTAATATTTCAACTGCCTGTTCACAAACTAAATCATAATCTTTGGCAACAACATATGTTATAAATTGAAGCGCTGTAGCGCGCAATTGGGAAATGCGGCCGGTAATCGGAGCTATCGCAGCCGGAAATCGCGCTGGCATAACATTCTCGCGAGCGCTATAGGAGAGAGAAAGAAAAATCCAAAAAAATAAGAAGGAAACAAAAAAAAACAGAAAACCTTGTGGAGGAGTTTCTCGCTGTTTGTGGCGGCCGGCGAAGGATATCAGCTGCGATTTCCGGCGAGTTGAGTTCGGGGCGACTCCGGCTTGTTTCTGAAATAAGGGCAGAGTAGCCGCGCATGCAATTAGTGTCGTTATAACGGTAGTGTCTGTTCTTTTTTTGAATTAAGGCTCGTTTTGATCGTTCAGATATTTTTAAAAATCTATTTAGTTTTTCAGAAAAATAAAAGTATTTTTTAATCTTAAAAATTAAGTTTTTTCTATTAATTTATATTTCAATTGTAATTTTTATAAAAAAAAATAATAATTAGATTATTGACAATAACTAAAAATAGACAACGGTATCCTTCATGAACAGTACATGAAATCGCACTTTCAAAAACGCAAGTAGGAAGAACAATAATGCACCTTCAGAAATGCGAGGGCAAAAAAGAAAAACATGAGAATGAAGAAGAATATGCAGCTTCTGAAACAAACGACAAAGACACTGGAACTCACACCTTCAAAATCACATACCACTATGAAATCAAAAAATTTCTATCTTATCCTAAATTGAGCGAAGAACTAAATTGTCCCGATTTATTTTTTTCTTAACGACTAAAATGTGTTTTTAATTTAATTTGCCCTTAATTCTTAACTCAACTGGGAAAGGCCGATATTATTAGGTTGGACATGGTTTGACTGACCTCGCAGTTGTACAAGTTAATTATGATTAAATTTTTCATCTCTTTTAAGACAAAAAAAAATGTGTTTTTAATATTTTTATGGACTTAATTGGATCTTTCAAAATTTTTCTGGGACTAATTTGTCTAGGTTTATTTTTCTTAAAACTAAAATGTGATTTTATTTTTCTCAAGAATTAAATTGGATTTCTCAAAATTTCTGAAAGATCAAAATACGCCTTTATTTTTTTTTTTTAATGATAATAACAAAAAAAATTGCCCGTTCCACCTTAATTTCATATATAACTATCAAATAAGTCCCAAACACATGAGCCTCATTTAATATACTTCTACTAAGCCACTAAATTGAAAATTTTACCAATTCTCCACATTTATACTCTACATCACGTATTACCCAAACAATCAATTTTACTTTTTTTTTCAAAAATAAATAGGTTTTTATTCCACTAAATTCAACTCTTATTTCAAAAAACTTCAAAATAAATGCGAGAAATTTCAAATTTTGTATATTAAATTTGTTTTTTAAGTTTTATAGAACACATTCTAAAAAAAATAAAAAAAAAATTCATAAAAAAGTTTTTCTTCAAAATTTTTAAAACATAAATGTGTTAAAAAAAACCAAAGTCGTATTACAATTTTTTTATAATACATTT
>JBBPBQ010020323.1:41968039-42195493 GCA_037974755.1 Cicer yamashitae | reverse complement strand
TATATATATATATATATATATATATATCTTTTATATATAGGTAAATTAATATAAAATAATAACACAAACTTGAAAATAAATAGATTTTTTTGTCTATCCGAAAATAGTATTTCCGTCATCAATTATATGTATGAATTTATGTTTGTATAATATAACTAAACTTTGTTTGAAATGATGATAATATTAATAGAAGATTGTTGGAAATAATGATGCTATTAATGAGAGTTAGTGTTGGTGTGAATTGAAAAGTAAGCAAGTTCCACATAGAAGGGATAACACACACTAGTAGTGTTTAAGGTGGAGGTATGGAACTTGGGGTGTGTCCCAAGGGGTACCCCAGTTTTGTGAAGGAGGAAGAAAGCATGCAAAATTGACCACCATACGCGCGCTGGCTACCGCCATCCGTTCGGTAGGCTCGGCCGGGCCCATGTCTGGGTTCCCTGCCCCCGATTTTGCACATCAGTTCTCTGGTCAAACCCCAACTGATCGCACTTTTTTCTCTGATCCAAAGGGTTCTCCTCAATTGGAAAAGCACACCAAAAGCTCTCCAAATGCCTTGCACAATTTGGGCAGTGTCACGAAACGTCTTAAAGAGAGCGACCTAATCTGTGATTCAACCCAGTAATATTTTCGGTGGCATAAATTCATTTTTAAAAGTTTTCGAAACTCGAAAAAATAATTTTAAGACGTTTCCTTCTGCCATGTCTACCGACGAAATTACTGCGATAAGTTATTCTGCTTTTGATTTCAACAAGCTGTTTCGGTTTGAGGGATGTCACTTCAAACGATGGCAACAAAAGATGTTATTTTTCTTAACCATGTAAAAGGTTGCCAACGTTCTAAAAGATGACATTCCTGTTGTTCCAGAAACAACTGAACAAACATAAAAGGATAAGAAAGCTGCTGAATTAACCCAATGATAAAATAATGATTACTTATGTAAAAATTATATTCTGAATGGACTTGCTGACGATCTGTATGATTACTACAGTTCCACCAGCGATACTACTAAACAGGTTTGAGATGCTCTAAAGAAGAAATATGATACTGAGGAAGCTGGAGCAAAAAAGTATGTTGTTAGTCGCTACCTCAAATATCAGATGACAGATCAGCGGAAGCTCAGTCTCATGAAATCTAGAAAATTTCTCACGAGATCATCTCTGAAGGTATGTCCCTAAATGAACAGTTTCAAATTGACAAACTGCCCCCTACTTGGATAGATTTTAAAAATTCTCTCAGGCATAAAACAAAAGAACTCTCTCTAGAAAGTCTGATAACTCGCCTTAGAATTGAGGAGGAATCCCGTAAGCAAGACCAGAAAGATGAAGTTCTTCTTGTTGCAAATAACAAGAAGAAGAAATTCATCGGAGCAGTTCTGAAGCCAAACGACAAACAACTTAAGAATCAGAATCGCACTTTAAAGAATAGCAACAAGAATGGGAACCCTCCTAAGGTCCCAATTATAAGGCAACAACCACCTCCTAGAAATGGCCTTCTCCCACATTTTCTCTGCTTTAATTGTGGGAAAGAAGGTCATATGGCATGCAAGTGTAGGAACAAGCTAAACCTTGCTCAGTAGGCTAACTTGACAGAAGAGCAATTCATTGCTATGATAATTGAAATCAACCTTGTTGGTGGATCAGATGGATGGTGGATAGACACTGGTTCCGCACGCCATGTTTGTTATGATCGTGCTATGTTTAAAACATACACTACTAATGAAGATAAGAAAGTGTTGTTGGGAGATTCCCACACTACTAATGTTGCAGGTATTGGAGGTGTGGAACTAATATTCACATTTGGAAAGACCTTAATTCTGAAGGATGTCATACACACTTCAGAAATAAGGAAGAATCTGGTTTTTGGGTTTCTTCTCAATAAGGCAGGGTTTACTCAGTCTATAGGGGCAGATTTGTACACCATTTCTAAAAATGGTATTTTTGTTGGGAAAGGGTACGCCACTGATGGCATGTTTAAATTGAATGTTGAAATCAATAAAATGTTTTCTTCTGCTTATATGTTGTGTGATTTTAATATTTGGCATGCTAGACTATGTCATATGAACAAACGTGTGATTTCAAACTTAAGTAACTTAGGCTTAATTCCAAAGTTATCTTTAAAATATTTTGAAAAATGTGATTTTTGCAGTCAAGCTAAAATAACTAAAAGTTCACATAAATCAGTAGTTAAAGAATCTGAACCTTTAGACTTAATACACTCTAATATATGTGAACTTTATGGGACGTTAACCAGAAATGGAAAACGTTATTTCATCACTTTTATTGACGATTGCTCTGGTTATACTTTTGTATATCTAATGAACAATAAAAGTGAAGTGCTCGACATGTTTAAAATTTTTGTATCTGAAATTGAAATCAATTTAGTAAAAAGATTAAGAGGTTTCGTATTGATAGAGGAACAGAGTATGATTCTAGTTTATTTAATGAGTTTTATAAAACGCAAGGAATTATACATGAAACTATTGCACCATATTTACCTGAAATGAATGGTAAAGCTAAAAGAAAGAATAGAACTCTTACTGAACTAGTTGTTGCTATTATGCTTAACTCTGGTGCTGCATCTCATTGGTGGGGGAAAATTATTTTGACTATTTGCTATGTTTTGAATAGAGTTCCTAAATCTAAAAACAAAACATCTCCTTATCAGATAATGAAGAAAAGAGAACCAAACTTGTCTTATTTTCGAACTTGGGGCTGTCTGGCTTATGTTAGAATCCCTGATCCCAAGCGAATTAAACTCGCTAGTAGAGCCTATGAATGTGTATTCATTGGGTAGGCAGTAAACATTAAAGCGTATAGGTTTTATGACCTAAATTCGAAAGTGATCATAGAGTCAAATGATGTTGACTTCTATGAAAATAAATTCCCTTTCAAATCGAGAAATAGTGGGGGCAGCAAACCTAGTCACGTTCCTGTGACAAGAAGCATTGAAAGCAACAAACAAGGCGAAACAGAAACTCGAAGAAGTAAGAGAGTAAGAGTTGCTAAAGATTATGGACCCGAATATACGACCTATAATTTAGAAGAGGATCCTGCAAATCTTAAAGAAGCTTTGTCATCATTGGATGCAGATTTAGCAAGAAGCTATAAACAACGAAATGGATTCTCTAGAGTCTCACAAGACCTAGCATTTAGTAGACTTGCCTCTGGTTGCAAACCAATAGGTTGTAAATGGATCTTGAAAAAGAAACTAAAACCCGATGGAACTGTTGATAAATACAAGGCACGTCTTCTAGCCAAAGATTTTAGATAAAGAGAAAATATAGATTTCTTCGACACTTTTTCACCAGTCACGAGAATAACATCCATTAGGGTACTCATATCACTTGCGGCAATTCATAACCTGGTGATACACCAGATGGATGTTAAAATAACATTTTTAAATGGTGACCTGGAAGAAGAAATCTATATGGAACAACTTGAAGGTTTTGTAATTCATGGTATAATTCATGGACAAAAAGACAAGGTGTGTAAGTTAGATAAATCTATGTATGGTCTTAAACAAGCTCCTAAGAAATGGCATGAAAAATTTGATAACTTGATTGTATCGAATGAGTTTAAAGTGAATGAAAGTGACAAATGTATTTATTACAAATCTAAAAATGGCATTTGCACTATCATATGTCTCTATGTAGACGACTTACTCATATTTGGTTCAAACATTCATGTTGCAAAGAATGTGAAATCATTATTGAGTAACAACTTTGATATGAAAGACCTCGGAGAAGCGAGTGTAATTCTAGGAATCAAGATTACTAGGTCAGAAAAGGGAATTTCTTTGGATCAGTCTCACTATATTGAAAAGATCCTAAAGAAATAAAAATACTTTGACTATAAACCTGCTTGCACAACATATGATCCAAGTGTGAAACTTTTCAAGAACATTGGTGAAGGTGTTAGACAAACTGAATATGCGAGCATCATTGGCATCCTCAGGTATGCCACTGGTTGTGCTAGACCCAACATTGCCTACGTCGTGGGACTGTTGTGCAGGTTTACCAATAGACCTAGTATGGAGCATTGACACGCTATCGAAAGAGTCATGAGATACCTAAAAGGGACCATGAGTCTCGGATTACATTATCAAAGATTTCATGTCGTCCTTGAAGGATACAATGATGCTAATTGGAACACCTTATCAGATGACTCCAAAGCAACCAGTGGCTATATTTTCACTATAGCCGGTGGTGTTGTATCTTGGAAATTGAAAAACAGACGATACTAGCTCAGTCCACTATGGAGTCTAAAATGATAGCACTAGCTATAGCTAGTGAAGAAGCAAGCTGGTTAAGATGCTTGCTAGCTGAAATTCCTTTATGGGAAAACCTTTGCCAACTATGTTGATCCACTGCGATAGTACCGCGGCTATTGCAAATATTGGGAATCGCGATTACAACGGTAAGAGACGACAAATACGTCGTAAGCACAACACAGTTAGAGAATTACTTTCTAAAGGAGCTGTTATAGTGGATCATGTACGCACTGATGGGAATTTAGCAGATCCTTTGACGAAAGGATTAACTAGAGAGAAAATCCTAAATACATCCAAAAGGATGAGACTATTGCCTATAGATCAATGAGTTACTCATGATGGTAACCCGACCTAAAAGACTAAAGATCCCAAGAATTAGGTTCAATGGGTAATAACAAGTCATAGTGATATGAGATGAACATGCTATATTATATATGAGAGAAGCATGATTCCTGAAGCGATGAAATGATGAGATAATAGAAACTCTTAATGAGTTCTATACTCTATGTGGAGTGGAGTACCTAGCTACATGAGTACTCTTGATAGACTTACCTATGTGAATGTGGAAGTGGGGCCGCTTCCTATGGAATTTCGAGGCAGAATTCCTAGAGCGTTCACTATACTGGGATACACGTGCAGGGCCATAAATGCACGGGATTTTGAGAATATACCTTATGAAAAGGTTGTGTTTGGGTTTGATGTCAGAGATAGAGTTGAAGACTACGAGTCACTCTTTTTGAATCTGAATCTTACTTGCTATGCAAAGGTTCAAGTCAGGAGACACCTTTGTTTATGCATGTGGGGGATTGTTGAAAATGATGATGATATTAATAGAAGGTTGTTGGAAATAATGATGTTATTAATGAGAGCTAGTGTTTCTACGGTGCAGTAGAACTCCGATACAGTGTATCTGGACTGTTTTATCCTAGGGACTTCGTTGTTGATAGTCTGTCTTGCACAATTTGGGCAGTGTCGCGAATCGTCTTAAAGAGAGCAATCTAGTCCGCGACTCAACCCAGTAATATTTTTGATTATTATAAAATAAAATATCAATAATAATTAAATAATATAAATAATAAAATATTAATAATATTGTTTCTTTTATAATTGAAATATATAAAAAGCATCATACCGATTGAGTAAATCTAACATTCTTCAAGCTAATGAGTTTTTACATGAAGTTAAATATTTTAATCAGACTCAACAACATAATAATCAAAATAATAGTCAAATAAATTTATATCAAACAATAAGACGATGGTGAAATTGTGAACCTCTCAATATTATTGTAAATGCAATTATATTCTTTGACACAAGCATAATCATTTCACTTAAAAAAACTAAAGGAAAAAATCACATGATCATAAGAATTAAATTTCTACGACGAAACAAAAGTTAGAAGGTCTTTCTGGATATTTTGTAAAGTTGAAGAAAGTTGCAAGAATTTTATTAGAAGGTGTTTGGTGTAACTTCCAATGAAAGTAAGTTGACTTAATTTTTCCCACATTGTTAAATGAGACCAAAAAATTATGAATCGTGTGTGGAGCTCCTTCTTCAACAAAATCTTTAAATTGTTTGATATTCTTCAACTTACTATTATAATACAACTTACTATTAAAAAATACGACCATTATAACGTCAGAGAATAAATTGACGTTATTGAAGTAGCAATGTCAATCACAAGAAATAGGGGTTTGAATTGTGTTCCTTTTAAAATTTTGATTCCGGTGCTTAATTTAAATTGACTCAAGAATTATCTTGGTTTGATAAACAATAAAAGGAGAACTTTCTTCGTTAGTAATATAACAATAAAAAACTTCACATTGTGATCAGTGCTAAGTGAGTGATAAATAAATGGAGATAAGGGAAAGAGAATTCACAGAACAATATATCCTGGTTCACCCAACGTGGGTTACATCCAATCCTCACAACCGTGAGATTTTCACTAAGTGTTCAAAACGGAGAACGTTCTTGGTTTTTACACCACCGGTCCAGATCAACCTTGATCTGTTACAATCTTCACCTTTCAATCTAGAAAGGATTTTACAATCACCTTTCAACCTAGAAAGGATTTTTTTCAATCACTTTTCAGCCTTGAAAGGATTTTTACAAACACACTCAATCTAACATAAAAGATAGACTTGAGTTACAAATGATGTGTATGATAAAAGTGATTGGGATCTTGAAACTTCTCAACACTTGTTTGAGATAAATGAAAGACAAGCTCAGTAAATAATGATCCAGAGTTATGGTGAAGAGAACTCGAGTTTGCTTGAAGATTTTTTGACTTGTTACTTGAACAAGTGTTGGTAGATTTGTAAATTGAACTCTTGCCTTCATCTTCCAATTGATCTTCTATTTATAGATGATAAAAGACTTTGAATATTCAGTTTAAAATGAATGTAGACGTTGGACACACTTCTCAAGTGTTAGATATATTTTAAAGCAATTAAACATGTGTTTATATTGCTGTTCAGAACGTTCTTGACAATCGGAGAACGTTCTTGCTTTTGGGCTTGATGGGAAATGTGAATGAGTGAGTGAATGAGCTATCAAATGTCAGTTTTGATACTGTTTTGATGTCAGAATTATGCAGAGCTTTCTACAGAATATTGTAAGTACAATGTACTTTTTTCCTTGCTCACAACTCATCAATTTGGAGATCAATCTTAAGGCTGTTTTCCTCATTTGGGCATTCAGCTCGAGTTCTGGGTTTCACCATTGATTTGAGCAGTCTTGATACTCATTAAACTGTGGTTTGGACTGTGGAAAATGATTTGTTTTAATTATCCCTTTAAAAGAGAATAACCAGAATGTTCTTTTGTAAAACAAGAACATTCTTCGTTTCTGTTTTATGAGTGCTGGATTTTGACAGCTGATGTGTGTCAGTCCTTTGTCTTAGAAACATGATGTGCTTTCTACAAAAAGGTGCAGTAGCAGTGTCCTTGCTGTCATGGTTTAATAACCAGAACATTTTCTGTTTCTGTTTTCTCAAATTTGGTCTTACTTCTTTCAAATGATCTTGCTTGTTTGAGTATGCAATTCATCTTCCTTAAATAAAACTTAAGCGCACTCATTAGTAGATCACCATTCATAAAACTTAATCATTTATTTCATAAGGTTTGTTGTCATTAAAACATACATCAAAAAAGTTTTTGCCTTAACAATCTCCCCTTTTTTGATGATGAAAAACCTTTTGAATAAATCATAAGTTTTATGGATGGATATAAATAAAATGCAACATTGTTCATAGATATGTAATTAAACTCCCCCTAAACACATGCAAGAGTTTAATTCTTATCATTCTAATTAAACTCCCCCTCAACATATGCAAGAGGTTAATTCTTAACATTCTTCATTAATTACTTCCATCCTATATCCATCATATATTTCTCTCCCCCTTTTGGCATTTATCAAAAAGGTTGGGGAATAAAAATTGAAGTGAAAATGTAGGGAGCAATAGCATGAGTATACTTCACATAGAAATCATGCGGTTGATCAATGCATTCATATATCAAACTTGCAAGTTTGGATTTAACATCAAAAAACATAACATGTATGATGATCAATAATCATTTTAGTCAATATTGCAACCAAGATATGGATAATGATTACAAAAGCTATATGATATAATTATATGCAATATATAACACACTTGAAAATCTTTCAATGAATATATATTCTTTTCATTTTAAAAAAATGAGTTGACTTCAGTTTTAAGAAAAAAATATTTTCTAAAAACTCCCCCTGAATATTATGAAATTAATATCCTTTAATAATTCAAAGTTCCATAAAACAAGTAAGATGCCTCATTGCTTTTTATCCTTTTTCACAAGAGGCAACATTTTGATTTGAACATGATCATACTTGTTATAAATAGATCCATTTTTCATTTTTTAGAACTAGAGAGAATAAACGCATACATGGAAGCAAAATAAGATGAATGTGACATCATGTTAAATATAATTTCTCTATAAGAGACTTTTTGATTTTTGCTATTTCTATCTATTATGCTTAAAATATATTTAAACATTTGAGATCAATTTTCACAAAAGAAATAAGAAACAAATAAGACTCATTTGCAAGGATATACATTAATATGCCTCAGTATGATCAAGTATCAATTTTTGACTTCATGCCATAATTTTTTTTGGATTAGTTTTGAGTTTTAAAGCAACAAGAAACACAAATCATTTTCATGAAGACCAAACATATATTCTCTTGTTGAAATCCTTCAAAAATAAATCCTAAACAAGGATATATATTTAAAATATGTTGAAGAAGGATCTTTTTCAAAAGCCACATTATAAACTCAATTATTATTATTATTATTATTATTATTATTATTATTATTATTATTATTATTATTTTTAAAGCCATATTAAAAAAATTATACTCAATCATCAAGCAATGTATAGACTACTCAATATATGCAAAAAATTTGAGAACATGATCAAGAATGCTTTTAAGGACATAAAGAGGTGAATTTGCATAAAATGAGGTTAATTCATTTAACATGATAATTTGAATTTATGATAAGGATTTGAGTTCCATGAATGAATTAAATAGTAATCATGATTAGGATATACCTTGATAAGATCCAAAGAAGCACTTGAATTAGACAAGTGGACAATTTTGAATATGTGCTTCTTTTAAATGACCACCAAATAAACTGATGCCTCCTTCCAATTAGTTCTTCCAGGTTCATCACAATGTACATGCACATCAATTAAACTAGGCATAACAACAACCTCACCATAGTCAAGCACTTGTTGCACAAAATTCCCTTGCTTGCCATATCTTCCACAATAGACACAATTCTTGGATGATTGTTCAGAGGCATGTCAACCACTGTAGTTACACCTCCAACAGCAACAACTTTGGTACCATATATAAATCCCTCCCAATTAGTTATTTCAATAATTTGATCATGAGGAGATGTTTTGGAGGAGATGTTTTGGAGGAAAGGTCAATAGTGAGATAGGTGTAGGAGTGCCAAAAGCAAATGGTTCAAACTCATTTAGAAGTTGTTGATGTTCTCCAACCATATCGTCGTGATAGAAAGCATTAGTTTTGATTGGATGAAGCATATAAACTGTCAAGAACATTCTGCTCCTTTGGAGAACGTTCTTCTCTTGTGGAGAACGTTCTGCTCTTGTGGAGAATATTCTGGTATGAACCTTTTTGCTTAAATTGATCTTTCTCTTAGATTTTTTGTTTGTTTTGCCACTCCATGATCGGACTTTGGAGTTTTCATTGATGATATTTGAACATTAACAACTTTGTGATTTGTCCAAATTTAACATTGTAATTATTTTTCTTCACCATCCTATCTTTCATCATAAAAATCAACATATTCATCAAACATAATATGCATAATTTCATCTATAGTTTGGGCCTTGAGATTTTATATTCTATATTATTTATACAATGTAGAGTATTTAGAATATATACTTTGATGGCATTTTAAAACAAAGTTGCCCATACTTTCTTTATCATGCAAAGCATAGTAATGACATTCAGAAATGTTAACGTATGATATATTTTGCTTTCTTATTTTTTAAAAATTCATATGAAGGTATGTTAAAGATATTTTCTAATAGAGCCAAGATTAAAAACATGGCAAACAATTTTTATGGCTTCTCCCCAAAATTCTTTTTCAACACTTGATTCATTTAAAATTGTTCTAGCCATTTCTTGTAACTAATTTTTTAAAAACAACTTCATATTGTTGGAAAGTTCTTTGACAAACAAATCATGTAAAATATCATTTTCATCAAAGAATGATTTGAAGAATGATGTTTCAAATTTCTCTTGATCATTTCTTATAGAAATGACAATTCTTTTTCAAAAGACTTAAAAACATGATTTAGTTGGAAATTCATCTAAGTATAAAACATAATGACTGTTCTTTAAACTGAAACATGAGGATGTTTATTTTACATCAGCCACGTGGAGTTTTAAAAAATAACTTTAAAATCAATTTTACAAAGTTATCTTTCACATATCAAACATCCTTAATCTATGCAAAATTATTTCAACTAATGATACATGTACCTTTGATTTGTTAATGTTTCCAAAGATTATAGACACTCCAAATTTTTGTAATGAGAGGAGGCACCATACTTTTCCATTCATGTGTATTGAGCATGTCTTGTCCATCTATCAATGTTCTTTCTTGATTGTTGGATGATGTTCCTACATCACAAGTTAGTAATAATTTTGGTACCCATATTTGTTTGGGTCCTTGATGGTTAGTATATCTTCTTTTAGAAGATTTTTTCTTATGATAACAATTTGATTCAACATGACCACTCTTTGAACAGTAAGAACACTTCTTTTTTATTCTTGGAGAAAGTTCTGATATGAGACAAGAACGTTCTTCACATGAATGAAAAAACGAAAAACATTCTTCGTTTTTGGGAAATCGTTTTGCTTTGAATTTTTTATCCTTTTTTTTTGTAAAAACATATGGAATCAAGATGTCTAATTTTGTTACAGTAAGAGCATCTTATATTACCTTTCTCATCCTTCTTTTTTGACACAAAAATTTTCACAAAGTTTTTCATTTTGAGAAGTTTTGAAATGTAAATCATCTTTGTCAAATATCCTATCTTCAGATATCGTGTTCTTTTGGAAGGTTTCAGTGGTCTTTACCAAGTTGGTTAAATCATTTTTCAAACCAGGAATTCTATTTTTAAAGAGGTGCTTTCTTCCTTAGTTTTAGAACATTCTGGAATATCATTTTGTATGGGTATCTCATTGAGAATCTTTTGTTTCTCAAACATTGTTAAATCAGATTGCTACAGGCTTTGAATGACCTTTCTGATTTCATCAATCAGAGCTTTCTCTTTTTCTTCTTTTTCTTTACGGAATTGTTCTTTAAACAAACCATATTTTTGAGAAAGAAAGTTTAAATCAAATAAAAGATTATCAAATTCTTTTTCCATTTGTTCACATAAAGGATAGAGTTCAAAGATGGTTACCTCATTATTTTCTAAGTTTTCCATTAAGCATATGTTGGCTTCGGACATTTACTTCTTCTTGAATCTTTTCCTCTTACATTGTTAAGTGCTAATCTTTAAAGACCGAGCTCTGATACCAATTGAAGTAGCAATGTCAATCACAAGAAAGAGGGGGTTTGAATTGTGATCCTTTTAAAATTTTGATTCATGTGCTTAATTTAAATTGACTCAAGAATTATCTTGGTTTGATAAACAATAAAAGGAGAACGTTCTTCGTTAGTAATATAACAATAAAAAACTTCATGGTATGATCAGTACTAAGTGAGTGATAAATAAATGGAGATAAGGGAAAGAGAATTCACATAACAATATATCCTGGTTCACCCAACGTGGGTTACATCCAATCCTCACAACCGTGAGATTTTCACTAAGTGTTCAAAACGGAGAACGTTCTTGGTTTTTACACCACCGGTCCAGATCAACCTTGATCTGTTACAATCTTCACCTTTCAACCTAGATAGGATTTTACAATCACCTTTCAACCTAGAAAGGATTTTTTTCAATCACTTTTCAGCCTTGAAAGGATTTTTACAAACACATTCAATCTAACATAAAAGATAGACTTGAGTTACAAATGATGTGTATGATAAAAGTGATTGGGATCTTGAAACTTCTCAACACTTGTTTGAGATAAATGAAAGACAAGCTCAGTAAATAATGATCCAGAGTTATGGTGAAGAGAACTGGAGTTTGCTTGAAGATTTTTTGACTTGTTACTTGAACAAGTGTTGGTAGATTTGTAAATTGAACTCTTGCCTTCATCTTCCAATTGATCTTCTATTTATAGATGATAAAAGGCTTTGAATATTCAATTTAAAATGAATATAGTCATTGGATACACTTCCCAAGTGTTAGATATATTTTAAAGCAATTAAACATGTGTTTATATTGCTGTTCAGAACGTTCTTGACAATTGGAGAACGTTCTTGCTTTTGGGCTTGATGGGAAACGTGAATGAGTGAGTGAGTTGTCAAATGTCAGTTTTGATACTGTTTTCATGTCAGAATTATGCAGAGCTTTATGCAGAATATTGTAAGTACAATGTACTTGTGTTCTTGCTCACAACTCATCAATTTGGAGATCAATCTTGAGGCTGTTTTCCTTTGGGCATTCAGCTCGAGTTCTAGGTTTCACCATTGATTTGAGCAGTCTTGATACTCATTAAATTGTGGTTTGGACTGTGGAAAATGATTTTTGTAATTATCCCTTTAAAAGAGAATAACCAGAATGTTCTTTTGTAAAACAAGAACATTCTTCGTTTCTGTTTTGTTAGTGTTGGACTTTGACAGTTGTTGTGTGTCAGTCCTTTGTCTTAGAAACATGATGTGCTTTCTGAAAAAAGGTGTAGCAGTAGTGTCCTTGCTGTCATGGCTGTCCTTGCTCATAGCTCATCAATTTGGAGATTGATCTTGATGTTTTGTTTTGCCTTTGTTGATCTTCTTTGAACGAATGGATCCAAAACGATCTTGCGTAGATTATTAAATTCCTCTATAATGATTACTGATGTTTTGTAGTGTAGATAGATCTACTTTCGTAGCCCAGATCAATCTTAAATTACAGTAGATTTTTGCTCTTTGTAAACCAGAACTTTCTTGGATTAAAGTTGTGAAAACGGAGAATGTTCTTCATTTCATTTTTGGGTGATTGCTGGATTTTGACAATTCTGACAGCTGTTGCGTGCCAAGCTTTTCTGTTCTGTAGGTGTGTTAGTGATGCAGTGACTTTATCATTTATGTCCAGTTTGTACTTGCTTACTTTAGCCATCAACTTTGGGGATTAGTCTTGCTTTTTATTCTTGATGCATTGCTTTGCTTTTTGTTGATCTTATGGAAAGAATCTGTTCAAAATGATCTCGAGTATATAATTATGTTCCTTTGTAATGGATACTGGTGATTTGCAATGTAGATTGATGTATTTTCGTTGCCCAAATCGATCTTGAATTAATAGATAAATTTACAAAATTGCCATCAATTTGAAAAGAAAGTTTTCCGTGTAGAGACCTAACAATTTTTAAGTTTTAGTTTTTAACAAAAATATGTGGAAATAACAATAAATAATAATAATGCATTTAGTGAGAGGAATACATGGATAATTTTATTGTAATGAGAGAAGTTTAAACAATAAAATGAATTGTTTTTTTTAAGATAAAGACTGATAATTTTTTAGAAAATATATGACTAAATAAATTATAACAAATAATAATGCAATTAGTGGGAGAAACAAATAAATAATATATAAAATAAATTTACAAAATTGTCATCATTTTGAGGAGAAAAGTTTTCATGTAAAAACCTAACAACTTTTAAGGTTTGGTTTTTTAACAAAAATATGTGGCTTAATAAATAACAATAAATAATAATAATGCAATTAGTGGGAGGAATACATGAGTAGTTTTATTCTAATGAGAGTAGTTTAAGTAATAAAATGATTTTTTTTTTGAGATAAAGAATTCTATTTTTATTTTAAAAGATGTAACTAAATAAATAATAACAAATAATATTGCAGTTAGTGGGATAAATAAATAGATAACGTATAGAAATAAATTTATAAAATCTATCAAATTGAGAGGGAAAATTTTTATGTAGAGACTTAGCAACTTTTATATATAAAAATTGTTCTTTTAATAAATAAAAAATAATCGTTCTTAATAGAAAAAATAAAAGAACAAATGTCCTAAAATAGTTTTGTTGTTGTGAACTAATCAAAACAACTACAGAATATAGGATAGTAGAGGTGAATGAGAAAAAGAGATAAAAGAGAAGAAGAGAGTTTGAATAGTATTGTTCTCTTATTATGTGGTTCTATGACGATGTTAGCTCTATTTATAATGCACAAATAATAAATGGACATCCACTAATAGGCCTAATGTGCCTAATATTGATAACGTTCGCTTCATCGAGTATATGCCTCATTAAAATCTTACTGAAAGAAAAATCGGTGGAAAAAATTCTAATGAAGAAAAAAGAGTACAATATCCTTTTGTGAATTACATGATGTATTTATTCCCCCTCAACCATATAAACATCTCTAACACGGTGAAGATCAATATTTGGTACATTGCTCGAAGGTTCTATTTGGGAGTAACTTTGTGAGAAGGTCCGCATGATTATCACACGAACGAATTCAACTGAGTAATGCATATAATATTATCTTCATAAACGATTGTTGCGTCCATTCTTCTATTAGGTAAACCACAATTTCCCTGTATGTGTTGAATCAATGACCTTAATCAAACACATTCTCTGTTTGTCTCATGTAGTGCTAAAAGTTTTGCATGTAAACAACATGTTTGTGATCTACCATTATGAAAATCTGACAAATAACTTGTTTCTACGGGACCAATAAATTCTAGTTTGGGCACTTTGAAATAGAATAAACTCATATTCGTTGTACCTCTAAGGTAACGAAGTATATGTTTAACTCTATTCCAATATCTTCATGTAGGTAACGAACTATATCTTGATAATAGATTAACCGAAAATAATATATCAAGACGTGTAAATTAGTGAGGCACATCAATGCTCCAATTTCACTGAGATATGGTACTTCAGGACCAAGATGTTCACTGAGATATGGTACTTCAAGACCAAGTAGTTCTTCATCCTCTTCTCGGGGTCTGAAATAATCTTTCTCCACATCTAGTGATCTAACAACCATTAGAGTAGATAATGGATGAGATTTGTCTATATAGAAATATTTTATCACTTTTTCTATGTAAGTTTCTTCATGCACACAAATTCCATTATTCAAATGCTCAATTTGTAATAACAGACAAAACATTATTTTTCCCAAATCTTTCATTTCGAACTCTTTCTTTAAGCAATCTTTGACCTTTGACTTTTGGAAGCTCTTTAGAAGTTCCAATAATATTTATGTCATCAACCTATACAACAATTATGACAAATTCATTTCCTTATCTTTTCATAAAAGTACAAGGACTAATAAAGTCATTTTTATATCCCTCCCTTAACAAATATTTACTGAGAGGATTATATCACATGCGTCCTGATTGTTTTAGCCCATAGAGAGACTTGTTCAGTTTGATAGAGTAGTCTTCTTGAGATCCTAACCTATTTGCATCAGGCAAATTAAATCCTTCAAGGAGCTTCATATAAATGTCACTATCAAGTGAGCCATACAAATAAAAATAATATTAACAACATCCATCATGTGAAAATTTAGCTCTTTATGTGCTACAAGTCTAATTAAGTATCGAAAAGTAGTTGCATCAACTACAGGCTCATCAAAATCAATCACATGTCTTTGCGAAAATCCTTGAGCACCGAGCCTTGCTTTGTATCTCACAATTTCACCATTCACATTTTGTTTTCATACAAAAACCCATTTGTATCCAACAGGTTTTACAACTTTGGGTGTTTAGACTACATGTCCAAAAACTTCAAAAACTTTTTTGCTTGTTAAGCGAGTTTAATTCTACTTCTATTGCATCTTTCCATTTTGGCCAATTCTCACTTTGTTTACAGTTTTTGATAGACCTTGGTTCTTGATCCTCGATATCATTTATCACATTTAGCACTATATTATATGCAAAAATACCATCAACTTTAACTTCATGTCGGTTCCATTGATATAATTTTGAGATCTCTTTATTTTCACAAGTTTCAAGTACCTCATCAACTATTCTGAAATTGAAAATCCATTATGTCAAACTACTCTTTTGAAATTTTCATATCCTCACTTGGTTGCCTTTTTTCTATTAGTTTCTTTTCTTATCTGAGGATTTTTATCTTTGGAATTGACTGATCTCCCACGCTTTAGGCGCGATTGAGACTCATTTGTAATATTATATTGTCCAACATGGACATCTATGTTGATAGGAGCATTAACAGCTAATATTAGTCTTGCTTAACTTTGAAAATGATTTATACAAGGATCATAAGAAAATAATCTATTTCAAGTAATTCATTTGAACATTTGGTTCACATTTTCAGCTATTTATTCTCTCTCCCTAATGTTGGGAAAATTAATTCATCAGTTGATAATCAGTCTAATGGGCTATAATCAAGTCTCCAATTATTTTCTTACGATACTTTGTAATAGATAGAGATTCATATCAAATATATTTTTCCAATATTAATTTAAGACTCGACTTAGTGTATTATATTGAAGCAATTATAATATACACAACAAATAAAAAAAATTCCCTAAGATGAGGAATATTATAATTTTAACCTAAAATTTAAGTGGGTGACTTACATATTGTAACTTGTTGGCTTCATGAGAATCAATATCTCAACATACATGATTGCATATTCCCAAAGTAGAATTTATAAATTATGATCTCATAAGAATATGTCATACAATTAACTTTAGACGTCCAAAGAGTGGATATTAAAGTCCTTTTTTTTGTATGAACATATATTAAAAGATGTTCAATATCAATTTCAATTGACATACGATACTTATTAAATGTTTTCTATAAAATTTAGAAAATGAGCTCTTAGTCAAATTAGTTGAGAAAACAATTTCACAAACTTCTAGTTGTGAGTTGCAATAAACATACATGTGACCATTTACTGATGCATCAATTTAAGTCATAAAACATCTAACTGGTCAACATGATCATGATCGATGTATTGCCTCACAATATCACCTTATATATAGTCTAGAAATGTGATAGATTCATTTTCTCAAATTGCCAACTTCTCTTGGAAAATAGTAATACAAAAAAATTATTTAATTGAAGAATTTTATAGTTCTTGAGTATATGTTCACGTATATTTGTAACTTTTTATTTCCGCATCATAATAGATCCGAGATGACCCAATCGGTCTTGCCAACAAAAAACTTAATATGATATGCAAACTTCATGTTTACAATACTATGTGTTTCAAATTGTTCTGATGAATTTGAAACAACAATAAACCACACTTCTAAGAATAACATGTAATTGATCGTGTGACATTTTACCCTTTTTTGTTATCAATATTGAGTTTTTTATTTAATCACAAACGTGACTAATATTTTAAAATGTTCTTGAAAATATTTTCTCAATTTTGCTACTTCATGAGCATATTTGAGTGAACAAAAATATATGTATTTTCTCTTAATTTCCTTTCTTTTAAATCGATACTAAGATCAAATAGATCTTATACATTTCAATCATGGTCTAAATATATAGTTCTTCACGAACTCAACGGCAAGTCATTTACATTTGATAAATCTTTTGCTACTTCAAGTCAAGGGTATAAATAATTTCCTATTAATTATCTTTGTTCCAAATCATACAAAGATAAAATAGATCTTATATATTTCGATCAAGGGTATAAAAGTCTATTGTTTAAGGACCCAACCACTAAACGATTATGAAATCATACTTTAACCAATCCAACATGGATACTTTAGTATTAAAATTTTAGTTTTTCAAGAACTATATCACAAATGATCTTCATAAACAATATCAAGAAAATTATTATTTGAGCAATCGTACAAGGATGTTTTAATATCAAATTTTTAGTTCTTCTGAAACTATATAAAAATCTCCACATACGGTGATCCAAGAAAATTAGACTCGTGCAATTCTTCAAGATGCTTCGTTGTTAAATTCTTCTGGAATTTATCATATATATCATAATTATACAAATCAAATAAAATTCTCAACAAATCTATTGTGCAATAAATATACAAGATTAATATGTTAAAATAAAAACTATAAAATGAATGAAAGAAATATCAAATATGGATATGAAATATAAAAGAATGACATTAAAGAAAAGAAACAAAATACTGAGAAAAATTCTTCTTGTTTTTCTTCTGAAATCAAGAACTATACATTGAATCTAAATAATATCTTTGTGCAATCTTCTGAAATTCATAGGAAATAAATAAACATGATTCGTACAATATTAATATGGAAAAAATTATGAAAGATGTATATTCATTGGACTTACGGTTCTTAGAGCTTCGTGTTGATAAAGTATTGTGCATTAATGAAAACAATGGCAATGTCAAGATATAGGAGAGTAGAGATGAATGAAAAAAAGAGAGAAAATAGTAGAAGAGAATGAATAATATTATTATCTTATTACGTGATTTATGTTACAAAATTAGCCTTATTTATAGAACACAGATAAATAAATATTTATTAATAAACCTAATATGTCTAATATTCATAACTATTTTTATTTGTGTTTTTTCATTTGTCCACATTTACTATGACTATCAATGTTTAGTAGCCTTTATGTTTTTCCCTTCAATACCCGTATGGTTGAGATTACCACTCACTAGATGACAAAAATATTCGTACGCGAAGATACCTGCGATGATAATTCCCAATGAGTATCTATTGAATGAGGTGAGAATCATAGTATTGTCCAAGTAATTAAATTAGTTGATGGCGTGTGTATATTAGATTGAGATTTTAAAAGACTATTTAGAGAAATTTTTTTTAAAATTTTTTAAAAATGTACATATTTTAAAAGATCCTTTATATTTTAAAAAAAAATTAGTTACCATCAAAATTTTATATTTTATGAATTTATAATACTAAATAACAAAATATAATAAATAAATTATAAGATTCGAATAAACATAAATAAAATTGATACAGTTTTTAAAATCTTTCGATAACAAAATAGTTATAGTTTCATGTCTTCTTATGTAACATTTATCCACATATATGTAGCTACAGTAGTCTTCCATAAATTATCATAATAATTTCGTTTCTGCTCTTGGATTTGAACAATAAGTTCATTTCAATGATCTTGCCTTATATGCAACATTCTCATTGTTATCATCTGAATTATATTTTTTTTAAGGATGTACGAAGTAGATTAATAATATATTTTTATTTCAAGAATTGTTATCATGATATATAATATCTTGAAAATTAATTATACTAGTCATTATTATCTCCATCTTAGTTAGTTTTTTCAATGATGCAGAAAGTTATCAACTCATTTTAATTTTGAGAGTATTTATCATGATATGAACTACTATGTAGATTATATCACACACTAAAATTAGAGTATCACACACACCTTAAAAGTGGATCTTAAAATTGATGTAATTTAAAAAATTCACATTTCACTAATTTTTTTACTTATTACATATACAATACATATAACATGAGTAAAGTAATATAAAGTTAATAGTCATATTAATACTTATAAGATAACATAACAACCAATTTAGTGTCTATAAAAGAAGGTTGTTTGTCTAATAAGAAATTATTTTGATTATTTGATATTATCTTTGTAATGATTCTTTAAAATATTATCTGGACATATGTTAAGAGTAAAAACATAACTACATATTTTTTTATAGAAATGAGGATATGTGAAAAACAATAATCTTTATTCATACAATGAAAAAAGAGCAGAGAGAAAGGAATAAATATGGAGAGAGATATATTTTTTCCTACTAAAAATTCATTAAAAAGTCTATCAAAATCCCATGAAATCTATTTTTGAAAAGAATCCATTAAAATTTGAAATTTTTTGAATACCACAAGATTTTCCGGTAAGTTGTAAAATGTTTTGATTGAATACCACTAGATTTCTATTAAAAAATCCAAACAATCTTAATTGAATACTTCAAGACTTACTTTTATTACACCTCAGGAATTTTCCATCACAAAAAGATCTTTTAAAATCCTATTTAAATAGTTGTTTTTTTATAAAAAAAAAAAATATAGTTGGGCTTTTAGTCCAAAATAAAAATGTGTAGAGTGCTAACTTAAATCTACTATATTTTTTGTTTTATAATTTAATCAAAAAAATTATTCATAAAATTGTCCTTTATTTAAAATTAGTTTAAATAAATTCTTTTTTTCAAATAAAAGTGTATAGATTGTTAATATAAACCTTTTATTTTTTAAATGTGTGTAAATTAACAATCTCAATATAAATTATTGATATTTTCTATTACTTTGAAATAAAATACATTTTATTTTCTGTTTCTTTTTAGTTGATGATTTCATAATTATAATAACTTTTAATATGAATTTTTCTACACATAAATAATTTATGTGTAAATTAATTATACACTTACATTCACCAAGAGTCCCCAATTATTTTTGTGGCATACCATTAATTTTAAAATAATCATCAAAGTGAGTTATGTGGCAAAATAGCAAATTTCTTTAAAGTTGAAAGTTATATATGAAGATTTGAGTCTTTTACCATAAATTAATATAATATTATAATTAAGGCAATTTAGCAAGATGTGAATTTCATATCTAACTTTTTTTTTAAATAAAAAGAAAAATAATATAGAAGAGTTAGTTGGGGGTCTCTTTGGAAGTTTTGAAGGGATGGGGAGAGATGGCTTAGGAGGGGAGGAGGAAGAAGGGAAACCCATTTGGGAGTAAGAAAAAACCAATAGAAAAGGCAATGAAGATCTTTTATGGTATTTTTACTGTTTTGTCTTTTCCTTCTTAAAATTAATATTATGTCTCCCATTTTATGATTTATTTTATGAAAACTTCTGATTTTTTTTTAAAATATAAAAAAATAAAAAATCTAACAAAACTTGATAATTTTTGTAAAAAATTGATAAAATAATAATAATAATAATAAAGTATTTTTTCTATCTAATAAAAGATATATTTTCTCTTGTTTCAATATTTATATTAATTTTAAAAATAAAAAATGATAGATTGCTCTCAAAATATCTCTGTATATTGTTTTCATCTATTAATTAAAACAATAGTAATAATTGTTATATGCTTTCTAAAATTGAATATAAGCACTAGAATAATTGGATATACTCGTTAAAAATTATCAAACTCATAATCATTGTGAAATTGTTTATGAAGGAGTAGATGGAATTAATGGATAATCCTTTATTCTTTGATGAAATTTAGTAAAAAAAAAAACACTGATTTCCATTTTTCCGTCAACAAATATTCTTCTATCATTTGATAGCTGTTAAAAAATATATAATTTGTTACAATTTTTAACATCTAAATCAATCTATAATAAAATTATATACTATATACACAATTAAAAACAACAATCAATAATATCAATATGTAGGGCCGCCCCCCCCCAATATCTATCCGCCATATAATCAATGCATTTTTTGCTCGATCGCCCATTTATCAACTGAAACCTAAACTATAAATGTTAAGGATATCTTTGTTAATTAAACAACAATAAAATACAAGGAATAGATCCATTTAAAAAATATATAATTATCATCTATTATTTAAAGAGTGCTTCTTTTTCTACTTCAAAGTCGCTTGAGAAATACACATTCAAAAAAACACTTTTATTCTTTTGAAGATATATTTTCTAAACTAAAATAAAGTTTTTCTTTTCCAAAGTATTAAAACCGTGTATTTTTTTTTTAAGAATTCTAAAACCATGTATCATTTCTCTTGAAAGTCTAACACCTATCGATTATATAGGAGGTCGATTTGAACCAATAGAAACAAGATTCTACAAGTTAATTATTGATGTTGTTTTTAGGGTGTTCATGGTTCAAAAACCTAAATTGAATTGAACTATATTAATGGTTTGATTCAGTTTTTGAAAACCACTTTTATAAAAACTGATTAATTTTTGAACCAGTTTCCATTTAGTTCAGAACTGATTTGAAACTAGTTTATAAATATAAACTGATTTAATATTTTGAACTAATTTTTAGTTGAAATCGATTTCTAACTACTTTTTCAAAAAAAAAGTTGATATGCTTTTTACAACAAATTTTTAATTTTTTACATGAAAAACAAATACAAAAAATTTTCAAAAAAACAAAAAGTTTTTCGATTTTTTTTTAAAACTTTTTTCAAGAAAAAAGGTTTTCAATTTTTTCTAAAATATTTTAAGAAAAAAATCTCAATTGAGGTACAAAAAAGTTTTAAAATGGTTAAATCAGTTTTTGACTTAAGTTTGCTTAACAAATTTGTTTTAAATATGTGGTTTAGTTTATGAACCATTTAAAGAAATTGTTTGCCCCTCGGTATTCTGCCATACCCCCCAAAATACCTCTTATTGGATCTTACAATCTGGTTCGCTAATTTACCGGACTCATGCATCCGGTAACTTAAGATGCCGTATTTTGGAATCCGGTTGGTACCTTAATATAGGACATAACGCCATTTTCCTCCATTCTCTCTATTTTCAAAATCTAAAAGTCTATAAACTTCAATTTCTCTCAAATCCTTACCACAAATCCACACTAAAACTTCACTTTTTGATTCATCAACTCTTAGTCATCAAAAAAATAAGCTTTTCGTTTTAATATATATATATTTTTTTTAGCGTTTATTTTTATGTTTTTGTTGTTATGTCAATTGGTTGTTATTCTTACAATTGAGTTTATGTTTTCTAAGTTGCTATAGTTATTGTATGCCAAGTAATTTGGTTCGCTAATTTACCGGATTCACGCATCCGGTAACTAAAGTTACTAGATTCTAGAATCCAATAGGTACCTTAATATAGGGCAGAATGACCTTTTCCCCATTCACTTTATTTTCCAAATCTAAAACTCTATAAACCTCAATTTCTCTCAAATCCAACTCAATCTTACATCAAATCCAATCTTACATCAAATCCACACTAAATAAAAACCTCACTTTTTGATTCATCAACTCTTAATCATCAAAAGATAAATTTTTTGTTTTTACATTTTTTATTTTGGTGTTTATGTTTTTATATTTTTATTTTATTGTTTTTGTTTTTGTTGTAGTTTCAATAGGTAGTTAACGTGAATGTTGATGTTGTTGTTGGGTAGGCTCACTCCCAAGTGAAACCCACCAATTTTATTATTATTATTATTATTATTGTTATTATTATTATTATTATTATTATTATTTGTTGAGACAAAATCTCTCAAATGATTTTAATGGTAACAAAATTATTTAAAGATTATGATTGTGGTTAATGACTAATCTGTGCTTTTGAGTGAATTATTATAAGAAAACAGGTTAATCTTCAATTAGATCAAAAGGGAGAAAAATCTGGGTCAATCCTTTTTAAGTGTTCAAGCTGGAGGATAGGACAGAACCTTGAGAGGATGGGTCTTCAAGTAGAAACTTCTCATCCTCGCTGAAATAATGTTTCTTATTCATCAAAACAAGTCAAAACAGTGTTAATAAATGAATATATAAAGCATTTGATCAAAAGAAGTCAGAAGGCCAGCTGTACAAGGTACGAGGATGGCATAAAGTATGGATCTTCAAATAGTCACATGTTGCAAACTACCATCCCATGCGCAAAGGCTAATGTGCAGACCTATATATCATTCTTGTATGATTGAAAAAATAATGCAAAGTCAATCTACAGAAAGGCAACAACAAACAAACTCAAAATAGAAGTCCCACAGGTCTTGAAGAATGAGAAAAGAAAAGGACAACACAAGACCAAGGTCCAATGAGAGTCAATCTCAAGGCTGAGGATGGATTGCTTCTGTCCAAGGACAGCTAAATGACATTTTCGTAAATATGATGAACGACCTTGGATTGTTTTGATTTGATTCCCAATGGTCACAAGAGCTTCTCACATGGAAAGAACATCACAAGACCTCTATAAAAGGCAGCAAGCTAATCATCATCAAATATACAATAATATTGTAGAAAAAGATCAAGTATCTTAACTTTATCATAAGCAATATTCATCCTCTCTTTATACTTTCTACATTCATACACTAGATCTTTGAAATATCTTTTTAGAAAGTGTTTAAGTAAAGAGAAAGAAATCATACTCATATCACTCTGTAATTTTCAAGTAAGTTATACTTGAAAATATTTGAAACTTGTAAGGGACAAGGTTGTAAGCTTGGTGAAGCTTGAGAATACACAAAGTGTAATCATCCTCTGCAAGAGGCTGATCTGATTGATCTTTAGTGAAATCTCACAAGTGTGTGAGGACTGGACGTAGCCATCTTTGGGTGAACCAGTATAAAAGTTGTGTGTCTATCTCTTTATACTCTCCTTGCATTTATTTTGTTCTTATTTAAAAGTTTAAATTTCTGTCCTCAAGTCCGCATCCTCTTAGAGAGGATAACAATTCAAAAACTCTTTAAAACATTTTTAAAACGCCAAAATCCCTATTCAACCCCCCTTCTAGTGATATTTAGCTCCATCAATTGGCATCAGAGCAAGGTTCTCTAGAAAAATTACATCTAACCGTGTAAGAGAAAAAGATCAAAAGAAAAAATGTCAAAAGCTAAGTATGTCCCTGAAGGAGGATCCTCCACCAGACCTCCCTACTTTGATGGTACAGATTACTACCACTGGAAAGGTAAGATGAGATTGTTTCTCATATCACAAGATAACAACATGTGGTCTGTTGTTGAAAACGGGGATCATGTCATCAGAATCAACAACGCAGATGCAACCTCCGACGAGAAACCTCAAGCACAGTGGACGGCTGATGAAAATGCTAAGGTACTCCTAAACTCTAAAGCTCATTTATTTCTAACGTGTGCTTTGAGCAGGGAAGGATACGATAGAGTTAAAGAATGCAAAAACGCCAAGGAACTTTGGGACACTCTAAAGATTTATCATGAAGGATCAAGCCACGTAAAGGAAGTAAGGATTGACATGGGAGTAAGAGAATTCGAGTTATTTGAGATGAAAGAGGAAGAAACGATTGATGAAATGTTCTCAAGGCTGACAATCATACTAAACAACTTGAGATCTCTTGGAAAGGTATATTCTGTTCAAGAGAGGATAAGAAAAATCTTGAGGAGTTTACCAAAAGAATGGAGACCAATGGTGACTACCATCACAGAAGCAAGAGACTTGGCCAACATGAAACTAGAGGACCTGGTTGGAACTCTAAGAGCTCATGAACCACTGTTGCTGGCTAACAAACCAAGCAAAAAAGGAAAAATGATAGCTCTAAAATCAAGTCAAACAGAAAGCTCATCCTCCAAGAGGACTGAAGAAGCCACAAAGAAGGAAAGTGCAGAGTATCCTCTATCTAAGGAAGAAGATGAACTTGCTCTAATTTCTAGAAGAATCCAGAGGATGATAAATCGTAGAGGACAGGACAAAAAATCTCCTAAAAAAGAAAAAACTGACAAAAGTCAGATTACTTGTTTTGGATGCAACAAGTTGGGTCACTACAAAACTGAGTTTCCTCTAAACAAAAAGGGCTCAAGAAGATTTCCCTACAAAAACAAATCTATGATGATCACGTGGGATGACAGTGACGATTCATCCTCTGAGCAAGAAAAGGAAGAAGAGGCCAACCTCTGTCTCATGACAAATACAAAATCTGAAAAGGTAATCATATCTGAACTTTGTCTTACCTTTGAAAAATTAGAAATAGAGTTTGACAATCTTTTAAATGACTCAAATACTTTGTCTAAAAAATGTGGGCTTCTTAAAAACCAACTTTATGAAATAAAGAAGCTAAATGAGGAACTACAAGCTAAGAATAAGAAATATGAACAAACCATTCAAGACTTGCAGTTATCTCATGAGAAGTTGTCTGAGCAACACTCTATTTTGAACAAAAGAATTGTCAAAACCAATCCTCTAGAAGAGGATGCAGAAAAAGAAATTTTGAAAATAGAAGTTGAAGAACTCAAAAATGATCTTACCAACTTTGTTAAATCCACTGATACTTTTCAAAAAATAATGCGATCACAATCTGGAACTTTTGACAAAGCTGGTATTGGATTTAAAAGTTCTCAAAAACAAAAACTATATGAAAATTTTTTTGTTCCAAAGAAACGAGAGGATAGGCCAAGATGCACTTTTTGCAAAATTTTTTGACATACCTTCAAAAGATGTTATGCCAAGAAAAAGGCAGACAACATTAAGAAAGGATGTTCATTTTGTGGTAAACATGGGCATCACGATTCCGTTTGTTATCATAAAAGAAAATTCCTCACAAGAGGAAGAACTAACCAACAAGGACCCAACTCTATATGGGTACCTAAGTCATTACTAAACTCAAACACAGGTACATCCTCTGATCAACAAAAGAAAGCCCTGGTTCTTGGGCAGTGGCTGCTCAAGGCATATGACAGGGGATAGGCATTGCTTTATTTCCTTGGAAATAAAGGATGGAGGATCGGTCACATTCAGAAACAATGATAAAGCTCAAATAAAAGGTACCGGTATCATTGGTAATAAAAATTCTGCTAAAATTGAAAATGAACAATATGTGGATGGTTTAAAACATAACTTGCTTAGTATTAGCCAACTATGTGATAGTGGATTCGAAGTTATTATTAAGTCTAATCTATGCAAGGTTAAACACTCATCCTCGGGTAGAGTTTTCTTTTTTGGTTTTAGAAAAAAGAATTTATATGAGCTATATCTAGATGATTTGCCTACTGAATCTTGTTTTGTATCCATTGAAAAGGATAAATGGATATGGCACAAACGAGCTGGTCATACAAGTTTGAACACTATTTCTAAGTTGTCTAAATTAGAATTAGTTAAAGGTCTTCCAAAAATTGATTTTGAAAAAGACAAAGTATGTGAAGCTTGTGCCAAAGGAAAACAAGTTAAAAGTAGCTTTCAATCTAAAAATGTTGTTTCCACAAACCATCCTCTTGAGCTACTTCATATTGACCTCTTTGGTCCTATCAAAACTCCAAGCCTTAGTGGAAAAAGATACGGATTTGTAATTGTTGATGACTTTTCACGTTTTACTTGGGTCTTATTTTTAAAACATAAAAATGATGTCTTTGAGGCTTTTCATTATTTTTGTAAAATGATCCAAAATGAAAAGGGATCAAAAATTATATCCGTGAGAAGTGACCATGGAGGTGAATTTGAAAATGAATCTTTTAAAAATCTTTTTGATGAAAATGGTATTTCTCATAATTTTTCTTTCCCAAGAACCCCTCAACAAAATGGAGTTGTTGAGAGGAAAAATAGAACTTTGCAAGAAATGGCTAGAACCATCTTGAATAAAGCCAACATTGAAAAATATTTTTGGGCCGAAGCAATGAATACTGCTTGTTATGTTTCAAATCGTGTATCCATTAGAAAGATTTTAAACAAAACTCCATATGAGCTATGGAAAGGAAGAAAATCAAACATCTCATATTTTCATATATTTGGATGTTATTGTTACATCCTAAATAATAAAGAAAATTTGGGAAAGTTTGATTCAAAATCTGCCAAAGGATTGTTTTTGGGATACTCCACTTCGTCTAAAGGTTATAGAATATATAATCTTAGGACTCAAACTCTGGAGGAATCCATGCATGTTATTTTTGATGAGTTTGATGACTTGTGCTTAGAAAAAATTGATAAATCTGAAGAAGATGAACCTTCGTCCTCTAAACTTCCCAGTCCACACGAAGAGGATGAATCTGATCAAACCTCTCAGCAACCTCCACGAGGATGGAAGACAGTCACGTATCATCCTCCATATCTGATTATTGGAGACACGGCTGATGGTGTGAGGACTAGACAGTCTCTACGAGGAAATGCAACAAACATGGCCATGATATCACAAGTTGAACCAAAAACAATTGATCAGGCAATTTGTGACAAATCATGGGTTGAAGCCATGATGGAGGAACTCTCACAGTTTGAAAGAAACAAAGTGTGGAACCTTGTACCTCTTCCACTTGAAAAATCCATCATTGGAACAAAATGGATATTCAGAAACAAACTAAATGAGGATGGAGAAGTAATAAGAAATAAAGCAAGGCTAGTTGCACAAGGCTATAACCAACAAGAGGGAATTGATTATGATGAAACATTCGCATCGGTTGCTAGACTTGAAGCTATACGAATCCTCCTAGCATATGCCACCCATAAAGGTATCAAACTATACCAAATGGATGTCAAAAGTGCTTTTTTGAATGGTTTTCTAAATGAGGAGGTATATGTTAAACAACCTCCTGGATTTGTGAATGAAAAGAAGCCCAACCACGTGTACAAACTCTCAAAAGCCCTTTACGGATTAAAGCAAGCTCCTCGAGCTTGGTACGAGAGGTTAAGTTCTTTTCTTAAAGAGAATGGACTCGTAAGAGGACAGATTGATACCACTCTTTTCAAGAAATCATTTAAAGAAGATTTGCTAGTTGTCCAAATATATGTGGATGACATAATTTTTGGATCCACAAATGAAAAGATGTGTGAAGATTTCTCCAATCTTATGAAAAGTGAGTTTGAGATGAGTATGATGGGTGAATTAAAATTTTTTCTTGGATTACAAATCAAACAACTAAAAGATGGTATTTTCATCTCACAAGAAAAATACACCAAAGATCTTCTCAACAAATATAACATGAGTTTAGCCAAGAGTATGGGAACTCCTATGCACCCATCCTCCATGCTTCACAAAGATAATGAACGAACTCCAATTTCTGAGAAAGAGTATAGAGGGATGATTGGATCCCTATTATACTTAACAGCAAGTAGACTGGACATAGTCTTTGTTGTAGGTCTTTGTGCAAGATTTCAATCCTCTCCCAAAGAATCTCATCTTACTACAGTTGAGAGGATTTTGAGATACCTTGGGAACAATAAATTTGGGAATCTGGTATGAGAAATGTTCAGATCTCGACCTCATAGCTTATTGTGATGCTGACTATGCGGGAGACAAAGTTGAAAGGAAGAGCACAAGTGGAGCTTGCCAATTTCTTGGTAAATCTCTAATCAGTTGGTCATTCAAAAAACAATGTACCATTGCTCTATCAACTACAGAGGCTGAATATGTATCAGCTGCACAATGCTGTTCACAATTGATGTGGATAAAGAATTAACTAGAGGATTACTCTCTAAGGTACGCAAAAATTCTCATCCTCTGTGATAATACAAGTGCTATAAATCTTTCAAAAAATCCAATTCAACATTCTAGGTCTAAGCACATTGAAATTAAACACCATTTTATAAGAGATCATGTTCAAAAAGGTGACATAGAATTGATTTTCATTGACACTGAAAATCAGTTGGCAGATATTTTTACCAAACCTCTCCAGGAGGATCGGTTCAAAAATATCTTGGAAAAACTCTCCATCATTAATATTTCTAAAATTAAATGATTAATTATTTTATCCATTGTATCATTGCTGTAATTCTCTTATTTTGTTTGTTTAAATTTTTTATTGTCAAAACTTGTTAAGTGATCAAACGTCCTTTTAAGTTAAAAAGCTGAGAGGATGACAATAACCTAGAGGATACAGTATCCTTTTTAGTGAAACTCCTCGTATCACGCATGCACGCGCATCCCCTTGTCATTGGTCAGTCTGCGTGGCGTGGTCTCCTTGGCTGTCACTGCATTAATTGCGCAGACGGCTACACCTATCCGTTCTCCCACGCCCCTAGTCTAGCGCCTCCATCATCATCATGACTACCTAGGGAAACGTCTAACGCCTCTTCCATTGAACAGTCACTTCTGTTTCAACTGCCATCCTCCTCTACTTATTTTGCTCCGTTTGGTTTTTATAATTTTAGTAAATTATTTTTGCTGCTGAGTTTGTTCTTTTAATATACAGTGGTAGTAATTTTATCTTCTCTGAGAGTTAGTTTGGAATACCCACTTTAGAAGAAGGTTATTTGTTATTTGTTTGGTTTCCACCTCTTTGGTGATGACTATTGTTGATTTATGTTCCCTAGTTTGGAAAGTTTTATTGGACTAGGTCTTGTGTTTTTATTCTTTCATTTTGAGGAAAGTTTTCCACGTTAAAAATTATATTTGTCTGATATTTAATTTCTATCAGTTGTTGTTGCTATATGGAATTGCATTTTTCTATTTGGTATTTTATTTATATAGTTGGGAGAAAAATATTCCGCATTATTGAGATATTTATATATGTTTTTTTCAACAGTTGTTATTCAATTGATTGTTGTTGTTACAATTGAGTTTATGTTTTCTAAGTTGTTATAATTGTTGGATGTCAAGTGTTTGGCAAAATGTTTTTGATTTGTAATGAGTTTGTAGTGAAATATAAGTAGTTTATATTGTGGTTGTAGTTTAAAGTAGTTTATGTTAGCGACCGGTAATGATTTTGTTGTTGTTGTTGAAATATGATAAAATGTTGAATAAGTTGTTATAGTTGTTGTATGCTAAGTGTTTAAAAAATTATTATTTGTAATGGGTTTGTAGTGAGGTATAATTGAAATTTGATATAGTAAAAATGTTGAAATGTGACAAAATATTTATTTTTTGCTTTTAGAGATGGAAGAGGACAATGATATTATTCGATTATGACATGATAGGGAGACCCAATATGAGTCTATACGTAGAAAGTGTTAGGCCAAAACTACTAGTAAATGACAACGGGTTAGAGGTGAAAGCTCCCACTCTCAAGCACATGTTGACGTTGAATATGTACATATGAGATGTCTGCACCGTCGCCGCCGCCACTATCATCATTTTCACCATTTCATAGGCCACCACCACCACCACATCATGTTCAGAGGTTTCTGAAGGGCCGTGTTGATATGTCTTTGTTACTACATTTTGAGGACCACGTGGCGACTCACATATGGGTTGGAGATGTAAGTTTTAATTCTAATTATTTATTTATTTAATCATCAAAAGACTAACAATTGATGTTTTTAGGAATATGTTCTTTTGAAATGTGTCAACAATGGTAGAAAGGTATGTTAGTTTCAGGTTCCAACTTCTACTATGACTTGGTTTTGGAATCCAATCAAAGCCTCTGGCTTAGTTGGTCTTGAACGCACAAGCTACAAGTTAATAGACGTCAACTTGTTGTCTGCATTTGTTGAAGGTGGCATAGGTAGACTAGCTCCTTCCATCTTCCTATTGGTGAGATGCTAGTGACTCTGGAAAATGTGCTCTATTTTTTGCATTTGCCCATCACCGAACACCTCATAACATATACACCGCTAGTGAAAGATGAAGAGGTTGAGCGGATGCATAATGATCTTATATTCAACTTAAATGATGTAATGACAAAGGTTGAAATAACCAGAGGAGCGCATGTTAGATTCTCAACTCTTGAAGTCCAATTTTTGACTTATCTGAACAAATATGTTTAGTTTGGTGATGATGACGAGGAGAAGGAATATCATCGGCTTAACGCCATCATATGTTATTGTTTCTACATCATGAGCACTACCATATTCAACGATAAAACTACAACGCATATCGACGTTATGTACGTTCAGTACTTCAGAGACTTGGGTAGTGTTCGAGTGTATGCATGGTGTGCTACTACTCTTGCTTTCTTGTACAGTCAAATAGGCGATGCTAGAAAGTCCAAGACGAAATAACTAGTTGGTTACTTTTCCCTCCTTCGGGTAATTAAGAGTTAATTTAATTGGAATATTTTTATAATATAAGTTAATTTAATTGGAACATTTTTATAATTCATTTTTAATCTATTTTTTTGCTTCACGCATGGATTATGCTACATTTTGCGACCATCTGTCCACGAACTCTGCAAGTTAAATATGACAAGTACCTTTCACGTGCATGTGTGGTCGTTCCACATCGAGATCATCCACTGACAAAGACATACAAGAATACACCGAATCAATTGAAGGTCCAAGATTATTGGTTTTCTCCCTATGACAACCACCGTCTAACTCGTCTGTTGAAGGAAATATGTTGGTACTCTAGTTGGATTAGATGCGGTTCTTGGATGAAGTGTCCTCACTTGCCTGAGCGCGTGCTTAGGCAATTTGGATATATTCAAAGTATCGTCAAACATCTAGACATATCTGCTCCTCCTACCATGCGTATGCAGTAGGTCGATCAGGCATATCTGAATTTTAGATTGTACTAGTTACTCAAAATATGCAGGGGTTATTCATGGACATGAGTTGAAAAATCGTAGTTGGATATGTGACTTGTTTTTATAGGGTTTTCCATCATTTCATGCAATCGTTTCCAGAGGGCAATCTTTCGAGACCTGTAGACTTGGAGGTCGTCATATAGTAGGAGTTTGTGTCTGGTGTAGCTGACACACTACATATTTGCATGATGATTAGAGATCTTGCACTTGAAGCACGTGAGACGATGGAGGAGAGAACTCATACATATGAATGTGTGTAGTAGATCATTGATCACACACATGATGTATTTTTATATTGTAGGAGGAGACACAATAGTATTGGGAATATAGTTACACAATAGTATTTATGTATTAGAGAATATTACTTTTCATTCAGATGTTCATTTTTTTTAAATATTTTGGTTAATTATAATACTTTGGTTGAAGGTACATGGTTTTAATTGCTTCTACTCCAAGTAAATCATCAAGTATGAACCAGTTTAATCAAAGAATGAAAAAGTTATCAACTTAGTCAAACACAATTCAACCCTTTTTCACGTGTTTGCACCTTCAACGTCCACTTTTTTGTAGGCGTCTTATAAAACGTTCCAAGATATATAGCATCTTTGATAACATTTAATTATTTCTCTAACGAATACAATTTGACATAATTTGACTTTTACTTATTTATCTTTCTAATAAGATCATGTGAGACAATTGCATGATTCTCCCCGCCCTTACCAAGACGTGCAGCGACAACCTGAAATCCACAATTTTCATCACCAAAAACATCCACAACTTTGTCAATATACGAATGCATAAAAGAGACATATGATCAGAAAAGGAAATTTTTTGTTTTGGGAATGGATTAGGAGAACGATTCCCAATACGTGCGCTCTTCTTTCTTGGGCATGATAACTTCGATTTAGAAATTGGATTGTCCGGATATAGTAAATCAACATGCCCCCATAAAGACGAAGAACATTTAGTTGACCCATCTGTTGGCGTACACCTAACCTTTTTTAGTGCGCCCTTGGTTTTCACCTTCTCACTAGATGGATTCAACGATGTCGTTTCTGGGAAAAAATTTTCACGAATTTGATTCTTGATAAGTAGTTTCATATTGTAATCCGCTTTGTCAAATTGTTCATGAAATACAAACGTGTACTTAAATTTTATATACTATCACATGAATTCACTAAATTAGCAATTATTTAATTTAACTAATTAAAACATATTTGAATCTCTTCTAACTCTATTAAAATGGAAACATCTGAAGATCCTTCTTCTTTTACGACAACATCATCATCAAACCATAGCTTCTTCCAATGAGTGTTGACCTCATCAAGTCGAATATGTGTGTCATGCGTTACTATCTTAGCAATGACACAAGCACATGACAAATAGTAAGGTTGTCTAATTACACAACCACACTTTGTACTTTGCATACCACATTTATTTGCTTGTGCTTCTTCACAATGAATAAAATTCAATCAAACTCTTGAAATTTTAAATACCAACTTCGGATGCAAAACCTTGTCTTTGTATATGTGTTCTAACACACTCAAACTCCTTCCAAACGAGGCTTGTATTTCAGTTAACTGTGTTTGCATCATATTGTTCATCGTTTCCCAATTCTTCACCAAATCACCTTTACTATCCAACAAATACCTTTTCAATCTACCGTAAGAAAATTCAACTCTATTTGTTGTTCTGATGCCAAAGTGCAACACACGATCTGTCCATGCTCTTACAATTTTCTCCTTCACCACATCCATTATGGTACTTTCGACATATTGGAGGAATTTTGGAAATTTTTCACACACCTTTTTTAACTCGACAATGACACCAACATATGCATCATTTTGAAGGAGATTTCACTACAACATCCCAAGCTCTCATTATGGTGTTCCATAACTCTATCGGTTTGACATGTTTCCCATTCACATCTAAAAGTTTCGCAACTTTTACCTTCACATCCAACTTGCATCTAGCTTTGACATTTTTTGAAATATGATACTGACAAAGTGAAGCAGTAGAGGTTGGAAAAATCTTTGCAACATCATTCATCAATGCGGTGTCTTTGTTAGTCACAATTACCTTGAGAATCTTGTCTTCATACTTCAACAAAATAACGACACATCTCTATGAGCCAAGTGAAATTATCCTCCTTTTCAAACCTGGGAAAAGCAAACCTAACTGAATATGTCATCTGTATTGAAGTCACACAAACTATCTCAAACAACAACTTTTCATACTGATTTGTTTTATAAGTTGAATCCATCAGCAACACAGTCGGAAACGTGTTAAACAACTTGACTGATTTAGGATGAGCCTAAAAAATATCATGAATTTCAGTTTTAGACTTATCAATCATTCTATATTTGTATACATATTTGTGATCATCCAAGCATTTCAACAAATATTGCATTTCTTATCTCGGACCCCTTATAATCTTCTTGTATCTTTGACGTGTATTATAAACTTGTTTCATTGTAGTCACACTTTCATTTCTTCGGTCTTTCAAAGTCATTACAATATTTTTTTGTGGGACCATGTTCCTTGTCATCTCACCAACAAATTCCTTCTCTTCCTCATTTAAACGACCATCAACGAGATGAGCTTCTAATTTTTTATCCATCTCATGGTTGTGTGATCCTGACACAACACTAAGACTCCATTATTTGGTTGTCAAGAAGTAACCATTGAACATGAATGGACATTCACATTTTCTAGATCATGTGTCTTTGCATTTCGATTCTTATTGGTTCCTTTATACACCACCCATTTCGCAACCCTATAATTTTTTTCTTAGATGAGAACCATGATCAGATTTTGTAATTACGACTGAAAATCTTAACTTAGCTGCCCGAGAACGAATCCAAGCAATCAAATCATTTCAGCAACTATATTTGTTATCACTAATAAAGTTTATCCCAACATCAATGTCAATCACCACTTGCTCTGCAATATCTAGTTTCAAATCAGTTGCTTCCTTCAGTTTCAAGTTAGGTACGGGCTCAAGTATTTCTTCACCTACAGGCTCAGGCTTCAAATCAGGTGTCGGCAAATGTTTGGATTCAGCTTCAGACTCAACCATAACGAACTACAAACATTTAACACAAATTAAAATTCAATTATGCAGTACACAACTTCAAAAACTTTAACAATCAAAATGACAATGAGGAGGATTTTAGAGCTACATTACATTTGCAATAAAAAAAATAGAGTTGATGATGCCAATGGATAAAACAATGGTTTTTGAACTCCAAAAACATAAAAATATGTGAAGGATTTGAGGTTGAGTATTGAAGAAGAAGTGTTTGATGAGAAGGGTGAAATGACTTATGTATTGGTGTCTACCAGATGTCAGAATTCAGTAAAAGTTATCGAATTTACGTATTCGGGAATTTACCTCCCCGAAAATTGAGATCCGGTAAGGCGTAAATTGAGAGGGGCCTATGGGCAACAATGGGAGAATGAGCAACTATTACCATTCAATTGGTTTGAATTTTTTTTGTACAGTTCAATTTATTAACATGATTTATCAATATAGTCGAATTAATTATATATTTTACGCATCCTTAATCCTTAACTGCTCCGAGATTTGGTTTGCCTTTTGATAGTATAGTATAGTACCGTCTTTAATTCGTGATTTTGTTGAATGATGTCAAACTGTCTAGGTGTAGTTAAGGTAGTAATCCCGATTTCTTTTATAAAATACTGACGAGTAAAAAAATATGGAGAAAGTAGAAATAGATAAAACTTTGTTGCCTTATATTATAGATCCACATGACTAGACTCAAATTAATGAATTCCAAATTCCAATGCAATTTTTGAATAGCTAAGGCACAGATCAAAACAAAAATAAATAAATAAATAAATAAATAAATAAATAAATAAATAGAAGTCGTTTTATTACAAATTTCCTAAAGAATAAAAGTCACAAATACAGTTCCGTCAAAACAAAGAAAATCACATATACATAATTTTTCCTCTATTTTTCCCTTTTAAGTTATACAATTTTGGTTGTTGCAGTAATCAAATTTCATATCTTCCGACCACAATTGTGAGGTTCTCCCTTCCGTGACATAGCTGGGTTTGCTGTTCGATGCAAATGGCCAGTTTCCCCAGCAAAAGAATCAAACATGGCAATATATATTCTTGAAAATTCAGCCAAACATGTCACTTGCGCAATCAGAGAAAAGTTCAAGAAAGAGACTTAAAGAGGCTGAAGCAACACGGAGGTTCATGTAATGTCACTGTTGCATTGATGCTTGAATTAGAGATGTAAGAGAAGGATGAATACGTGCCGTTCTCAAGGAGCGTGCTTCACTTCTTCCTTCAACGTGTTCTTCCCCCAGCGGCCACCTCGGGCGCAAATCATACTGAAAATAAACCAATGTTTAAGAAAATCAATAAGAGACTAATGAAATGTGAGCATAATATGCAGCACATGTTGAATTTATGTTGCCTACATAAATTAATAGAATAGTATTTCAAGTTAACCATGAACAAATTTACAGCAACATCATGTGCCACTAAACCGATATGAATTCTCCACTAACTCAACAAGGTCCATTGAGAGTTGATCAAAAGGATCGTGTGCAAATGGATTTAACTTTTTTTTGAACTGGGTAACAATGGTAACTGATCTTGTCGATTGTTTAAAAAACATTAACCATATTACCCCTTCACATAAATAAATTTATTATATGATGCATAGAGAGAATCATAAAGCAAATTCATCTGATAAAAAATTGCTTCTATTCATATATTTGTCGATGTTCAGAAAACACACCACAAAGCCTTCTGGTTCTTCTGCAGGAGGCGGAGGGTCATATCTTCCCACGCGGAAGTGCTCAATACCAGTCCAAGCAACCATTACACCTATTCAGTTCAAAAACATTCTTGTAAGATATTAGCTTTAATATAACAGATTAGACAAGGTTTTATGTAAAGTTTGCACAGACAGATGCACAAAACATAGAGTTAGCCTTTATCATTAAAAGCAAAACAAAGAATACAAGATTACCATTGTCGGTACAAAGCCGGGGAGGAGGGCATACAAGTTGCAGGCCATTCTTCTTCACAACTGTATCAAGCCGAGCCCGAACATATTGATTTGATGCAACACCACCAGAGACGACCTGCAACAGGCAAGATAGAATGACATTCAGTTATTTTATTGTAAATTAATACAAAGGAGAAGGCATTGAAGTTATTTCCCAAAGCAGCATTTTAGACTTCAAACTACCAAGTATTTTATGGAAGGCTCCATCTTCATTGCCCAGTCTATTGCTCGTTCACACCTTTCCTCAAGATGTAACACTGCAATTCGCTGCTTGACATGTAGAAGACAGTAAATAAGAGATATATTTAAAGAAATGAGGGAAGGGATTATCTTATAATCTACAAAACCTACTAAAATAAGACTGACCTGAAAAGAAGCAGCAATATCAGCCCGTGATAATCGATCTTCATAACTTGCTGAAGAGATAGGAATTTTGGCATCACTGCAAAAAGCTCATATACTCATAAGTATGTAGAATAAAAATAAAAGATATTTTCACTATTTACTTCAACAAAACAAATAAATTTTCATATGAAATATATTTCATTTAATTATCCTGTAGGCCAAAACTATCGGTCGAATAAAAATATTAGCAATAATCTGTCTACCTGAGAAAAAAGGGTGATATTAAACGGTTTGTGTAAATCAACTGCTTCTCCAATAAAGAAAGTTTTTATATTGTACAATTAAGAACTACATTAATCAAAGCGTATGTGATAAGATAAAGGACATATAATCCATCAGGTTATGAGATTACTCCATCATTATATATATAATATTAATTAATTTACTTGTAAATAACTAATCTATGAACTTAAAATATTTACGTACATCTTTTTGGACTCAATTGCCAGCCTTACTTGGGTTTTTAGACCAGCATAGGAGAAGTTGCAATCTTTGTGCTGCTTCATTGGAATCTAGAGAAAACATCATCGTAATAAACTTAAATCTCCACTAGAAGCACAACAGCGACCAAGGTAATGTCATGAAAGGATGGATATTCAATGTAATGCAACAACCAAGAGGGGTAGGGAGAGGAATATAATATCATAGAACTTACAGAAAAACTGACTGATTTAGCATCACCCTCCCTAGCAAGCTCCTCTAGAGCAGGACCACCACTTCTACTCATATCAAGTCCAAGCCATTTAGCTGTTTTGTCATAAGCCTCACCAATAGCATCGTCTATTGTTGTTCCAAGTTGAATATATTGCCCAAGATCACGTGCAAGAATGAGTAGATTGTGTCCCCCTATAAAAACAATATATGTCATCACCTCATACAAGATAGCCAACTGTACCAATACCTAAAACATATAGTAGACAATAACCGTCAAATCACAGGTTTGCAACAAAACTGGTCTCCTCAGAAACTGTACCTCAAGAACCATCTCCACATATAAAAATAAGCAAGATATCAAAACATTTGACTTCAATGAGAAATTATGTGTCCAACTTTAGAAGGACATATTCCTTTTTATGAAAAGTTAAGGACATGAAGAATGTGGAATGCTTAGAGTTTGAAGAAAAGTTTAGGTTTGTTCTTTGTTGTGTATTTCTACACGACTTTAATGATTTCTTGACCCTTGCAACCACTCTTGTCAAAAAAATCGAGCAGCAACAAACCTTGTTCATTGTTGGTTATGTGTGGGTTGGGATGCCTACGGAGTATTCATCAGTTCATAATCAGATTTTGGGTTCTCCCACTTTACCCACTTTGAATCCTCCATGGTAAACCTTTCTGCGTGGATGTGTCTCTTGCTCTGGTTGATTCCTCTGCCTGGTCTTCATCGTGGTCTCTCAAGGCAGTGACCATGGTTGGCCTCCCAGGCAAAGCAGATCTCATTCTGAGTGCAACCATTGCCGCAAAGTTCAACACATTATTGCAGTGTGTTATGCCCTGAAGGTGTCATCCTCCTTTATAGCCAATGTTGCACAATGTCGCACAGACTGCTCCTGAGTCTACTACTCCTAAGTCCACTATGTCGACATTTAATCCTTAGGCACCCCCAGCCGAACCAATTACCTTTCTCGGCTTATGGCCTAGCCTATATCAAGTTCACGCCATACTTATCAGTTAAATAAGCCTGATCAAGGCTTTCTTAAAAGTCTATATAACTAAAAATGACAGGTTTTAGGCTTTCTCAAATCTGTCCAAAATTGTCCTAGCTTAATTGAAGGTATTTGTATTATGCAGAGCTTATTACCCACAAACGCCACAAAATACAAATTCCTTGAAACTTGAACTAGAACTTGAAACAACAGTTCCACAATCCAAGGAAGTAAAATGAAAACAAATAAAGTTCAAAGAAGAATACTAGCATGACTAACAAAACTTAAACCCAAAAACAGGTGTAAGGAATATTACCTGAAGACTTAAAAAAAAGGAAAATTACCTGAAATAAGTAGGGCCATGAACGGAAACTGCAAATCTTTCTCAATTACCCTAAAACAAAAATTATTTGTCATTACGAAAAATAGCATGATTACCTTACGGACGCTAAAAAAAGTGCAGGAAATCCTAGAAGCATGACAACATACAGATACTGAATAGCCATTTGAAATATTTTATGCAAGCCTATGCATCCATCATATTGGAAGAATGGAACATATTACTTAGAGGGCCACTATAGCTGTACCTAGCCACTAGAGCATGAGCCTCCATGTGATGGATGCCAATAATTGGTAAATTAAAGCCCCCGGCAATTCTCCGAGCTTTCTGCACCCCCACTGCATCGTGTGAGACATGGACAGATGAGTATGTAATTGATAGCTAGAAGCCTTAGAACTCCACTAAAGCACACAGAAGATCAGAAAATGAAATATATGCCTTCCAATGATTACTTTAAGTCAACAGACATTTATGTCTATAGTTTGAACAATCAAATCTAAATATTTCAGCTTAATGATGCTGTTGTTATTATTTACGATACAATTACCCAACTTGCATGTTAGAATGTATTGTGTGTGCTGTGGCAGGGCAATTTAGCTCATGCAACAGCATCTAGAAGCTTCTATATTAAGCACATATGTAAATGATTGAGCTGTGCAACAGAACTCTTACATCACCATCAGTTACTTAGTTTTAGTCTAACTGTCTAAACTTTCTACTCTATAAATAAGCAGTTATCTTGTAACTCATTCTGATGTATGGAAATAGATACTGATTCCAGAGGACTTTCGCTAAATTTTCTTTCACTTTTCATCGCTTTTTTTCCTTTTCATTTTCCCCTCCCTTCAACTAACGATATTGCAAAATGAGAGCATCGAATAAATTTTGAAAAAAAGACAGACTTTCTGTCAATAACCATGCTAGAATTGGCACTACTGCATTGCGTTTTACCAACTTAATAATGGTTCTATAGTATAAGAAGCGAACTTGGAGAATCACAAAGATACAACTTCATTTTAATGATAATTCAACTATAAAAGTTTAATTAATGAATATCAGCAAGCGGCATATATATTAGTATGATTTCACAATACGAACCTCCCAACTCTTACAGTCATTTTCTTGCTTATTTTATGAAAACTATGGGAAATGCAATGAATATATTGAAATTAAATGATATTATGTGTTGGAAATATTGACAATGATTAATATGTCATTGGGAAATATGGGAGCCAACGTTTAAATGGAAATATTAGAGTTATAGTTCTTTTTTATTAAATGTATTTACTCCATTACAGAATTTATAGTTGGAAAGGAAATAGATGATGAGAGTTCTCACTCAATCAATTCACAGAACTTCTGATAGGTATTACTTGTAGTTGTAGTCCCAAGTGTCCGAGGCCCAGTTAAAGTTATCCAAAAGGGAAATTAGAGAAAAGGGGATAGTTAGTTATAAAAGGTAGTGTTGAGAGAGGGAAGTTATCATCCTGCATATTTTCTATTAGAACCTTGAAGGTTGGGCATAGAGAGAATTATCTCTTCTATGAGGAGCGTTTGCTCTGGGATTACGGTGGTTAATCTTTTGTAATATTTCAGTTTCAATCAATAATACTTCTATTTCTTTTCTTTCTTTATTCGGGTTCCTATCAACTTCTGCCTAATTTATGTAAGTCTATTCTTAAAGTTTCTTAAGTATGTGTATTACCACGAAGGCAGAGACTTAAACCAGGACCAATAGTAACAGCAACAGCGGTGAGATCCTTCTCAGTCATATAAGCTTTATCAAGGGCTTCTTGCACAACCTATAATTAAAAGCAAAAACGCCGTGCACGTGTCAGTAATTCAATAAAAATGGAAAAAAGATAGATAGATTAAGGTATAGGAAGCCATATTAGAAATCTGTTTGAGAACCTGGTGGCACTCACAAATATTATCCTAGGGCCCAAAGTAACTCAAAAGTTACTAATATTCCACCAGGTTCTGTTTGAATGAATTGAACCAGCAACTAAGACAAGTACAAGTAGGATGTGTAGCATCGACATTCTTATAAGCAATATTTGTGAACAGTTGAATACAGATATATAAATAAAACATGCATAAGGTGACAAGGACGGATATGTGTAGTATGGTCACCTCAGAAAGCTTTGAAGCTCGAACAGTTAGACTAATATATGACAGAAGTATACTTAAGACATATATTTTCTTCCTTGACTGATAAAGGATCTGCTCAAGCTGGAATATATTAATAATAAGATAGGAATGATGTACCTGGTCTATAACTTGTGAGTGAGCTTCTTCTGCCATTTTTGGAGCAACACCTCCATACTTCACAAGCAGATCTGCCTTAATGTGAAGAAGTTACACAGTTAGAAAGCATTTTTATGTTCAATGAAATCAAGTGCAACATGTGACTCATACCATTAGTGCTTAAGAATTACGCAGAAAGTGAAATTACCACAGATTAACACCATCACATCATGTAATAATTGATAGCTTTCTCAGAAGTACCAAAGTCAATCTAACCAAACTTTATTTACTTTTACTAGTTCAGGCAAGGAAACAATGAAGATTACCTTGGCAAAATGCTTAATTACTTTTTTCCAATCCATGTATTATCATCTCATTATGTTTCCTTAGAGTCAATTTATAATTTATTCAATGCAGAAATATCCACCTAATATTATCCTACTGATTCTTGTACCCCAGACTGCCCACCAAATCTGATACCTTAGTTAATGCAGCATGGGAAATGCAGTAGAGCACAATTTTCAATATAAACCTTACCATGACCAATTTTTCTAATACTAAATATTTGTTACAATCTCATTGCAGAAAAAAAAAGGGTCTATCAATGACAAGGGTTTCTTACGAAAGAAAAAGAAACACTTCCAATTTTAAAATAATATTCCTAAAAATGAACAAAAAAGTTGAATGTAGTGACAAATTGACTATCAGTCAAATCAACTTTTTTAAATGCTTCTCATCTAACATCTCCACAAACATTGTGTTTGGTTTCACAGCGGATTGTTCTAGAAATGATTTTACCACCAGCCAAAATGTGATTTTAGTGAAATTGTAGGCGTTTGGTTTCTGTCGGGCCAAATATGATTTAGGAAAATGTTGGTGTTTGATTTATGTCGGGCAAAATTCATTGTCTCAAAACCTCAGTTTGACTAGAGTAAACCTCGCATAAGACAGAAATCAATTCAAACTGGGAGCTGATGGATTTTTTCTTCCAAAACCAGAAAAGTAGCTTTTGAAAAATAAATCTGAAAGTAAAGAACAAATATACTTTTTATTTCTTACTCTGAAATAAGTATAAATAAGAAAAATTAGATTGAACAGGAAAATTGGTTCTCTATATTGTAATCATCCGTCAAAATAGTCCCTCATTTTTGCGAATTGACAAATACATCACCGAAACTGTAAAATGACATTCAAAGTAGTCTCTCTTGTTAACTTTTATTGTTAGAGCCTATAACTTGACATGTTAACTATGTCACATTGCAAATTGATCCTACATCAATGCCAACTCGCTAAAGACTAATTTGCCTATGAAATTTAGGTCATCACAGGGACAAAACGGTCACTAATTACAATTGTGCATGAACTAATTACTAACAAATTAGTTTATTAGATACCTACATTTCATAGACAAATAAGTCCACGGTGCAGTGACGTTAACGTGAAGGAACGCATATTGGATTAACTTACCTTACCGCCTCATAATTCCTAACCATAAAAGTTAATTAAAAAACTATTTTGTCTGATACTTTACAATTTCGTGAAAGTATTTTCCAATTCACAAAATTCAGGGATTATTTTGATCTATACTTTCAATTTCCAGAACTAATTTACCTATTCACTCAAAAAAATATGCATCAATTTCATTTATGTTCACATTCACATTATTCTACAATTGAAACAACAAAGTAAACTCAGCACATAGAACACTCATACCTGAGAAGACACCACTTGACTCAAAATTTGACCGTCACTTCTCACCTAAACAACAAAAACCATTAAACGACAATCCATAACACCGCACAAAAAATATTTTAAAAAATGAATGCTTACGACAGCGGCAGCAGTGTCGTCGCAGCTAGTTTCGATGCCCAAAACGACAAGGTCTCCATCGCGTTTTGGAGTTTGGTTGTGAACGCAGGAAACGCTGCGGGTAGAATATTTGTGCGGAAGTTGGAATCTACGGAGAGTTGTGAAAAGTGAAGGTTTGGGAAGGAGGTTTACGCGGGAAATTGATGGAATCGCTATTGTAGAGAGAAAGAGTAGCATTCTGTTGGAGAAGAAGAATCGAGATTCGATTCAACCATAAACATGAAATGCGAGATTAAAGATAGATAAGCTGGATATATACTCTATCTATTTGGTCTGGGAAAGCCAAAAAAAGTCTTTTAATTTATTTTGGATAAACCATGTGTTGGTGAAGAAGAAATGCTAGAATTAATGATGAGGATCAAGAATAAAGTAGGTGATAAGACAAACAAATGTTCAAGATTTTGTGATTTTTTTTTTATTTATAAAAAAGGTGGAATTATGATATTTTGGTTTTTGTCTATTTATTTACTCATGTGACGGCACCGAATAATTTTGATAACTTTAAGGATAGATATAATAAGAATAAGTTATTGAATTCTATCTAAATTGTGTTATGGATCAACATAATATGATAAATTAATTCAGCATTTGAAACAAAATATGATAAGTTAACTCAGAATTCTATAATGTCATAATTCTCTAATTGAAATTTTTATTCTGAATATGACTTGGGTTAAAAAACAACATGATGATAAAAATAGTAATGTACTAATTACTCTTATAAAATAATATTTAAAATATAAATGTAAAACTCATTACCAATTGTCTAGAATATGACAATAAATTCATATATCTTAATAAAACACAGACAAACATTATAAATCAATAATAAACATCATTTACATGATTTGTAACTACAATTAAATAACATAGTTTACAACTCAAGTTTAATGAACGGTTAAAATAAATTACAAGATCAGTTACTTGAATTCATTACAAAGTTTCCTTAATACATCATACAATAGCAATTTAATTTTCCTTTGGTGTTGGAGCTAAGAAATCAGTTACTTCTATATGTTATAATATAATAAAATAGGGGATGAGATGATAACCTCAGTGAGTTCTAAAAATGAGAGGGATAGTTAAAAATTTATTTTGACAAATGCACATGAATCTTGAAACAATATGCAATTTATGCTAACATAATCTTTTCATAAAGTGTGTCAAATGACACATTTTCTTTACTTAAAACATGTGATAATTCCATGACATGTGACTTTTCCTTAGAGTATGGATAAGTTTCGCAATTATCTTGATGTGGGTCACCAAGATAATTGAGACCTGATGGTAAAGTTGGTCTGGTCATGACCCCAATCAGCGTCTTGATTGTTCTTTCTTTATCCATTATTTCATGCCTGAAATAATTCTATGAATGTCCCACCATGAACTTGAGCAATGAAGGTCATGATTGGATGAATACAGTGCATTTGAAATGTTATGTATGCATGTATGTTTCCTTCATACAATTTGCAATATGAAGTAATGTATTATAAACAACAGACATCTTAATTATCAATCCATTTAACCACAAAACCTTAACTAATCATTCATTTAATTGGAAATATGCACTTTAAAATCTACATTCAAATTAGGAAGCTTGGACTAGAGGCAAGCTCAACCAAAGACAACCTAATCAAAGGAAGCTTGGATCAGAGGCAGCATGACCAGAGGCAACATGATAAGAGGAAACGTGACTAGAGGCATAGCCAAAGGAAACATGACTAGAGGCATAGTTAGAGGAAACATGACCAGAGACAGAGTTAGAGGAAATATGACCACATAAAGAGTCAGGGAAAACATGACGAGAGGCATAGTTAGAGGAAACATGACCAGAGGCAGAGTTAGAGGAAACATGACCAGAGGCAAAGTTAGATGAAGCATGATCAAAAGTAAGACAGAAGGGAAACGATAGAGGCAAACCAAAGAGACACAATAGAGGCAAACTAGAAGGAGAAAATCAGAGGCAAAGTGGAAAAGTGTTACCAGAGGAAAAATGCTCATAACCGTAAAAGGGAATCAGAGGAAAATTGCCAAAAACATAAAATAACAATCAGAGGCAAAATGCCCAGAATCAGAAAATGAAAATCTGAGATAAGGAGGTACGCTTGAAGTTCTAAAATATATTCTAGCAATTCATAACATCACAAATTTGAATGCATCTTACACATCATATATAGAAAATGCATAATTCTAAAGGTAGTTTCATAAACATTTATTTCATGCTAAAATTTATAATTTCCATTACCCTCAAATTTTAAGAAACTCCATAAATCATTTTAACTCTTTAAAATTCATTAGAATCAACAACCATAAACCCCATAAAAAATGAAAACTATTTAAAGAACTCCATGCTTTATATAGAAGTTTTCCCTTATATTTGAGTTGATTGGGGTAGCTATCTACTTCCCAGCTTTCTACCATTCAGTTTTTGCATTTTGCTCCAACTGTTTTGAAGTTTCCCTTGTTGTTATTTATCTTCTCCTCAACACGATTTGGTTGATTATTGATGGTTGAGGGATGAGATTGTGTATGCAATGGGTCAAAGCAAGTCTGATGAGGTTCTGTAAACTAATGTTTTTGGAGATTTTGAAAAAGAAAGAGGAATGGAGGATTTGGGAAAGATGATGAACAATACGGTTTGTGGTTTTCTCCCAGCTCTTGGGATCAAGAAGGAAGAAATAAGATAATGTTTTTCCAACTTTCTCCTAGGAAATAAATAAGTGAGGGAAAATGAGTGGAAATTCCCCATTTTGTACCTTGGACATTTTTTATACTACCTCTTGCCCAATCTTATTTTATTAAAATTCATTATTTCTAAATTAATTTGTTGATTGCTTTAAAAATATTTATTTTAATAGATTTTAATTAAGTGGGTTGTTACATTCTCCCTATGGTATTCTCCTATGGTCTGCCTACTTAGAGCCATTCTCATCTTGTCACGAATGACTTTGATTTTCTCAATGGTTTCTTGGATAACCTCAAATACTAAAATTTCCTTGTCTCCTACCTCTGACCAACACAGAGGATTCCTACATTTACGCCTATACAATGCCTCATAAGGTGTCATGCCTATGTTGTCATGGTAACTATTATTATAAGCAAACTCCAAAAGAGGCAAGTGTGTGTCCCAACTTCCACCGTCCTCTAAGACACAAACCCTTAACATGTCTTCTTGAGTCTGAATGGTCCTCTCAGTTTGACCATCAGTTTGGGGATGGTAGGAAGTACTAAGGTGCAATGTGGTCCCTAGAGACTTTTGGGGTCCATATCTGATTGTGTTGAAAGATACCCCATGCAGTCTCACCACTTCCTTTATAAAATATAGTAGCTCCCCAACTGATCTAAAAGGTCATCTATCCTTGGTAGATGGTATTTATTTTTTACGGTTACATTATTTAACTGCCTATAGTCTATATAAAGTCTCATACTACCATCATTTTTCTTCACTAATAGCACATGGGCTCCCCAAGGTGACACACTTGGTCTAATAAATTGTTTCAGATCTTCCGACTGATTCTTCAATTCACTCAACTCTAATGGAGACATCCTATATGGGGCAATGGAAATTGGTCTTGTTATAGGGATCGAGTCTATAGATAATTTTATTTCTCTTTCTAGAGGCAAGGATGTTACATCCTCTAGGAAGACATCTTCAAAGTCACTAACCACTGGAATACTTGATAGTTCTACCTCTAACCTTGAGTTTGAAGATAATAGCAACAATATGCCCTAACCCTCAATGGTTAAACATTGGAAGAGTTGGGAATTGGTACACAAAGAAGGGAAATTTGGTTCCTGTGGTTAGGGAAAGCTTGGTGGAATTATAATTTCCTTACTATGGCAAACATTACAATCAAAAGGGTTTGGTTTACATAGCAAGTACCAATAATCAGATTATTATTCTTACCTTCTTAGCATTGAGAGCATATACTTTTCTGGCGCACTGGACAGGAAAAAACTACATGACCTAGCTGTTTGCAGTAGTAGCTGACTTGTTTTCCTTCCAAACATTCTCCATTATGTTCTCTTACACATTTAAAACACTTTCTTGCCTTTGGAGAACTTGAGGTTTGCACTTGCTTCCCTTTTCTAGAGGAAGTCTTCACTCTTAATTGCTGATTAAATTTATTAGTATCTTTCCTCTGTTGCCATTTAGTCTCTTTTTCCTCTTGCACTTTCTACAAATTATCTTCAATGATATAACTCTTGTGCACTAGGGTAGAGTAACAAGTGATTTCTAGATGACTAATATTGCTTCTAATATCAGACCTTAAACACCATTCAAATTGATTAATTGTACAGTCCTCATTTGGGGCGTACTGAGCATGTGAAGAGAATCTTGCTAATTTCTCAAACTTTGGTACCTATTCAGCCACATACATACTTCCTTGTTGCAAATGAACAAATTCTAGCTCCTTTTTTCTTCAGTCACTTTTTGGATAATATTTTTCTAAGAAGGTTACCTCAAAGTGCTCTCAGTCCAAAGGTATCCCCAGGGTTAGTAGGTGAGTCCTTCCACCTTTCCACAAGTGTTCAGCCTCGCCCTTCAGTAGGTGGGCAACAAATGTCACTTTTTGCTCTTCAGTGCAATGCACTACTTCAAAGGCATTTTTCATCTCCTCAAGCCAAGCTTGAGCCTCAATAGGATTGTGGCTTCCTTTAAATGTTGGGGGTTGCAGCTTGAGAAAGTCATAGAAGGTTCTATTAGTAGTTTGGTTTCCATCCATTTGTAATGTCATTTGTTGGATATGATTGTGAGTGGATGATGCTTGTAGTTGGATGGCTTGCAATACTTGTTCTCAAAGTTCTGCAGCAGGTGTGATATGATCCTATTTGTCATGATTCACTATAAGGATCGTTCTAGGTTGGAAACTTACAGATTGAACGAAAATTGTGTATTGCTGGAGAATGCAATAAACAGAGCTACGAAACTCAGAATCGGCCGATTCCAAAACGAGATGAAAGATGACATTCTGAAACGCAAGTTAGGATGTTGAATCACCGAAAACAAGTGCGTAGAACTCGAGATATGATAACAGGTTATTGAACACGAAAATTGGCACAATTTGTGTATTAGGGTTTGATGTAAAGGAAACTCAAACTTATTATTATTCAGTAAAAGAACCAAGAAGAGAATGGCGCCACAATCTAGGGATTAATAAGCCAAAAAGAACGCCCCAAGGATTAAGAACCTTGATAAGTTCAAAGTGAATTCTTTCAAGAACTCTAGATAAGAGTTTGCCTTTTATAGTGGCACCTCCTTACAAGCTCTCTAAATTTGTCCCAACTCAAGTTTTTACAATTAGACTCAAATTTTCTTACTAATTCAGTCTACTACTTTAATTAAAACTAATATTAAAATTTGATAACACATAGAATCAGCCTTCATTCCTTAACTTCTTCAATTTGGATTAAGCAATTGACTATCTTGGGCTTCAAGTCTTCATGAGTTGTACTTGCTTCAAATAAAGTGGTTATCAAGTTATTTAGAACCTCTTTTGCCTTCTTTGACCTTGCTTTTGTCATTGGAGTTCCAAGACCTTGAATATCTTCTATGCTTCCTTCCTTTGTTATGCATTCTATGTCCTCATCATTCCCTCCTTCTTGAACTGAATTTGCCCTCAAATTGCAATCTTCGTCATCTGCATCATACGAAGACAAATCAGCCACATTAAAAGTAGGACTAACACCATACTCACCTGGAAGATCTATTTTGTAGGCATTATCATTAATTTTGGACAGCACTTGAAAAGGTCCATCTCCCCTTGGTTGAAGCTTAGATTTTCTTTGAGAAGGAAATCTTTCCTTCCGTAAATGAACCCAAACCCAATCACCTGGTTCAAATACAACCTTTTTCCTTCCTTTATTAGCTTGTCGAGCATAGCTATCCACTTTCTTTTCAATTTGTGCCTTTACCTTCTCATGTAATTTTCGAACATATTCAGCCTTAGTGTTCCCATCCTTATGAATTAGAATAGAACTACTTGGCAAAGACAATAAATCAAGAGGAGTGAGAGGGTTAAAACCATAAACAATTTCAAAGGGAGAATAACGAGTAGTGCTATGGACAACCCTATTATATGCAAACCCAATGTGGGGCAAACATTCTTCCCAAGTCTTAATATTCTTTTTTATTACAGCCCTTAGAAGAGAAGAAATAATTTGATTCACTACCTCAGTTTGACCATCCGTTTGTGGGTGGCAAGTAGTGGAAAAGAGAAGTTTAGTTCCAAGCTTACCCCAAAGTGTCCTCGAAAAGTGACTATGAATTCAGTGTCTCGATCACTCACAATGCTTCTAGGTACACCATGAAGTCTAACTACTTCTTTGAAGAACAAATCTGCCACATGACAAGCATCATCCACTTTTCTACAAGGTGTGAAGTGAGCCATCTTGGAGAATCTGTCCACCACCACAAAAATTAAATCTTTTCCGCTTTTAGACCGAGGAAGACCTAAAACAAAATCCATAGAAATATCAATCCAAGGGGAGTTAGGTATTGGTAAAGGAGTGTACAAACCATGAGGCATAACTTTGGACTTAGATTTCTTACAAACAATGCATCTTTCACACAATTTGCGTACATCACGTTTCATGTGTGGCCAATAAAAATGTTCATGCAGCATGTCTAAAGTCTTTTGTACTCCAAAATGTCCCATTAATCCCCCCTCATGTGCTTCCTTAACAAGTAAATCCCTAATGGAACTTTTAGGCACACATAACCTCTTTTCTTTGAACAAATAGTCATGATGCTTAAAATACCCATTGTGGGCAGCATGCACACAAGATTTATACATTTGAGAAAATTCAGGATCATGTTCATACAATTCCTTAATTACCTCAAAACCAATAAACTTAGTTTCAAGAGTAGAGAACAAAACATACCTTCTTGAAAGTGCATCAACAACAACATTTGACTTACCTTTTTTATGCTTGATCACGTACTGAAATTGCTCAAGAAATTCAACCCACTTGGCATGTCTCTTGTTGAGCTTACGTTGGCTCTTTAAATACTTCAATGATTCGTGATCACTATGTATTACAAATTCCTTTGGTAAAAGGCAGTGCTGCCATGTTTGTAATGCTCTGACTAATGCATACAACTCTTTATCATAGGTAGGATAATTAAGAACAACATCATTAAGTTTCTCACTAAAATAAGCAACGGGATGCCCCTCTTGCATCAAAACAGCCCCTATCCCCACATTTGATGCATCACATTCAATTTCAAAAGATTTAGAGAAATTAGGCAATGAAAGAATAGGTGCATGAGTCAATTTTTCTTTAAGGGTAGAAAATGCTTGTTCTTGTTTTTCACCCCATTTAAATTCCACATTCTTTTTAATCACTTCATTTAAAGGTGCAGTTAATGTACTAAAATCTTTAACAAACCTCCTATAGAAACTAGCTAAGCCATGAAAGCTTCTTACCTCGTTAACATTCTTAGGAGTTGGCCATTCTTGAATAGCTTTCACCTTCTCTTGATCAACCTGCACTCCCTGTGAGCTAATAACAAAACCAAGAAAAACTACATGATTTGTATATAAAACACATTTTTCCATGTTTGCATATAATTTCTCACGCCTAAGAGCTTCCAACACACTCCTCAAATGCAAAAGATGATCATCATAAGATTTGCTATAAATCAAAATGTCATCAAAGTAGACCACAACAAATTTCCCTAGAAACTCCCTTAACACATGTTTCTTCAACCTCATGAAAGTGCATGGTGCATTTGTTAATCCAAAGGGCATGACTAACCATTCATACAAGCCATATTTTGTTTTCAAGGCTGTTTTCCATTCATCTCCTTCTTTAATCCTAATTTGATGATATCCACTTTTAAGATCAATTTTTGAAAACACACAAGAACCATGCAATTCATCCAACAAATCATCTAATCTAGGAATGGGATGTCTATACTTTACTGTGATATTATTGATGGCCCTACAATCAGTGCACATCCTCCAAGTCCCATCTTTCTTAGGCACAAGAATAACGGGGACTGCACATGGACTTAGGCTTTCTTGCACCCATCCTTTTTGCATCAAGTCTTCAACTTGCCTTTCGATTTCTTTGGTCTCTTGGGGGTTAGCCCTATATGCCGACCTGTTGGGCAATGAAACACCTGAAATGAGATAAATTTGATGTTCTATACCTCTTATAGGTGGTAGGCCTTGAGGAACCTCTTTGAGAATTACATCTTCAAAATCCTGCAACAAAGAAACAACTTCACTAGGAAAAGAATTAGTAAGATTTGCAACCTTTAAGTCACTTTCCTTGCTCAAAAGCAATAGCATTGGCTTTTTTAATTGCATAGCCTTTTTCACCTCTTTTTCTTTTATGAACAAATTTTGTGTTTTTCTCTCTTTCTTTTCACTCTCTTTTTCTTTTCCCTCTTTCTTTTGACTCTTTTTTTTCTTTTCTCTCTTTCCTTTCACTTTCTTTTTCTTTTCTCTCTTTTTTTCTTTTCTCTGTCATTTTTTATTCATCCTCACCAACCTCTCTTGGAGACAAAGGAGCAAGAGTAATTTTGCGTTCTTTATGTACAAAAGAGAACTTATTTGTAAAACCATCATGATTGCTTTTCTTATCATACTGCCATGGCCTTCCAAGAAGTAAATGACAAGCCTCCATTGGCACTACATCACATATAACTGTATCCTCATACTTCCCAATAGAAAAATTCACCTCCACTTGCTCACTCACAATCTGCTCGCCTTCCTCACTAAGCCATTGAAGTTTGTATGGTTCTGGGTGGGATTTAGTCACTAGGTTCATTTTTGACACCATTCTTGCACTTGCAACATTAGTGCAACTTCCTCCATCTATAATTAAAGAACATAACTTACCTTGATGAGACATCGAGTATGAAAAATATTCTTCCTTTGTGTTTCATCCAAGTCTCTTGATTGGCTGCCCAACATTCTTCTAACCATGAACAAGTCTCCTCCCTCAGCAACTTCTTCCTCATTCTCTTCATCACTAGATGTAGCAGATTCAGAAGATGATCCACTAGTAATATCTCCATTCTCCTTAAGCAGCATGGTTTTCTTAGTTGGACATTCAGAAGCTATGTGACCTCTTCCCAAGCATCTGAAACATTTAATTTCACTACTTTTTGTTTTCTTATGAGCATCATTGAATTTATTTTGAATTCTCTGAGGGGCAACTGTGGATGTGTTTGATGAAGTACTTCCCTCCTTCTTATTTCTATCCTTCCAACTAGAGGAATTAAAGTTAGAAGAACTCTTACTTACACCTTTTCTCTCCAGTTGTTGTTCTACCTTAGTAGCTTGATGCACTAAGTCCTCCAACTCCACATAATTTTGTAATTCCACAACATCACTTATATCACTATTCAACCCTTGTAAGAAACGTGCCATAGTAGCTTCCCTATCTTCACTAATATTGGCTCTAATTAAGCAGACCTCCATCTCCTTATAATAATCATCCACATTTTTGCTACCTTGGGTAAGCCTTTGAAGTTTATTGTGAAGGTCTCTATGATAGTAAGAAGGAACAAATCTCTTCCGCATTAACCTCTTCATCTCCACCCAACTATCCACCATTGGTTCTTCAGACCTCACTCTTTCTTTTTGTAATTGGTCCCACCAAATGAGTGCATAATCAGTAAATTCCATGGCTGCCACTTTTACCTTCTTCTCTTCCGTGTAATTATTGCATGAAAATAGTTGTTCAATTTTCATCTCCCACTCAAGGTAAGCCTCCGGATCACTTTTTCCTTGAAACGATGGTATTTTAAGCTTCACTCCATCTATTCTATCTCTTCTACCACCATCTTCAGTTTCTCTTCTCCTTCTTCTACCTCCGTCATCACCATGATTTTCTTGATTTTCTAACTGTTCAATTCTAGCATGTAAATTTTCAGTATGTTCCCTCAACATTCTTTGCATTTGAGCAATTATAGCCTCCACTAACAATCTGTTGTGTCCCCCTTGGGGAGGGCTATCATCACCACCTATTCCTGCCATATTTTAAACAAAAGAAAACAAAGAAAAGTGAAAGAAAAGGACCTCACCACACATCTCACGTGTTTACACTCTTGAATTTGTCACTCGTGTTTCACTCAATTTAGGCTTTTTTTTATAATGAATCCCGCTTGCCTTTTTCCACTCAATTGCTCTCTTCAAGTTCCTAATCGAATCAGCAAGAACCTCAAGATTTTTGAATCAAAATTGGTATGAAGAACTTAAAGTAACACAAAGTAGTAGTAATGTGATTGAAAAAAAACAAAATTACTGTTAGGAATTTTGTCAAACAGGTAGTGTGCACTACTTTTAACAATACAACTACTTTTTTTTTGTATATTTTTTTTTTATGTAGCAGCAACACACAAACTAACAAAAAACACAATTCAAACAAAAGCAACACAACTAGCATTTTCAATTAAAAAAAACAAAAAATGCATAAACAGAATTTTACTCAATTCCAAACCTAGAGACAAGCTCTGGTACCAAATGATATGATCCTATTTGTCATGATTCACTATAAGGATCGTTCTAGGTTGAAAACTTACAGATTGGAACGAAAATCGCGTATTGCTGGAGAACGCAATAAACAGAGCTACGAAACTCAGAATCGGCCGATTCCAAAACGAGATGAAAGATGACGTTCCGCAATGCAAGTTAGGATGTTGAATCACCGAAAACAAGTGCGTAGAACTCGAGATATGATAACAGGTTACTGAACACGAAAATTGACACAATTTGTGTATTAGGGTTTGGTGTAAAGGAAACTCAAACTTATTATTATTCAGTAAAAGAACCAAGAAGAGAATGGCGCCACAATCTAGGGATTGATAAGCCAAAAAGAACGCCACAAGGATTAAGAACCTTGATAAGTTCAAAGTGAATTCTTTCAAGAACTCTAGAGAGCAAAAGCCTCACAAAAATAATGTTCTAAATAAATTCCAAAAAAAAGATAAGAGTTTGCCTTTTATAGTGGCACCTCCTTACAAGCTCTCTAAATTTGGCCCAACTCAAGTTTTTACAATTAGACACAAATTTTCTTACTAATTGAGTCTACTACTTTAATTAAAACTAATATTAAAATTTGATAACACATAGAATCAGCCTTCATTCCTTAACTTCTTCAATTTGGATTAAGCAATTGACTATCTTGGGCTTCAAGCCTTCATGAGTTGTACTTGCTTCAAATAAAGTGGTTATCAAGTTATTTAGAACCTCATTTGCCTTCTTTGACCTTGCTCTTGTCATTGGAGTTCCAAGACCTTGAATATCTTCTATGCTTCCTTCCTTTGTTATGCATTCTATGTCATCATCAAGGTGGTGGAGGTGGAGGCACATTATCCTCTGGTGGAGCATTTCTACTTGGCCTTTCTACTCTCCTAGATCCCTCTGCCATGATTCTGCATACCGCCCACAAAATACTAAGTTGATCAGACTTAATACTTGGTGAAATGATACTTATAGCATATAGTAAAAAAGAATATCCTAATTCCTAACTCAGTACCCACAGTCCAATTGGTTTGACCAACTTTGATACCAAAAATGTAAAAACTCATTACCAATTGCCTATAATATGGCAAAAAATTCATACATCTTAATAAAACAGAGTCAGACATTATAAATCAATAATAAGCATCACTAACATGATTTGTAACTACATTTAAATAACATAGTTTACAACTTAAGTTTAATGAACTGTGAAAATAAATAACATAGTTTACAACTCAAGTTTAATGAATTTATTACAAAGTTTCCTTAATACATCATACAACAACAATTTAGAAAAATCATAAGTCCAAAACAAGTCTGATTAATCTCCCTCTGGTGCTGGAGCTAAGGAATCAACTACTTTTATCTGCTATAATATAAGAAAATAGGGGATGAGATGATAATCTCATAGAGTTCTATGAAAGGGAGAATAGTTGAAAATTTCTTTTCAAAAATGCACATGAATCCTAAAACAAAATTCAATTTATGCTAATAAAATCTTTTCATAAAGTGTGTCAAATGACACATTTTCTTTTCTTAAAACTTGTGATAATTCCATGACCTGTGACTTTTCCTTAGAGTATGGAAAAGTTTCCCAATTATCTTGATTTGGGTCACCAAGATAATTGAGACCTGATGGTAAAGTTGGTCTGGCCATGACCAGAATCAGCGTCCTGATTGTTCTTCCTTTATCCATTGTTCCATGCCTAGAACAATCCTATGAATGTCCCAATGTGAACTTGAGCCATAAATATCATGAATGGATGAATGCCATGGACTTGAAATGTTATGTTTGCGATTTATGTATCCTTCATACGATTTGCAATATGAAACTAGTAATATATTACAAACAGCAGCCATCTTAATTATCAATCAATTCTAACCACAAAACCTTAACTAATCATTTGTTTAATTGGAAATCTGAACTTTTAAAATCTACATCCGAATCAGTAAGCTTGGACCAAAGGCAAGCTCAACCAGAGATAACCTAATCAGAGGAAGCTTGGATCAAAGGTAACATGACCAGAGGCAAACCTTGACCAGAGGCAAAGTCAGAGGAAACATAATCAGAAGTAAGATATAAGGGAAACAACAAAGGAAAACCAAAGAGACACAATAGAGGCAAAGTAGAAGGAGAAAATCAGAGGCAAAGTGGAAGAGTGTTACCAGAGACAAAATAGAAGAATATTACCCGAGGCAAAATACTCAGAATCGTAAAAGAGAATCAGAGAAAAATTGCCCAAAAACATAAAACAACAATCAGAGGCAAAATGCCCATCATAATTTACTAACCTCGTGTTTCACTCATCAAAATTTATTCTATTCTTTAGATCTCTAGCAATTCATAACATCACGGATTTGAATGCATCGTACACATCAGATATAAAAATGCAAAATTCTAAAGGTAGTTTGACAAACATTTATTTCATGCTAAAATTTATAATTTCCCTTACCCTTAGATTTTAAAAAACTCCATAAATCATTTTAACTCTTTAAAATTCATTAGAATCCACACCCATAAACCCTATAAAAAATGAAAACTATTTAAAGAACTCACTGATTTCAATGGAATTTTTCCCTTCGATTCAAGTTGATTTTGGGTAGCTTTCTACCTCTTTAGTTGTCGCACCTTGCTCCAACTATTTTGGAGTTTTTCCTTGTTGTTGTTTATCTTCTCTTCAACACGATTTGATTGATTATTTATGGTTGAGGGATGTGGCCGTGTATGCAATGGATTAGAGCAAGTCTGATGAGGTTCAGTAAACTAACGTTTTTGGAGATTTTGAAAAATAAAGAGGAATGGAGGATTTGGGTAAGATGATGAACAATACCGGTTTGGGGTTTTCTCCCAGCTCTTGGGATCGAGAAGGAAGAAATAAGAGAATATTTTTCCAGCTTTCTCTTGGGAAATAAATAAGTGAGGGAAAATGAGTCTAAGTGTGACCCTTGGACATTCTCTATATTACCTTTTGTCCATTCTCATTTTATTAAAATTCATTATTTCTAAATTAATATGTTAATAGCTTTAAAACTCTTTATTTTAATAAATTTTAATTAAGTGGCTTGTTACGATAAAATATAAATATAAATATAAATACAAATTTTAACAATTTAAAAAAAAAACAATCTAATATATAAAAATTTAAATTTAATAAAATATATATATATATATATATATATATAATTAATATAATATGATATTAAACTTGTTCATGTGTGTAAACAAGAAATACAGTGGTACCAAACTTAGGAGAGAATAATACACTGTTCAATAATATACCCAAAAGATTTCTAACCCTAGTTGTGTCATTTCCTTTTATAGTCGAATCTTCCTTATAAAATAGGCCTCCCCAATCCAGGCCCATTTGTTCCACCAGAAATCCTTGTGGCGTCTTAGTGGTTTTTAGGGATGACTAGGTACATGGACACACCACCTAGTCTGAGTGACTAGATGCACGGACGCCACTTTGTCACCTTACAGAGATGAGTTGTCTAAGTTGAATGTCATGCTTTTCTATGTATTGAATTGCATCCACTTGAAATATAACGGGCTCAATCCAAACACCCTCATCTTGAGCTGTTGTTGGTTCTCTCTGTTTTGGATGCTTCGTCCAGTCCAAAACTTAAAATGAAGTATTAATAATTATTTTAAATAATATTTATAATTTTAAAATATTAATAATTAATTTAAATAATATTTATGATTTTATCACAAGTGTAGTTTTATTTTTTATATAATTTAATAAATTAATATGTAAAATTATAAAAATATGAAAGTCAATTGAAATTTTAAAATAAATATAATTTGTTTACAATGGTAGTTTTGCTATTTACATATATCATACTTTTATTTAGATTATCTAACGAATAAAATAGAATTATTTTCTCGTGATTTAAGAAAAATTGTTTATTTAGTAGTGTCAATGGATAGTTTAAAATATAAAATTATTTCATTACTTATTTAACTTTTAGTATTTTTTGTAAATTTATCATATTTAAAAATATAATAAATTAATTTGAAAAAAAAGATACTATGTAATTGTTCATAATAGAAATGTTGTTATTTAAATATAACATATATTATATTATGTCATGATGAGATGTGTATCAAATACATGACAAAATAAAATGTTATCATATGTGTATCAAACACATGATATGATATGTTTATTTTATCACTATCATATCTTATCTTTATCCCGCTTTATATCATATTATGTCTCTATCATATTTTGCGCATCAAACGAACCATTAATATATTTTGGAGAAAAATTATTGGTTAAATAAATTAATAAAAATTATTTGGATGAGAGAAAATGTTTGGTTAAGAGACATATAGGAACAAAGTCACCAATAATGGTAAGGGATTTTGGTCCCACATCATATACTTCATAGTCGTCCATGCCACCATATTAATAGAGACTATAGAGTTAACAATTAACTTAACGTCAAAAACTAAACTGACAGAAGTTTGAATGAATTAATGACTAGTTTGAATTTTTGGCTGATTCAAAGACCAAAATGGTTGTTTACCATTTTATTTTATTTTTTGAAAAAAGGAGGGCCTAAACTGAAAAAAGGAGACATCAAAGGGAATTGATCGATGGATAAGTAACCCATATACTATTGAAATTTAGTAATTATTTAAGTCAAATTGTCCAAACATCACTAGAATCACGCTCCATATTAGATAAATCAACACAAACATTTACTTCACGATAAGAATCACAAATTTACACCTCCTAATCCATCTCTAGAAGCCTAAGAATGCATTAAATAATTATCCACCCAATAGCATTCCCACCATTATTTTGCTGTAAGCAATTTACAACAACCTCAAAATGGACACACTATTCCACAATAATTAAACCCCTTGTCTTGGCAAGCTGCAAACTCTCTAAAACACCCTACGACTATACAACAAAAGCACTACAAAACCCCAAACCTTTCGAGAAGCCCAACAATGAGTTCCCATGGACGTCTCTAATAAACCACTACAAACCACTTCTGCAATACTAACCCAAAAGCATGCTCAAATTCTGAAGAATCCTCAACACTCAATTTATTTCCAAGTACTGCTTGGAATTATTGAAATTTGGAATGGAAGATGCAAAGAGTATTAGCACTCTGATGGGTACTAATTTCACTCTTGACAAAGACAAAAATGGTAAGGAAATTGAGATTACAAAAAATAGAGGTATAATAAGTTAATTACTATATTTAAGTACAAGTCGTCTGGGTATTATGTTCAATTAATGTATATCTATGTGCAAGGTTTCATGCTTCTCCAAGGAATCACATTTAAAAGTTGTCAAATAAATTCTTAGATATCTAATTGGGTTCGTGGTATCTGAAAGGAGGGCTTGCAATTTAATTGCGTATTCCGACTCTGAGTTCTTGGGTGCAAGTTAGATATGAAAGGTATTCGTTGTACTTGTCACTTTTTCAAACCATTGTTTAAAACTGCATTAACTCATTATGACTACGAAAGTCAACTTTTGTTTCTAAAACATCCTAATAATCAATTATACAAGTCTATAATGGATTATGGTGTGGAAGATAGTTCCATATTTATGAATGATACAAATAATCGATTATGATGTAGTATCTGGCAGAATATCACATGTGATGAATCCAATTTTTCAATACTCGTCATTACTGCCTTTTTTAGCTAACCTTTGTCTCATATAAATAGGAGGTCATTTTAACATTATTTTTCACACCAATTTTCTTCTTCTTCTCTTGTCAATTCTTACTATTAATCCCCTTCTTTTTTTCCTTACTCACTTTAATATTTTTCTTTGAGATCCTTTTTTACTACATAGCTTGAGTTGTAATATTTTTTGTATTTCAATTTGTCCATCTACATTTAAGGTGTAAATCACTTCTATCTCTTTGTTATAACATTATTAGGAGCAATCCCATAGTTCAAGATATGTGATATCTCTTGTAGTAGGAGGTTTTTCTTTAAAGGATGAATTTTATTTGGAGAGTTCTCTTAGATTTGTTTTAAAAGCTTGGTTATAACAATAACAATAACAATAACAATAACAATAATAATAATAATAATAATAATAATAATAATAATAATTATTGTAATTATAAAACTAGAAGTAAGACTTAGGTTGTTAGAACTGAATCAATATAAATCTTGGTGCGCTCCCTTCTCTTTCCTTTTATTACTACGCATTTACTTTACACACTTTATTTTTTTTCTTCTTAGATTTTAATCCACTTTGTTTCACCTAAACTTAGTCCATTTTACTATGACATTTATTCATTTTTTTTATTGTTAACCCCACACATGGCCACATGGGTTTGGCCCATCTAAGATACACATATTTTCTTTTCATTAAACCTCATCAATCACAAATAGTCAAATACACACTTGCTCTTATTTTATTTTAGTCACTCAAAACTAAACTATTAGTCTCCAAAATATTCAAACTAAAATATTATCATATTTAGAGAAATAATAAAATAAATAAATATAATATCAACACTTAATATTAGTCACTAAATTAGATATCTATTTATAAAATTTTCACTTCACAATATTATTGTTACATCAAGATAATTATTTATAAATAAATATAAATAATTAAAATGAAACAATGGTTTAGAAGTAATTAAAATATAAATATGTATACACTTATTATTAATATAATATACTCAAAAATATTACAATAATTACTAATGCACATATACACGTAAAATCACCTAAAACTTTATTATGTAAAACATTTACGCTAAAGTAATGTTATTTTGATAAAATAAAAAATCTATATAATATTTATAACTTATATTATTCATTAAATTAAATATGTATAAAACTATTACAACATAGTAAATAAAAGGCTAAAAACCACCTGTGGTCCCTTAATTTAATTTCAGTTAACGATTTAGTCCTTTATCTTTTTTTTCCCGATTTGGTCCTTTATGTTTTTAAATAATTTCAGCGTTACCCTTTAAGTGGGATTCCGTTAAGAAAAAGTTAAAAAATCCCTCATCCGTTTTCAGAAAAAGTTACCCTTTATGTTTTGGAAATATTTCAGAAAAATGTTCAAAGTTTGTTCTAAGTTTGGTAATAGGATTGATTCGTTAAAACTGAAGCTATGGGGTATTTATACTCCATAGACATTACTTAGTGACAATCTTCTTAGAGGTTTGATGAACATATGCAATGATCCAGATGAAAGATTTTTTAACTTTTTCTTAACGGAACCCCACTTAAAGGGTAACGCTGAAATTATTTAGAAACATAAAGGACCAAATCGGGAAAAAAAAGAAGATAAAGGACTAAATCGTTAACCGAAATTAAGTTAAGGGACCACGGGTGATATTTAGCCTAAATAAAATTCGTCAACATATATTCTAAAATACTTTTAATAGCAAATTAATTTTTTAAAATTTTATTTAATTAATAAAATAATTTATTATAAAATTCGAGGTGTTACTTAACTTATTGTACTACTAGATAAATAAATTCAAATAGTTTATGAGTTTATAGCTTATGCCTTATCATTTTTTTCTTCTATTTTTACCATTATTATTGTAACTAAAATTCTTTTTATCCTTTATACTTTATTTAATATAATTTATAATAAATAATTTTAAAATAATATTATATAAACTAACTAAATAAATAAAATATATATTCGATTAATAAATAACTTATTTATTATAATTTTAAGTTATTTATAAATAATTTAAATTTTAAAATAACTAATATTTTAAAGTAAATAATTTTTTTAGTTTAATTTAAAATAAATGAACTAGTTAAATATATATAAAAAAAGTATACAAAATTAATAAATTTTAAATTAATATTAAAATAGGCAAAATAGCTTATGCAACCCCTTAACTTAATTTCAGGTAACAATTCATTCATTTATCTCTTTTTTTTTTCCCGATTCGATCATTTATTTAATTTTAAGTAACAATTTGACCATCAATGTCTTAAAATGTCAATAATATTATCTTTTTTATTACATAAACATAAAATTTATTAACATCTTCAAACAAAATTCAAAAAATTCATTATCCATTTCAAGAAAATTCATATATTCATCAAATCCATAACTTAAATCTTCAAATAAACTTATATCTTCATCTCCAACAACATCAAATCCATCAAATAAATAACTCACACTTTAAGATTTGATCCCAAATCACCAAGACAGTATCTTCTTTTTCTTCTTCTTCTTCTACTTCTTTCTATCATTTTCCAAATCAAATCCCTTACCTAAATCTTAAAATGTGAGTTCTTTATTTGATGGAGATGAAAATATGAGTTTATTTGAATATTTGAGTTATGAATTTGACGAAAATATCAATTTTGTTGAAGATGATTACTAATTTTCTGAGTTTTGTTTGAAGATGATGAATTTTTTGAATTTATGTAAAAAAAAAAAGGATAACATTGTTGACATTTTAAATCATAAAGGATCAAATTGAAAAGAAAAAAAAAAGGATAAAAGACTGAATTGTTACCGGAAATTAAGTTAAGATACCGCAGGTAGTATTTTTCCTTTAAAATATTTTAATTGATATAATTTATTCTTAATTTAGAATAGTCTTTTATAAATTTGATATTTTAAAATAAATTGAACAACTAATTTTACCAAACACTTGAATTGACTTAACTTAATAGCTATCAGTTATAAGCTTTGAATATATGCCTTGATATGATTATCATAATTTTGTACAGTACAAAAGAAATCCTAAGATGAACAACAATACAAAAAGTGGAAAAAGGATCTTGTACGATCGGTGTCTTATTTTTATGTATTGGTTGATCTTGTTTGTTTTTAGAACCAAATGTAAGTAGTAAAAAACCTCTCTTGAAATGTATTCACACACACTAAAAAAAATCTATTTGGTTTTTCAAATCATTGTTTAAAAATCTTTTATAAAAACTTAAAATAAAATTGTTTTAATAATAAAATTCTGAAAAAGGTATGTGTTGTCTGTTTCTGGCAACTTTAAAAGAAATAATTGATTATGACTTACACCATAATCTATTATGATTTGAAAGCCAACCTCCATGTTTCTAAAACATCCCAATAATTGATTATACAAGTATGTATAATCGATTATGGATGCATAAGCTAATTTCTGTGTTTTTGAATGATACAAATAATCGATTATGATGTAGTATCTAGTATAATATCACAGGTGAGGAATAAATTTTTCAACGCTCATCGTTGCATTGCATTTTTTAGTTGACCTTCTTCTTCAATATATAGGAGGTCCTTTTAATATTATTTTTCACGCCAATTGACTTCTTCTTCTCTTGTCATTTCTCACTTATTAATCCCTTTATTTTCTTTCTTGCACACTAGCTTGCTTTAATACTTTTCCTTGAGAGTTTTTTTGTTGGAACCAAGTTGGTTTTATACTTAGAGTTTTGATGTTAACAAAAGTATTTTATGAGAACAATATATTTGACTTCACAAGGTATGAAAGAAAATTCATATTTTTGAAGACAATCTAAAATAAAATTTGATTCAAATTTATAATTGAAAAAAATCTTTGACCAAGTTGACAAGAAGATTTGATCAAGATTTATTACAAGAAGATATGAATTATTTACAAAAATATTTGATCAATATTTATCACAAGAAGATATGAATTATTCACCAGAAGATTTGATCAAGATTTATCTACAAGAAGATTTGATCAAGATTTATCACAAGATGATATGAATTATTTACAAGAAGATTTGATTAATATTTATCACAAGAAGATATGATTATTTATAAGAATATTTGATAAGATTTATCTACAAGAAGATTTGATCAAGATTTATCACTAGAAGATATGAATTATTTACAATAAGATATGAATTATTTGCAAAGATATGATTCAGATTTTGATAAAGAACAAAATACTTAATTGGACTTAATCATATTCCTACTTGTGAAAGTTCAAAAACCGGTCCAACACTATGTTTCTGCCCATATCAAAGCAAGCAATAGGAAGGAAGTTTCATTCTAAGAATTTGCGAAAGTAATCTTAACAAAATACGAACAGTATCAATCTGAAGAATTTACAAACTCAATTTGAACAAAATATGAATAGAATCAATTTGAAGAATTTTCACACTCAATATGAACATAATCAATCTAGAAGAACTGCTCAAATTTGATTTAGAAATAAAGAATTAGTTAAAGAACATATTAGAAAAAAGCATCTTGTTTAGAATTATTTCTGAATAAAATCAGTGTTGACCAAGTTAGGAATCAAGATACAATTCATAATTAAAACAGGGACTAAATTGAAGCCTTAATTTTATCTATAAATAGATTCTCAAGGCTGAAGAAGAAGATCATTGAAAAATCAAAAAACAGTAGAAGAACTCAAGCTCAAAATTCCAAAATCATCTTAGAGTTCAAAGAGAGAAACACTTGTTCGAATGAGAAATATTTTCTAAGTGTTTTTCTTAGAGTGTGACAGTCATTGTTATAATCAACTTGTTAGAAGCAACTAATCAAATTCCAAACTTTTGTATGCAAATCAGATATTGGTGTTAGTGTGCCTTCAACAATCTGGGGATGTCAGATTGTGGGGAGAAGACTTGGCTGATAGAGTCAAGATGTGTGTGTTCCTCAAAAGTCTGAGATTGTCAGGCTGTATGAGAAGATTGACTTGGAGGGTCAGGTGCTTTGTAATTCAAATTGTTGAATTAATGGATTAAATAATCCTGAGTGAAGGGACTGGATGTAGCCAAGTTAGTGGTTGTAACAGCCCGATTTTTTTAAAACAAATTCAAATTCATAATAAAGAAATACTTTTGGATAAAATATTTAAGTCGTAACACAATGACAAAAATCAACAAGATTTACAAACAGCGGAAATAGTTTTTGAAACGAAAATCCAAAGTATTTTAAACAGAAAAATACATCGGGGCTATGAGGCCTATCCGACATAGCTCATACCCCTGTGGTACAAGGATTTTAACTTCCACACCTCACATCAAAAAGTGGTACAAGGACCCATCAAAATAAAGGTCAAACTAACAATATAAGGTATAGGTACAGTTTTCCAAAATAAAATAAATACAACCACAAAAGAAAGACATCTAGCCCCTATACAGCCATCTAATCTGATCATGATACAAAAAACTATACAACCCGGGTGATCTCCACGTGCTCGGCAAAAACCTCTTGACACAGCTTCGGTCAGGTATGACTAACTACCTTCCCATCTCAAGGGTACTAACCGGTAGGACGATCCTGGTTCTCATCTGAGGGCAAAGCCTAGATTTCCACAATAATTGTAAAGGTCACCAACCGAAATTAACAAATAACACATAGCATTTAAATTTTAAATGTACAAAATAACCTTTCAACTTAGCGTACACCTTGAAAGGGTTTTCATATGCCAAACATGCATAATCAAAGTTGAAAAATGAAGTTTTTGGCAAAACTGCACTGTCGTATTCGAATACAGCATCCTTGTATTCGAATACAGTGTTAATTCATAAGTCAGTAGCAAAATCAGCACAACTGTATTCGACTACAGCATCATCGTAGCCGAATACAAGTACAAAATCAGTGAAAATTCTGCACATTTGTATTCGACTACAGCTTTTCTCGTAGCCGAATACAAGTGCTAAGTCAGTGGAAAAAATCACCTTAAACGTATGAAGTAACAATGTCAATTATAAGGAAGGGGGGTTTGAATAATAATTGCCCCTTTTAAAAAAATTCATGTTTAAAACTAAAAGTTTTACTCAAGATTGATCTTGGTTATAACGAAGAACGATCTTAGTTAGTGTAAAAACAACAATATCAATTTTATCAATGTAAAAACTGATTGCAATGCATGTAATAAATAGAGATAGAGAGATTACACAAGCATATATCCTGGTTCACCTAAACACGGGCAACGTCCAGTCCTCACAAATGTGAGATTTTCCACTAAGTGCTCAAGGTAAGATTGTTCTTGGTTGTTACACAACTTTTCGCAGATCAATCTTGATCTTTACACAATTTCCACCTCTCTACTTTAGAAAGGATTTCCACAGATTTACCTAACACTCTTTCAGAAAGGATTTTTTCGAACTACCTTTTACAACATAAAATGATTTTCACACTTCTCAAGCTATGTTAACATAATAGCCTTGAGTTACAAAGTAATGATTATGATGATGCTAGAATATGAGTATTGCTCAACTCTTGTTTGAGAAATAGATTCTATAAGTTAAAACTTAGTTGTTACTGATTCTAACACAACACAAAGAATGGAATAGCAAGTTGAAGATTGATATTGAGAGAACTCGAATATGATTGTATGATTGATGCTTTGCTTGGCCCTTTGAGTTGTGTTTTGTTCTTCATCTTGATATTGTATTTATAGGCTTCAAGAGAGGTTAGAACAACTCATATATCCGTTGAGATGAGGCCAGCTGTCATAAGAAAGTAGGTAGAATGAAACAGACCAAAAGCAAGAGTGAACAAGCTGAATCCAAGAACATTCTTGCAATCCAAGATCGATCCTCAGTTTAGTTGATGGTGATCTGACTTGTACTCCATCTTATCAGTTTTCTGAGATGACTTGCTTGCTTTAAGTCAGTGTGCAGGCTTCAATTTGAAAGTACAACTGTAGTGTACTTTACAGCCTGTACCAATGTACTTGTATTTGTTCAAAATGAAGATTGATCTTGCTTTTATATTTCTTCATGAAGCGTGTCTTGATTCTTCGAATTTTGGACTCATTTTGTTTTATATTTATCCTTGCTTATTCTTGATGAAGATATAAGATTAATAAAGCTTCTAGGATGCAATCTTTCACACAGAACTGATCATTCTTGAATCTGATGGAAGTGAAGATCGATCTTCGTTTTACAAACATATGGCAGGATCGATCTTTGTTTTGTTGTTTTTGCTTTCTTGATTTAAATGAGATCTGTTTTGAATTGCTTGGTACCTATGTTGTTTTAACACACTCAAATACACAAGTTAAATACCAAAACACTTTAGAATCATAATTATAATTCTTAACTAACCTTTTGTTTAATTATCATCAAAATATATTAATTAGGAATTTTGTCTTAACAATGTATTTGAATACAACCTCTTGTATTCGAATACGATGTTAAAACTTCAATTGAAACTGAACGTTTTAAATATGTATTCGAATACAACACCTTGTATTCGAATACAATTGCGAAATAATGCATATTTCAGTTTCAAAAACGTTTCGAACTCATTCAACACTTACAACACAAATTCAATCAATCACACTTATCAATTACGGCACAATCACAAACAACAACCGAGTATGTATATACAATCATCACAGTATATCAAACATGACTCACGTGCCAAACACCTTAATGCAATGATTCCGAAATTCCAAACCAAAACCCTCCTCGAAGGGGCGTAAATCATAATTGTACTGCCTATCACAGACCTTGTATTAATTACCAAGGTGTCACCCATCACATGCCCGCACGATTTACTAAAGTGTCGCCTATCACAGGCCTTACACTGTTTTCTAGAGTGCAATCACTTACAGATCAACACATTCTAGAGTGCAATCTCTCACAGATCAGCACGACGCGATAATCCTCGTAAGGATAAGATGAACCAACAAATCACATGGCATCATCCCGTGGCCCATCCGGTCACCACGTACTATGAAAATGCATGAGCATACTCTGACTCTTTTCACCATAACCATTAAGTAAATGCAGCTATTAAAAGATTCCCCATTTTTAATACTCATTTAACACTAATAATTTTTCAAATTCAACACAGAGCATACTCAAACATATTTAACTCATAATCCCACAATTCACACCAAATCATATCAATTGATTTTTCCATAAAACCCACACATCTAAAAAATTCATAATATTAATTATGAACACATCAATCACACCAAACATGAATCACCACAACCCACACCTCAAACACATTAAATTCAACTTCCACAATTTCACCCATAAAACACATTAAATTCATTTCCAAAAATCTACACCTCAAACACATCAAATATACTTTCCACAAATTCACATATAAGGTCCTAAATGCAAACTAAAAGTTTGGAAGGAGCCATTACCTTAACGATAACTTAAACAACCGATTACGGCACCGAGATTAATTCCGGTAAAAACTTTGTTCGCAACGTCACTTCCAAAGTTGGCTCACTAGCACCGTGGTGTAGAAATGAGCAACTTTCCCTTCTGTCACTTCGCGAAATGAAGCTTAGAAGTCGAAGAAAAGTGAATGTTTGTGTTTGACGGTTTTTGAAAACAAAGCCAACACTTGCTTGTTGGAAACAGAGAAAATGAAGAAAAAAGAGAGGGAATGGTGGCGGACGTGAAAACAGGGAAAATGGTTCCTTTCTTCCTTTTCCTTTCTTTTGTTTATTTTATATATATATATATATATAATAAATAAAACAAATATCTAAATAAAAATCTAGATATTTTTTTAAAATCATCATTACGCCTGTCACCTCACATCCCTCTCAAACCACTTTTTTAGAAAAATATCTTCTCTCGCCGCAATTCAATCGGCAGATAAATTTTTCTGAAAAACGCTGCATCTCAGAAAAAAATTTCTTCGCTAAAAGTTTCACCGTAATTAAATAAAATTATTCATCGACGAATAATTTTAATCGGGACTCCAAAAAGATATTTTTGGCATTTAACACACAAAATACCAATAAAATTGGCTAAAAAGTCTCAGAATTCAACATAAAAATACACTAAAATGCAAAAATTACAAATTAAAACTAAGGGTCTTATAGTGGTGAAGGCCAAAAACTCAAAAGTTAAAACTTGATCTTGTGATGTAGGTGTGCTTGAAGGCCAAAAACTCAAATTGGTATCTTGATTGTGGCTTTTCAAAGCACATGATTGGAGACAAAAGAAAGTTCTTCTTCTTGAATCCTAAAAAGGGTGCTTATGTCTCTTATGGTGATAACAACAAAGGTAAAATCATTAGTGTTGTTCCCCTTACCCCATTATTAAACTTGTTCTACTTGTTGATGGCTTGAAATACAATTTGCTAAGTATTAGTCAATTATGCAATAAAGGTCGTGACATTGTATTTGATTCTTCTAAATGCACAACCATGGATTCTATTAACAAACAAACTGTTTTGGTTAGTCAAAGAATTGAAAATACCTATATTGTTTATCTAAATGATCTATATTCAAATGATGCATGTTGTCTTATTAGTAAAGAGAATGAAACTTGGTTATGGCATAGGATAAGGATCATTTAAATAAACTTGTTCACAAAAACTTAGTAATTGACCTACCAAAGATCCATTTTCAAAAAGAAAAACTTAGTTCATCATTGACTTTATACTCCACCAATTTATTAATATCCACACAACCAAGTATTTGAATGATCATATTCCAAGAGGCATAACAGAATAAAAAAGATTAATTAAAATGATTTTTTATTTCACGAAGTTTGTTCATAATTACATATTAATCATACTCAAAACAATGCAAAAATTTAAAAACACATAAACTTCCAAAAACACATCTATTTATTTATTACATGACATACTCTTTTTATCAAACTTTCAAATAAAAATACTCTCCCAATTTATACAAATGATCGTTTGAGTAACTGATAGATTAACTAATCTAATCTAGAAATAATATAAAATAATAAGCAACAATAGATAAACAATTCACTTCTTGATACATATATTGGATGGATTAAATTACATCTCATAGTTTTGGAATCTCAAAAGTTGTAGTTTATGAGTAAGTTTATATATTAAAAAGCGGGTGAAAGATTACGATGAACATGTTATTCAAATTAGATATGGAAAATTTGGCACAAGAAAATGATTACCTTTTAATGTTGTCAAACTAATCGCAAAATGGTACTACTTGTTAAACGTCATGCTAAAAAGTATGAATAGTGAACCAAATAATGAGTGATGAATGTGAATTGAACCCTAAACCCATACAAATATTGTTTTTTTTATACCTAAAGACAGCGGCATCTTGAACTTCCTTTACTTTAGTGTACCGCATCCATGTTTATAAATTATAATATTTTGAGCATTTATGTAAGGCCATAAAATGGCGCATAGATATTCAGTGGGACTTAAACATTCATTATAATTATTGAAAACTGATTTGGATTGGTTTAATACATTGATCGGTAATTTATTGTACAACATTATATAGTAGTTCTATTGATTTTCTCTATACATCGGGAATTGCATTTAATAAATGTGCAATAAATTAGTAGTTTTACACCGGAAGTGTACAAAGTGTTTTGATTAATCGGTTTGTTGGACTGCAAAAAATTTTGTACATATTTTCATTCGAAATAGACAAATTTCGTGTTAGTTTTGTGTGTTGAGTGTTAATAGTAGTTGATTGATGCAAGTGTGAGCCGGAAAAAAGTTATGCATAATAGTTCCAAGATTAAGAAATAAAATATTTTAATTTATTATAAATTGATATACATGTTCAAAAAGTAAATATATTTATTTATATATATATATATATATATATATATATATAAAATATTATAAACAATGAATATTAAAAACTTTCTAAAAGTTAACAAATTACAATATCTTATTTTGTGAGTCAAAGAATATTTAATTTTATAGTTTTAAGTATATTATATTTCATAAATATAATAAATTAGTGGTAATAATTATTATATTTAATATTGGAATTAATTCAAGTCTACATATAACAGTTAATGTTAGAATTCATAAAATATAATTTTATTTATTTTCTTTTGAAAGAAAAGTTTTATTTTATTAAAAAAAGAATAGTTTCATTTATTGCTCACTTTGTCTCACATTATATAGCTCGTTTAAGATTTTGACACATGAATTAAAAATAAAATTAATATCACAAGTTTCATAAAAATATTTATAAAATTTACTAAACTACTATTTACTCTCTTATATTATTTACAAGAATTGAAAAGAATACATTAACAATAATGAAAGATATATGAAAAGTAATAATACTTTATATATATTAAATTGAGATATAACCAAAATTAGGAAATTATAAAAAATATCTTATGATTTATGGAGGGTAGAATATAGTATTATTTGTTTTTTTCTCTATATATATGACATGAAAGCTTGTAGTTACCTGTACATAAATGCTTTCATATAAATTTCGCAAGACACTTGGAAGGGTAGAGATTCATGCACCATATTCTATTGGAGACACCTATTGTTGACTCGTTGATTAAAAAGGTGAAGAAGTTAATTATCATTTTAAAAACTCATATATATATATATATATATATATATATATATATATATATATATATATATATAAACCTTTTTGACTGAACTTTCAAAGCTCATATCAAATTTTTAATTTTACTTAACTCATGAAGTGCTCTCACATGTGTAACATGGTTTTGTTTTAAGAACGAGATTCAAGAAGATCGAGAATTTAAAAAGCATTGACACAAGGATGGCCCGTAAGGTATGAAAATATATCATTTCTTTAACTATAGCTATTGTAAAATTCTTATTTAGCTCATAGTTATTGTGTATGTTTTATCATTGAGCATAGTAAATGAATTTTCTTGATATTTGCTTACAATATTGTGTTTGGAAAAAGGAAAATGAAGTATAGAGGTATTAAGTTTTGTCTCCCATAGTTTTAAAGAAAACGAAGGATTTTGAGGGTAGGAGAGATTTTGACAAGATTCACTCATTTGGTTTAAATATTTGGTGGAGATGAAGGAAAAGAGGGTAAAATAAAATCTACTCTATTTTTTTGTCTCCCTACAAAAGTGGGGGATCAAGGGGAGAGGGAAGAAGACATTTTAATATTATAATATTGAATTGTTCCAATCTTGCTAAATCCCTTTAACTTTGTCTAAATATTAATAAAAATAAGGTAAAAAATGAAAAAGTTACCATTATGTCCCTTTAACTTTTTTTAATTGAAGAAATGTAGAATGATGGATGATATTCCACTTAACGTGAGAAAGAAAATTTTTAAGATTTATAAAATTCTTAAAAACAATTCACATTTTTTTCTGCTCAACTTGTTATCTAGTTCGATATGTATAATTGGTCTATATATTAAAAAAAAAACATTTGGAAAATGAGAAAATTATTACCGTCATCTTAAAATGTAAGTCATTTTAACAAATGCACATAAATTAAGAAAATTAAGAATTTTTTTTCCTCTCAACAAATGCACTTCATAAGCAATAGAGTGAATATTTTAAATATCAGATCGGACCAGAACCGATGAGGTGACCGGTTTGAACGTTAGTTAGATCGTTATGCTATCAAACCGGTATGAACCGGCTGAAACTCGGTGACTAGCAGTTTTATTAAACCGAACCCTGTTTTGAGAAAAACGGATTGTCAATTAAATAAAATAAACTGAAAAGTGACAGCAGCATTGGGTGTTGAATACAGATCCTAAAAAGTAAAGACCCTTAATAGCCACTAAACTATTTACTGCTGCCATTAAAGTTACGCCTTTAGTAATATATATAACAAACTTATTAAAATTTGTATTATTTTTTATTTATTTTTACAACACCAACTATCACTTATGTATTTATTTGATTAAAATTAATTAATTTTTTTTATAAGATTAATTATTTTGTAAGTGTCATTTGTTTTTGAAAATTTTAAGAGATTAAGTATTTTTTTATTCTAGTTGTTTTTAAAAATAATTTTTTTATAAAGATCGGTTATATGACCAAGTGATTCATGTTAATTCAGCTTAATCATGTTGTTCGAACATTGACTCTGTGGTTCTATTAATAACTTTTAACTCTGTATTCCTACCGAATCGATGACTGAACCAATTTTTAAAACATTAAATAGAGTGATTAGGTGGGTTTTTTTTTTTAAATAACCTTTTTCTGAAAAAAATATACCCAAATGCCCCATTTGAAAACAATGTTCTAAAATGTCCCACTTTTAACTTCAACTATAATTTTTATTATATATATAATTAATATAATTCATAAAAAAATAACAAAAATATATATATAATTAATATAATTCATAACAAAAATAACAAATATATATATATATAATTAATAAAAAAATTCAATTTTTTTTTGAATTTTTAATATATATATATATATATAATTAATATAATTCATAACAAATATATATATATATATATATATAATTAACATAATTCATAACAAAAAAAAAATATATATATATATATATATAATTAATATAATTCATAAAAATACATAAATATAAATTTTAAATTACATAAAAATAATTCATAAATATAATACATAAATAATTCATAATTCATTCAATACCACATAAATACAAAATTTAAATTACGATAAAATTTTAAATTACATAATTTATTCATAAAAAACCACAAATTTTACAGAAATTACGATAAAATTAATGTTGAAGGTGACCTCCAATACCACATTGTCGAGGTTTTCTCACACGTACGGGATGTTGATGACGCCTTGGTACATCACGAGTTTGTTCTTCTTCTTCTTGATCTTCGTCTTCTTGCTGTTGAGGATGTCTAGGAGGAAGTGCTGTAGAATAACTACTTCCACCTTGAGTCCAGTTGGATATTTGATTCAACGGAGTATATGCATTCCCAAAGCTTGGAATTTGAAAGCTTTGTTAACACATATTATTCAGTAACTGGATAGCGGACTCAGGTGTATTATAACGAGTGTTGAACGTGTTATACAACAAATCATCTTCGCTTGATGCAAAAGATAGTCGACGATTGTCTTCTTGATGTGGTTGTTGGCTGTCAAAATTAAATTGTTCCCCTGGCGTGAACTCGTAAGATTGATATGGTGTGTGGGTAAAAGTATGAGGATGTGGTGTTTGGGTAAAGGTTTGAGGAGGCGGTTGAGTGTTAGGAGGTGTTGGTATATAATATTGGTTTTGTTGTGTTGTGTTGGGCATTGATTCCTGAAAAAAATGTTGGCTAGATTGTGGTGGAGGTTGGGGTGAATTGACACGAGGATCAACCAATTGGTTTTCTACAGAAATAAATCGTTTAGAATTTTGGCAAAACCAAACCATGTATTCATAACTTGGTTTAAATTCAACATTTAAAGGTTGACCATGAAGAATATGATTCTCTCGTTCATTCCATTCTTTGTTCTCATTTTCCAATGCCCAACTATAGTCAACTTGTTTATGCAAATCTACCTTATGATATTTTTTCATATTCCTTGGGGGATTTGGAATTTCTTGAGGTAGTCCAAATTGTAGTTTCACTCTATCGGTTTGATGCATTTCTATTATGTAAAAACAAATCAAATATGTAGATGCATTCCATAGCCAATTGTCTTCTGGATTATCGTATGTTAGATGTAGGTAGGGCCTCCAAAGAAACTGATATATAACAAGTTTGTTAGTAATATATGCATAAGAAGAAATAAAATAATATAAATAAAGTAATGTTTTAATATATTACATCGTTAACGGTCATGTGATCAATTTTTGATCGATATCCAGCGGTATGAAAACAAGGTGTATCGCCAAATTTCATACCCTTTCCACTATATCTACGAAAATAAATTTGAATGTTAGTGAATTAATTAATAGTTTTATAAATATAAAATTTATTTTATTTGATATTTACCTTTTTGCGAACGGAAAATGAGGCTCAAGATTACATATTGGTGCAAGAAATGACATATGGTACCATGCCTAAGTTTAAAGTAGATGTGAACATCCACCGATACACATAACACCGGGTTCAGATGCACGACACAATTCTCTATAAAAGTGTTGCCAAGCACTCTGAACCCCAACTGTATTCTCCCGTCTCTTGCAAATCTCTCAACAAGTGCAACCACATAATATGTACTCTGCTGTGGGATTTGTCAGACATTAATATGCCGCCAATCAATTCTAAAATGTATGCTCTACAAAGTATAATTATTTCTTCATTCGATGATTCGGCAGTTAACATTGAATTAGCCATTTTAATTTTATAAAATTGCCTTTTCTTTGATATTCAGGTGGCATGACTCCTAACAGAATTTTTTTTTTAAAAAAAATTTCCTTTGAGAAGTCGTCATTTGCAATACGGACTTCCTTAAGGAAGTCGCCATTTGGCGACTTATAGTTGGACATTGGCGTATATTTTTTTTCAGAAAATGATTATTTAAAAATAAAACTTGATTGGGTACTATTTTTCGAAAATTAATGAATGAAATAATTACAAATAACATTGATAAAATAAAGAAATACAAATTATAGAAGGGCGAAATTGAAAAAGCAGTATAAAATTTTATTGATATTACAAAATGACTTACAATTTATGATAATTTTTTTTTTTACTAGAATGATTATATTTTAAAATGAATTATTTATTATGGTGAGATTAATGGCAATTTTCTAAAAATATCCTAGAGAAAATTTAAGATTAAATTTGTCTGGCTGCATTGGTTCACAATGTTGGGACAAACTTTCACCCCATTCACGACCTTCAATGTACTGAGACCACATCCTTTCAATCTGGTTTTGTCTCAATCTGTCTCAACAATAAATCTTAAACCATCAGATTAATCTAACAGTAAAATTAATAAAAGTACAGTTATTAGAAAAATGCACCGTAACTAAATATTCTAAAATAAAGAAAAGTCTAGCCCAAAAACAAAATGCGCAAAACCAATCCTGAAAAATAAATGTCATGATTACTATTGATTGAGTCAGTACTTAGTGATATCTCTTCTTCGTCAAACTGCTCCTTCGTCTCTATCCTATATTCTTTTTGAAGTACTCTTATGGATTTATATTTAGTGATATTATTTCAAATATATCCTTATCATAATAATTAGAGATAAGTATGAAATCAATAAAAATAAATGAACTTAATTAATTATGGATTGTAATAAGTGTGAACGTAAGTATATTTATTTATAATTAAAACTGGAGGGAGCATACATTAAAATCACATATTTATTTAATTAATTTTTTTTTAATATATAGATAATGATAAATGTATACCTATGCAACACATTGATAATCAGGTGAAAAATGTGATTAATTTAATTGAATAAATAAATAATTTCAAAAATATTAATTTAATTATATGATTAATTATATTTTTTAATATGATCTAAATTATTTATTAAATTAAATTAATCATATTTTAATTTGCAATTAACTAAATAGAAAAAAAGTGAATTTACATAAAACATTTTTATTTTTAATAATGTGTAAATAAAAAGTGGCATGAAAGATAAAAAGCCTACTTTTGATAGTTAGACGCCCAAGACAATCATGTGGACTAATGGTGACTTACAAGTAGGGATGACAATATAACCCGCACCCGCAGGTACCCACCCAAACCCGTCTGATTTGGGCGGGAAAAGCCCGCTTTGATTGGGTGCGGGTGCGGGTGTGGATTTTCCCCGAAATCAAAATTCGGGTGCGGGGACGGGTGCGGGGGTGATGATATCCACCCCGCACTTGCACCCGAACCCGCACCGCAATATTAATGTAATTTTTAAATTTTATATACATATACACATTGAATATACTTAATATTTTTTTAAAATATTAAAAATTATAATCTTATCTCTATAGAAAATATTTTTTTATTTTATAATTGTCTAATAACAATTATTTTATTATATTAATTATAATAGATATGATTTTTAAAATTTTAATTTTATATATATAGGAATGGGTGCGGGTGCGAGCGGGGAAACCCGAACCCCGTTGCGGGCGGGGATGGGTGCCTAAATTCTACACCCGCTATAAAACGGGGACGGGTGCGGGTTTTCCCCGATTAATCGGGTGCAGGGGTGGAGGAGGCAAAATCCGCCCCCGCCCCGCCCATTGCCATGCCTACTTACAAGTGTAAACTATGTCATGTGGTTGTAAGTTCAGGTTTTAAGAGTTAAACTTGAAATTAAAAATTATTTGGTTAAAGATAGCTTAAATTAGTTTTTTTTATTTAATTTTAAAATAGTTTTCACTTAAACCTCAACTATAAATATATGTCTTATAATTAGGGAATTTTAGAGTGGATTGGTACTTAAAAAGTCACAAAAATTCTAACAGTTGACACTGTCTAATATTCTTCTGAAGTATATTTAAGGGTTTTTCTCGTCTTTATAGTTGTGAATGTGATTTGATTGATATGACTTGAGATGAGTAGAAATTTAAAGGTTACATTCATTTTTCGTTATTTTATCAAACTAACATAAATCAAGTCATTGTCACAACCATAAAAATCAAATAGCCGTTAAATTATACTTTAGATTAGTGTCGTCGATCGTTGTTTGTGTTTCGAGAAATTTTTAAGCACAAGCTAGTATACCCCTTTATAATTATTGTTTTTGTTTTAACTCTAACACATAACTACTAATAGCCGTCAACCATCGCTCTGTCATTTCCAAAATTAGAGGCAGTCAAAATTGAGTGGAAAATGATATTCCTCTCTCCCTTTTTTCCGAATTTCTTTTAATCATGTCATTGTGTGAAATATTCACTGATTTTTTTCGATTACCAATCTTCATCAGAGAACTTGACAGACCACCTTTACTGAGATATCTCTTCTTAATCATATTTTTTTTCTATCCACAAGACTAGCACTTGAGACTTTGATCAAGGAATCTAAATCTAGTTCCACTTGGTCCACATAATTGTGTTATAATTTAATAAAATAAGAAATATTAATTATATATCAATCTCAATATCACATGGAATACAAATTCTCTCCCCTAACCTTATCACTCTGTCTTATCCAATTATAAAATCATTTTTCCTACCATTCACCACCTTCTCTCATTACTTGAATTTTATCATCAAATGCTTGACGTTCCAAAACTAAATCTAAAAATTCACTTGACATCGTCATGGTTCCCAAAACAATCCTCACTTTAGAAAACTTCACATCCAAATCTAGATCTCTAAATTATTACATCAAGGCTTGCTCTTCTATTAACATAACCGACAAATGCATCGCTTTCCTACTTAAGGCATCTACCACTATGTTAGCTTTATCCGGATAGTATTGCAACTCAAAACCATAGTCTTTTATGAATTTCATTCATATCGTTTGTCTGGTATTAAGTTCCTTTTGATCAAATAAGCACTTCAAGTTTTTATGTTTGTTTAAGACAATGAACTTTGATTCGAATAAATGATGTCTCCAATCTTCAAAACAAAAACTACAGCAGTCGTGAGTGGGTAATTCCTCTCATGAACCTATAGTGTCTTGGATGCATACTCCATTACTTTTCCTCTATGTGTCAGTAAAAAACATACACCTTGATATGACGCATCGCAACAAATGTCAAATGATCCCAACGGGTCTGATAGAATTAGTATTAGTGATGTCATCAACTTCCTTTTTAGTTATTGGAAACTACATTAGTATTGTTCTTTCCAATCAGACACATTTTCTTTCCTAGTCAATTGCGATGTGGCTAACATAATCTAAAAAATCCTTCAATAAACATCACATCCTAATCAAAGGAAATTATGTACCTCTTCAACCGTACACAAACTCTTCAAGTTCAACAAGGCATCAACCTTAGTTGAATTTACTACTATTCCCCCATGATTAATCACGTGACCTAATAAATTCACTTCCTCCAACCAAAACTCACATTTGGACAACTTGGCATATAATTGTCTATTCTTCTATACTTGTAGCACCATCCTTAGGTATTCCACATGCTCTTTTTGCTTCCAGAATACATCAGAATGTCATTGATAAATAGGACAATTTTTTTTATCTAAGTATTGCCTAAAGATTATATTTATGTAATCCATGAATAATGTTAGAGTGTTGATCACGCCGGAAGGCATAACTAATTACTCATAACATTCGTATCTCGATCTAAATGTTGTAAAATGGATATCCTTTTGCTTCACTCTAAAATGATGATAACCGAACCTTAAATTTATCTTTGAAAACACTAGAGCTCCCTTTAGTTGCTCCATCAAATCATCAATCGGTGGTGGTAGATACTTGTTCTTAATTGTAGCCTTGTTCAACAGTAAGGAATCCCCACACAATCCCACAACACAATCATCGATAGGCCATAGACTATACAGGTCAACAAAATTTAAAGTTTCTTTTCACAATCTATTATAACACAGTTAGCTAAAAGTCAACTTATGCATAAAATATAAATATGTCTTACAGTAAAAAAGACTATAAAATTCACAAAGAATTTCTTATTTTCTAAAATGATTTGTAGCAAGGGTTTCCCTAATCAGGGTAATAACATATAATCTAAAGGGTAACTTAGACACAATTAAATTCACTTAGAGATAAGTAAATTCAAAAGATTCACACATGTTTTAGAAATGAAGGAATGAGTAGTTCCATATTCTAATATCATAGTTCAGAGAGGAAATGAAATTAAGCCCCTACATTGTACAATATTTTAATGTATTATATATTTATTAATTTAGTAAAAAATAAATACATTTAATTTTATATTATTTTCAATATTTTATGTTCTATATCACAAATATTTAATATTTACTAAAATTTAACAAATTATAACATTTAATTTTTTAGTTTTAAGTATATAATATTTCACAAATATAAGAATTAGTAATAATATTATAATATTGGATTTAACTCAAGTCTACATATAACATTTAAGGTTATAATTCATAAAATATAATTTATTTATTTTCTTTTGAAATAATAGTTTTATTTTATTAAAAGATTTATTTATTACTCTGGTTTAATGTTTTGACACATGAACTAAAAATTACATTTAATATCAAAAGTTTCATGAAAATATTATAAAATTTACTAAATTACTATTTACTCTCTTATGTTAATTAGAAGAATTGTGTAACAGTTCGACCCTTACGCACCGTTAGTTATGACTTTCTCGCCTCCATTTTCCACCTATTGGAAATAACGAGTTTTTGGCTGGAGATAAGTACCATCGTCCATTCATTCCCAGTGCCAAATATCCTTCACGCCTATTGGTACTTATCCCCCAGGTACCGAGTTCGATTCCCACGAAGAACATACGATAATCAAAACTACATCGATTCAAGAATGTTAATCTCTAATTAATGAGTAATTAGCTACTCATATTGTTTGAAAAAAAAAACATAGAGAAAAGAATATTACACATAAAAATTACACTAGATCTCTCCTCAAATGTAGGTGCCTTTTACTATACATTAAAAAAAACTGATATGTTGTCTATCATCAATGGTACTGGTTTGCATACTTTAATTCTTAATTCAGTTGTCAACGATTCCAGCCACACTGCCTAGTAGGATGCATAGCTGCCATCAATGTACTCAGCTTCACATGATGACAATGCTATGACAAGTTGCTTCTTTGAGCTCCATGCTATTGGAGATTTCATGAACTTGAATACATAGTCTAATATGCTTCTTCTATCACTCTTGTCTCCACACCAATCAGAATCTGAATAGCCTACCAAGTCTTCATTTTCTTGCTTTAAATATGTTGCAAACAGAATACCATGCTCCAATGTTCCTTGAATGTATCTCATGATCCTCTTGGTTGCCATCCAATGGGAATGCTTGGGATTCTCCATGAATTTGTTGATAACACCTAAACTGTAGTAGATCTTAGGTCTTGTATTGCACAAGTACCTTAGGGAACCCACAACTTGCTTAAATAGGGTAGTATCAGCCAGCTCTCCTTCAATTTCTTTACCCGGCTTGGTATTGATCTCACTTGGAGTGACAACAGGATTGCAACCAGCCATATTGTACCTTCTTACAATTTCTCCAACATATTTCTTCTAATGCATCAAGAGCCCTCCTTCTATCTCAATGAATTCCATGCCTAGGAAATAGCTTAGTTTTCCCAAATCTGACATTTCAAACTCATCCTTTATGATTTCTTTGAATTCTTCAATTGCTTTTTTGTTGCTGCCAGTTACCAGCAAGTCATCATTATATAGGCATAGTAGGATCATTGCAGGCCCTCCATTCAGTGTGTAATGCCTCACATAAACTCCATATTCCACTGTGCACTTGATGAAGCTAATGCCAATTAGGAATGAGTCAATTCTTTTGTTCCAAGCTCTTGGAGCTTGCTTCAAACCATAGAGAGCTTTTCTCAATCTGAACACTTTATCCTCCTTTCCGTCAATCACAAATCCTGGTGGTTGAGAGACATACACCTCTTCTTCCATCCATCCATTCAGAAATGCATACTTCACATCATATTCAGCCAGCCTCTAGCACAAGTCAGTGCTATTACTATTCTTATTGTCTAAATCCTGGCCACTAGAGCAAACACTTCAGAGTAGTCTATGCATGCCCTTTGTAAGAATCCTGTGGCAACCAATCTAGCTTTGTATTTAGCAATTGTTCCATCTGGATTCAGCTTGAGTTTGTAGGCCCATTTCACTCCAATTTGCTTCTGTTTAGGAGGCAAGTCAGTTAAGTACGAAGTTTGATTTTTCTCAATTGCACTGATTTCTTCTATCATTGCTTTCTTCCAGAGTCCTCTTTGCAAGGCTTCTTCAACATTCAAGGGTTATGTATTTGGAAATAATGCAAAGTGAACCAGATCTCCACTTTTGTCAATTTCACTGTCATTGTACACTTTAAATTCTTTTAAGTGTGCTGGTGGTTGTGTTGCTCTTTGGGATTTGCTTCACTATATCCTTTCTTCAACTCTATCTCCACTGGTCTGCTACTCATCTTGTACCTGTAAAGGCATTTCTGTAGGCTGGCATGTGCAGCTGGTCTCCTGTTGCCAGCCCCAGTGCTGGCTGCTGGCAATCTGTTTCCAGTGCTGGTTGATTGTCTCCTTCTGTTTCCAGTCCCAGTTTTCTTGTTCAATGATCTTCACATCTCTGCTAACTATCACCTTGCCTCTGGCAGTATCATAGAGCTTATGTGCACCAGTTGGATGATATCCTACTACTATCATGGCTTCAATTTTGTCTTGCAATTTCTTTCTCTTCTGGTCTGGCACATGTTTGAAGCATAGACTACCAAATGTCCTCAGATGCCCTACTGCTGGTCTTCTTCCACTCTAGATCTCCTCTGGCAACTTCTTTGTTGGACACTTGTTTAAAATGTAGCCAGCTTTTGATGCAGCCTCACCCAAGAATTTGTGTGGCAATCCTTTTTCTTTTAGCATGTTTTTAGTCATGTCTAATATAGTTTTATTCATTCTTTCAGCCAGACCATTGTGCTGAGGTGTGTAAGGAGCAGTCATCGCATGCTCAATTCCATTTTAAACACAAAATTCCTTAAATTCATGTGATGTATACTCACCACCTCCATCTATTCTTAGCACCTTCATTGTTTCTCCACTTTGTTTCTCCATTTTTATTTTGAAGTTCTTGAATATTTTCAATGCTTCATCTTTGATTTTTATCAAATAAATCCACAACATTCTACTGAATTCATCAACAAAAGTTATGAAGTACTTATTACCTCCTAATGATGGTACTTCAAATAGTCCACAAATGTCACTATGAACCACTTCAAGACACTTCTTTTCCCTTGCTTTCACTTGTGATTTGAAGAAGTTCCTTGATTGCTTTCCTGCCATACGCACTTCACACACCTTCTTAGGGACATCAATCATAGGAATTCCACTAACCATTCTCTTTATTCCTAGCTGTTGCAAGCTTCTGAAGTTGAGATGACCAAATCTTGAATGCCACAACCAGTTTTCATCAACTGAGCTCACTGCTGTCAGGCATTGGATATCTGCAGCTTGTATATTGATGACAAAGGTTCTGTTCTTTAATAGATAAACCTTCAGTATCAACTTTTTTTGCCTGTCATACATCCTTCATGATCACCTGAAATCCTTTCTGAATCAGCTGACCTATGCTTAGCAAATTGCTCTTCATTCTTGGAACATACAACACATTTTCAATCACAACTGTTTTGTCATTTTTCCTTTTGATCACCATGTTGCCAGCTCCATCTGCTTCCAAGGTTCTATCATCAGCAAACCTGATCTTGCTCCTCCTTGATATATCAATATCCACCAACCATTCCTTGTGACTTGTCATGTGATTTGAACATCCAGTGTCAAGAAACTAGAATTGGGACTGAGAGGGTTCTTCATTCGTGGTAGCCATCAACAAAATTGTGTCTGAGTCAGAATCATCTTCTTGAGCAACACATGCCTCATCTTCATCCTTCTTCTTCTGCTTTCCTTTTCCAGTCCAGCATTCATCAACAAAATGTCCATACTTCTCACAATTGTAACATTGCACCTTTTTCTTGTCAAAGTTCTTTGATTTTCCTCTTGATTTACTAGTTGTATTGCCTGCCTTTGATGAGAGTTCAGGCTTGTCATCAGGTTTCTTGAATTTATTCTTTCTCCACTTCTTTTTCTAGTCTCCTTTCTTGTAGACTTGTGCTGCCAGCACCTGATCACCAGGTTTCATTCTACTCCTTTCCTCCATTCTCTACTCTCTTGCTTCTAAAGTTCCCTGCAACTCTTCAAGACTTAATGTAGAAATGTATTTGGATTTCTCAATGGCACACACAATGTAATTGAACCTGGGATGCAAGGATCTCAACATCTTTTCACATAATTTCTCTTCAGACAGCTTCTCACCACAACCTGCCATTTGATTTGTGATATTCCTCAACCTATAGATCAGATCAGACACCTTCTCTTGCTCCTCCATCTGCAGCAGTTCAAATTGTCTTTGTAGGGTCTGCAACTTCACCTTCTTGACCTTGGTGTCTCCTGCATAACACTTCTCAAGAATGTCCCATGCTTCTTTTGCACTTCTTGCATAAGAAATCTTGTCAAAATTGGCAGTATCAAGACATTGATGAAGAATAAATGTAGCCTTGCAATCATTCTTCTTGCTTTCTCTAAATTTGGATGTTTGTTCCTTTGTTGGATTTCCAGCCAGTTCATCAAAGCCATTTTCTATGATTTTCAGTACTTCTTGGAACCCAAATAATGTTCGAATATGCACCCTCCATCTATCCCAATCCTTTCCATCAAAATGTGGCATGTGGGCTGAAAAATTTCCATTGTTTGCACTTGAACTCATCCTCACTTCACTCGTGTTTGATCCTCACACTCCACTTGTGTTTGCACTATTTAATTTGGACCAATGAACCTTGTTGTTGGATTTTGACGGTCACATCTACCTTTTGCACTTTTTCTCAATTTTGAGTTGGCCTGACAATTTAAAATAGATAAATTCTATGATACAATAAAAATAGAGTGTGTATCGATTTTATGAATGTTTTGACCAATAATTTTCTTTAATTTATCTACACATGCATTACTATAATATCTATTAAAATTGATTAAATTAAGAGTTTTGATACATGAATGACATGCCATGTAGCATAGAATCCCCTTTAAAATGATTTGGCATCCTTCTCACATGTCCATATTGGATATTAAAAAGACGTAATTGCAGTTTTAATCTCCATATTTTTACTGATTTATGAAATTTGTTCTTCTATTTTAAAAGTCGACAGTTTTGGTATCTCCCTCTGATTTTTTAACTAAAAAATGATGACGTAAGATGCTTTAAATAACCTGAAATATGATACGACGACGTAGAATGATTAATCTCATGAAATTAGAATAAAACGTGTGAAAACTTAGATTCAACTTATGAAATTTGTCATATTTTTAATTTAATTAATGCATCTATATTATTGAATTGTATGTCACGTCATTAAAAACATGTTAAATCAAACAAAAAAATAGGAGGATCAACTCTATGAATTGGTAATAATAGAAGACCAAAACTACAAACTAAACATATTAAAATATATATATATATATATATATAAAACACAGTTGCATGAAAGCACAGCGACCAACCTTCTTCTCCATCACTCCACTTTCTCCTCCAACCCCTTCCTACACATTCTGCACCCCCACAAATCACACACCCTTCACAACAAACACCATTCCACAATCTCCTCTCTCCTTCATCTCCTGAATCCTCTCTCAATCATCATCAATCTCTCCGTCTACGTATCATTCAAACCCATTTCCATTGTTTTCTCATTCGTAGATCAAGAACCTTATAAAGCCTTAAACACCTTGCTTTTATCAAATCCTCTTTCATATATCTCAGGTGCTCCTTTTCAACACATCTATTTCGATTTTTCAGCTCTTTCTTTCAAAGCTGTCAACTTGCTTTTTCAACTTGATTCAAATCATACACACTTTAATTTATTTGTTTTTGGAATTTTGTGTTTTATTTATACCCTAAAATTAAAAATTGGAGCTTGGCATTAAGCCATGCGCTCTACCAGCTGAGCTAAGACGGCTACTTATTATTTTAAATTTTTAAGCCTATTAATATTAATCATTTGGTAATTCAAAGCAAATTCACTCCTCTGGACGTATTATTATTAGTCATAGGATACAAAGCATATCATTATTATAGTTTCCAAGACAACTTTATCAACAAGTTACAGATTTCCTTCTTACTTTTCACTTTTTGCTCAATATTTGCAATTCTTGACATTAATTGTATTTGAGTCTAGGCTCTGCATAATTTAGCAGAAATTATCCCTCAAAATCAAAATGGAACATGCAGTTTCATAAATCACAACACATTTGCATGTTATTTTAAACTTCGAAAAATGATTTGAATCATTCATAATAGAGTTCATGGTTTTAAATTGGTGGCAGTCGCTTGCAGTTATGCTGTAAACCTTTACATTGCAGCTTGATGCGGCATAAATTGTGGCTGCAATGTTGTTGCTGAGACTTCAAAATCTGCAATATTTCGACTTCAATTGTGGTTGCGAAATGCAATTTAAAACCATGAGATAGATTATGCACAAAACTCATACTCTCTATATTCTTCCAAATAATGCATCACATGATACTACATGCTTATTAGTTTCCTCTTTTTCTTCATGTTTGTAATTGTAAAGAATTCAATATGTTATCACTTCAAACCTAATTGATTACATTCTTTCACCCGGTTCCGGGTTAAAGTTTTCATCTTCTATTAGAACATGCACCAGAATAATCAAGCAAAAAACTGTGCAACATAATGTAAAACTTGCTCAAAGAACACATCATTCATATGGTCTATTTGGAACCCAATTTGAGAGAATCTTTCCCCTACCATCATTATAAAAAAAATTAGTGAAGAAAAATTCAAGAGTGGAAATGTGAAATTCATCTCTAATTTTTTCACTAAAACTTTTGGATAGTGAATTAATGACGAATTTTATTTTTTTCGTCTATAGTTTTCGTTAGTGATTTTACTCTATTGGCTATAAATAGATTTTGTGGAGAAGGTCTAGGAGTTGGCCTGAACTAATTTTAAGACTGGGTAAGTGACACACCAAATCCAGCCTAACTCATCCTTTGTACACCACTAAAGTAAGGGGCACATTACATTGTACATAATTTTGTGGTTGTATGTTCATCAATTAGGTTTGATCTTCTCAATTTCTGTTTTGAAAATTGTTTCTCTTGATGGGTTTGGTGTTGCCCCTCCCCCTCCCCCTAATCTTTTTGTTTTGTTTATTATTTATTAGTGATATTCTTTGGAGTACTGCAAATGATTGTTGATTTATTGGGATGTCAATATAGTTGGGATATCAGTAAATCATAGTGATATCTTTGCACTTCCAATTTTTGCTCAAAAAAACTAAGCTTGTACTTGTTTGTGTTTCTTCAGTTGATTAATTGATTTTTAATATAAATAGGTGTTTGAACTTGATGGGCATGAGGAGGGGAGTATCAGTCCTTGCACAAAAGATGGGTCAATTGATTGTTATGGAAAACCTGCTATAAAAGCTAGGACAGGTGGATGGAGGAGTGCCTCATTGTTGTTAGGTATCAACACACCTTTTAATATTCATGTTGTTGTTGGATAGAAAATAGTATCTATCTTCATGAGTATAACTATATACAAGATAATCATTACAAACTTGTTTTTTGGACACAAGTTTAATGGAAAACCTTGGGAAACATTGAATCTATATTGTTGGGAGTATGTCAGCATTTCAGTCTTTGAAATTGGATAGTCGGTCAATTTAATTTTTCAATTTTACGAAAAATAAATTTAGTCTTTTAAATTGAACAAGATTAATCGATTTACTTGTTTTACTAAATTTAGCTTCATAACTTAAAAATGTTTTATGTTTGTCTTCATAGAACAAGAAACTGTTCAAGTGAATATACATAGTTATTTTGATGTATGTTTTTATTTGTTTATGTAGAGACTATTCAAGGTTTTTTATTTGTTTTGATAGATATTTACCAAAGAGATATTTTGATGCAGGGACTAAACTGATTTGTCTTTCTTTAATTTAAGGAACTAATTTTCTATTTCGTAAATTTGAAGAACTAAAATGTTCAACCCTTACAATTTGAAGGACTTAAATGTTGATTGACATTGTTGGCAATTTTACCTTACATTTGTTAAAAGTTATTTCTACATTACCATCTGACCTCTTTTGGAGACATGTTTAATTCAATTGTATTATGCTATATTTTTAATTATATCATATTTTTATTAACTATGTAATTCTACTATTGAGACAGTGAATCAATTACTAGTTGCATTGGCTTTCACTGGAGTTGAGGTAAATTTGGTTCTATTTGCAAAGTTAGTATTGAGACAGAGTAATGCAGAGTCAGCTAACACTTTTAGTAGATGGATGGGAACTACCTATTGCTTCTCTCTAATTGGAGCTTTTCTTAGTGACTCATACTTGGGAAGATACCTCACTTGCATCATTTTTCAAGTTGTGTTCAACATTGTAAGTACTCAAATACTAATATGAACTAAATATTCACATGCAACTTTATCAATATGTATATCTTTTTATGTCAACAAGTGATTAGGAGTTGTTAACCCTTTTAGAGTAAAGTGCATGTTACAAGTTTGGATGGGTGTTTAGAGTAGTATTTTTAATTCCAATATACAAACATTGTTTTATCCTAGCCAGCCAAGAAATTTGTGCAAATTGAAACTCCAAAAGGATGAATAAGTTAGGTAGGCTATACTAAATGAATAATTCATTCATTTTGTTGTTGCATGGTTGGATAAAACAATATTTTGGGTTAGATTGGATTAGTTTGGTTTATTTGAGTTTATCTACTGACATAATTCATAGAATTTGGATTGACCTTAACTCAACTTTACAAAATTGACTAGTATGGTGAAAACGACCCACAACTTATAAATACAAACATATATTCAGGCATTATCTCATCCAATGTAAGACTCTTGACACACCTTCTCACGCATAGGTCTGGACATTTGAAGCATAACCTGAGTAACCCGATGGCGCTGACCCGATAGTAAGTCGCGAAATGGATCATTGATAGACTCTATTACCATCTTAGATTTTGGGTTGACATTATCTCATCAAGAAACACTTGCCAGACTGTGTGATTGAGCTTATGAAAACACCTTATGATACGTCAATAAATTATTTTCAGCTTCTTCATGTTAACTTATGAAAACTACTTATAGTTTATACGAAAACAGTTTGACATTATTTTATTATCGAAATAGCTTGTACATAAGCTTTTATATGATAATTGTTTATGCTGTAAGCGCTTAATTAAACTGTTGATGCAAACTACAACAGTTTTTCCAAATCTAAAGTTATATTTTCTTTATGCAGGGATTGGTTTTATTATCCTTGTCAACTCACTTCCTTTTACTTAAACCTCAAGGTTGTGGAAAAATAGGATTCCTATGTGAACCTCGTACACCACTTCAAGTTGCAATACTTTACATATCAATATATCTTATAGCTCTTGGAAATGGAGCTGCTGATCCTGCATTAGCAACATTTGGTGCTGATCAATTTGATGAAGAAGAACCTAAAGAAGAAAAATCTAAGACCTTATTTTACAGCTACTTTTATGTGGCATTGAATCTAGGATCTTTAGTGGCTGAGACAGTATTGGCTTACATAGAAACTTCAGGAAATTGGATTCTTGGATTTTGGATATGTTCTGGTTGTGGATGTTTTTCATTTCTTGTTTTTATGACTGGAACTCTTAGATACCGGCACATGAAGACGTCTCAAAATCCGATTTCTAGATTTGCACAAGTGATTGTGTCTTCTATGAAGAAAATTAAATTTCAAATGCCTGCAAATGGAGAAGGACTCTATGAAATTCAAGAAGGGGATGATTCTAGTGGTAGGAGAATGCTCCATACAAATGGCCTCAGGTAAGTGATTTAAGAGTGTATTGAATTGTTTTTTCATTTTTGTGCATTAAATTTGTTAGAATTATAAATAATTTTAATACAAACAAGAGTCAATTCTAATGCTGAGGTAATCGATTTATGAGAAATGATATCTCAACAACAACTTAGATGGTTAGTGTCGTTTAAATATGTGGTTAATTATATTAAATGGATGGTAAATGAATATAACAAAGTGTCACGACTCATTAACTATATAATGAATGTAATTAACCACAATTTTTAACGCCATTGACCATGTTCTTCTGGTGTTCAAATATACATAATATTCATTATAACCATCTAAATTATATTCAACTTTACATGATATTAAGGTTTTTAAATAAACATGATATCTATTAACCAAATGCCCAAAATTTGTAGTTAATGACATTCAAAATCGTGTTTAATTGTGTTATGTAGATGGTTAATGAGTCACAATTCTTTATTATATTGATTAACCATCTATTAAACATAATTAGTCATGTATTTAAACTGCACATTAATCATCTAAATTGTTGTTGAATTTTGTGGCAAAATAACACAACTTTTGATGTATTGAAGCATCAAACAAACTAGATTTCACTTGATAGTTTAAAGAATGGTTTTCTTATTCCTATATAGATAAAATTCATGTACCAACCCTGTGTTACTTGTAAAAGTGAAAAAGTATATATAAATTTGATATGAGAAGGAAAAGTGGAAAACAAAATCATCTGTATTCAATATTGTATCCATATTCTTTTGTTCATTTTTTTCTTAATGACAAACAGGTTTCTTGATAGAGCTGCAATCATTTCCATAAATGAAAAGAAAAAGTTACATGAGAAAAGCCAAATTCCAAATCCATGGCAACTATGCACTGTCACACAAGTTGAAGAAGTGAAATGCATTTTAAGACTATTACCAGTATGGTTCTGCACCATTTTCTCCTCGGTCGTCTTCATACAAATGCTCTCCCTATTCGTCGAACAAGGTTCAACAATGAACAGAAAATTCTACAAGTTTCAAATCCCTCCTGCAAGCATGACAGCATTTGACATCATAAGCACATCGGCATTCATCATGTTATTCGACGTACTCATCGTACCAATCTACGTAAAAGTAATGAAAAGATCTCCAAAACTTCCTAGCGAGCTTAAGAGAATCGGTATCGGACTAGCTTTTACTATAATAGCCTTGGTTGTCGCCGGTTTAGTCGAGAGAAAAAGACTTGAATTCGCTAGCAAAGACGGTAAAGAGACGAGTTCTTTGAGTATATTTTGGCAAATACCACAATATGTGCTTGTAGGAGTAGCAGAAGCATTTGTTTATGTAGCACAGATGAATTTTTTTACATCACAAGCACCAGATGGATTGAAAAGCTTGGGAATGGGATTGTCTATGTCTTCATCAGCACTTGGAAGTTATGTTGCAAACACGATTTTGATTGTGGTAATGAAGATTACAACAAGAAATGGACAACCTGGTTGGGTTTCACCTAATTTAAATGAAGGTCATTTAGATAGGTTTTTCTTCTTGTCTGCAATTTTAACTGCTATTAATTTGGTATTTTATGTTGTATGTGCTAGAAGATATAAGGTTATAGAATTTGAGAAAAGAGAAGAGGGAAATAATGAGGATGTTGTGATTTGATTTTTTAGAGTATGGTAGCAAAATTTTTGGAAGAGTATTGGGAGAAGGTGAGGTTGATAGGAAAGTAAATAAAGAAATATTTTTTTGGACTGCATGTCTTTATACTTGTTTATTCTTATGTGGAAACAGATTCATAGAAAGGTTTTGTCTTCAAATACTATTCTAGAGGCTAAAAATTTGAAATCCGATTGATACTTGAAATTTTTGGTGTTGTATGGTTGAAGTTGCGTGATCTATCTTATATATTATATCAATTTTGATTTAATTTGTATTTATCATTGAACCTTTCAATCATTTCTTTTACACTAATAACCTCAGCTTAGAATTACATAAATTAATCCTTTATGTCATATACAAGTAGGATTACAATGAACGATAAAGTTCTCCTATAAAAATTTGAACGCTACTACATTTTTAAGTTTGAATTTGAATTCATAACCTCTAGTTAAACTCGAAAAAACTCAAACCATGTCATTCAAGCATATAGGCTAGTACTTCCAAGCCTTTAGTAAAGGTCTCCAATTAGTGAGGGAGATCAATATTTTTTAGAGTTTTTTACCCCCCACCCCCAACTATACTTGTCACCCCCAACCTATATGAAAATACAATTTTACCCTTTTAATCATCTATAAAAACCTCAAATTTTTTAACATCTCATTTTTTTACTTCCTCTTTTAAACATTTAGAGAAATCACCGTAAATTCGAATCTTTCTAAATCTTCAAATATTTTAAACTTTCGAAACACAATTTATAGATTTTCGAAACTTTCCAAGAACTTGAAACTTTTGAAATGAAAAATTTCTAGAATTTCGGAACTTTCGAGCAATTTGAAACTTTTGAAATAAAATTTTTTCAGATTTTTCAAAGTTTCGAAAATTTTACTCGTTTTGAAACTTTGAAACTTTCGAAAAATCTGAAAAAAATTTCTATTTCGAAAGTTTTAGATTGCTCGAAAGTTTCGAAATTCTAAAAAATTTCCATTTCAAAAATTTCAAATTCTTGGAAAGTTTCGAAAATCTGTAAATTTTATATTTTGAAAGATTGAAATATTCGAATATCACTTACTTTTTAGTTTCAAAGATTTGGAAAGATTCGAAAATTACGGTGATTTTTCTAAATGTTCGAAAAATGAAGTGAAAATATGGTAGATAAAAAAATTGAGGTTTTAATAGTCGATTAAAAGATCAAAATTATATTTTCATGTGAGTTGGGAGTGACAAGTATAAGTGAGGGTAAAAAACTCTATTTTTGAATAATATAATAAAATGAATGTGAATTTTTTGGGTTGAAATTATAGTAGTCTTGCAAACAAAAAATAATTTTGCATGACTTGCAACCATAAAACTTGAGTGCAATTACTCCCATAGATCAATCAGCCTTACAATGCACAAATGTCTAAGAAGATAGATATATGCAATCTTACTCCACAAATAAAGAGATTGTTTTTCGAATTTGAACGAATAAAACAAATTGTAACTTATCCGTAAGTGATAGCTTAATTAAAAAATAACGATATTATTAGATTAAATATCTTATTTCGAGTTTGAAGTCGAGACTTCACAAATATAAATTAATTATAATAAAATTTACTATTTTTTCTAAAAATAAAAATTACAACATCTATCCAAAATTTTAAAACCTAACTTAACGAAAACGCTCCAAAATATTTGAATATAAACTGCGTTTTAATATTGTATAAATTCTTATATGTATGCATCAACCTAGTAAAATTTGAATGTCAACTCTCCAAAACGTTGTTCTTCCATGTCTATAGTGTTAATCCGGAATTGATATGTCTCTTTAATCACTCTTTAATTACATTTATTAATTTGTTCCTCCCAATGCCATATTTTTTATAATATATTTCTAAAAAAATAATTATTATGAAAACATATTACTTCATTATTTTTTTAAAAAATTACTTTATTAATATATTTAATTTTTGATAATTTAGTTAAAATGATTTTTTTAATTATTTATTTTATCTTAAAAATGTATTTAAATTTTTTTGACAATATAAAAACATATGCGAAACAATATTAAAAGAAAAATATATAATAATAACATAAATAAAAGAAAAACATACATTCTCAGATTTCCAGACTCATTCCATCATGCTGAAAATTTATATTTTTAGAAAATTTATATTTTTATACATGAAAATTTTATTGATATCATGGGGGAATTAGAGGAAATGAAAATTTTTTATTAATTATTATTTCTTATTTGATTAAACTACAACACATTTATGTCAACCAAGTGGAACTAGACTTTGATTCTTTGATCAAGGTCTCATAGTTTTGCTAATAGAAAAAATATAGCTGAAAAGAGATATCTCAATAAGGGTGATGTGTCAAGTTTTTCTATGAAGATTAGTAATAGACAAAAGCACTAAATACTTCAAATCAAATGAAATAATTTAAAGAAATTTAGAAAAGAGCAAGAGAGGTGGTGGGCCATTAATACTGATGTATTAGAGTTAAAACAAAGACAACAATTATAAAAGTGAATTTTATAGTGGACTATCTTTATAGATGGTTCATTATAGATGAGTGTTTAAATTTTTTTTAAAACATTAACGATGATTGACAACATTCATAAAAAAATATAGGTTAAAAAGTATGGTAGAAATTATTTTACCCCATTTTCCCTTCACCTCCACCTAATATTCAAACCAAATGAGAGAACCTTGTCAAAGTCTCTCATATCCTAGAAATCCTCCGTTGCCTTCAAAATCCATGGGAGACAAAAATAAAAATTAATCCCTCTTATTTTCCCTTACTATTAAACTCTAACACACAAAACTAACATTTAATGCTCAGCCTTCCAAGCTTTACAGGGTAGTCAATAGAAACAATTTGTCCACTTCAAATGAAAATATGTATAATTTTTTTTGCAATCCAATAAACTGACTAATCAAAACACTTTGTACACTTCCAATGAAAAACTATTAATATAATGCACATTTATTAAATGCAATTTCCAATATTTAGAGAAAATCAATAGACTACTATATAACATTACACAATAAATTACCATCTAATGTATTCTCAATAGTCATAATGCATGTTTAAGTCCTAATGAAAATCTATGCACCATTGTATGGCCATACATAAATGCTTAAAATATTACAATTTAAAAATATGGATGCATGTGTACTATTGTAAGGGAAGTTCAACACTTGCAGAAAGTTACTCTCTCTAATCTTATATACATGAAGAGAAAACAAAAATTATCGATATCAATGTAATTATCAAATGTTATATTATTTATAATTTATTCCAAATATAATTGTATACTTTTAGGCAAAATATAACCTTATATTAAATGATCATGAAAAATGTTGGTATATTTATATAGAATATTTCCATTTTTTAATGAATATTATATAGGGGATAAAAAAGTAAAATAAGTAATTAATACATTGAATTTTTTGCCATTAATTTTTCAAAGCATAAATAGTTGCTAATGTATCTTCTATTGAATATGAATTTGTGATTGAACTATGCTACTAAAGAAGCAAGCGAATATAATTTGATAGTGACAATGACATATTTTGGAAAAAGATAAGTTATCGGTAATTGCAACAAATAAATAAAGAAAGAGTATTATTCTATTGATCGGAATACATTGAATAACACATAAATGCAATAAATGGTGACATTATGGTTGGTGCGGCCATTGAGTTTCTCATACATTGTAATTGTCAAATACATATACCACATAAATATTTGAGTGACTAAAATATTAATTTTTTTTTTCTTTCTCTGTCCAAAATGCACTCTCAAGTATTTCATGAAGTAGCAATGTCAATTTACAAGGAAATAGAGTTTGAATTGTAAATTTCCCTATTTAAAAATTCCTGTTAAAAACTTAAGAAAATAACTCAAGAATGATCTTGGTTAAGAAAACAGAAAACGGAAAACGTTCTTGGTTAGCTAAAAATCAGAAATTCAATTTATGTTTTTAACTTAAATGATTAATCAGACTTAATAAATAATGAGATAAGAGAAAGAATACCACACACGGATGTATCCTGGTTCACCCAACTCGAGCTATGTCCAGTCCTCACAACTGTGAGATTTTCCACTAAGTGTTCAAAACAAAGAACCTTCTTGGTTTTCCAGCACCTAGCTCATATCAACCTTGATCTGTTTTACAAACTTCAATCCTTTCCACCTAGAAAGAGATTAATCAGGTCACCTATCAACCTTGATAGGATTTCTTATCATCTACCCCAAACTATACTAAACTCTTATAGTTCGAGTTTTACAATAATGATAAGATTGTTTTGATAAAATCTGAGATGTCTCAACTCTTGTTTGAGATTCGATTCTTCACAAAGAATTCAGTACAGAAATAACAGAGTAATGAGAAATGATCAGACTGATTCTTCTTTGAGTAATGAGAGAGTTTCAAGTATGTGAATGTGAATGATTTTATGAGACTTGTTAGCACTTGAACTTCTGCATTTTCCCTGAGCATTGACCTTCCTTTTATAGGCGTTTTAGAGCTTTTAATAATGGTCAAAAGAGTTGTTGGTAGTGCTCTGTCAGTTTTGACCAAAATCAATTTAATATGAATAAAATATTCCAGCCTTTGAACATTTTTTAGTTCTGTTTTGACTGGACTGATTTCTTCGTTCTTGATCAGATTTCTCTTGTGTTTAATGATCCTTTATACTTTAGATATATTTGTTAAAGCCATTTATTCAATATGGAGTTCTGATTTTGTCAAAAACAGCTTGGAGAATGATGATGAACTTCTGCATAATGGTTAATGAAAATTCTGGAGATTGATGATCAATGTGGAATCCTAGTCTTTGAACTTGCTGGAGATTAATAATCAATCTGGAGTTTCAGTCTTGATCATTCTGGATGTCTTGTATATCTCAAGATCGTTTATCTTTCTTGACAGCTTAAGCTGGAGAAGATTCAGATCTATTTGGTCTTGCTAATTCGTGATCTTCTCTCTTTGTGATTCGAGTAGTTTCTTTGAATTTGATCATCTCAGTTTAATCCTTGCCAAGTGCTGATGATATAGATGTAAAATCCAGAGGCTAAACTTTCTTTGAACTAGTGGAGATTGATTGATCTTGGGGCTATGATGATCAGTCTTGGTCCTGGAGAACATTCTCCGTTTTTACAGATTTTGTCCAGAATGTTCTCCTTTCTTATTTCTTTAGTTTTTATCTTTTATTGCTGATTTCTTTGTTTTGCTTGAGTCATATCTTTGAATTAATCCACTCAAAAGCACAAGTTAAATTATCATAACATTTAGAATCATAATTAACATTCTTAATTAACCTTTGTTTATTTTCATCAAAACTTAAATTGAGAGTTTGTCTTAACACTTGAGGGATCCAAATTCTATCCATCCCCCATCTCTAGGAAAGTCATTCAATTAAGAGCGATTTTTATGAAATAGAACCATTATATTTTACTTTTATTTCTTTACTATTTTATTATTATATAGACTCACTCTATATTATTTTTTAATAGACAGTTTTATTGTTTCTTAATGTAAGAAATAAAATAAAACATTAGATTTGGTCTCAAAATATTGATGAAGAGTACCTCAATTCATTATAAATTTGATTGTGTTATTCTTATTTTAACATTTAAATAAATTTTATTATATTTTGTTAAAAAAAATGTACAATTTTCGAAAGCATGAATTGTTAAATTTACTTTTATTTACTATTCATTTTTTATGTCTTAAGTAGTAGTGAATGCAATATTTTAAGTAACAAACTTATTTTTCAAAATATCAATATAATCAAAGTTGGATGATAATTAATATTATTTTAAATTAATGGCACTAACTTTTTTTATCTTAAATTTAGTGCTTACTTTAATTAACTTTTTTTTGTGTGATTAAATTTGCTGATATTTTATAGCGTTACATAATTGATGCACATTAATTTACCGGTATTATATAGCTTTACTTTAATTTACCTATACTCATTTAAGATATTATATTTGTTTATATTCAACTATCTTAGAGTAGTGTATAATATATAAAATATGGTATTATTACATTTTTTATTAGTGAAAAGGAATTTTTAAATACAATTCTCTAGTTATGTTTTGATGATAATAAATACAAATAAATAAAAAATAACTATCCTATAACTATATATGTTAAGTGTGTATATTAAAGACAAGAGTTATGTTAACAAGTGTGTTAGAAATCTTCTAATGGAGTAAGATATAATGAAACAAAATAAATACCGCAGAAACAAGCGCAGGAGAGCATGCATCTCAATATAAGTTCTATCCTCTGATGACTAGACAAAAGCAAAATAAACCAAGATTTCACTTCAGCTTGACAACGTAAGTCTGGTGACATGCGCTCTTGTTATCGCAAGCTTCAGTTGACTATGGGATGCGAGCAATGTAGTACCTTAATTGCCTCTGATGAACCCAACATGGATTATGTTCCTTTGGCTCTGATACATAAGCGTTACAAGAATTCTTCTGCATCTGCCTTTGATAAAAGTGACGAGCAAGTTACTGCCTCTACCTCTGATAATCTCATCAAACGTTTGATCGCCTGACTCTGAACATTTATGTATCCTTTAACAAAGTCAATTCTCTAAAAAAGTCCATGGCTCTGGTAAAGTCAACACTCTAACAAAGTCAATGCCTTTGGAGAAATCAGCACTCTAAAAAAAGTTAATGATCTGATTATCTGCAATACATCCTCTAATCACTGTATCCTCTGTCTGTGCGCATCCTCTTATAATTATCTAGAATTTGTTTCCTCTCATAACCTACTTGCTCTGACGAACTGTAAGACAATACTCTGTCTGTTCTATCATATGATCTCGTATCCTCTGATTCCTTTGGTTTTCATAAAAATTTCAAGGAGTGATTTATGGGAGTCAGTTCTGAGCTTAACAGATAGATTTATCTTCAATAGTTCAATTGCTGAAAACCATGAACATACATGTTGTATTTCTGCAAATAAAGTACACATGCCTGACCCTAAAGTACAAATGTCATACTCTAAAGGATCTCTAATAGAAAATCTCAACGAACATTTCTTCCTTGTATTTAAGATGAAATGGTTATGTAAATAAGTAAGATAGAAAGAGAGAAGCATAGAATGAATAAGGCAATTCTGAAAAAGCCAAGAACACGTCAAAAAACATGAATGAAAAATCCTCTCAGTAGAGAGTTATTAGAATTGATGTAAATCAGTCAAAGTGTTTTCATACAATTGAACTGATATACGATTGAATATGTAACATCCTCTCAACAAGAGTAATAATCATAGAAATATACTTTGTGTCAAATCAGTCACACAACTAGAACTTATGTAAATCAGCCCGATAGTGGCACAACCCTCTCATTCTCAAAGAGGTACCTGAAAAGGTACAACGTCCCTCATGAACCTCAATGGCAGGATGCTAGTATGTTGAAGGACGATTCTGGGAACGAATGTTTGAACAGGCTATAGAAAAATACTCAAAGCCTGAAGAGGTAGAGTAAAGAATACTTATACAACTATTTATGGAAATAGTGGATTAAGCCCTCGATTGTACTGAGGCAAAATCTTTTTGTAAGAGGAGGACTAGAGGTACGTAGCAATAGTTTGTTGTGAACTAGTATAAACATATATGTGTCTCTTTAGTTTCTTTTAATTATCACATTGTTAAGACAAAATCTCAAATTAGTGTTTTGATGTAAACAAACAAAAGTTAATTAAGACTTCTAATTATGATTCTAAATGATATGTTGATTTAACATGTGTTTTTGAGTGTGATAATCAAAGATAGGTACTAAGCCTTACAAAGCAAAATCACATTTAAAGAGGAAGCAAAAATTTACAAACAGAACGAGCAAAGTTCTTGACAGAAGTCTGAAAAACAATAAACGTTCTCCACAGTTCTAAAATAACAAGAATGATGATATTCTTTGTTAAGGAAAAGATAGCTCCTGAAATTTACAAATACGTTTCCAGTATACCACAAGGAATATACAGGGTTCATCTCAGCAAAAGAATCACTCCAAAAGGCAAAGGGTAAAAGTTATGGCTCATGATGAATCAAACAAGATTATTCTCCAAGTTCAAGAACGACCATTCTCCAGATTTAAGCAAGAATCAAGAACGATATTGAAGTGTATACTTCAGCCTATCTCTGAGATATATGCACACGCGATAAAAGGACAATGAATCACTGTCAAAGATGGCGGACAAGAAGCTTACATATTAGCATTCTTCAAAAGCAGAAAAACGAAGAATGTTCATTCAAGAACATTATTGTTTCAAATATGATCTTATCCATAAGTTGACACATGAAAGCTGGACCCTTTCCAACGGTCAAATGAGCTGTCATAAGTCTCCTTGAAGCCTATAAAAGGAACACCAAGCTCAAGGAAAATGTAGAGCTTCAAGTGCAAAGCAATACATCACTTACATTCATACACTCGAAGAGGCCAACATTTTCTTAATGGCAAACGCAGAAGAAGATGAGGTACAAGATTATGAACTGTGTCCCTTGTGTGAACAAATGGAAAAAGAATTTAATAATTTGCTAAATGATTCAAATCTTCTTGTCCAAAAGTGTAGCCATCACCGATTTAGCAATTCAATAATTTGCTAAATGATTCAAATTTGCTAAATAAGTTAAATTGTCTGTTTTTCACTAACCAAGAACGTTCTCCATTTTCTGTTTTTATAACCAAGATCAATCTGAGTTAAATACTTTAAGTTTTAACAGAAAATTTTAAAAAAGGTGAATTTACAATTCAAACCCCCTTTCTTCTAAGTTGACATTGTTACTTCAATTGGCATCAGAGTTCGGTCTCTAAAGATTAACACCTAAACAGTGCTAGAGAAAAAGATTTAGAAGAAAAATGTCAAAAGCTAAATACATTGTAGAAGGAGGATCTTCAAACAGACCACCTTACTTTGATGGCACAAATTACTACTTCTGGAAGAATAAGATGCAGCTACTTCTAAAATCACAAGATACAGGAATGTGGCGTATCATAACAGATGGAAACTTCATTCCAAGAGTCAACCAAGACGATCCAACATTTGCAGAAAAGAAAGAAGCAGATTGGATAGTTGAAGACAAAGCTAAGGTACCCCTAAACTCTAAAGCTCAATTGTTTTTATCTTTTGCATTAAGTAGGGAAAAGAGTGAAAGAGTAGATGAATGCAATACAGCAAAAAATGTATAGGATACACTGCAAACTCATTACGAAGGAACAAGCCATGTCAAAGAAACAAGAATAGATATCGACATACAGAAGTTCGAATTGTTTGAGATGATTGAAGGAGAAACCATAGATGAAATGTACTCAAGATTCAAGACTATAGTGAATGAGATGCACTCTCTTGGCAAAGCATACTCAGTACAAGACAGAGTGAGAAAGATTATGAGATGTCTTCCAATCATATGGAGACCAATGGTAAAAGTCATAAGCCAAGCCAAAAATCTGGAGGTACTAGGATTGGAAGAGCTTATTGGAACTCTACGAGCACATGAAGTGTTGTTGCAGGAAGACAAACCAGTAAAAAAAAAAGTAAAATAACAACTTTAAAAGCATCTCAAAATGTTCAAAACACATCACCATAGTCAAATTATAGAAGTGAATCAGATGACAGCCAAAAAGATGCTGATGAAGAGATCGTTCTCCGTACAAGAAAGATCTAAAGAATGATGAAGAGGAGAGGCCAGATCAAAAGGGGTATTCCTAACAAAAAGGAAAGCCTCAAAACTGAAATAGATAAAAGTCAGATCACTTGCTTTTGGATGTAATAAAGTAGGACATTACAAAGCTGAATGTCCTTCAAATAAAAGAACGCCAAAGAAATTTTCATTCGAGAAAAAAAAAATCGATGATGGCTACTTGGGATGATTCAGATGAATCAGATGTAGAGGAAAGTGAAGAGGCCAACATTTTCTTAATGGCAAACGCAGAAGAAGATGAGGTAAAAGATTCTGAACTATGTCCCTTGTGTGAACAAATGGAAAAAGAATTTAATAATTTGCTAAATGATTCAAATTTTCTTGTCCAAAAGTTAAATTATGTGTTTTTCACTAACCAAAAACGTTCTCCGTTTTCTGTTTTTATAACCAAGATCAATCTTGAGTTAAATACTTTAAGTTTTAACAGGAAATTTTAAAAAATGTGAATTTACAATTCAAACCCCCCTTTCTTGTAAATTAACATTGCTACTTCACACATTTTAGTTCTTTATGATTCAACATTACTCTCTCTAAAACTCTTTCAATAGTAAGTTGAATGTTTTGATAAAAAAAAAGGTTTTTGTGTAAGAAAAGCAAATAGTTTTTAAAACGGTAAACACAATTCAAACCATTTTCAATATCTCAACTTCTCTTCATATTTTTTTCAGTATCATTCCAATTTTAATTAAAAAATAGATAGAATATATTATTTTCTTCTCATAAAAATTGTATGTTTTCACTATCCTCTTTTTGCCCATGTCAATTAAAAACTTATCCAGCTAGAAAATAGGTAATTGGTACATGTCAATGATTTTGATGTTTGTGCTGATCTTGCCTTCACCATTATCGTAACCTATCCAAATGAGTTAATCACAATTGTTCCACCAAACTGGTTCCCACAAGTTAATGAAAGCTACATTGATTTCATGAGATTTTAAGGTTAATACACATATACACTTTCATTTTTTGGATCAAACAATATGGCTCACAACTTAAAAATATATTTATACATTTAAATTAGTAGAAATTATATCGATTGAAAAAAATACAATTCAAAATCGTTAAAACTAAAGTGTCCAAAATACCAATGTTTCTACAGTCGTAATGTTTTAGACATCAAAGTCATTGATTGAATGCACTTGATCAAAGCTGATTTGTCAATCTGAATCAAAAGATCACCGCAACAAGACAAAAAGCCAAATAATGTCACATTAAGATGACAAACAAAACAACGTCGGACTCAAACAAAGAAATCACTAATAAAACACGAAAAAAAAACCTAAACTTGTGTGGTAACCACTTATTAAGATAAAAAACAGAAGAAGAGAAAAAAAATTAATGGGTGATTATAAGCCGAATTAATGGTCCTAAAGAAGAAGAAGAAGAAGAAGTGGGTAGTGAAGATAATGACTATGTCTGTACTTCCCTCTCAACCCGATGTAGGAACTTCACTCAATGTGTATTAAAAAAAGAAATATGATTTTGAAGATGAGAATGAGGATTCTGATCAATTAGAAACACCCTTAGGGAGTGACGAAGATGAGGACTCAAGGCCAAAGTTCCCAGACTTTAAGATGCATGTAGGTAATGATTGTGTTCGATTTGAGTTGGGAATGAAGTTTAACACAAAGTTTAGTGTGAAAGAGGCTATAAAACAGTATGCTATGAAAACAACAAAAATTTATACTTTAAGAAAAGTGATAAAAAGAGGATGGTTGTAATTGCATGAAGGAGTGTCCTTTTCGTATGCGGTTTAGTAACATAACTGGAAGTCAAAATTGGTTGGTTGCAAGTTACGTTGATGAACATACATGTCATAGGACGCCTAGAAATCGTTTTGCTTTGAATTTTTTATCCCTTTTTTTTGTAAAAACATATGGAATCAAAATGTCTAATTTTGTTACAATAAGAGCATCTTTTATTACCTTTCTCATCCTTCTTTTTTGGCACAAAAAAGTTTCCATAAAGCTTTTCTTTTTGAGAAGTTTTGAAATGTAAATCATCTTTGTCAAATATCCCTTCTTTATATATTATGTTATTTTGAAAAATTTCAGTGGTTTATACCAAGTTGGTTAAATCATTTTTCAAATCAGGAACTTCTATCATTAAAGAGGTACTTTCTTCCTTAGTTTCAGAACATTCTGGAAGATGATTTTTTACGGTTATCTCATTGAGAGTCTTTTGTTACTCAACCATTTTTAAATGAGATTGCTGCAGGCTTTGGATGACCTTTTTGAGTTCGTCATTAATAGCTTGGGCTTTCTCTTTTTCTTCTTTTTCTTTACAAAGTTGTTCTTTTAATAAACCATATTTTTGAGCAATAAAGTTTGAATCACATAAAATATTATCAAATTCTTTTTCCATTTGTTCACATAAATGACAGAGTTCAGAAATGGTTACCTCATTATTTTCTAAGTTTTCCATTAAGCACATGTTAACTTCTGACATTACTTTTTCTTCCTGAATCTTTTCCTCTAACACTTGTTAGGTGCTCAACTTTAGAGGGAGTGCTCTAATGCTAATTGAAGTAGCAATATCAATCACAAGAAAGGGAGGGGGGTTTGAATTGTGATCCTTTTAAAATTTTGATTCTTGTGCTTAATTTAAATTAACTCAAGATTGATCTTGGTTTGATAAAGGCAAAACGTTCTTCGTTAGAATATAACAATAAAAAATTCACAAAGTGATTAGTGTTGTGCAGGTGACAAATAAAAAGGAGATAAGGGATAGAAAAATCACACACAACACCCAACTCGGGCTAGTCCAGTCCTCACAACTGTGAGAATGTTCTCCTTCACACCTTTTTTCTTGATTACACCTTGATCAATTACAACCTTCACCTTTCAACCTATAAAGGATTTTTACAATCACATTTCATCCTTGAAAGGATTTTTACAAACACGCTCAATCTAACATAAAAGATAGACTTGAGTTATAAATGATGTGTATGATAAAAGTATTTGGGATCTTGAAACTTCTCAACACTCGTTTGAGATAAATAAAGACAATTTCAGTAAATAATGATCCAAAGATATAGTGAAGAGAGCTGGAGTTTGCTTGAAGAGTTTTTGACTTGTTATTACTTGAACAAGTGTTGGTAGATTTGTAAATTGAACTCTTACCTTCATCTTTCAATATTTAGTTTAAACTGAATATAGTCGTTGGACACACTTCCCAAGTGTTAGATATATTTTAAAGCAATTAAACACGTGTTTATATTGCTGTCCGAAACGTTCTTGACAATCGAAGAACGTTTTTGCTTTTGGGTTTGATGGAAAACGTGAATGAGTGAGTGAATGAGCTGTGAAATGTCAGTTTGGTACTGTTTCCAATCAAAATTATGCAGAGCTTTCTGTAGAATATTGTAAGTACAATGTACTTGTGTCCTTGCTTACAACTCATCAATTTGGAGATTAATCTTGAGGCTGTTTTCCTCCTTTAGGCATTCAGCTCGAGTTCTGGGCCTCAAAATTGATTTGAGCAGTCTTGATACTCTTTAAATTGTGGTTTAGATTGTGGAAAATTATTTGTTTTAATTCTGTCTTTAAAAGAGAATAACCAGAATTTTTTTTTTTTGTAAAACCAAAACATTCTTTGTTTCTGTTTTGTATGAGTGCTGGATTTTGGCAGTTGTTATGTGTCATGCTTTTATGCTCTGTGCGCGGGATGCTTTCTACAGTGTCAGTGTCTTATCATTTTTGTCCTTGCTATACTTATTAACCATCAATCTGGAGATTGATCTTGTGGTTTGTTCTTGATGCTTTGCTTTGCCTTTTGTTGATCTTATGGAAAAAAAAACCTATCCAAAATGATCTTGTGTATGTAATTCTGTTATTTTCGTAATGAAGGCTGGTAATTTGTGATGCAGATTGACAACCAAAAATGATCTTCATCATTATTGAATTTTGTGAACACTAGAATGATCTTTGTTTCTGTTTTAAGTAAGTGCTTGAACTGAGAGTAACTAACAGCTATTATATGCTTTTTCCTGTTTCGTGCGCAGACTGTAGTGTCTTATCATGGTTGTACTTGTTACTTTATCAATCTAGAGATTAATCTTGCTTGTTTGTACTTGATGCTTGGCTTTGCCTTTGTTGATCTTTTTTCTTTGAATGAATCTGTCCAAAGCGATCTTGAGTAGATAATTATGTTCCTTTGTAATGAATATTGGTGATTTGTAATGTAAATTAATGTATTTTCGTAGCCCAAATCGATCTTGAATTAAGGAACGCCTTGTTTTTTGTAAACCATGTTTTTGGTTTAATGCTATGAAAACCATAATGATCTTCGTTTTTCTGTTTAATCACCAGAACATTCTTGTTTTCTCAAATTTGATCTTGCTTCTTTCAAATGATCTTGCTTCTGATTTATAACATGGTGTGATCATTGATTGTTGTATGAATGTATTTGATCACCTTCTTCATGAAGATGCTATCTTGAAGATGTAATAATCATTCTTTTGAATAATTGATATATGATATAATCTTTTTGAGATTCTTTCATTATTGAGTAAATACTTATGCACTTTGATGATGTGAATGGCTTCTTGCTTGTTCACTTATGCAATTCATGTTCCTTAAATAAAACTCCAAGTGCAATCATTAGTAGATCACTATTCATAAAACTTAATCATTTATTTCATAAGGTTTGTTGTCATTAAAACATATATCTAAAAGGTTTTTTCCTCAACAGATGAGCTATTGGAGTCAATCCAAATAGTATAGTATTGGAACTAGTTTAATTGAGACTGCTTTGGGACTAGCTATATTGGGACTGTTTAGTTAGGACTGGTTTATATTGATACTGGTTTGTGACTGGTTTAGGACTGATTTGTATTGGAACTGGTTTGGAACTATTTAATTGATACTGATTTAATTGAGACTGATTTAGTTAGGTCTGGTGTGGAACTGATTTAATTGAGACTGGTTTAGTTATGACTGGTTTGGAACTAATTTAATTGGAACTGGTTTGGGATTGGTTTAGGAATGGTTTATAATGAGACTGGTTTGGGACTGGTTTAGGACTGATTTAATTGGGACTGGTTTATAATGACACTGGTTTGGGATTGGTTTATATTGAACATAGCCATTACATCTTATTTGGAATTGGTATAGAACAATATCTTTGACAACAATTAACACAAAATAACAAGCAAAATAATATTGGCAACATGCATCCATTATTTAACACATTAATTTGACACATTATTTTTCTATGTTATTGACACTGGTTTCATCATAGCAATTAGAACATTTGACACAATTACAATATTTCATTAAAAAGACAATCATTTGATTATATGAACACAGTCATTACATCTTCACACTATTACAACATCTTGTAAAAAATAACAAGCTATACATGAACCTAAACAACCTATTTCAAAACATGTGTTGCAACTAATGCAAACACAAGTATTACAACAAACACCCAAGGCAAAGCAGAAGAAAAAACCCATAATTTTAATTTTCTTCTTCGTAAATTTGATCTTCTTCTTCAACCCATCTTCATTTATCTTTGAATCATTCATAAACTTCATCAACTCTTCATTTTTTTCCTTTAGGGATATTATAATCTCCTTAGCACGATTGGTCATATCTTCATCAAGCCAGTAAAAAAGTTGCTTACGTTTGTCCCCTTTATCTACAACAAACAAACCAGAAAATAGGTTAGTGAAAATTCCATTAAAACCCAAATCCCTAAATTCTATTCCAATAACAATCCTAGAATTTAGAGATTAAATTCCTAAATTCCATTTCAATAACAATTTGTAAATCCCAGAAATCCAAGAAAATATTTTTAATTTTGAAGTTGCATATCAAATCATTATCAGTAACATTAGATCATTATCATATTCAAAAAATTTATTAACTCTCTACTCCTTATTTCATATAAAATCATTAACACAATTATGAAACTAACTCAGAACATCAAAAATAACCAAAACTGAAACGAGTTATACGAAACAAATTAGCTCATAACATAATACATATTAATGGCCACATGCTGCATCACAAACATCATTATGATTAACCTATAGAAGCATACCAGGGTCATAGTTGTTATTGATCTTGTCAAGAATTTTTAAGGTCCTTCTTTGTCTAACTAAGGACCTGAAAAAGTACAAAGCAAATTACATACAATTCAGAGAGTATATAAATCAAATCATAGTTATTGACAGAAAATGTGCAATTCTAAAATGGAAAATATTTTCTCAAATAGGAAATCTCTAAACTCCGTTTAAAACTAACATTCAAAACATTAAACTATTTACGAAAACCCTAAACCCCATTCAAAATATTAAACCATTCATGAAAACCCTAAACCCCATTCAAAACTAACAGTATTTGATAGCAACTAATACGAACACACATGACAAACCACAAAAATCACATACCTGGAAATATATTTTTCATCCTATTTTGTCCATGAAGAAAGTATTGAATCATACGAATTTCTTGGAATTCCATCGCAACTGAATTTCGCGATTTCCATTCCTTTTTCCTTGAATCCATTACAAAGTACACAGCAGAACGAGAATGAGACGACAATAATCGCGAGAATGAGACGATTCTAATGGAATTCACGATTAAGGCTCGTTTAGCGTCGTTCTTGTTCTTCAATTTTGTGACTTCGTTCTTCTTCTTCTTCTTCTTCTTTTCTGAGTTTGTGTTACTTCTTTGTTTGCGTTTCTATTTTAGGGTTCATAACTTTGGTTTAACAAATTTTAGGTTTTTTTTCTTTATTTTTTTAAGTGTTTTGTTTTATTTTTAAAACCTATAAAAGTATTATAATGGTATTACCTATTTTACTAATTAATAAAATTGCAAATTAAATATGATATGGATGACACATCAACCTCATTAATTGCCACGTCATCAAATTCAAGAGTCAATATAAGAGTTGGACAAAATGTCATAATTTTAAAAAATAGGGGACCAAAATTGCAGATTGAGTAAAATGGATAGACCAAAACTGTATTTAAGCCAAAAAAATATTTAAATTTTTTTAAACATATATATACCTAACAGTTATTTTGTTAAAATTTGTTTCAATTTCAATTTTTAAAGAATTTTATATCTCATGATATTACCTGATTATTAAACAAAAATTGATTTTTACACCATCGGTATATATTAATTAAACACTTATTAAAATATGTATAGAGTTCATTAGTCAACAACCTCTCCGTTGCACCAAGTCTCACCCGTTATATTTAAAAAGGAACAAATCTTGATATTGTAAAATGCAAAATTTTGAAACTCAACATAAAGAAAGTGCTGCAAAATATTTGAAATATAAACCGCATTTGATGTTGTCTAAAATCTATTATTAACGCATCAACCTAGTAAAATTTGAATGCAACTCTGAATATTAATCCTTCCAAGTGTATTTAAGAAATGAAGAGTTTGTGTGGATATCAAATATCAGGAGGCAGGAGATTTATCATTTTGCAATCTTTGCAGCCAGTTCTCTGACCAACTTAGCAGCCACCATGGCAGTCATTCCATCAACTGTATCGCGTTGTGGGTTGAATTCAACGACATCAGCAGCAACAACATCGCCTTGAAGATTGTGTAGGATGTTAAGAACATCGCGGAAAGAAAGACCTCCTGGTTCTATGTGAGACACTCCTGGAGCAAACGCGGGATCAAGGCAATCCACATCTATTGAGATGTATACTCCTTTAACACCTTCCCCTAGTTTCTGCAGAAAGAAATCACCAATGTAAAAAAAAACAATGAAGGTTTAAATCTCAAAACAAAAGAATAATACTAAATTCAGTAATGATACATGCATGAATACCCATGCAACACTTGGTTAATCATGTGTAAAAATGTGGTTAATTCGGTTGAGTTGATGGTTAATTCAAATCATGGCAAAAAAAAAAAAAGGTTAATTCAACTACATGATGAACCGCAATTTTCAACTTGATCTAAATTAACCATGTACTCAAGAATTAACTATATTTTTGCACGCGATTAACGAAGTGTTGCAGATGTAAAAAAAGTAGGTGTCCATGAAACATGTTTGTAGTAAATTCCATCTTGTGTACAATATTTTACTTCAAAAGAACTCCCTTCCCTTCCCCTCAGAAAAATTAATTTAGACCTTGAAACATGGAAGCATGGATATGATACAGAAAGTCTGAGAAGTCAATTCTTTAACAATAGTAAATTTTAGTATCATCATTATCAAAATACAAATGCACAAGTTGGTATCTATACATGTTTGAAATTTAAGAGACACTGACAAGAAAGAACTACTTGATGGGTACTTAAGAATCTATTTTTGATGCAGAAAAATGATAGATAATCATAAATTTCACTATGTAAAAAACAAATTGATTCTGGTCCAAAAGTTACATGGTAAAGGCAATAAGAGAACAACATCATTTTATAGGTGGGCAACATGGATACAATATCAACAAGTAAAGGAAAGTTATTATTAATTAAATTGACATTAATAGCTATTATGCAACTATCCCAGAAGGAATTTGAATTCCGTCCCTTCAGGTCACAGGGTCAAAAGCTCTTACCACTGAGCTGACTGACACCTCATGGATATTGTGTGTAAATGAATTGAGTACTAAAAAAAGGAAAAAGACACCCAGATGCCTACGGGTGAACATGTCCGCAAGCGCGCGCACACACACACACACGCAGGAAGAGAGAAAAATACCAGGTTCTCTAGGAAGTGGCGATCTCTGGAAAATGTTCGCATTTCATATTGCTCTACCCCGAATTTTTTGGCTTGTGCACGCCCTTCAGTTGTAATTGATCGTATACCAACCTGAAATAAGTTAACAAATTAAAGCATGAGGAATAAGTAACATATCTTACAAACATGGTTGAAGACTAACATATTTACTATCATCACCGAGAAAAATCAGATATTGTAACCAGAGGAAGAACTTGCAGCAATTTAGATAACAAAACATATTAAAAACAAAATTCATCTGATCAAGATAAAAGTCAAAGAAAAATTATATCTACAATAAATGAAACCAATGTTGTCTTATAGCGACTACACCGAAATTGCTACTGCTCTGCAATACACTATTTAGTACAAAGTGTTGTTTAATAGCAGCTACAGCGGCACTGTAGCTTAGCTGAATTTGAACAAACTGCTATTTTTTGCAATTAACAACACTGAATGAAACACGGTTTAATTCTACACTAAGTTATCAACTAGAATTCTGCACTGCCAGCCATAGGTTAATGACAATATAATGTGCTTACTGAGAACAATCAGTTTATGTTTCAGAAAAGCCATATAAAATTAATCGATTTGGGATATAAATGAAACATATATAGATCAAGAATAAAAGATTGCCTGCAAGAGTCGTCGAACATAGTCACCCTCCATGACTCGAGCAAAGGAAGAAGCATGTGAATAAATGTTCCCTTCAAAGGCATCATAGTTGTCAGGATGTGCATCAAGATGAAGAACATCAACTGGTCCTCCAAGCTTCTCGGAGACGGCTCTAATAACTGGAAATGATATTGAGTGATCACCACCTAAAACTAAGGGTCTTAGTGGATCCTACAAGAATGTAGACAACACAAGGATCAAACAAGTTTAAACACAAGTTATCATCGAAAGCTGAAAAGTAGGAAAATATACCTCCTCCATCACTAACTTGACAGATTCACCAATGACATTCATCAATCTATGATCATCTACACCACAGTCTCTAATTTCTTGAATAGGGACATCACCAACATCAGTCAGCACTCGTGCGTCCTGTAAATCCTTACCTGCAAAATCAAAATAATAATGTTACTATAATGTTATGATTAGAATATATAATTACTGGAATGATACAGTGTGAAGCGTGATGGCACTGCAAACTGAGATTGCAAGTGAGCCATATTCCGTTAAATAAGTTGCTCGAAGACCAATTTAGCTTCATAGACAACTAATAATTGAATATAGGTGAACATGCATTGTCCAGCATTACGGAATCCGTGTTATCCTCAGAAAATACAACCACAAGAGGACAGAAAACATGTTTATGGTAACAAAAACCCGATCCACATTTGTATTCCTGATTCTTTCTACTTCATAGATTTGATGCAAAGAATAAAATACAAATTGTAAATGTGTTTACAAAAGCAAAATTTAGACTAGAGTACAAAAATGATCAATTGTAATACTTCTACTATCCTTAGTAATAAAATCATGACTACCTTCTTCAGTTGTCGAGTTTGTGCTACCGCACCAAATGGCCTCCCTAATGCGAGGAGGTGCAAACGCAGGCCCTTGAAGGAAGGATGAATTGTGTCCCAACGGAACTCCAAGAAGAGATGAAGTTGCTACAGCACCTCCCAAAGCACGCACAAGTTCTCCCTACAGAAAAGAAATTTCTACATTCATATTGCTTGCACACAAAGCTTATAATCAAAATCATCGAAATTAAATATATAAATTAAGGGTCATACGACACAATACCAAAGAAACAAAATTCAGTCAAGCAAAACAATAGTAAATAATGAACTTGCCTTAAGCTTTGCTCTTTCTCTTATAAGGGTAAGTGAAGCATCGATTACACGACCTTGGCCTTTCTCTAGCAAAGCAGAAGATACATTTGCTGCATTTAGTCTCTGCACGTAGTGGATGCCTCTCCGTGCTATTGTCGACATTTCTGTAACAAAATAACAAAACAATTAATATGCAGAGGCCAAAGAAATTCTGTCAACTCTACTCATATCATAGACCAATAAAATTTCACATTTGAAGTGAACAGAAATTTACAATTATTTTACACTTTTAAGTATATCAGTGTTATCAATTGCAGATGACGGGTCATGGCGAAATGCCAAAAGTTGGCCATTTTAAGCCGCCATAAAATGGGGCCATAGCAGCTGTAAAAAATTTGCCACTACAATCCACCACAACACTGCTATAGTTGCTATTTGACAACACTAGAGTTTATCACTGTCATTGACACTATAACTGCACATGACATACATCTACAACACTGAAATTAAGTAAATTAATCCCTCATCCTAAAAAAAGTGAAAGAAAAACACAACAAACTCAAAAAATGGGGTTTTTCAATCTCAATGTTAAAAAGCACTAAACCCAAATTCAAATCAATCCATCTACCATCTAACGCCACAGTAAGACAGATTCATTGTTTTGATCAGAAAACAGCAAAATATCAATCAGAAAAATTGATTTCATTTTACAAGCAATAAGAACATAGATTGATCTAATCTAATGATCTTACAACTTCATCTACCTATAGCAATGAAAATGCCGCAACTTAAACAACTATATACAAAAAAAAAAAAAAAAACTTATGAAAAAATAATCTCAACAAAAATAGAGATTTTTCAATTAAATTATTTCATTTTCGGATTTAAAGAAAAACACACAAAATCATGAAACACCCATGATAGAGGATTGTTTAAAGTATCAAACTTTATCACTTAAGGCGACGGATTTGTGTATAATATTGTTAGCATGCAAACAAGAAGAAATAATTGAGGTTTGGAAAGAAATGGGTACCTGTGAAAGTTGGAAGAGAACAGAGGAAACCCGTTACTATGAAGAGAGAGAGAGAGAGAGGAGAGAGAGAAAAGTGGCGCTAATTATAAAGGGTTCATTTCGCTAATGGCTTCCTTACACGTCCAACGTATTTGTATCATTTGGTTTTATCTACGAATGTGACATTCTGACATTGCAAAAAAGCATTATGTCAGGATAAGAATTTTTATGGAAAAAAAAGATAAACTTTCAATATAATATTATTTAACTTTTTTTCTAATGAATTTAATAGAGTTATTCGATTGTGGAAAATAATTTTACGCTTCACTTACAATATTGCAATATATGTCCATTTTGTACGTGCAGTTCAAAAATACCGATAAAATATTGGATTTTTAATAGATGATTATTGTGTGATATAAGTTTGCATGAAAATATATTTCTCATTTTTTTTTCAATTTTTTTTAATTAATAGTTTTTTGAAATTTTTATTAAAAAAAAAATTAGTAAATATTATTATAAATAATCCACACAAATGTGAGATTTTAAATTCGAATTTGGAGACTTTTAAAAAAAAATTAATTATTTTTAGCTACTTTAGTTATTTTTATGATAATAAAGAATACATTTTGATTAAAAAAATTATTTTTTTATAATTTCTTCAAAGTTGATATGAAATAATATATTATAGAACGAAGAAAGTAGTTTTTAGATAAATTTTAATTAAATTTTTTCTCTTTGTGTAATTTCCTTAGTCTTTTCTTTGTACATTTTGTGCTTGAAAAAAAAAATCTCTATTATTCATATATTTTTGAATATATGTATATATATATAATATATTTTTAAAACATTAATAATAGAAAGATTATAAAATTCCTTTTCTATGAAATCTTTGATATAAATAACTGTTAGAAAACTTTTCAATTCAATCAATTTTCCATATAACATAAATAATTTATTTCAATTATTTCAGCGTGAATTACTAAAATAATTATAATAACTTTATAAGGTTGATATTGGTTTCTATTATTATTTTTTTTATTTAAGGTATTTCTTAAAATTGTAAACTATGATCAGTCGTTAAATTTTGTGATCTAGCCAATTTTACTATTTTTAGGATGCATTTATAGATTTATAAAATTTAAAAATTAATTTCAACGTTGCTTATAATTTAATGGACTATCTCGTTTTTTATTTTTTTTAGTATAAAGATATCTTTAAGTAGTGGATATCGTGACATGAAAGGAGCAACCTCGTGAAAAGTAATGATAGTGACAACGATACTCCAAAGTTATTAGGCATAAGTTATTTGCAGCACGGAACAACATCCGAAAGATTCATTTAACAAACCTCAAATTATAGCTAGATACGAGAAATTCAAGCCACTTGCAAACACACTTTCATATATTTATCATATACTATTTGGATTCACCGCCCAATCATATACTCCCTCTATTTCACAATCGTCACTCAATTTATCATTGCTTACTGAGTAAGAAAAATATATAAATAAAAAAATATATTTTTATTAAAATATATTTATTAAGAATTGATGCATTTATTATTATTAATTAAAACTAAAGTAGTAAATTGTAAGTGGTGTACATAGTATCAATTAAAACAAATAATTAATGTTTTATTGTAAATTGAAAAATATTATTTATTTTAGGATAAATTATTTTACAAATGAATTATTTATTCAAAGACAAAGGAGTAAAAATTAGGCTTATTATTGATATTGGGAAGTTTCATTTATAGTCGATGTGACACTTTAACTAATCAAACTTGAATCTAATAATCTTCTCTTTAAGTGTGAGTTTCTCTCATCATATACCTGCGTCGTACTTTTGCACTTTCGCTCCTCTACCAAGTCGAATTAAGACCTGATACCACTTGTTGGGGAGTCCAAGAGAGATTTTGACACAACGTCTCTACCTAAAATCTTAAGGTAATGATTATATAAGTCACTACTCTTATATATCCAATATTTAATTCATTCATAGTCGATATAAAATTTTAATTATTTACACTTGAACCCAACAAAGTGAAGAATAACATATTTTGTAATTGTTATGGTTGCATTAGGGAGAAGAATAGATGCTTGCATATAAAAATATCGCTGAAATTAGGTTCACGTAATTTTTTAATTAACAAATATAATCTGAACGGTTGCCTAAAACTCATAAATATAATAAATTGTTCTCATTTCTCACAACAACAAAATGTTCTCACCTAAATCGTTCATTTTATATATATATATATATATATATTATATACACACTAATGATCAACACATTTACACTATCATCAAAATCTAATTTAATGACACAATCCAAACTTCGGACAATTTAGTAACTTGATTTGTAAAAAAATTCATTCAATCACTCTTTTACCAACTTTTTTAGCTTTTCCTTTTTTTTTTTTCTTCTTTTTAATTTCTATTTATTCTCTTTTTCTATCCACTTTTTACTTTTTTTTTTCTCTTTTTTGGTTTCATCTCTTTCAACTTTTTCTAACACTACAACTTTGTTCTTTTTCTAACACTACATTAGTGTATATCTTTATTTTTTTCAGCAATACTTCTCTTGCATTTATTTTACTATTCCTTTAGTTATTTTTATACTATTTATGTTTGTTACTATTAATTAGTTAAAATAAAATAATGATTGAAAGTTGATGTTACTGTTTAAAAGGATGTTTGTCACTTAAAATATACTAGATTGTTCTTACTAAAGAAACATACAAGAACTTTGAAGGATACAACATATTACTTTTATTCAAAAGATTTTGGTTAATCCAAATGAGATCCCGATTGGTAAAGTTTTCTTTATGAGAAAAGAGAAGTATGAGTTAAGGTTGTTACATTCAGTTGTCACAAAGTTTATGGACGTATGAGAGTATAATTATGCAAGGATCGTTGAGTTTGATGTATTAATTCTGATATGGTTGATTTCTGAGTGTACTTTGATTAATTGGCCAACCCATATTTCTAGAAAGATGATGAATATTGAAGAAACAAATTAGTAGTGCTCTTCCATATATTTGCTTGATCAACTTGTTTTGGAGCGCTTTGATGTTTTATTGAAAACCGACATATGTCTTCTTCATCATCCTACAAATGGGATGACCATGGAAGAATGCTTGTAGGCCCATTTTATCTTCTTCATTTTTTGTTTTATCTTTGTCATTTATTTTCATATTCCAAACTTGTTTCTTTTGTTTGTAATATGTTTACTTTATTTAGATTATGTTTGCTTTGTTATAGTTGAACCTTGGTTTGTAATATTGGATTATGGATATTTTGGCATCTTTGGTTCGTTAGTGCTTTAATTGAATGTTATATCAAATTTTGTCTTGTGTATCTCTCATGATTTCTTTTACTCTATCTTTTGCTTTTATATACTTTATACATTGTGCCTTATTTTTTTTGCATAGCTTGGATAGCATGGTAACTTAATCTAGGTGTTGGATATTTAGCACAATTTGATACAGCTAATTTTGTGATTTTTCCTTTCTTTTTGATAATGTCATAGGAGGAGAGAAGATATGCAAAATTTGTATCAAAGTTCAAGGTCTCAAGTTCACACATTTAAGATGAGCATTCCCATGACCTTTCTTTTTCTTCCAACAATTTGAGAAAGTTCATCAACAAAGTTTTACAAAGTTCTGCAAGTTTTTTCAATCATAAAAAAGAGGAAGATTATAACTGTAAGGATCTCCTAGACTTAGATTAAACTTGGTATTTTGAGTGATGTCAAAACTAGTTTCATCTAGATTAGATTGTGAGAGTATGGCTTTCTTGATTCTCAATCTTTTGCAAATTCCATTTGAATCAAAAAGCGTTCGTGAAAATTCATGTTTTAACATGCATAGACTTTGTTTCATGTTGAAATCATATTACCACACTTTGAAATGCATTAAAATTTGTTTCTAAGTGATTTTTAACTTTGTAAATTGACTTACAAGCTTATCACTCAACTCACAAATGTCAAGAACTATTTTTTTTATGCCCCAAACTTGTGAATCAATTCACTTTAAAACAAGAGATTTGGTGAATTTACTCACCCTTGTGAAAAACTCATCCGATTAAAATATTCGTGGTTTAGTTTGAGTTTGGATGACAACTAAACAAAAACTCGATCTGATTCAAATTAATGCGATTTAAATTAGATCAGTATATATTATACAAAAAATTAACACTACGAAATAACATAGATCGATTATATGTTTGAATTATATGAAATAGTAACAGAAATATATCAATTTAAACAAATAAGTATTTTTAAAAATTAATTGAAACTAACAAATAATACTTTAATGCAATATCTCATACTAAATAAATAAATAAATAAGTATTAAAATTTATAAATTCGATTTGGTTCAATTTTTAAAAATGAATATGAAATTTGATCCTATCTGAGCGATTTTCACAAAATAAGATTCAAACTCGTCCAATAATATTGCGGTGTTGTGCGGTTTGCGATTGGACTTTTGATTAGTTTAGATGTGAACACCCTTAGCTACAAGTTTCAAAATTTGTTTTCAAGACTCGTGTGAATTGACTAATGTTATGGGTGAATCGACTCACAAGATCTGCAAACTTGATTTTCGACAATTATGCGATTGTTATAATAGTTAAAAAGTTGTTATTTCACTTGGGAAGCATTATTTTTTGGCAATCTTTTTCATGCATCATAAACAATCCTAAACCTTTTGGAACATAAGAATACTTTCACCCATTCCAAAAACTTCATGCATTCAAGATCATAATACAGGTTGAAAACTCTTTCTATTTAAATCAGGTCTACAATTGAAGTTTTGTGTAAGAAACAACATAGAGGGGATATATGTGTTAAGGTGTCTATTTCAGATGCAAATCATTGAGGGGATATTGCTTAATGTTGTGTTGAAGGGTTGAAGAAGGGATATCTTCAATTTTGGCAAGAGAGGTAGTTTCTCTAGGGATGATTTTGCAAGGAGATAAAATGTGTTCTTCTTCTTGAAGATAGAGTTCAAATTTCTATGGAGGATTGTTCCAAGAATATAGTTCCTGAGCATTTAGGAAAATGGAATTGGTGTACATATTTTAACAATTGTTGATTGATCTTGTAAGAGATCAAAATTGAAATAAAGGATTAATTTTCATTCTTTGAATAAGGGTTGGGTGTAATCTACGTGCAAGAATGAAGTATAGGAATCAATATAAATCATTGTGTGGTATGATTTTCTCTTTTCCTAAACTTATTTAATTTTTTATTGTTTATGTTCAATTTGAAGTTTAGTGGCAAATTTACTGTTTTGTATTATGATTGATAGAAAGATTAAGAACTTAAAAAACAAATTATATTTGAATCAAAATCTTCCTTTGAATTGTTGAGTTAAAAATTTGTTTTGCAACTTTCTCAACATTAGAGATTTGATTCATTATTGGAAGTTCTGTTAGCCTTTGTGTTTCTATCAATTGTGTAATCATTAACTGTTTGACACCTTTTACTTGTTTGATTGAAATTAATATTTTTTTTTTCAAAACCTTCAATTACACATTCTTTCTTTTGTAAATCTACCAATGTAATTTTGTGTTAATTGATTACGATATTATATGAGTCTATCACGTTTGCAAACTTTTTTGTGTGACTAATAAACTTTGAAAAAGTGTAAACTCTATTCAATCCCCCTTCTAGAGTTCAATGAGAAAGTCATTTCTTAACTAACAAGTGGTATTAACGGTCTGGTCTCTTCATGTTATGAGTATAACGACTTAAAGAATGCAAATGGAGTGTACAACAGAACACTCATTTTCAAGGGCAACAAATATTTGTATCAGAAAGAATGCATAAAGATTCATATCATTTCTTATAATTTGGATATTTGGTATGCGATTGAAAAAGGATAGTTTGTTCCGACAAAAGTTCGAGATGGTGTTGCAGTTAAAAAACCCGAATTCGATTAGACAAATTTAGATACGAAAAATATTCAATACGATTGGAAAGCCTATTCTAAAGTCCGACTTAGGACAAGAAAAAATGAGTATTATTGAGTTTCTCATTGTAAAACCACACAAGAGATGCGAGACACTTTAGAGGTTACACATAAGGGTATAAGTGAAGTTAAAAGAGTTAGAATCAATTCTCTTACCCAAGAATATGAATTTTTTTTATCATGAAGGAAGGTGAAGCGATTTCTGAATTGCAAAAATGGTTCACATTCATTGTGAATCACTTGATTGCACTTGGAAAAAATTTCAAATGAAGATTTAACAAATAAAGTGCTAAAATGACTTAGTAGGGAATTGCAACTTAAGCTGATAGCTATTGCCGAATCACAAAACTTAGCAGCAATGACCACTACTACACTATTTTAAATTGACTCAACATAAACAAGAGTTGAATAAGTTGAATGCACATAAAGAAAAAGAGTCTAAGAAGGAGAAAAAGAGTATTGCCTTGATAGGCTCATCCTCTAAGGTTAAGAAGGTTGATGATTCCGATAGTAGTGAATTGGATGGACATGATTCAAGTGAAGATGTGTCTCTTTGTCAAAAAATATAACAAATTTCTCAAGTGAAAAGGCTTGAACAAGAGCAACAAGTTCAATGGCAAGTTTAATAAATCAAGCAAAAAGGGCAACAACAATTCCATCACTTGTTATGAATGTGGCAAGTTTGGACACATCGAACTGGATTGTCCGAAATATCTAAAAAAGATGGAGAAAAGCGATGATAAGTGTAAAAAGGATAAGAAAGGTAAAAAAAAAAGTCTACATAACTAAAGGGGAAAATGATATATCCTCAAATGAAAGCTTTGACATTTAAGACGTTGCAAATTTGTGCCTTATGGAAAAAATACATAAGCATGAGGTTTGTGAAGTTCATCCCATAGATAGAAAAATCATGGACAAAACTACACTACCTTTTAGTATAACAACAAGCACTTGTTCGAAGTATCTTACCATTTTGAAGAAGAAGGAACACAATGCATGTATTTATTGTATCCAACCACAAAGGTGTTCCATTAACTCAGGAGTCGAACACCTCTAAAGGAAAATTGCATTGAAGAGTGATTTCAAGAAAGTGTTTAGTAATATATATAAAAATATTGGAGATTCAATCGTTAATTATTTACTATCTTAATTCTAATACGACCTTTGAATTTGGCTTCCATGTACCTGTGATACATTTGCATATGTGAGGATATAAAATCATCTTCGTCTGATTGACCGCACCCGACTCTTGTGCATTTGTGTATACATATATACAATCATATTTCTTTTTGTATTTGTTAGACTACATCTTGATCTATATTTATGTATTCTTTTAGGAGTGCATCTAGGATAATCATGAAGATCTCTTAGCATAACTAGTATTCTATATATAAATTATTCTGCATACATTACATGTATCATAATATATTGCTACACTAACTTTGTTTTTTCTGACTCATCACTTCATTTCCTACCTACTCATGTTTTTCTATCAAAAGAAAGCACCATTGCATACATAGTATGGCATTTGTTTGCTACACATTTGCTTATTACACAATTTACTTTTGTATTTAATTGATAGTCACTTCTTTTTTCATCTATTGTTATATTTTTACATAGATATGTTGTCCGTTTACTTGGTTTCGTCTGATTGTTTTAATTATGTTTTACAATAATAGAAAAGAAAAATTGTTCAACAAGTCTATAGTTGTTTATCATCATAAAAAAAGGAAATTGTAAGAACTAAATTGGTTGAAAAATAATATTTACTTTTTATATTTTAATATAATGAAATAAGAACTAGATGCTTTTTGAAGCACACATACAACATATTGTCTTACAAAAAATTAATTAAAAAAGAAGAAAGAAAATATCTTATAATACTCATCATCTATTAATATACGAGTAATATATGAATCAATTACACTCAAAAGATCAAGAACATCTAAAGATCAAGGGTAAACTTGTTATTAAAAGCTTGGAAGTATTCAACACGGCTCTTTTAAGCAAGTGAATGTGGAGAGTCTTAACAGATTGAAATACCATGTGATGGATTCTTTATATTTTATTTTTTACTCTAGAAGTATTTGAGCTACAAATTCGAGGTTGAATTCTCTTGAGGACGGAGAGAATGATGAGATCATAGGATGCTCTTCCTTTACAAGAAGAATTAATTCATTAATGGAATAAAAAGAACCAAATTAGTTTTGGTTGAAAATGTCATTTTCATAAGCGGCGAACTCTCTATTTTGTTTTGACTATATTTGGAGTTCTAGATTTCTAATTGATGTGATATTTGATTCGTTGGAAAGCTTAGATAATTATCTACAATTTGTCTTTTAGATTCTAGAGAAAAATCAGCATCTTTCATGGTGAAAAATGGACTTAATGTTGATGACGTGATTAGGCTTAGTGGGTTGAAGTTTTTTTTTTTTTTTTGTTAATTTAAATTAAAATGAATAATGGGTTGATTCATGAGAAATAAGTGGTATCCAAGTGGAGCACAAAAGGGGATGTAAAAGCACCTTATTGGTGTAGAAGCATAATTCTTGATTTGTTAGATTTCAAGATTGCAGAGTTGTTGAATCAATTCACACACCATGTGAATTGATTTATACGTGATTGAATAACTAATTTTGAAGTATGTAGCTGTGCGAATTGATTCACATGGATGTAAGTCGATTCACAAGACCTCCTGCATTGATGGTAAATGGATTCACATGTCAGATGAGTCGATTCACAACCATGGAACATCAAAAACTGAGTTTTTTAATGTTTATAAATCGATTCATAAGTTGGTAAGTCGATTCACAAATTTCAAAGTCACTAAGAAAAGGTTTTTGAAGTGTTTCAAAGTATGCCAATGCAATATGATCATGCTAGAAAGTGAACCCATGCTTATTGTAAGACCTGTAATTTATTTATAGCAAGAAATAAGGCTTACTATGTATTTTTGTATTCTTTTTTTTTTCTCTGTCTGTTTATCGTTTATGTTGTTTGTTTGTTTGTAAGAATTTGTTGTATTTTTTCTTGTCTTGCAAATTGATCTATGAAAAATAGTTTGTATGTTTTCCTTTATGTTAAATGACTATGTGAATGTCTTGGAATTGTCGAAATTTTTAAAATGATTTTCTACTGATTTTTAAGAAAACGAGCAAGATATACTCGCTTTTTAAATTTTAACGGACTTTGAATGCCACCAAAATTTAAATGGGAGTTTTGTATATCGACTGTAATGAGAATTTGATCTCAAAAATTTTGTGGACAAAAATTTATTTGCAAATTTTTGAAAAGTTTTAATTAGTAGAATTATTATATAATTTTTAAGTTACCGAAAAATTTATCCGTGGGCGATATGCTACTTGGTTAAGAATGAACTCAAAGACTGAGCAAGATGAGGTGATTTAAAGTCACAAAATATCTAGATATTTTTCTAAGATATTAATATTCTGATGAGGGGTTTGTAAAAATATCTAGATATTTTCTTACTATGTAGTAAGATTTTGTAAGGATCAAAATGGGCCACCTCACTCTCCTTTTTTGTGTGTGGATTAGAATGACTTGTGTAAGAAGGATTAGATGAAAAATGATTAGGGTTATTAAGATATTTGGAAAATATTTTCGAAGACTCAGTTAAAATTATTCGTTGGGAAATGATTTAATTGATTTATGGAGAAATTATTATCGAAAAATATTTTACGACGTCGTGTGTAACTTTTAAATTCAGCAGTCAATTGATTTGCGACGAAAGTAGATATGTTTACTAAAGTAGATTGAGAAGTTAGTGATGAGATGCGTGAAAGAGTGATTAGATTGTATAATGATGTGTTTAGCTAAAATATTTAGATATTTTTCTTCATGTAGTAAAAGTTAGTAGTGTATTTTGTTCACTCACTTAAGCCTAAATTCTCCCAACTCTTTCAATCATCCACTAATTTTATTTTTTCACTCTTTTACATAAGAAAAAAAAAAAGAACAAACAAAAGTTCTTTCTTCTCTCTTACTTCTTTCTAGTGTTAGTAAGCAAACACTTACAAACAAAATCTTCTTCCGAAAAATCCATTCATCTTTGATCAAGGTTTGTCAATTAAACCTTCTTCTATCATTCTCCTCTTTCTATTGATATTTGTTTTGCAATGAAAATTTTCATTTGTCTCCCTTTCCTCTAAAAAGGTTGTGAGGCCCTTAGTGTTCAAGAGAAATTGTTTATTTTTTCTACATTTTTCTTTCACAAGTGATGTAGATCCATGTCTTACTATGATAGATATCAATGAAATATTTGATTTTGAACATTTTAAGTTTTTCTATTTTCAAAAAACTAAATCATGTTAAAATGTTATTTCTCTTATGTTAATGTTGTAGATCTACTTGTTGTAGTGATGGATTTAAGAAAAAAATTTGTTTTAGAACATTTTGAAGTTTTACAAAAAAAAATGGTTTTATACTAGAATGATTTTTCTTCACAAAAATGATAGACCCATTACTTGTGATAATAGATCTAAAATAAAAATCAAATTTCGAACATTTTGGATTTTTGCTCAAAAAATGAATTTATGTTAATTCATTTGATCTTTAAATTTTTGTGATTTTTATTGTTTAAAAGGTTCTAAAATGTATATTTATAACTAAGAATGAAAGAAATCAAAGATGAATGCGTGAATATGCCTAAGTTAGAAATGAGAAAAAATTGGACTAGCCCAAGTGCGTGATGTCCGAAGCACCCTTAGGTTAGGGTTTTGGAAAAATTCAAATTGGTCCCTTGATCATGATCGGAAAACCCTAAAAATTGAAGTTTTGGTGAAAATAGAACTTGTCCATGATCAATTAATTAATCTGCTAAAAGGACTTTGAAAACCCTAGAAAAGTTTTAGAAAGTGGTAAAGACTAAAATGTTTAAGTAATTTTTGATTTCAAAAGGATAAGATCCTAAGTTGTTTAATTTATGTCAAAGGTAACCAAGTTGGGAAAGCCCGAATCTTGAAGAATTTAAACGTGTTGAAAGATTTATGTGTGTGATAATTTGAAAATAGTCTAGTTATGTCTAATGATGAGATTTTTTAACATTTTGTGTTCTTTGAGAAAAATGTTTAAAATGTGAATATATGCCTTGACAGAAATATTATTTTGATGATGAACAAAAGGAATCCTCAGATAAACAACCATACAAAAAGTAGGAAAAGACTTGAAAAAGGATTGTGCGCGATCCGTTTTTATGTTTCATGTATTGATTGTTTTTAGACAAAATGTAAGTAGTAGAGAAAGCTTTGTAGAAAATTATTCACACACACAAAATGTTGTTCTATAAAAAATATTTTACAAAAATTCAAATTAAATAATTTGTTATTAAAAACCGTAGAAGACATGTTCTGGACGTTTCTGGCAGGTTTTAATTAAAATAATCGATTATAGTTGACACCATAATGGGTTATGACTACGAAAGCCACCTCCGTGTATCCAGAATCATCCAAATAATCGATTATGTTAACGAAAATAATCGATTATGAATGCAGAAGCCAATTTGGTGTTTTTAAATGGTAAAAATAATCGATAATGGGTCAAAATAATAGTTTATGATGATAGATCTTGAAGAAAGTTGTAACACCTCGGCCATTACCGTTACCGGCGATGCTACCTCACGATCTTCTCGTCCCCCCTCACCATCCAGTGGAAATAACGAGTTTTTGCCTTCCGTGGGAAATAACGAGTTTTTGCCTTCCGTGGGAAATAACGAGTTTTTGCCTTCCGTGGGAAATAACGAGTTTTTGCCTTCCGTGGGAAATAACGAGTTTTTGCCTTCCGTGGGAAATAACGAGTTTTTGCCTTCCGTGGGATTCGAGCCCGGTCCTAGGTACCGGGCTCGAATCCCACGGAAGGCAAAAACTCGTTATTTCCACTGGGTGGTGAGGGGGGACGAGAAGATCGTGAGGTAGCATCGCCGGTAACGGTAATGGCCGGGGTGTTACATAAAAAGGCGCAGCTCAATTGGTAGTGGGACTGTGTGGAGGCGGTACGTATCCCCCAGGTACCGGGCTCGAATCCCACGGAATGCAAAAACTTACTATTTCCACTGGGTGGTTAGGGGGTGAAAAGGTCGTGAGGTAGCATCGCCGTTAACGGTAATGGCCGGGGTGTTACAAAAGTCACACGTGAGAAGTCAGAATTTTACTTGCTCATCATTTCCTCCTTTTCCCTTACCTTTGTGGGTTGGTTCCGAACTCCTATAGATAGGAGGTGTTTTTGAGCATATTTTACACCAACCTACTCTCTCTTCTTACTTGCTCATCATTTTCTCCTTTTCCCTTACCTTTGTGGGTTGGCTCCGAACTCCTATAGATAGGAGGTGTTTTTTAGCATATTTTACACCAACCTACTCTCTCTTCTTCTCTTGTCTTATTTCTTTTTTACTATTTAGTGCAAAAAATTTCTTTGAGAGCTTTATTTTTCCTACATAGAGTTGCAATATTTACTCTTGCACTTCAATTTGTTTATCTACATTCAAGGTGTAAATCACTATTTTATGTGGTTATAGCATTATTAGGAGCAATCCTACTTGTTCAAGAAAGGTGATATCTCCTGTAGTTAAAGTCTCTTTTTCAAATGATAAATTATGTTTGAAGAGTTCTCTTAGATTATTGAAGGTTTTTTGCTAATCATGTATTCAAAGTTTGATGATAATAATAATAATAATAATAATAATAATAATAATAATAATAATAATAATAATAATAATAATAATAATAATAATAATAATAATAATAATAATAATAATAATAATAATAATAATAATAATAAATTTATTATTTTTGAAACTGGACGTAGGCTTTAGGTTGTTAGTGGTTGAACCACTATAAATTCTTGTGTGCTTTCTCTTCTCTACCTTTAATTTTTGCACTTTTACCTTACGCACTTTATTTATTTCTTGTCTCATATTTTATTCATTTTCGAACTTTTACCTTACGCATTTTTAGTTTTTGTCTTCAATTTTGTAAAGTTTACAATTCACCCCTCTCTTGTGTTTGAAATCACTTGTTCAACATATTTATTTAAATTGTTGTTGAAAGTTTAGGGTTTTCAAAATGTTAGAAAAATTGAAGTTAATTTAACTACATTTGATCTTTTGATTTTGGAAAAGTTTGAGTTTTAGGAAAAACTCCTCTTTGGGTCAAAATGTTGAATTTGGAAAAAATGGTTAATTTTGGAAAATAAAAAATATTGAGAATTGATTATTAAAAAACTTGGACTAGCCCAAGTGTGTTGATGTTCGAAGCACACTTAGGGTTTTGGAAAAATTCAAATTGGTCCCTTGACCATGATGGAAAACCCCAAAAATTGAAGTTTTGGTGAAAATTGAACTTGTCCATGATCAATTGATTAGTTTGCTAAAAGGAATTTGAAAATCCTAGAAAAGTTTTAGAAAGTGGTAAAGACTAAAATGTTTAAGTAACTTTTGATTTCAAAAGGATAAAATCCTAATTTTTTTAGGTTATATCAAAGTAAATTTTCAAAGGTAACCAAGTTGGGAAAGCCCTAATCTTGAGGAATTTTAACGTGTTGAAGATTTATGTGTGTGACAATTTGAAAATACTCCCTTTATGTCAAATGATGAGATTTTAACGTTTTGTGTTCTTTGAGAAAAATGTTTATGAAAAACTTAATGTACGAATTTTATGTTAAGAAAATATTTTGCTAAAGTTGTTAAAGATAAAGATTTGTGTTGAACTTCAATAATTTAAAAAAGAAGATTTGAAAATTTCAAAATATGGCATAAGTGTTTTGAAACGGGTTTGAAATTTGTTTTTTCCAAAGGAATTAAACCAAAGTCTTTTTTATATTAAGGAACCTAATTAGGTAAGAAAACCTAAGAGAAAGTCAAACCCTAATTGATTTGGATAATGGCAGAACCTAGGGTTCATTTTGGGGTTGTTTTAGAAACTTGTATTGATTAATTCGATTGATTTGTTTAAGGTACAAGGAAATTGAGAGGCATCGTTGGAATTTTCGAATAGGTTATGCTAGTGTAGCATAAGTTGCTTGTGTAATAAAGTGCGATCGAGTTAAAAGCACTTTCTTACGATATTTTATTAGCTTGAATGCAAAGTGTGTCTGCATACACGTTCTATGTGCTAGTGATGAATAGATGTGCACATGATTGTTTATGTATTTGATATGATTATGAGTCTTGTTGATGATAATATGCCATGAGTATGCTTTGTGAAAAAGTGGAAAAATTATTAATGTTTAATGCGTATTAAAAGTACGTAGAGTATTTTAATAGTTGCATTTACATAATAATTAATGTGAAAAAGTCAGAATATACTTATACATTTCATAGTTAGCGGTGAACGTAATGGCCACATAGTGGTTTCAGGTGTTCTGATGGTCCACCTTATCCTTACAAGGATTATTGAGTAGTGCTAGTGTGTGTTGAAGCTGCATCATCCTAAATCATTATAGTCTGTGTTGAGATTGCACCTTGGTAAATAGTACAAGTCTTTGTTGAGGCCGTAAATTTCTGATTTACGACCCTTCAGAAGGCTTTGTCACATGAGTCATGTTTATTATGTTATGATATATATATATTGATGATTTATTTATCACTTGATACCAGGCTACGTTATGCTTTCATGCTTTGTATTTTTGTATATATTTTGTTTTTTGATCGTGACTCTCTACTATTATTGTGAATTGGACTTATGCCTTAGGTTCTTAGAGTTTTGAACTGCGCATGAATTGCAACGACGTCAAAGACATGGTAGAGCGGTGATTTGGATTGGCGAGTGAGGCTTGATGCCACCCGTGGGTCCTCAGTAACCAGTCATCATCAATTTAGAGTTTCAAGATCAGCTTAGAATTTTATTTATTTTCCCTTCCTTCTTGGAAATTTGTTGTTGCAATTAAAATTCTGTATTTGAAACAATTGTGACTATTTTTGTTCAATGTGAATTGATCAGCTGTGAGTAAGTCAGTTGTGTCGAAATCATTTTATAAAATGCGACAATGATTCTAATCGTCGCTTTTAGAAAAGAACCTTGCAATTAAATATTTTCTTCGGATTTTAAATTAAATGATGATTATGAATATTTTATCCATGAGTGTTAGTTTTTTTTTTTAATAAAAGAAGTACACTCTCATTGTTAAAAATTGAGGTGTTACATTTAAAAAACATGCAACAATACTTATGCATGATAAAACTTTCTTTTTTATGATTTCTTTCTTGTTCAAGTAACCTATATAAGTGCTAGAGAATGAAAATCGACAAAATACACACACACATATCATGTAAATTAAACTAAGTTTGACACCACTGAAAATACGAAGTAAAAACAAACTAGGAGATGACTCCTGACCATTACGACGACATCAATCATTCTTAAAATAAAAATCTAATCAACATAATTTTTCTAGTTAACATGTGTGACAACTGATAAAATAATTGTTTCCTTTCTTCCTAAGAATTATTAATTATTTTCTTAATTTACCTTTTTAAAAAAATTATTAATTATTTAATATAAAAATAAATTTAAATTTCGAGTTAGCATAGTTTCTTACATCATCATGTACACATTACTAAAATGATTGTCGTATCATTAAACTAAAATTGAGAAGAGATACCAAATGTCAACAATTTGAAAAAATGGGGAGACTAAAATTGTAGGGAGAAAATTAGGGGAACTAAAATTGTGTATTTGATAAAATGAGAACCAAAATTGCATTTTAGTGTAAATAAATCAATGAATAATATGATGATGGTTATTGTATACATTTCTTTATTGAATTGGAACTTATGGTCCGTTTGGTTCAACGAAGGAGAGGGAAAGAGAGGAAATTGAGATGTGTTTTTTGGTTAAATAGAAAAGAGGAGAGAAAAATCGAGGAGTTTTTAATAGTTTTGTGTTTGGTTTAAAGGAAAGGAAGACATTATTAATGGATTTTATGTTGACTCACTTTCCTCCCCTCCAAATTACTCAAAAATGGAAGGGAGCAAAATAAACTTTAGACTCCCTTTCCTCCTCTCCTACAAAATGAACAAACACAAAAACTTAAAAAACTTACTTCCTCTCTATTTTGGGGATTTGTGTGACACCCTAAACCCCAAAATAATATATAATAATTTATCATAGAATTTTTAACTTTAATTCGCAGCGGATAAAGCAAATATGTTTTCAAGGGAATAAAAACTTTTATAATTAATTTGAGATATCACATTCCTCAAAATTCAAAATGAACACTTTAAACTTTTTCCTCCTATAAAATAGTGCAATCTCCATAAACTTTGATTTAATTAGAATTTCTTAATTTAATTCCAAAAATTTACAAGTTATAAGGTTTCATACAAAAAGTTGTTTCTAATTAAACAAATAAAAATACAACTTATGACTCTCATTCCCGGTATCACCTATCAGAGCGGGGCTTCTCCCAAACTTGAACTTCAAGACTCATTAACTTATAATAACTGCGATTTCGCAAACGCAGGGCCAAGCCAGTCAAACACAAACAGCGAAGGAGGTGAGTTTTGAAATCATGTTGATAGTATAATATAAGTAAGGAGTACACGCAATTAATCATAAATAAACCGTATCATTAGACAAACATTCTTCAAGGAAAAACATAACATTATAAAGTCAAAACCACTCAAGGAAAATCAATACATTTCACTATAACATCAAATCATCTAAGAAGATATATTATCGCACACGACACATATTAATCACAACAAAACAATCACAAGAAAATGTAATGCTATGCATGAGCTTAGACTCTACTTCACAATGTGGTACCATTCTAACTCTGAAGTACTTGATTAGGAGGCTTGATACTATGCCACCATCTCGGTGGACGGACAATTCAAATTGGCCCTGTCCTCATAGATCCCCTCAACTCAACCCGAGACACATATACGCGACAGTCGAGGTAAACGTGTGTTGCATGATAGCTCCCGACATTTGGAGTGCTACCTCCAAGTCACCTAGGAATTTCTCACCCGAATACCTCCAAGGTCTAACAATCTTGCCTTAAGGCTCAACAGTAGACCGTCACGATCAGGCTCAATTCAGTTGTACTTCCCCGGAATCACTAGGCTTGTCAGGCCCTACCTATATGATGACAAAATAATCTCCACTTCACAAATTCTCAATATTTATTTTCTCCCCTCGTTGGCCTATGATACTCCATTAAGACTGTCATCTCAAACACAAATTAGAATCATCATTATTTCATCAACTATGGGGTTACTTCAATATTCTTATCACAATTTTATAACATCATAAATCATACACAATCATTGTCATCATATAAACTTATCACAAATTTACAACATTACTATCATCAATCAAACATATTCACATAAACTTATCATAGATTTATATCATAAATCACACATCATCATCAAATAAACTTACATGATACACTGCATTCATTTTATATTATCACTTCACATAAACTCATCTAATCAAACATATGCACCAAATTCATTTGAAATCAAATATCACTTCTTATAAATATTTATATTCCACATTTTAATCTCACAATTTCCATATTTTCACATTAATTCATTTATCACTCAAAGGGCTACTGCCGTACGTAGCAAGCCCCGGATGAATCGTTGAGAAATACGGCTTTCCCGTTCATCTCACAATATATTATACTCATGAATTCAAACGCTCTCTCACCCCTTACCTTATTTCGACGCTTTCACACACGAATACGATTCAACGAGCAAACAACATTTGTTCTTTAACTCTTTGTCCTTCAATCAATCTAACTCGACAGTTTATGGGTAAACATCAAAAATAAATTATGAGAAGACACTCTAAAAACTAATTTCAAAATTCGGTCAAGGAAACATACCACAAATCAGAAAACCAATCAGTGGATAATATAGCCACTTTTCACACGATCGTTTTGGCGTTGGTTTCACTCAAATCGGACTTATGGTGAAGAAGAACGGTGCAAAATAACGAATTTCACAAACGGAGAAGTCGAGTATTTTAGAGAGAAATTGAGATGGTTAAAAATTTGGGAAAGTGTGTTTAATTGACTAACTAAATGAGTGAAACAACATACTAAATTTTGGAGAAAAACGGAGAAAGTTTTCAGGAACACTTTGTGTTTAATCAGTGGATAATATAGCCACTTTTCACACGATCGTTTTGGCATTGGTTTCACTCAAATCGGACTTATGGTGAAGAAGAACGGTGCAAAAAATAATGAATTTCACAAACGGAGAAGTCGGGTATTTTAGAGAGAAATTGGGATGGTTAAAAATTTGGGAAAGTGTGTTTAATTGACTACCTAAATGAGTGAAACAACATACTAAATTTTGGAGAAAAATAGAGAAAGTTTTCTAGAACACTTTGTGTTTCCTCTTGCTTATGGCGGCCGTTGAAGCTCCTTTTTTTTATTATTATTTTTTTATTATTAACATAATTAGGGTTAGTAGCTCAATTGGTAGTGGGAATGTGATGAGGCGGTACTTATCCCAGGTACCGGACTCGAATTCCACGGAAAGCAAAAACTCGTTATTTCCACTGGGTGGTTAGGGGGACGAGAAGGTCGTGAGGTAGCATCGCCGCAAAAACTCGTTATTTCCACTGGGTGGTTAGGGGGACGAAAAGGTCGTGAGGTAGTATCACCGGTAACGGTAATGGCGTTGTAACATCCCAACCCTTACCGTCGAGCCCGGTACCTAGGGGATAAGTACCAAGCTTATTGTTCCCCTTATTTATTTTATATTTTACTATTATTATTATTATTTTTATTTTGCTAAATTAAAATTAATTGTTACTTAATCTCATTTTTAATACTCTTCCAAACATCATTTAATTTTCAAACATTACTAATATTTCATAACTCATATATGATAAATTAGAGTAATTAAAATAATTAACCTTTTAAAAAAATACATATTATTAACAACCCAAACTCTAATATTCAAATTAATCACTATAATTATACTTATTTTTCAAAATACTCACGTTATAATAATACTATCATCAGAGAATAGTCAAAATTATAAAATAAATAAATATAACAACAATATTTTATGTTAATTACTAAATCATAATAAATATATATATATATATATATATATATATATATATATATATATAAAATCACAATTCCAAAATAAGTATATAAAAATAAAGAAAATCAAACATAATATTACTACTATCTCAAGATAATTATTTATAAAATAAATCATTAAAATAAGATATATTTAGAAATAATTAAATATAATTAAGTGCACATACATTTAATATTAGTCAAACACACGAGAAAATATCATATTAATTACCAACTCACATATACACGTTAAATCTCCTAAATCTTATTCTTTAAAATATTTACACTAATATACTATTATTTTTAGAAATAAAATAATAAAATATAACATTTATTATTCATAGAACATATTTGGTCAAATATGTACAAGATTAGCACAACATAGAAAACACACCTATAAATAAAATTAATCATAAAACTAATCAATATATATTCTAAAATAATTTTAACACCAAATTAATTATCTAAAATCTTATTTAATTAATAAAATAGTTTATTATAAAATTTGGAGTGTTACAATTTGAGTGTAAGGTAAGATGTTTTTTTAGGCATAATTACTCCCGTGATCCCTTAATTTAGTTTCAAGTAACGATTTAGTCCTTCATTTTTTTTTTCCCAATTCAGTATTTTATGTTTTCAAATAATTGTGATGTTACCCTTTAAGTGAGTTTTTGTTAAGCCAATGTTAAAAAACTCTCACTTCCATTTTCTTCTCTTTCAGAGTTCCAAAACTTTTGTTTGTTCTTCTCCTTTCCCACCTATGAAAACCCATTTGAACGAGAATCATAAAGATATTGATGCTTACCACATAATTTCTACAACTCCAAAATTTTCTTCCTCTACTCGAACCCCATTCTGTCACTATGCGCATCACATGTTTCAGACCACAAACACAATTTGGTAGTTCACGAATTCCATTGGAAACGAAAGAATCATAGTTGTAGGACTGTGAATTTGACCCATTTGAACACGAGGAAGCCATGAATTTCAAGTTTTTGAATTGTTCAAATGGATTTTCAAGGGTGGAAGATGAGAAGAACACACAAATGTTTAGGAATTGTGAAGGAGAAGAAAACAGAACTAAGAGTTTGTTAACGTTGGTTTAACGGAAATTCACTTAAAGAGTAACATTGCAGTTATTTAAGAACTTAAAATACTGATATAAAAAAATAAAATAAAAGATTAAATGATTATCTAAAATTAAATTAAGAGAACACAAGAATAATTATACCTATTTTTACTTATTGAGAATCATATCATTTTGTACAATTTGCATATTAATTAATTTTTAACTGTGATTTATTGATTGTACTTTGTGTATTCATGAAGGGAATCATTGGCATTTTCTAGAACTACTAGAAGGAGAAGAATTCAATCCTTGATCCATGGAGACACATGAGTCCATAGCATCAATTTTCGATTCCAAATCAAAAAAGAAACACAAACTCTGTCTCCGATTCAAACCATGCAATCTTCTTCTCTTCCTCTCCGCAACTACAACCCACTTCCACTCTTCCATTTTCTTCCTAACAACAATCGCTTCTTTCCTTTAACCAAATCACAATCAATGTCCACTTTCTCTTCCTCTTCTTCACCTTCTCCTTCAATCAACCCAACACAACAACAACAACCTCAAATTCCAAACATCGAACAAAACAAACTCTCCCATGTCATCAAATACCACAACCAAACAAAACACAATTTCAACAACTATGCAAGAGGACCTCATGGGCTTGATTGGGCCAACCAGCCCAACCCATTTCGCAGGTATCTCTCTTCTCCTCTTCTCCCTCTTCTCCATTTCACTACACAACAACAACAACAACAACCACTTTACTCTTCTCTCTTCAATTCTCTTCCATCCCCAAAACCCATTTCCAAAACCACTATTTCTCAGTTTCTCTATGATTCTCTCTCACTCTCAGCTTGGAAATCCACAAGCTTTTCAACTTGGTCTTTAAGGGTTAACCCTAGTAGTGGTAATTTGCACCCAACTGAAGCTTATATCATTGCACCTTCAATTGAATCAATCTCTGATTCACCTTTTGTTGCTCATTATGCTCCAAAGGAACATTCTTTGGAACTTAGAGCTCAAATCCCATCTGGGTTTTTTCCCAAATTTTTTCCACCTAATTCTTTTCTTGTTGGGTTTTCTTCCATTTTCTGGCGTGAATCTTGGAAGTATGGTGAACGTGGTTTTAGGTACTGTAACCATGATGTTGGTCATGCTATTGCTGCTGTTTCAATGGCTGCTGCTTCTCTTGGTTGGGATGTTAAGCTTTTGGATTCATTAGGGTTTGATGAGTTGAAGTTTCTTATGGGAGTTCATGTTTTTCCTGAATTTGAAACACCTTCAAATGCTGTTAAAGGTAAGATTCCTGAGATTGAGTTTGAGCATCCTGAATGTGTTATGCTTGTTTTTCCAAGCGGGGTTAGTGGGTTTGATTTGGATTATAAAGAGTTGAGTTCTGATATATTGTTGTTTTCTAAGTTGGATTGGAAAGGGAAACCTAATTCACTTAGCAAAGAACATGTTTGTTGGGATATTATATATAAAACTTCTGAGGTTGTTAAAAAGAATTTGACTTTAGGGGATAGGTTTTTGGTTGATCCATTTCAAAGGAGTGGTCTTTGTAGTGAAAATGAAAATGATTATGAAAGTTGTTATAAGGGTTTGACTGTTAGAGAAGTTGTTAGGAAGCGTAGAAGTGCTGTCGATATGGATGGAGTTACGGGAATGGAGAGGGATACATTTTATCAGATTTTGTCACGTTGTCTTCCTTCTGGTTCTGAAAATGGGAAGAAGCAAAGGAGACAACTTTCTTTGCCATTCCGAGCACTTCCTTGGGATGCCGAGGTTCATGCTGCTTTGTTTGTTCATAGAGTGGTGGGATTACATCAGGGATTGTATTTTCTTGTGAGGAATGAAAGTCATTTTGGTGAGTTGAAGAAAGCTATGCTTCCTGACTTTGTTTGGACAAAACCGGAGGGTTGCCCTGATGAGCTTCCTTTGTATGAACTCCTTAGATCGGATTGTCGGCGGCTTGCGAAGCAGCTTTCGTGCCACCAGGTAAGCAGTGCAACTATTGATGATTTTCTGCATGCCTTTTAAGATTTTCATATTGAATTATGAAGTTTCTTAAAGTCTGTAGAAGTTATGTTGATGCTACAACATCCAATATGTAGTTAAATTGTGACTGTGACGGACACTTTGTAAAGAGGAGATAAAAAAAATGCCCCCTTTTGTTTAGGCCCTAATATTTTTTATCATGGTGTTGATGATTTTTACCAATTGCTGTTACTATAGTTAGATTTTGGTTTTGAATTTGATTTTTTCTTCAAGAAAATCTACTGTTAAAATTCCAGTTTACTAGATTATTAGTAATATTTAATCATATCACAATTACCACATTGTAGTTCTTTCACTTCTTTGATTCCTTACCATTAAATTAGCAAATAAACTGCTGTTTGATCTTTAATAACATCAAGGTGTGGAATTTGAACGAGGGTATCAAAACTTTGTTATTTTCTTGCTTTGATTGTCCTAAATTCTTGAGAGCAATTAGTTTTTACTTTTGAAGGATAAAAACTATGGGGGTTTGTGATTTTATGTAGCATGAACATGTTGGATTGAAGGGGTGTCCGATGTTCGACATCTGTCAGTGTCTGACACCGACATGATGTTGGCGCCACATGACACAGACACATGTAGTTACTTTCAACTTTCACTTTTGTAAATTATTACCGGTGCCTATGTGTCAATGTCGTGTCCGATGTCCGTTTATATGTTAGTGCTTCTGCCTATTAGTATCTCTAATGTAAAACGGCTCCACTCGATTCATTGCATAACAGTCTTATTTCTAACTAAAATCTAAACAGAATACATATTGAATCTCCTGTTTCAAATGTGACATTTACTTGCAGGACATTGCAAGTGATGGTTGCTTTAGCCTTGGCATGTTGGCCCGAATGGAGCCTACATTGCGTGAGAAGAACGTCTGGATGTATCCACGTTTATTTTGGGAGACTGGAGTCCTTGGACAGGTGTTGTACCTTGAAGCTCATGCAGTTGGAATCTCAGCAACTGGAATTGGCTGCTTCTTTGATGACCCTGGTATGTTTCTTGTTTTTTCTAACCATTTTTTTAAGGTATTTGGTCTAGTGGCAATTATTATGTTTTGGTAAAGTGTTTGATGTCTTTCTTGAGCAAATGCAAATGTTAAATTTAGCTATTATATTGTTAGTTTGTCACTTTTATATTGTTAGTTTGTTACTTTTCTAAACTCCCTAAACCCTAAAACCAATGCAAATGTGAAATTTTCACTTGTACTGTACTTGCATTCTGGCATTTATTTAGTAATGAAAAATCTTGTGTTCTTTTGCAGTGCATCAGTTACTTGGGCTAAAAGGGTCAACCTTCCAGAGCCTATATCATTTTACGCTCGGTGCTCCTGTCGAGGACAAGCGTATAATGAGTTTGCCTGCCTATCCAGGGCCCGATGCCGATGCTTAATGCCACATAATGACTTCACATTACCATTCAAAGTTGGGGATACTTGCATAAAAAAACTCCTGTCAAGTGATATCTCTCCCTTAACACTTTTAGATTGTTATAACATCTTTGTATATGCAAGTCCTCTGCATAGTTTAAATGTTGCCTAAATACACATTTGATGATTTTATGGTGACTTTAGTAATAATATTTTATTAGTTATCATAGTTAAAGGATTAGCAAATGTGATGATGTATAAATGGAAAATCATACTTCTGTATAGTTTGAGATTAGTTGTATTATTGGTTTGATCAGTCAGCATTAATAAGTACTAGTAGTTTTTTTTTCTCTTTCTCTCTCTCTGTCTTCTACATAAGCATCATTGGCTAATTTGTCTCACAAACTTTTCTCAATTCAATTTAATTCTTTTAGATTTCTATCTTTTATACCATTTTTCTCTACATAGAAACATAGTGATGACATTTAAATGCTTTAATTGCATTTACTTCGTTTATAAATTTTGTTATTTGGATTGAACAATTGTTTGGGCCAACTGAAATTTTGAGTTATTTCAAAGTTTTGGGGAAAAAATGAAAATTAAATTTGGGCCAACTGAAATTTTGAAGAAGTTAGAGGATTGTTTTGCAAATTTTTAGTGACCAATTTACAAAATTTCTAGGGACCTATTTTAAGAAACAGAAAAATTATTAGGACTAATGTGAAAATTTTATAACATACAGTGTCTCAATTGTAAATGTAAAAATATTATAAAGACTCTTTTGTGATTCATATATTAAAAGGTAAAGAGGTAAAGAGGGAATTTTAAATTATTTAGTTTGTGATTCATAAATTAAAAGGTAAACAGAGACTTTTATGATTAAAAGGCTGAATGAAAAGAAAACCAAATTTCATATCATTTTTTCCAAAAAATAAAACGATGAGACTATTTCTTTCAATTTCATAAGCAAATTCACCAATATGTCATTTAAAAAAAATAGTTTACTTCATTTATAAAATCTTTAAAATATTTCAATGAGCTTTGTTGTAGAAGTGCATAAAAACTAATTTTACAGAAATATTTAGTAATTAGACAATGACTTTTCTTTAAAAGTATAAAATTTAGCAAAACTAAATTTATCATGGTACAATGTATTAAAGCATCAATTTATTGACGACAAACATTAAAAGAATACAATTAAAAAAAGTTGCTTATCTATATGAGGACTATAAAAATACAAATTGAACGAAAATTATTGTATCACACATTTTGATCTATGCCATGGGTATTTTCTCAAAAACTAAATCAAGCATTGACTTTATGGTCATGATCAGTGACAACGTCGGGGACAAATTTTCTTCATTTCTTCGACGGGGACGTTGTTTGTCTCAAGCAGAAACAAGACAATAAAAATTGTCACGATGAGCACAAAACAAGCAAAGAAGAAGAAAAGACTGAACTTCAAGTGACAAAGCATATTAAGAAAAATTTGAGCAATGGCAAAGGTGAACAACATGTTCACAGCAACATTCGTAGCTTGACCTGCAGATCGAACCTTAAGAGAGCATATTTTACTAGCCACTAACTATCCCAAGGGGCCTCAAAACCATGCATATGCTGCAACATAAGTACACATAAAAAACAAGAGAAGATTGACTTTATTTTTTGTAAAGGAGCATTCACTGCTAACTCCAAACTTGATAGCAATCATGCTTCCAACAACAATCTACAATCAATGGTTATTACCTTTATATTAGTGGTCATGCTCGGAAAATGGCTTAGCTTGAATGGCGTATGTATTATAATTATAAAATAAAAGAATTGATTATTAGTTAAGTTTTAATTTTCACCTGACAAATAAACATTTGAACACCACCTTTAAGGAATAAAATCTTTCTTCCAAATTTGTCCACAATGAAGATAGAAGCAAAAGTAGCAACAACGTTGACACCTCTATTAATTACTGTAGATATGAGGGAAGCATTGTTTCCAAAACTCAAAGTTTTGAAAAGTACAGGTGCATAAAACATGATAACATTGATGCTGGTGAATTGTTAGAAGAATGGAATTATAGAGCAAAAAGTGAGTTGAGGTATGTATCTTGGTTGTGTAATATTCTTCCACAGGTTATCCACCTTTTTTGCTTCCTTGCTAGCATCAATTAGATGTTGGAACTCCTCGTCAATGTCATCAATGCCACAAATTTTTTGCAACAGTTTTTTAGTTCCTTCTTTTTGGCCCCTTTCAATCATAGAGTTTGGTGTGTCACCTAAGAAAAATAATCCTATACACCACATGATTGCAGGGACGACTTCAATGCCCAAATAAATTCTCCATCCATTCGCGAGATTTGCGGTCCAATAGTTGATAAGGTTTGTACCTAGGATGCCAATTGTGATCATCATTTGGAAGCCAATGTTGAATGCACCTCTGATCTTTGTCAGAGCCATTTCAGACAAATACATTGGAACAAACTGTTTAGGAGTAATAACAAAATTAAATGCAATCACTTTTGCAATATTCTTAATCTTTTATACATCAAAACTCGAAAGCATAAGAAAAATACCAATACATAATTACTATATCCTACACCGAAACCAAACAGTAGACGACTGACTATAAGCATTTCAATGTTTATAGCAAAACCATTCAACAATGCACCAACAAACAAAAACAAGTCACCTGCAAATATTGAGGCTTTACGTCCAAACATTCTTGTAGTTGTGGAAGCAAAGAAGGAAGCTATTAATGCTGCAGGATATAAGAAATATCATAACCAAAAAGTAGACCTCCCATGACAGCCATCTTTCAAACTTGTGTATCTTAAGGTTTATTAATGTCTATGATGTAAACTTGTGCTTTCTTTTATTTCTTTTCATGGTAGATGTCGAATATATATGCCCATTTTATAACTTCAATAATCGCTAATAACATATGAGCAAACAATAACAAACAAACAACTTCTTCAACAATATATTTCATTCTCTTTTTTTTATTTAAAATTATCTACATCTACGTAATTTGCCAAGTTAGGAGTATTTTTTCTTATGATTTGGTGTCAATACCCTCTTTTAACGACTTGGGGTAAGAGTTAACTTCTGCATTAGATTATTGTCAAATTTATCGATAGGATAAAGCAATGTTATTTAGTATTTGTAATACATAATACTACTTTGTTAGTCTATTTATAGAATAAATAGAAACTATGTTGAATCTCTTTTTATAACAAAATACCAAAAAAATAAAATAAAATTAATGCATTAGAATTAAAATATTTGATCGGTGATAACGACTCCTTCCGGTTCGAACACAAAGAGTAATACACAGAGAAAAATATTGAAACTCAAATTTAGGTTGAGATCGGAACCAAGTCTTTTCCACATAGACCAAATACCATATTTGAGTATAGTGAAAATGTAGTATGTATAAGATTGATACACTCAATCACCGTCTTCGATGTTGACATATAGTAGCTGTCGAACCCAACATCTTGAGCTCTACATGTGGAAAATGACTTAGATCTGGTGCGAAGAAAACATAATTGATGGAGTTGGTTCTTGACTCATATGATGGAGGAGCAAACAATGATGCATTCTCAAAATCACAAGATTTGTGCATATAGTGGTCGCCATCTTTTACTCGTGCGTTTTCTTGAATTGACGATTCTTGCTGCAAAGATTGTAAAGAACATATCTTCATCTTGTCACAGAAATTTTCTTCAACCCATTCAGAACCAAAATCTTCATCTTCATAATCGTTGTGAATTGCGGCACAACGATATCTCTTGGATCGCAACCAGACTATGATATTATGTTAGAAACTACTAAATGATAGGGTTAAAGATGAATCTCATATTGAAAATAAGCTCGAGAGCTTGATACAAAAGAAAATTCCTTATAATATTTTCTATTGATGATTAAAAAGATACCAAAACAATAAATACATTAGATCTATTTACAGAGTATATTTCAAACTTAACCTACTAACAAACCAAATTTAACCAACTAACTAATCTCCTAAACTATTAGCTAAAAGAATTGAGATCCTCTCAATCCTCTTTTGTCTCAATCTCTCTTAACATTTAATTCTACCTGTTAGATTAATCTTATAGTAGAAAGTCAAATCCCAATTATTAATTGATATACATATGAACAAAATGTTGCCTAATAGAAGAGAGCTTGCACACAAAAAAACTCATAATCACTCAAAATTGTGGTGTTGGTCTGATGCTGAAAAAGTTGGCAAGAAAAAATAACAACTTAGACCCAGAACACTTGAGAATTTTTAAAGTAAACTTGCATAAGGAATCTCTCATTCTTCAAACCTGTCATTATGTGCAACAGTGCAAGTATCCTTTGGACTTGTTTAATTCATTCTTGCAACCAAGACATAGTGGTATTGTATTACCTATTCCTCGAGCACCAACAATGGCAATAATCTCAAGAATAGGAACAGTAACTTTATTATTTTGCCTTGTTGGTCTATAATCACCTTCTCATTTTCCTAAAATCAAAGTGACTAAAATCAAAATGACTCCTATTTATTGAGATCTTTGGCATATTCAAGCCTTTAATTTATCCTGATGAAAGACTCATGAAGTAAATCATTCTCATGTTGATAAAATGAAATGCTAGTTTGGTTTTTTTGGCACTCCGAGTATAAACATATTATTGGAAAGATACCATACGACTTCTTCGATTCTAGGTGCCTTAAGAGGGTGAACTTTAACTAACAAATCTATAAATCAAGATCAAAAGAAGCTGTAGATTAAGTATAATTGTCAGTTAAGGAAACACTAGAATTAATCTTGTTAACAACAACCGGAGCACTCATTCTTTTATCTTCAAAATGAGTTTGATTTCTACAAAACCAAATAACATCTAAAATGTTAATAATACTAGCTAAAATCACATCTCTGCATTGCTTAGATCAACCTCTCTCACAAATACCAAGAGTCTGGATAATAGAACTAAGGACAATGTTAATTTGACATACAAAACTTAACCAACTCCAAAGACTCCTCACAAACCTGCAAATAAGTAACAAATGAGAACTAATTTCACAAGCACAATAACAAATATCACATCTTGAAACTATATAACAAATGTCATTATATGCTGTTCTTAATGGAACCTGGAAGACATGTATTGTTAAAAATTCTTGTACTTCCTGCAATATAGATGATGCACAATCACTTATCTGATGTTCTATTTGAGCTGTGAATTTCACAATTTGTATCAAACTAGGCACCAGTCTGACGGGTTCGAGGTTCCTCGAGATGGTAGAGTTACATCACTTTTGTTGTAGAACAGTGACATATTTACTGCAAAGAGTATGCAGTTTCACCAGTATCATCATCCATGCTAGCAACTCAACATCAAAATGAACCACTTTATGCTCTGAATTGTCAGAACGTCAGAATGCTGTTGCAGAATGAACACCTAGGAAAGGTTCTCAAAAGCAATGATCCGATGCCAAGAAAAATATTCAACTTGAATGCCCTAGCTTGTGATAAAAAAACCACCGAGTTGATTGCATAAAAAACCCAAATGCCCTTTAATGCAATAACTACAAATCGACTGTTTAATAAATGCCAAGTGATGAAAACCACTGAGAAATTCTGATTTTCATGGAAGGTATTAATGCATCCAGTATCTGTGTTGTCAATCACAGATCACTAAAAAATAGCAGTTTGTTCAAATTCCGCTATGCTACAGCGCTGGAATAGCTGTTGTTTGACAACATTTTATACTAAATCGTGAACAATAACGATTCGTTAAAGTTCCACCACACTATAGCATTAAAACACCGATATAGCTGCTATTTGACAGCAATGTCCAATATAAAATCAAATCAATATTTGAATGAATCCAAGAAAAGTCCGAGTGTAAGGCCAGCTTTCCAATAATTAAACACCGATATTAGGCGCTTGGTGATTAAAGGAAGAAAAGAACTATACATAAGAGCACCAATGCCTTCCACAACAACAACAGCCAAAGCAGCAGATAGAATATCCCAGTCGCCAGTTTGTCCGATAACAGTGGAAAAGGCGGTTGCACAATAAAATCCAGCCAAGAAGAAAAGAAGCTTCATTGGAAGGTTTTTCTTTACCTTCTGAATTTTAGAGCCTAACTTGGTTTGAAATTCTTGAATCACTCTAACTATACGCGTTCTTCTGTTAGTTCCGTTTGAAGTCGAAGGACTAAAACTGCTGTCGTTTATGCTGCTTCTAACTGACCAACTCATCCTCCTGAAGAGGAACAAAAGGATTCAATATCTCAAGAGATGTTCACACTTCAAACTAATATATGATTCTATTTGTATATTTAACTTACGATATTCACGTATACAGTGTCCAGAGTGTTGCAAATGTTGTGATTTGGGGATCACCGCGGAAAATAGGGATTTGTTAAAATTGTGTTATGCTAAAGTGCTATAGTGCCTCTATAATTGCTATTTGACAACACTTTGTACTAAATAGTGTACCGCAGAATAATAGCGGTTTGTTCAAATTCCGCAGAGCTACAGTGCAAGCTGATATAGCCGCTATTTTACAACACAAATTCAAACAACATGCATCCAGGTGAAAACACATGAACATGATCGTAAAAATAACTGTAAAATATCAACCTTTCTGAATTATATAACAATGGTAACCTACCCTTCTTTTAGAATACTTATCAACAATTTGGTGCCCTTGGAGGGTAACCTACCCTTCTGAATTATATCTGTGTTCTTGGTGAAAAGGGCAAGATAGCCCTCAGAAATTAACCTCACTCACGACATCTATGTCTCAAATTTCCATTCAAAACTACTCCCCGTGAAAGCTATTGTGATAAGTGTCACTGTTATGTTTGTGATTCTGCTGCACCATGTAAGTATTGGACCCTTTCCAGGCATTGCAATGCAGAGAGTGTTGGTTTCTAAAAGGATCAGAGGAAAGTGAGCCAGCGAATTCCTTAAAATAAATGTCAATTTCACTCTCAGAAATTTGCCACTTTTTTTTGTGGGTTAGAATTAGTCATGTATCTAGTTTATCTGTTTATAGATAATTAACACATCGCATTGCCAAGCATTCTGTTTGAAAAGGCAATCCGTGGTAGATTCTTTTTGGGATTAGAGGGATGTTGAGATTTTGAGCTGTAGTGTTGGTTACTGCTGAATCTACTGATGTTTATTTCAGAATATTCAAGGTGACTATCTGCAACTAGTTTTTTAACATAACTGTTTCCATGCTACTTTTTTTCATTCCAACACAGGCACTAGAAGAAGGGTGCTTATGTTTTGCACTGCAACTGTAATTGTGTTGTAATATGTGTTAAAAATAAAATATTAGTATGTAAATAAATAGAAAATCTGTAAGTATTCCTGTCATTATGTGTATTTATTACTCATAGTCTATATAAAAAATTTTCGTTGTGTAGTTGAAACACACGGGTTATTCAACATGTCTCTCAATATTCTCTTCTCATTCAACATAGTATCCAGAGCCTATTGAGAGACAACCCTAATCTTCAACTACCCGATAGACCCACTGTCTCCGGTGAGAATTTTTTTTTGCGCAAACCGTGTTATCAACTCCGGTTTCCCCTTCCTTGTCTGTGCTACGCTACTGTTTTCTCATTTTTTTCCAGCCACCCACGTTCTGCCGTCGCCGCTCCCTTCGACGACCTTTCTGGTGAACGACCACTCCAGTAGCGTCATGCACCTCACCCCTCAACATGCGTCGTCAACAAACCTCTCACACGCCCACACGCGCCACCTCCTGCCACCGCGCGTGACGACGCGTCTAATAGTCGTTTACTACGCGGCCTCTCTCTTTGCACTCGCCTCAACCTTCTGATTCCATATCTGCCTTGGGTTTTCAGATTCGAGTCACGGATATACGTGTTTCAGTTCAAACAGTCCCTGTTTCCTCGTTTTGGACGCGTTTTCTGGCACTTTTTACGGACCATGACGTCTCTATCTGCTAGACTGCTACTGAAACAAAGAGCATCTTTACCAACTACATCACCTCTCCTCTCTCTAGAAAAATTGAATGGATCAAATTATGACAGTTGAGCCACCGACATCAAACTATGGATGCTTGGTCAAGGTTACAAGGACCATCTCACTAAATATCCTGAAAAGGTGGTTGTGGTTGAAACTTCAAAATGGAAGCAGATAGATGCTCAGTTGTGCAGTGTTATTAAGTCTACACTTCATCCAGACGTTAAACCGATTTTCCGTCCACATCTCACGTGTGAATTGGTTTAGAGTCAGGCAAAGGCACTCTACACTAATGACACTCAACGTCTCTATGGAGTTTGTCACCGCTTGCTGAATATCATTACTCCAAAGACGATAGATGGTTCTATTTCTACTTATCTTGGCACCGTTTATAGTGTACTTCATGATTTTAATGAGCTTTTCCTTCCTGCTGCAAGTAATCTAATTGAACAAAAGAAAGAGCTGGATCAACGCAACACCTTCTTCATGCTTCTTGCACTCTGTGCCTTGTCCCAGGAGTACTCTACAACTCGTGATCAAATTTTGGGGTTTGTTACTGTTCCGGATATGTCTACTACCTCAACGATCCTTCTTCGAGTACCAGCAAAACATCCAGCTGAGCCCTCTATTACTTCAGCTCCGGGTGACACTTCTGCCCTTGCATCTCTGGGACATAATCAGAGTCGCTCTCGTGGAGGACCATCCAACTCTAAGCCTCGTCCCAAATGTGAGCATTGTAATCGACTTGGACACGCTATTGATCGCTGTAGGAAGTTGCATGATAAGCCTTCGTCTTCGATAAATGCAACTCAGCTTCGATAAATGCAACTCCACAGGGCTCCTCGACAAATTATGAAGATTTCCTCTAGTGGGTTCAGAGTCATCCGAACTTTGGTTTTACTACTTCGGTTGCACACACTTAATTCATTTGTTTACCTCTCTCACTTATCTTCTCTCGGCCCTTGGATTTTTGATTCTGGTGCATCTGATCATGTCACTGGTAATAAAGGTCTCTTTTCTTCTCTCTCTACATCTAGTTTTTTACCTACTATAACTTCTGCCAATGGCTCTCAAACTCGGTCTCAAGGGGTTGGCATTGTCCAAATTCTCCCTTCTATTTCAGTTGCATTTGTTCTCTATGTACCTCGATGTCCTTTTAATTTACTTTCAGTTAGTCGATTAACTCGGTCCCATGACTGTATTATTACTTTCACTAATGATAATGTTACCCTGCAGGACCGGAGTTCGGGACAGACGATTGGCGTCAGATGTGAGTCTCAAGGCCTCTATTATCTTTCTCTATCATCCAAGACATGCTTTGCCACAGATTCCCCTCATACCATCGATGTTCAGCTAGGACACCCAAGTCTTACCAAACTTCAAAAACTGGTGCCTAGTTTGTCTAAGTTGTCCACTTTACATTGTGAGTTGTGTCAGTTAGAAAAACACACGCGTAATCATTTTTTTGATCGAGTCAATAAAAGGGTTTCGTCCCCCTTAACTTTAGTTCACTCTGACGTTTGGGGTCCTTCTCGTACTGTGTCTACTTTAGAGTCTAAATATTTTGTTACTTTTATTGATGATTATTCTCGTTGTATGTGGTTATTTATACTGAAAAATAGATATGAACTGTTTTATATTTTTGAGCAATTTTTTCAAGAAATTAAAACTCAATTTGGTGTTTCTATTCATACTTTACGAAGTGATAATGCTCGGGAATATTTGTCCCATCAATTTCAAAATTTTGTGGTTTCCAAAGGTATTCTTCACCAAACGTCATGTCCTCATACACCCCAACAGAATGGGGTAGCCAAAAGTATGAATAGAATCTCCCTTGCCAAACGTCATGTCGTCATATCATCGTTGTCGCCCACCCTTCGTTGTGCCTGTTCCTATTTCTATCATAGAATCTCCTTCGACGCCACCACTGGATCCGGCCCTGCCACCTGATCCATCTCTGCACAACATGTAATCCATCTCCTCATTATATTGATCTATGTTATTATCGTCTTTCTCCTTTGCATTACACTTGCTTGTCTTCTTTGTCTTTTGTTTCTATTCCTAAATCTCCAGGTGAAGCAGTATCCCACCTTGAGTGGAGGCAAGCAATATTTGATGAGATGTGTGCTCTACAAAGCAGTGGTACTTGGGAACTGGTCCCTTTACCTCATAGGAAGTCTTTAGTAGGTTGTCATTAGCTCTATACGGTGAAGGTTGGCCCTGATGGTAAGATTGATCGATTTAAGACTCGCTTGGTGGCCAAGCGATATACTTAGATTTTTGGGTTAGATTACAGCGATACCTTCTCACCTGTTGCCAAAATGGCATCTGTCAGACTGTTTTTCTCCATTGCAGCAATTCGACATTGGTCTCTCTATCAACTTGACATTAAAAATGCATTTTTGCATGGCGATCTTGAAGAGGAAGTTTATATGGAGCAACCACCAAAGTTTGTTGCTCAAGGGGAGTCTTCCACCATGGTTTGTTGGCTACACAAGTCCCTTTATGGTCTTAAACAGTCTCTTAGAGCTTGGTTTGGTAGATTTAGCACGGTGGTACAAGAGTTTAGTATGATTCATAGTGAAGCCGATCACTCTGTATTTTATCGTCACTCAGCCCAAGGGTGCATCTATCTTATTGTTTATATGGATGACATTGTCATAACTGGTAGTGATTAGTAAGGAATACTCCAGTTGAAACAACATCTTTCAAATCAGTTTCAGACTAAAGACCTCGCTAAACTCTATTATTTTTTGGGTATTGAGGTAGCCCAATCCAAAGATGGCCTTGTAATTTCACAAAGAAAATATGCTATGGATATTCTTGAAGAAACAGATCTATTAAATGCTAAGCCAGTTGATACTCCTATGGATCCAAATGTCAAACTCCTACCTAATCAGAGGGAGCCTCTATCAGATTCACGAAGATATGGGAGATTGGTTGAAAAATTAAACTATCTCACAGTCACCTATCCTGACATTTCTTTCGCTGTCAATGTGGTAAGCCAATTCTTAAATTCTCCTTGCCAAGAACATACAGATGCTGTAATTCGGATTCTTAAATACATCAAAAGTGCACCTGGAAAATGTCTCATTTATGAAAATAGAGGACATACCCAGATAGTTGGTTACTCAGATGCTGATTGGACAGACTCACTCATTGATAGACGATCCACTTCTGGGTATTGTGTACTTGTCGGAGGAAATTTAATATCTTGGAAAACAAAATGTTGTTGCAAGATCCAGCGCTGAGGCATAATACAGGGTCATGGCACTAGTAACATGTAAGCTCATCTGGTTGAAACAGTTACTAAAAGAACTTCAATTTGAAGAGGCCAGCCCAATGACACTAATATGTGATAATCAAGTTGCATTGCACATTGCCTCAAATCCTGTTTTTCATTAGAGGACCAAACATATTGAGATAAACTGCCATTTTGTTAGAGAAAAGATCGAATAGGGCAACATCAACACTAGCTTTGTCAATTCTAATGATCAGTTGGCAGATGTTTTTACAAAGTCATTGCGAGGTCCTAGAATTAGTTATATATATGTAACAAGCTTGGTGCATTTGATTTATGTGCTCCAGCTTGAGGGGGGGGTGTTGAAAATAAAATAATAGTATATTAATAAATAGAAAACCTGTAAGTATTTATGTCATAATGTGTATTTATTACTCATAGTCTATATAAAAAACTTTCGCTGTGTAGTTGAAACACACGGGTTATTCAATATGTCTCTCAATATTCTCTTCTCATTCAACAATATGAAATGCAGAGGTTATCGAGTCTAAAAACAAAACAAAAAATAACCAAACACGTTATCTTATCATTATCTGTGTTGGTGCTTAAAGACCTAAAATAAAACCCTTTCTTGTCACTTAGATTACTTAATTAAACCTAGCCAATGAAACGCTAGTATACAACTATCTATAATAATGAAGACAAGTTTAGAATAATAATGATGTGCCACACAACCCAGTGTTGTCAATGTGTGTCGCAAAAAGTAGCGATTTGTTCAAATTCTGCTACACTATAGTGCTATAGTTTTCCTCTATAGCCACTATTTGACAACACTTTGTACTAAATTGCATATCACGGATCAATAACGATTTGTTTGAATTCTGCTACAGTATAGCACTATAGCGCTGCTATAACCATTATTTGAGAACATTGACACAACATATATCTGAAGCTCCATATTTCGGTTTGTTCGTTACAGAATCTCAATCTATGCTACATTCTTAAGTTAATGTCATTATGTGTAATAAGTTTTATACAGGATAGACTATTATAAACATAAACTGCTACTGACTTACTTGAAATCGACCATCAAACAAGGTCGAGTGAAATTAAAGGAGAAGCATGAAGAGCATTGCTTCTGGCCGAATGCGGCTTTGTTAAAGAATGCAGCAAGACCAACTTCAGAAACTCTTGAACTGATATAATTAAGAGATATAACTTTGGCACTTGTCGTACAATTGGATAACATCATTCTAGTCGGAAACAGCATGCAGAGTCCTCACTCCTAGAAATGATACAAAATGTAAGAAACATGAATAAGCACACAATACTCCGAGATGTAAAGAATGACAACACGTGTAACTGTAAACAACTGAAATTTTCCAATTGAAGTCTCATTGTATTAAATACAATTATTGGAACCATATAAAAACTAGGAATTACCATTTTCTCAACAGTATTGTTAAATAGTGGCTATAGCGCTTATTATAGTGTAGCAGAATTTGAACAAATCGCTATTGTTTTGCGATACACTATTTAGTACAAAATATTGTCAAATACCGGCAATATAGCACTATTGTATAGCGAAATTTGAACAGACCGCTATTTTCTGCGATTTGCGATTGACAATAATGGTTGAAAGACAAAGTCAGATCCACTAGTAGAAGGAAATGAATCCTTAGTTTCTAACCTAACAAGGTTACATGAAAAGAGGGAAAGACACAAACAATGCAGGGCCACACACATTTAGATGAGTTTTATAGAGAATTATTATCGGTGTAAAATAGTTTTACACTGACATTCAATTTAATGAGAACCGATTATATGCTTCCACTCATAGTTGAGGCTTTGTATAGCCCCATCACAACGTTCCCCTCTCTCATAAAGTTGCAAAAATCTATTATTTTTCCAAAATAAGCTGAACCGAACACATTTATTATTCATATGTTTTCTTATTCTTATGCAAATATTTGCTTTGTTTTGCGAACTCGTGGGTCATTCCTTATCGAAGGAAATCATGTTCAACAAGCCATCATGCATTAAATGTGGACTTCTCTTGCATCCCATCATAAATTCAAACCTTGGTTTGATGTGTTGTCGGGGGTTAGCCTCTTCCCTTGGACCTAAACATCATTGGTCGCAACCCTTTGCTTTAATTGAGTTAGAACCTATATAGCACTGACACTTCTATTCAAAGGTGTGTCCCAGTATTAGGCACCGACATGACACTAACACATTGATTATATTCAATTAATTAATTTTCTCAAATTATTACATGTATAAGGGTCAGTAGTGTGACCGTTGTCAGTGTTAGTACTTCTACTTCATAGGTTAGAACTAATGAGTTAACGGAAGAAACAACAAACATAAGAAAACAACTAATTAAATTTTTACCCAACAGTGCCTTTAAATTTTCAAATTTGTTTTTCTTCATCTCTGCATTATGTTCCTACTATGTGTCTGAATTCAACTCCTTATCCTCATTAATAGATTATGATGTGATTTCTATGTGAACTTTTGGTTACTCTGATATTCATTGTACAACTCTGATACAAATAAATAAATAAATAAATAAAAATTAAAAAACCTTGGGTTTAATTTGTCAATAAAAATATCATATTAAAATACTCAGAAGATAAAAAAAAATTAAAATGAAATGAAACAGAAAGAGTTGAAACAAGTTGAAAAAAGAAAAGGGGGGTATATCTGTAACATAAAGTTAAAGTCTAAAAGATGGAGTTAGAAGAAAACTTACTGCGTATATTGGTTTCAAGTTAGAGTGTGAAGGGGGTGTTGCTTAGAAACTCTTTTTCTTCTTCTTTCAATGAAACATTATTTGAACGCTTATCAGTTCGGAAGAAAAACATAGTCATACGTTTTGGAAGGGCGTGCGTGTGTGCTCTTGTGTTGTAACTTCGTGTGTGAGTGTGTGTGTAACCATTGCCCTTTCACAACTCTTTGTTTTTAATTCTTCAATTTCAATTTTTTTTTAGTACATATTGCAATTTTAGTTCTTTTAGTTTTAGTGATACACGAAATTGGTCATTGTTAACTAAAAAATAATTATATGATATGTTTTAAATAATGTGACATATAATAGAATGATGTATAATGATTAATACATATGAAATTGAAATAAAACGTCATAAAATCTTAGATTTCAACTTTGGAAATTTTTCATGTTTTTAATTTAATTAATGTAATTAATGCATCTAGATGGTTCTATATTATAGAATTATATGTCACGTCATTAAAAATATGTCAAATTGTCATTTTTTAGTTCAAAAATATGAGAGAGGGACCAAAACTGTCGACTTTTAAAATAGCGCGACCAATTCCGTGAATTGGTAATAATAGAGAGATCAAAATTGCAATTAAGCCTATTCATTTATCTCTAAGTGCGAATAGTCGATATTGTTAAATTAGATGTTTCCGTGTTTGAATCCGAAATATCAAACAACTTTACGATGGTATTTAGCATTTGGACCAAAAAAAAAAGAATAAAAATAGGCAAGTTTATAAAATGTAATTTATTATTTGTACCAAAATGTGTTTTTGACCTAAATTTTAAAAACTAAATTCAATATTTTTTTAGAAATTCATTTTGTTTTAAATCTGATCAATATCTAAATGCTTAATTTTATGAGAAAATAGAAAATATATTGTTGTAAAATAATTTTATATTGACACCATCAAATCACAAATATCTTCAAAATAGTTGTGATATGGTGGCATAGTGATTTCTTATTCGATTAGAGTGTAAAAATTCTATTTTTATAGAAATATGCTAGTAGTATGTTAGAAGGAGGGGAAATATTAGTATAGTATGAATAGGGTCGGCCCGAAGGTAAGACCATCAAAACAACTGTTTTAGGTTTGCGTGAAAAATAAAATTTTTACTTAATCAAAAGGCCTCAAAAAAAAATTTACGTAATAAAAAGACTTTAGATTTTAATATTTTAAAAATTAAAACATATAAATTTTTTCTAAATTTGATATTGTTTCAACAATATTAAATCAATTGAAAAAGAAATATTACAAGAAATCAATTAAATTAATTTATTAATGTCAAATTAAAATTTAGAAAAGTCATTTTAAGTCTCATATTAAAATTCGTTTTAGGTCTCCACATATATTGGACAGACGCTAACCATGTGGGATTCATATATGTTTAATTGTGTAACCACAATTTAAATTGAGATGTTAATAATTATAATATATATATAACCTTTTATATATATATATATATATATATATATATAATCTTTTAATATAATATATTATGTTTTTTACGGAAATTATATATTATATAATATTATAAAAGTAATATAATAGTAACATATTTTTTCAAGTCAAATATAATTTTTATCTTTCTATTTTTTGAAATCCATAAGTTTGATTTTTCAATTTTATGTTTCACAAATTTTTGATCTCCATACAATAATTTCGATTGTTTTTAAATTACGCTTTTCATCTCCATACATTAATTTATAAGACATTTTTTGGGCATTTTTTATTCCTTTGGAGAATTAGAAGAATCTAAAATTCAAAAATCAAAACTATAATTAAGAAATCTAGGTACACTTTTGGAAAATATCTCACGATGCGCTTATAACAAATTTGATGAGATTCAAGGAACTCGTTTATGCAAAAGCAACCCATTTCATCCCCTAAGTCTAATAAAAGAAATTTAGTTGTAAGACACACAATCATCGCTTTATCATAAAAGACTCATGCATCAGTTGATCCAAAATTGAATTTTCTAATACAATTCATCATATAGCTATAGATGCTAACCTCATCCATAACACATTAAGAGCAATTGACATTTGTGACAAGATATGACACATGAGGAGGTGAATTTCATGTAAAGAAGGAGGTGTATTTCAAGAGGAGGTGCATTTCATTTGTCAAGTATAGTAGAATATAGATAACTCTACAACAACAGAGAAAATACAAATGAAAAATGTATCCCTTTTAAAATTTGTACCTTAGTGATAGTTTGAGACTGAAACTTTCAGTTATCCTTCCATTCTCTTTGGAATTCGTTAAACTCCAAGAACAAGAATTCAACAACCTACGAAGAAAAGGAATGTTTTTATAAAAGACACATATACTGATTTTGAACAAGATTGAGCTTCAAGATAAGAAACAAAAAGATTGAACTTCAAGTCTTCAACTTATGTTGTTTAAGATAATAGAAACACTAAAGGAAAATAGAAATACAAATATCTTGATTTTGTATAGCAGCATATGTAGAGCTTATCATCCTTCCATCTTAGATTCTATATTTACGGTGAAAACAATGTTGAAAACACAAATAATTTCAACGTGTAAATGGAAACACTAACAACTCTTTGAATTTTGTGCTTAAGCTATAAGCTTTCAAAAGGTAAGTGCTTGTTGAATAAGCACAGGATTACATTGTTTAACCGAATGCTCACTAGATATCACTTACACTTTTCTCAAAAATAAAAAGTAACTCTAGTCTCTAGTGAAAGTTTAATTGAGAGGCTAATATATCAAAAACAATGGATATACCATATAATGTAAGCAAGTAAAAAACAACTTTTCATCCTCTACAAAAGGGCAAGGAATGAAAATCAAAACTTTCTATTTCCACCATATTTTTCATGTTCTCAAACAAGTATATGGTAAGGAAAAATATTCAACCCAAATATAATCCCCAACATCATGAAGATTGGCCAATTACCTAATTTTTCTCACTCTGCTCCGAAAATAATGCTAGTTTTCTTTCCAATTGACTAAAGCTAATTTATTAGTTTTTTTCTTTAAATTCTAAAGTAAAGTAAAGAATAGAATCATCAAAGATATCATCTTTTACGAGATGAGTAGCACAATAAATTAATCATATAAGGAATCAAAATATATAGAAACAATAACATTCAAAGTAGAAATCGAGCGAATTAAATTTAAGCATGCATGATTTTAGTTTCAAAGAAGATTAAGTTAATCTAGTCGATTTCAAAAGTTGTAACTAATGATTGAAAGAAACAAAAGAGCTTCAACTATAAGAGGCTCAAGAATGGAATAAACCGAAGAAATTGAAAAATAAAGAAATTGACCTAAATTGAAATGTAATTAACGACAAAAGAGGAATCCATGATGGCGTCAAAGAAGATGAAGCAGCGACGGTGAATGGCTACGATAGTGTCAACAATGAACAACGGCAACAACAACGAACTTTGGAGGAAGCAAAGGAAGCAAAAAGGTGTGGAGTAAGCCGGAGAAGCACCAAATGGTGGCAGGGAATGGTTATGGAGGAACAGTGGATGAAGAAACGACTAGACAACACAAACAAGAAGATAAAGCAACAAATGTGTAGGGTTCTTGCTTGGGGGAGAAGATAGAAAAATATTGTTACAAATGAACATTCTTTTTTTTTGTTAGTATAGTCATGCTCTAATACCCTTTTGAGTAAATACCCAACTTCGTCCTTGACTTTGTTATCTTGTATCAACCTAGTCCCTCACTTCGTCAAAATTCCAAAATAATCCCTAATTTTTTTTATAGTTAATCAAGTTAGTCCCTCCGTTAATATCAGTTAACTAACAATGTTAAAGATTGATGAACTAACACGTTAACTCCCACATAAGCAAATCTTAGGGACCTATTTGATAATTTTTTATGTTGGAACGTTGCCATGTTTTCTCAACAATGTTGGGGACTAAGTTACAACAAATTATGTTTTTATATAACACATTGTTGAAAAGTCTTCTTCCCCAATGTTCTTTCCTTCCTCCATTGATGTATTCTTCCACCTTTGTACCTTTTCAATAAATTCTACCATATTTGTGAAAACGATATGAATAGGATGGGTGGTTGCTCTCAATTTACTTCATTTATGAAGGGGAAAAGCTATATTGGTAATTTAGGGCTTGATGAATCATGTATTGCGGAAAACTGGCCATTTCCTTTTTGTTTATATGGGAGGAAAACTGTGATAAGGATTTCAAGGACAGCTGCAAACTCGGATCGACCATTCTTTGGTTGTCCTATTTGGAAGGTAATGTTCAAATGTGCATTTTTTAAATTTCTTTCTTTTGTTCTGTTTGGGGGATTTTACTCAAAAAAAGTTAAATTACTTTGTTTTGATTCTTCCATTGTTATGATTTCTATCATCTGTTATAGTTCCTTCTTCCATTGATGATTTGAGTTATTATGTTTCAGAAAGAGGGTTGTTGTTCTTATCTTTTATGGTCTGATGAAGCTTCTGACATATTTGTTCTCAAAAGTGTTAGTGTTGCTGAAAATAAAAATGAAGTATTGAAAAATGAAGATGAACTTATAGCCAAGATTGATCAATTGATAATAGCACAAAGACAACAAATAAAGGTTATGGAAGAACACAATGAACTTATGTTGAAGCTTATGGACAAGGTTGAAGTTGTAATGGCAGAAGAAACTCAGCTGAGAGAAGTTTTGGGGAACATTATGAACAAGATTGATGCAATGATGTTAGAACAAAAGCAACAAAAATATTATCTTGTTGTCATGTGGTTTTTGATGATGTTGTTCATTGCATTATGGATTGGTAGGCTCATTGCATAGGTTATGAATGTAATAGTTATTAATATAGTTGTTTAAGTTAGTTGTTGATGGTTTTGAATGTAATTGTAATGGCAGAAGAAACTCAGCTGAGAGAAGTTTTGGTGAACATTATGAACAAGATTGATGCAACGATGTTAGCACAAAAGCAACAAAAATATTATCTTGTTGTCATGTGGTTTTTGATGATGTTGTTCATTGCATTATGGAGCTGTAGACTCATTGCATAGGTTATGAATGTAATAGTTATTAATGTAATTGTTTAAGTTAGTTGTTGATGGTTTTGAATGTAATTGTTATGAACATAAATGCAATTGATGTAGTGTTTTATCTATTTTTGTGTTGAACTTTAATCAAATTGGCTCTAACAAAAACCAAAAATGGATGATCTATAAATTATCAGCATAGGTTGTTGCATACCTTCTCCATGCTGATTACAAATGTTTTTCCTAACTCAAAAATACCATTAGCAATAATACACTACAACATTTTTGCTCTACTGCAACGCATAAAACCGCTGCTTAACGTTTAAAACCGTTGCCATAATCTACAAGAACGGTTTTCTGTTCGTGGGGAACCAAGGCGTTGCTTTTGCCTTATGCAACAACGCTTTGTGAAAACTGTACTTGTAGCTACCTCTTACCGAATAGTTTTTCAAATTTACAACGACAACGGTTTTAAGCTGTTGCCAAGTTAAAACCGTTGTTGTAGGCATTTTTTTAATTAAGGTACGGCAACGCTTTATAACCGTTGCAAAAAATAAAATACTTTTTTTAAAAGGACAGTATTGTAAATTATTGTATTTTAGAAAAATAATTTTAGTACAACATTATTATTGTAATACTATAATAAATTTAAAAACATAACAATTGTGATAATACAAAATTGTTGTAATATACTATAATAAATTTAAAATACAACAATTGCGATAGTAGAAAATTATTGTAATACTATATATATATATATATATATATATATATATATATATAGTTAAGGCGTTGCAACTGTTGATCAAGCAAACAAAAAAATAGGTGAGGCGTTGTAACTATTGATCATTCATACTGAAGGTGCAAACACGAGAAGGGAGGTTGAATTATGTTTGCCAAAGTTGATAACTTTTTGATAATTCATAAATAAATAAAAAAACTAGTTCGGTTTTGGTGACTTAATTGGAGTAGAAGCAATTGAATTCAGAGGCAGCAAACAATAAAAGCATAAATAATTTGATACGTAGATTTATCCTAGTTCAATACTAACTTGGCTATATCAAGTCCCCTCATTCAGAAGGCTTTAATCCACTAATTCAAATACCTTGAATTACAAAGCTCCTGACCCTCCAAGCCAGTCTTCCCAAACAATCTAATAACCCCACACTTTTGAGGAACTAACCACATTGACCCTACAAGCCAAATCTTCTCCTAACAACCTGATAACCCCAGATTGAATAAGGAACTAAACCACTATCCGGTTGGATACAAAAGATTGGAACTTGAGTAGTTGCTTCTAAAAAAGCTGATAATAATAATAATAACTCTCACACTCTAAGAAAAGAACACTTAGATAATATTTCTGATTCGAACAAGTATTTTTCTCTTTGAACTCTAAGACTACTCTTTTATGCTTTTCGATGCTTTTCTTCTTCAACTTTGAGTATCTATTTATAGTTAAAATTTGGGCTTCAATTTAGTCCTTGTTTAATTATGAATTGTATTTTGTTTAGACTGCGTTTGTAAATTCTTCAAATTGATTATGTTCCTTTTTTGTTTTGATTGAGAATGTAAATTCTTCAGATTGATTGTTCATATTTCGTTGTAGATAAATCTTGATCAAATCGCCTTCAAATCTTCTACAAATCTTGACCATATCTTCTTTCATACTCTTTGAAGTCAAATATATTGTTATCATAAAAACTCTTAGTATAAAATGAACTTGGTTCCAACAATCTCCATTTTTTTGTGATGACAAAACTTGTATTTTTTATAACAACTTTTCTTTGAATTTCTTTGGCTCCCCCTAAGTCTAAATATCATTTTGTCCCCACTTTATCAAATATCTTTCTTCCCCTTTTGTCATCAGACAAAAAGACTTGAAAGTTAGACTTTTTTTTTCTTCATTTTTTTCATTTTTTTCGTTCTTTGTTTTTTTGTTTTTTTTGTTTTTGAATAACATGAATATAATATATCAAAAGAAAATATAAAAACTAATGTAAAACTAAACTACTTTGAAGTTATCACAACATTAGTCATGTATGAAGGTAAGATTTAGGTTTTTCTTGAGGAAGTCAAACCTATCTTCAGTTAGTGGTTTGGTGAATATGTCAGCCCATTGGTGTTCAGTGTCTACAAACTGAATGTTTAGTACGCTTTTTTGAACAAAGTCCCTAATGAAGTGGTGTTTGATGTGTTTAGCTCTATAATGTAAGATAGGTTTTCTAGTTAGACAAATGGCATATGTAACACCCCGGCCATTACCGTTACCGGCGATGCTACCTCACGCTCAATTGGTAGTGGGATTGTGTGGAGGCGGTACTTATCCCCCAGGTACCGGGCTCGAATCCCACGGAAGGCAAAAACTCACTATTTCCACTGGGTGATTAGGGGGGGTGAGAAGATCGTGAGGTAACATTGCCGATAACGGTAATGGCCGAGGTGTTACAGCATAAGTGTTATCACAATAGATGAGAATGTTGGATTCTAATATTTTTTAGTCTTAAAGTTGATGCTTCATCCAAAGTAGTTGAGAACTGCAACCAGCTGTTAAAATGTACTTAGCCTCTGCTGTTGACATTGTAATGGTATTTTGTCTCTTACTTGACCAAGATATTAAGTTGTCACCTAAAAAGGTGCAGTTGCCACTAGTGCTCTTTCTCTCAAGTTTATGTCCAACATAATTAGAATCACAATATCCACTCAGTTTGTACTTAGGAGATTTCTTGTGGAACAAGGTAAGGTTGGTAGTGCCTTTTAGGTATATAAGGATTCTCTTAACAGTAGTTAAATGTGATTCCATAAGGTCAGCTTGAAATCTTGCACATACACATATATTCACTAAACTTGATGTTAGGTTTGGAAGCGATAAAGTAAAGTAGGGATCTTATCATTCCTCTATAGGTTTTTTGGTCAACTTCTTTGCCTGGATCATCTTTTTCAAGTGAACAAGTAGGGTGCATTGGTGTAGCCATAGGTTTGCAATCACTCATTTTAAACTTCCTAAGAAGCTCTTTTGTATATTTAGTTTGATGAATGTATATACCTTTTTGACTTTGTTGAATTTGTATCCCTAAGAATAACTTAAGTTCTCCCATCATACTCACTTGAAATTCAAGCTGCATCAATTTAGAAAATTCTTGGCAAATAGTGCCATTAGTAGATCCAAAAATAATGTCATCAACATAAATTTGAATAATAAGAATGCCATCTCCTATTGATTTTCTAAAAAGTGTATTATCTACTTGTCCTCTTTCAAAGTTATTTTTAAGCAAGAAATTACTAAGTCTATCATACCATGCCCTTGTTTTAGACCATACAAAGATTTCCTAAGTTTAAAAACATGATTTGGAAATTCAGAACTTTCAAAACTTGGGGGTTGTTTAACATATACTTCTTCACTTATATAACCATTTAGAAAAACAGTTTTAACATCCATTTTAAATAATGTAATGTTATTATAAGCAATAAAAGAGAGTAGGATACAAATAACTGCTAACCTGACGATTGAAGCAAACGTCTTAGTGTAATCAATACCTTCTTGCAAATTGCAGCAAAAGAAAGTAGGATACAAACTGCTTCTAACCTGGCTACTGGAGCAAATATATCAGTGTAATCAATGCCCTCTTGTTGACTGTAGCCTTGTGCGACAAGTCTTGCCTTGTTTCTGACCACTTCACCTTTTTCATTTAGCTTGTTTCTGAAAATCCACTTGATTCCAATAATGTTCTTCTTTGGTCTAGGTACTAGATCCCAAATATCATTCCTCTTAAATTCATTTAACTCTTCTTGCATTCCAAGAATCCATCTATCATCTGCCAATGTTTCATCAATAGAGGTAGGATTAATTGATGAGAGTAAGCTAAACAAAGTGGTATATTTTAGTGTTGATCTGGTCCTCAAAGGATCACTTGCACTTCCAATGATTAGAGTTTGAGGATGAGATTGTACTTCCATCCAGATCTTCCTTCTGACTTATCTTGACTATTTCAGAATTGATCAGATTCATCCTTTGAAGATTTATCATATTCTTCTGATTTGCTTGTATCCTCTGATTTTTCAAGTTCTTCTGGTTTGTCTGCATCTACTTCCTCTGGTTTTGGTAAACCTGCACTATCATCTTGCTTTGAATTTTCAAGGTCAAGCTGTTTGTCATCAAATTTAACATGTATGGATTCTTCCACAATATGAGTTTACCTATTAAACACTCTATAAGCCCTAGATCTTTCAGAATATCCATTGAAGGTACACTTTTAAGATCTAGAATCAAATTTACCAAGGTTATCTTTAGTGTTCAACATATAACAAGTACAACCAAATTGTTTAAAATAAGAGATGTTAGGCTTTTTACCTTTCCACAATTCATATAGTGTTTATTCAATATAGATATAGTTAAGACTCTATTTTGAATATAACATGCAATATTAATTGCTTCATACCAAAAGTGTTTTGTAACATTCATATTATTTAACATGGTTCTAGCCATTTCTTGGAGTGATCTATTATTTCTTTCTACAACTCCATTTTGTTGGGGTGTTCTATAAGAGGAGAAGTTGTGAGAGATTCCATTCTCATCACAAAGACTTTCAAAGAACTTGTTTTCATATTCTCCTCCATGGTCACTTCTAATTGTTACAATCTTAAGACCCTTTTCATTCATTATTTGTTTGCAAAATGTGATAAACACTTTGTGGGATTCATCCTTACATCTTAAGAATTTTACCCATGTCCACCTAGTGTAATCATCTACTATAACAAAGCCATATTTCTTTCCACTTAGAGAGGGTGTTTTCACTTGCCCAAAGAGATCTATATGTAAGAGCTCTAGGGGTTTGAGGTAGAGACTGAGTTCTTAGGAGTTAAGGAGTTCTTTGTTTGTTTTCCTTTTTGACTATCTTCACACATAATTTCAATTTTGTAACTAAGCTTAGGTAGACCTCTAACTAGTTGAAGTTTATTCAATTTTGAAATTAATCTAAGGTTTGCATGACCTAATCTTTTGTACCAAATTAGTTTCTCTTCATTTACTAACATAAGACACTTAACCTTTTGTTTATCTAGACTAAACAGATTTATCTTATAAATGTTGTTTTGCCTCTGACCTGTAAAAAGTACAGATCCTGCTTTCTGACTAATTGCCTTGAATGTTTTTTGATTGAATATAATATCATAATTATCATCACTTAACTGACTAATACTTAATAAATTATGCTTAAGACCTTTAACATATAAGACATCTTTAATAGATGGGGAAGTACCATTACCAACTGTACCTTGACCAATGATTTGGCCTTTTTGCTTTCCTCCAAAAGTCATTATGCCTTCTGTAACACCCTGGCCATTACCGTTACCGGCGATGCTACCTCACGATCTTCTCGTCCCCCCTCACCACCCAGTGGAAATAATGAGTTTTTGCCTTCCGTGGGATTCGAGCCCGGTACCTGGGGGATAAGTACCGCCTCCACACAGTCCCACTACCAATTGAGCCAGTAGAATCCGGGCTCGAATCCCACGGAAGGCAAAAACTCGTTATTTCCATTGGGTGGTTAGGGGGGACGAGAAGGTCGTGAGGTGGCATCGCCGGTAACGGTAATGGCCGGGGTGTTACACCTCCTTTGCTAAGTGTTAGTTCTTGGAACATAGACTTTTCTCCCATCATATGTCACGAGCATCCACTATCCAAGTATCATGATTGGTGTTTTAACTTGATTGCTGAGGACATCTGCAACATAGACAATTTTGTTCTTAGGTACCCAAATTTGGTTGGGTCCTGGTTTGTTAATCTTGAAAGGTATCTTGTCTTTCCTTGTATTTAACTTTGGACAAGATAATTTTGAGTGACCTTTCTTAGAGCAAATAGTACACAAGATATCAGAGGGAATAAGTTTAGGTTCAGTTACAGTTTCTTCAAATCATGTACCTCTTTTACCATTTCTACTAAATCCATAAATCATACAAGCATAGTTGCTTCTTTCCATACCATTAGCAAGAAAATCTTGAAATACTTATTCATTCTTATCAGAGTTACATGTTGTATTTTCAATTGATGTTGAACTATGATTATTTTCCATTGTTAGATTTTCATCCTTAACTTCAGCAGTATCAGTTTTTAGAGTTGCAATTGCTAAATTCAACACTTTGATTCTTTAACACATTAAAGTTGTAAAGACAATTTGTGATTCTTATTTAAAAAAATCATTATAGCAGTAATTAAATTAGATCGAGTAAAGTTAGAAAATACCTCAATTTCTTCATCTATTGATTCACTTCCAGAGTCAAAATATTGTTAGATCCAGAGGCGGAGTTGGTATGAGCCATTAGAGTCAAATCTGCTTGTTCATCGTCCGAGGATTCATCAGAATCATCCTATGTAGCCATCTGACTCTTCTTCTTGGGTCTGGAATCTTTCCTCTGGTGTTTCCTTTTCTCCAGATTTAGACAGTCTGACTTGATATGTCCAGGTTCATTGCATCCATAGTAGATAATGTTTTTCTTGTCAAAATTTTCATTCCTTCCTCTATTGTATTGCTTGGAGTCTTTTTGAGGGAAAGATTTCCTCTTGTTGTGCCACATCTTTTGAATTCTTCTGGATATGAAGTTAATTTCCTCTTACTCTGAGTTCAGATTTTGATAATCTGAATCACTATCTTCTGATTTTCTTCTACAGCTTTGAGTATCTATTTATAGTTGAAATTTGGGATTTAATTTAGTTATGAGTATCTGAATCACTATCATCTGTTTAATTATGAATTGTATTTTGTTCAGATTGCGTTTGTAAATTCTTCAATTTGATTATGTTCCTTTTTTCTTTAGATTGAGATTGTAAACTCTTCAGATTGATTCTGTTTGTATTTTGTTTATATTGCGTTTGTAAATTCTTCAGATTGATTTTGTTCATGTTTTGTTGTAGATAAATCTTGATCAAGTGTTCTACAAATCTTGACCATATCTTCTTTCATACTCTTTGATGTCAAATATATTATTCTCACAAAATACTTTTGTTATCATAAAAATTCTAAGTATAATGTAACACCTCGATTTTTAAAAGCGCGAGTGTATTTTTTTTTTTTTTTTTAAAGTAAATTGATAAAAATACCAAGTTAAATCCATAAATGAAGAAAGTACTCTTGGATAAAATATTTGAGTCATAACACCACGACAAAGGTCAACATTAATTACAAACAGCGGAAATGGTTTTGAACAAAAATCCAAAGTATCCAAGTAAGATCCCTTTTTACAACAACTTTGAAATGAGAAAGGAAAATAAATAAAATTCTTAAATAGAACCCTAAGTTGATCATTAATCTATCTGAGGGTGACTGGGTACTGAGAATTCACAAGCGGCATCAAGCCCTAATGCTTTCAGTCACAAAACCAACCCATCGTTGTGCCACGCCTTAGAACGACCCTGGTTCTCATCTGAGGGCAAAGCCCAGATTTCCACAAAAATTGTAAAGGGTCACCAACCGAAATTAACAAATACCACATAGCATTTAAATTTTAAATGCACAAAATCATCTTTCCACTTAGCATACATCTAGAAAGGGTTTGCATATGCTAAACATGCATAAACAAGGTTGAAAAATGAAGTTTCGGACAAAACTGCACTGTTGTATTCGAATTCGAATACATATATGTATTCGAATACAACATATCTGTATTCGAATACAGATGCGAAAACAACAGAAAAACAGCAAAACAACACAAACAGCACAACTGTATTCGACTACAGCCTCCATGTAGTCGAATACATATGCGAAAATAGTGAAAAATCCTGCAGATTTTGTATTCGAATACAACCCCCTTGTATTCGAATACAATTGCGAAGTCAGTGGCAAAACTTTGAGATCTGTATTCGACTACAACCTCCTCGTAGTCGAATACACTTGCGAATACGCAAGTCAGAGGCAAAAACAAGTCATCTGTATTCGAATACAGCTGTAAAAATGACAGATTTTCAGTTTTGAAAACACACCAAAGTCATTCAAACACCTTCAACACCAATTCAATCAATCACAAACACAAAAAATGGCACACTTCACACACCACAATCAAGTACGTTTATACAACCATCACAGTATATCAAACATGACTCGCGTGCCAAGCACCCTAATGCAATGCGTATATGCCAATGCATATGATTCCGGAATATCACCAAAACCCTCCTTGACGGGGCGTAGATCATAATTGTACCTCCTCTCACGGGCAGATGTACTAATTAACAAGGTGCAGTCGCTCACAGACCAGCACGATCTACTAAAGTGTAGCCGCTCACAGGCTGTACACCGTTTTCTAGAGTGCAATCGCTCGCAGATCAGTACAACTAGAGTGCAATCTCTCACAGATCAGCACGACGCGATAATCCCCGCAAGGATAAGATGAACCAACTATTCACATGGCATCATCCCGTGGCCCATCCGGTCACCACTATCACCATGGCACCATCGCGATCACCATGTACTCTAACTCTCGACACCACAATCATTAAGTAAATGCATGAGCATACTCTAACTCTCGACACCACAATCATTAAGTAAATGCAGCTATTAAAAGATTCTCCATTTTTAATGCTCATTTAACACTAATGATTTTCAAATTTAACACAGAACATACTCAACGAATATAATTCCTCAAATCACATGAAGTTCAATCACCATATACACCAATCTCATCAATTCATTTCACACTAAATCAAAATCCACACATAAATTGCATTTATTCAAAACCCCACATTTTCAAACATCAAGCATATCTCAACATTCATAATGTTACCCATGAACACAGTAATCACACCAAGCAAAAATCACCACTACCCACACCTCGAAACTCATTAAAATTCAATTTCACCATTTTACCCATAAAATGCATTAAATTCATTTCCCACGACATTACACTTTAAACCCACCAAATTTATTTTCCAAAATTTTCAACCATAACACACCAAATCAAAGCTCCAAATTGTTAAACATAAACCACCAAATTTCTTTTCCACAACTCACATAAAAACCCATTAAATTCCTTTTCCCCAATTTCACACATAAACCCCATCAAAATCAACATCCACAAATACACATATAAAGTCCTATTGCAAGCTAAAAATTTGGAAGAAGCCCTTACCTTCGTTGTAGCTTTAACAGCCGATTACGGCACCGCAATTAATTCCGATAAAAACTTGTCTCGCGACATTATTTCCAAAGTTAGCTCACTAGCACCGCAACGTGGCAAGAAAAACTTTTCCTTCTGTCACTTCGCGAGATGGAGCTCAGAAGTCGAAGAAAAGTGGAGGTTTGTGTTTGGCGGTTTTGAAAACCGCTAACACGGTTTCGTGAAGCAGAGGGAGGAAGAAGAAAAGAATCGCGAGGGAGGTTGGGAGAGAAAATGTTTTCCTCCTCTCTCCTTTCTTCTCACTTATATATATATATATATATATATATATATATATATATATATATATATATATATATATATATATAACCCAAACCAACAAATAATTACAACTCTTATACACATTACTCACATCTCCAATTATTTTGATAAAAATATCTATTCTCGTCGCAACTCAATTGACAGGTAAAATTTTTCAGCAACCAGAGATATTTTTAACAAAACAGACCGGTAATAAATTCTCCGTAACGTAAATAAATTATTCTTCGACGAATAGTCTCAACTGGATCTAAAATATATATATAAAAATATATATATAATAAACATATAACAAACTCTAATAAAATATGCTTTTGGTACTTAATTCACAAAATGAATTAAAATTGGGTTAAATGCCTCAGCAATTTAACACAAAATATACTAAAATTGCATAATTTAGATTTTAAAATTAAGGGTCTTACATATAAAATGAACTTGGTTCCAACACATACGACGTACGTATTGATTCAATTTCTCTGATTTATATTCTAGAGAAAATTAAAATCCTTATCTATAAAAAAAAACAAAGAAAACTTAAGTATCGACATCTATTTCGTCATCTTGTGCTTCCAAATGTTGAAATTCTTCATCGGTATTACCATCATTCATCTACAAAAGAAAAATAATATATTCAATAAGTAAAAACCAAGAATAAATGACATAATGTTAAAGTCTATAAATGTGATTGTAAAGTTAAACTAGGACACATGTCTGTGAGAGCAATATATAACCATTTTCAGATGAATCAATTTAAATACAACGTAGACTTCAAAATAAAGAGAGCAGTTTCAACACACTACACGAAGAATCAATATTATCTTTATTCATTGATAAAGTAACAACTATTTCTAATAGACAATTATTTCTAACAATACCGATTCAAACATAAGTCAGTAGCAATCAACATCAACATATAGAAGAAGAATGAAAAATATATAAATATAACATTACTGACTTATAAAGTAATATAGTTCTAACAATACTTATTTCTAACACTAAATAAAGCTGAATGTATAATATCATTATAGTTATAACCGTACAATTTATAACAGTAATATAGTTCTAACAATACTATTTCTAATAGTAATATAGTTCAGTCTTACTTCATTATTATTAGGAGCATGTGTTGATGTAGAAGAACGTAGAGTACTGTTAGCATCAACTTGAGTTGATAAAAAAGCTGCTAAAGCCTCTATATTCAATCTTGTGGGGTTCAACATTGGCTTAAGAATAAGCATAAATTTTCCTTCTATTGCTTGTATTTCCTTACGTTGTTTCTTCTCTATCTCTTTTATCTTATCATTAAATTGTTTTACCTCATCAACATGTTCTCTTAAGTTTTGCAATTTTTTCATTTCTTCTCAAGAGAGTCGGTGTTGAAGTTCTTCTATGGCAACGAAATCTCCCAGGTTTTTCTTTGGCACGCACACTCTAAAAGACTTCTAAAGACGACTGTCCATTTTTTTTCAATCAAGTCTTGAAGCTTTATCTAGCATAAATAATAATACTAAATGAATAATTATATACATAAATAATAGTAAATGAATAATACATTATATTAAACTTACAATTGCACGATTGGTTTCTTGATCCAACTCCTTTCTTTTCTTACTTTATCGAGTAGCAACGAACATTTCAGCTCGAGTGGGAGGCTCTTTATCTTCATTACTTTGACACTAAACCAAGAAAAACAAGAGTATGAGAATTTTATTTAAGTAACGCAGTTAAATATTCACTTACAATGATTGAAAAAAAAAATACAATTTTTCCCTTATAACTACAATGTCTTTATTCCCCATTCGGTGTCTGTATTTTAGCTGAGCTATATTTTGGGTATTTTGATGACTGATTTCCTATATTCATTCACAATTTTTTTTTTATAAAATTACAAATGTGTGGCAACAAGTATATATAACAAGTAATTATATCTTACTTGACTGTGGTCTTCTTTCCAATATTCCAATAACTTTTTAAAGTCTTCTTCTAGTACCTCATGAGGACGACTTTTTAACCGTTCGTGCGTGGTTTTGTACTTACTAAAATGCTCCTTTTTAAGAGAGCATTTGTATCTTCTCCGAGTATAATTTAAAATAGGAAATACAACTTTCCTTCCTTTCTCTAGAATGATGTATTTCTGCTACAAAAATAAAAGAAACATATTAGGATCTATATTTATATTTCTGCTAACACATACATTCAAATGAAAAAAGTATGTACATTTTGATAATCCCACACAGGATCTATATTTAGATCCTTCCCAGTCCTAATCCAAGCCTTTTATTTATATAGAGTGAAACTACTAAATTTGAACTTCTTGCGATTGTCCCAAAAAAACTACTAAGTTCAGAAACTGTCTTTTCATCCGGCCCAATTGGTTGTCCTTCTTCATTCAAGATGATCTATTGTCTATCTTTGAATTCTCGTGAATGAATTTTTCGACATATAGTCTTTCCTTGTTTTTTTTATTAATCCTGACAATAAACCACATAATGGTAATTAAAAAAGTAAAACAAAATTGCAAATATTTATATCCAATATATACTCAACAAAAACATATATACCACCAATGAAAACCATAATGATATTATATCTTCAGCTTTATTTACATTGGTTCCCTCACTTTCCTCACTTCCATAGTTGATACCCTCCTCCATTTCATTTTCTTCTATATCTTCATCTCCTGAATCTTCTACTCAATGTTGTTCCTTATTCTTATTGAGATATTCAGTAAGTGACATAGCTTGACACTTTGAAATAGTTTTTTTCTTCTTATAGACTTGTTGATGTACCGTTGATCCTTGAACTTGATTTCCCGTGGTAGAGCTAACTTGCCTCTTAAGGTTATTGTTTTGATGGAGTCTTTTGTTTTTCTCCTCAATTTTTTTAGAGACTTTTGATTTCGTTGGAACTTGAACTTTATGAGCCATTGTAGAGTTCAGTTGCTTCTTAAGATTATTATTCTGACATAATTTTTTATTTTTGTCACTAATTTTCTTAGAGACTTATCATTCTATTGAACCTTGAGTAGCCATTGTTTACTTCAGTTGCTTTTGAAGATTATTATTCTGACAAAACATTTTGTTTTGCTCATTAGTTTTCTTAGAGACTTATGATTCTATTAAATCTTGAAGACAAGGAGCCTTTGTAGACCAAAGTTGTCTCTTTATATTATTATTTTGACCAACCCTTTTGTTCTTCTCAACAATTTTCTTAAATGGTTCAAGAATTGGTTGGACTGCAACTACCGTTTGGTCTTGCTTTTTATTTTATGTTTAAATTGAATTCTCAGCTTCCAATGATTGTTTCAATTGGTCTACCCTTTTCAATTGGTCTACCTTTTGATTGCTTTCTTTTATAGATTTAGCATTTTCCAACTTGACTATATATTGTCGCATTAAGTCATTGTTGGACTGAGGTTGAATATCAAGTCAAAAACCATTCCCTTTGTTCATTTTCCTGTAATCAAACAGAAGAAATAACATTGAGAATTCTTATTCAAAGTCCAAAATCTTAACAAGCAATCCTAATATCTTATCAAGCAGTCCTAAAAAATAATTGTAAGTACATAACACTATGTAACAGAAAATGTATAAAGACATACTTAACAAGCACAACATGAAGTGTCAAAAGGCATTCATCATAAGTAAATAAACAGCAGTCCAAATAATTGTAACAAGATGTCCAAAAAATATTCATTATAAGTAAATAAAAATTTATGAGTAATAAACTAGTCCAAAAAAGTGTCATCAAAACTAGAATCGTCATCAAATTCTATTTCATCTGACCCACGTAAAGAATTAACAATAATCGTTGGTGGAATATCATTTCGAACAAATTCAACTTCATGAGTCTCATCACTTGCAGCTAAATTAACTGGATGGTCAGATGGATCACATTGATACGGTTGTTGGCCATTTGAATTTGATTGTTCATTCATGTTAAAAAAATCCCTAAGAACAAACTTCATAACATAATGTCTATTTGGATTAGAAGGATCTTGAATATAAAAGCATTGGTGGACTTGAGAAGCCAATACAAAAGGATCGTCCATGTAACATCTCTTGTTAAAGTAAACACAAGTCAAGCCATACTTGTCTTCTTCAATTTCAAACCAATCACATCTAAATAACACAAACCTCAATATACCATAATAGTCTACCTACACTATTTCAATAATTGATCCTTAATAAGTTATTGACTGTATTATTGGATTTTCATCTTTGGTATTGCAAAATTTTCAATTACTGCCATTAGTGTCACACCACTATTTTGCATTTTACGTCTAACATCACGGTGTTTTGTATGTATCCATTAATTACATAGCCAAAAAAATGCCTTACAATTTTATTTGGTCCTCTTGATAGCTTCTTAAGATTGTCAAATACATCGCTTAACAAGGCACGCTTCTTAAACCATTCGACAAAATATAACCCTTGACTTTTTGCTTTGCTCTACCTGTTTCTTTTATTCACATTTAAATCTTCATTTTGATGCTCACTACCAATAAAAGTACATTGTTATAGTAATTGTAAAAAAAATTCTTTAATGCGTTAAAAAACTACAAATACAAGTGTATTTATTTACCTTATAAAACATTGGACATTGTCAGAATTGAATAAAATATAACGATGGACTTGACTCCTAAATTTGCAATCCAAAGAAATAGATTCACCTTTTTTCTTTCCCCCAATAGGATGACCAAGATCACATGTATCACTATTCTTTGTCATTCTACTAAACCTTGTCTCCACACCACTATGCAAGCATCGCGAGTAAAATGTCAAGCATTCTTCAACCAAGTAACCCTCAGCACTAGAACCCTCAGGACGAATTTTATTACGAACATAACTCTTCAACTTTCCTAGATATATTTCTGTAAAGTACATCCACCGAAATTGAACAAGCCCTCCCAATCTTACCTCATTCACCAAATGTATCGGCAAATGAACCATTATATCAAAGAAACTTGGGGGGAAAATTGTCTCCCATTGGCAAAGTGTTTCTACAATATCAGATTGCAAGATATCCAAATCTGCCACCTCAATAATCTTTTGACATAAACAACGAAAAAAGGAACAAAGGCGAATTAAAGGGTGAGCAACCTGCTTAGACATTGCACTTTTCACAGCTACTCGAAGCAAATTATATATGACTAAAGAGAAAATTGATATTTGTTCAACTGTTGCTCGTATCAATTTGCTCTTTAGTCAATTTGCCATCAAACTGTGGTGGATATTTTATGAACCAAACTAGTTCGTTTATTTTATAGAAAATCAAGTAATATTTTATTCTTTTTAACAATTAATATCAATCAATAATAGCAATTCAGTACAGTACGGTTCTCAAAATCAATATGGTTTAAAAATGTACAGTTTAATGGCAATTATGTGTTTTGTGAAATATTGATAAAATTTTTGGTTTAGCAATATCAAATATTTATTGTTCCTAAACTGGTTTAGCACTATCAATGTAGTTTTTGGTAAGATTAAAACATATAATATTGCTTATCATGATATAAATAAAATTTTAGATTTAACATGAAAAAAATTAACCTCCACCATGAAACAAAAATTAACCTTCATCATGAAAAATAAAATTTAACATGAAACAATAATTTTTTTACCCAATCGAATGAAATATAAATTAGAAAATGAGAGCTATTGTCAATGATAGCAATATCAAATATTTATTGTTCCTAAACTGGTTTAGCACTACCAATGTAGTTTTTGGTAAGATTAAAACATATAATATTGCTTATCATGATATAAATAAAATTTTAGATTTAACATGAAAAAAAATTAACCTCCATCATGAAACAATAACTACCTCCATCATGAAATAAAAATTAACCTCCATCATATGGATGAACTTAAACAATTTTCAGAATGAATCTTAAAATTAGGAGATGGGAAACTTTCAGAGCCTAATGATGGTCATGCAGAGATCCAAATACCACCAGAGTTGACAATCACTAGCTTCAATGATCCACTTCAAGCAGTTGTTTAGAGCACATATCCAAATTTAATCCAAAATTACAAGAATGAAGATTTTTGGCAATGTAGAGCAATTTTGGCATCAACAATAGAGATTGTTGATTCAATAAATGCATATGTGATGAGTTTAATACCAGGTATTATTATTTATTATTATTATTATTATTATTAAACCTTTAATTATATAATTATAGTTATTGAATTATGTGTATATCCAATTAATATCATTGTTTTATTGCACTAATTATTGGAGAAGAAAATGAGTATTTCAGCTCAGATTCTGTTGATCGTTCAGAAAGTCATGGAAATGAATCTTTTGATATCCTTACACCTTAATTTTTGAGCACATTAACTATCTCAGGCCTTTCAAACCACTAAATAAAACTAAAAGTTGGAACTCCAATCATGCTTTTGCGAAATCTTGATCAATCTGAAGGTTTGTGTAATGGAACAAGACTTATTGTTACAAGGCTTGCAAATCATGTGCTCGAAGCAAAGATAATGTCAGGAAAAAATATTGGGAACTTGATATATATCCCACGAATGTCTATGTCACCTTCTCAATCACCTTGGCCTTTCAAGCTAATTAGGAGACAATTTCCCATAGTTGTTTCCTATGTTATGACAATCAACAAATCACAAGGACAATCATTGGACTACGTTGGGATATACATGCCAAAGCCAGTCTTTAGTCATGGTCAGTTATATGTAGCTATTTCAAGAGTTAAAAGCAAGAATGGGTTGAAGATCTTAATACATGACAAATATAAGCAAGCATCATATACAACAAACAATGCTGTATAGAGGTTTTCCAATCTCTTTGATTTGTAAGTATATTATTTTCTTTAATTATTCCATATGCAGACTTAAAAAAATATATACAACTATAGACATTAAAAGCATCTAAATGATCAACATAACCTATAAATTTAGATCATCACTCACTTAATCAACTTTTCAATTAGTTAAAAGGTCTTGCTCAATTATTTTGTAATTCAATATTGTACTTTAGACTAATCAATTGAGTATTCCATCATGGATATGCCACATTAATGCTTTACCATAGTATACATAAATCTAATTTAACAAATGTGCTTAGTTTTATAGTAAAGAATACAATTAGCAATTTGGATTTTGTTTTTGTGGATTTTTGCAATAGAAAGACAATTTTCAATCATTATTATTTTGCTGAAATGGATCGTTAACTAACATTGAACATGTTATAGAAAGAATATACTATAGAGAATGTAGTCCAACCATTAAAAGTTAAAGTATGTTGTTATCTCTATTTCTCACATTTTGTTATCTTATCAAACAATCAAAATACAATTGAAATTACATCATAAGATCATATTAATTAACATGCGGATTATGACCCTTGATGCGAAAAAATGCAAGAAATGAAGTTGTCTTTCAACATTACAAAAGTTATTAATGATACATTACTAATTTAACATCAATATCCAACGTACAACGATTGATAATGTATGGATGACATTTCTACTGTAGATTTCTTTACATGTAAAACATATTTTAGTAACCTATGATTTATTATTATATGTCTTAATCAATAGCATTCAAATTCTATTATTACGATGATTTCATCGTAACTTGCATGCACATTGTCTTGAAAAATTATTTTCTACAAATCAATATTATTTAGGATACTCCATAGCAACCACAATACTATCACTACTAAATTTTCATGAAATTTTAACTCTGACAACCACAACCACATCATAAATTATTTTCTTGTGATGTTAATAACTTTAAGTACAACTAATATATTAGTTTGGTAATTATCGACTATGGTAATTAACTTCATTTATTTTGTTCTATTTATTATAAAAAAAATACTTAATTAAATAAAAATATATAAACGACACACCACCCGTGCTATCGCACGGGTATTATACTAGTATTTCTGTAAAGTACATCCACCGAAATTGAACAGGCCCTCCCAATCTTACCTCATTCACCAAATGTATCGGCAAATGAACCATTATATCAAAGAAACTTGGGGGGAAAATTGTATCCAATTGGCAAAGTGTTTCTACAATATCATATTGCAAGATATCCAAATCTGCCACCTCAATCATCTTTTGACATAAACAAGGAAAAAAAGGAACAAAGGCGAATTAAAGAGTGAGTAACCTGGTTAGACATTGCACTTCTCACAGCTACTTGAAGCAAGTAATGCAACATGAAATGTGCATCATGACTCTTGTATCCACTAACTTTTCTTTCAGCAAGTTGAACACATTTTGAAATGTTTGAAGCACATCCATCATGTATTTTTGCTTTTTTTAGTATAGAACAAAAAGTAGTCTTTTCCTTTGCAGTTATGGAAAAACATGTTTTTGCAAGCACTATCTTTTTACCTTGATCTACCTCGTTAGGTGAAGTTTGTTTTTAATGCCCATGTCTTGTAAATCTAAATGGGTTTTTTCATGATCTTTTGTCTTTCCTGGGATATCCAACAAAATTCTGATTATATTATTAAATATGTTTTTCTCTATGTGCATCACATCAAGATTATGAGGTAGAATATTGTGCTTCCAATATGGCAACTCAAAAAAAAAATTGATTTTTTCTTCCATGGACCATCATTACGTTTCTTTTGCATCTTACCAAATGTTTTGTTAAAGCCCTCTAACAAATCCAAGATATCTTCCCCTTTTAACAATTCTGGTGGTGGCCTATTTTATGTGCTCCCATTGAAATCCCTTGCATTTGATCTATATTTATGATCCATAAGCAAAAAAGCTCGATGACCCATATAACACATCTTTCGACTATACTTCGAATAGGTCGAATTAGTGTTATAATTACAACAAGGACATGCAAGTTTCCCTTTTGTACTCCACCCACTTAACATAGCATACCCAGGAAAGTCACTAATAGTCCACAAGCGAGTTGCTTGCATTTGGAATATTTGCTTTAGTGATGCATCATATGTTTCTACTCCCAAATCCCAATACACCTTTAACTCTTCAATCAACAGTTGGAGGTACATCAATGTTATTCCCTGGCGATTGTGGTCCAGGTATTAATAAAGACAACATAGAATCCTTAGCCTTCATGCAACACCAAGGTGGAAAGTTATATGGTATTAATAACACAAACCAAGTACGAAGAGACACATTCATGGTTCTAAAGGGATGAAATCCGTCCCTGGACAATCCAAGTCTTATATTACGTGAGTCTAAAGCAAAGTTTGGATGGCATTTATCAAATTCTTTCCATGCTTCTCCATCTGCAGGATGCCTCAACTTCCCATCTTTCGAACGCTCTTCTTCATGCCACCTTAATGAGCTAGCCGTCTTTGAACACATAAATAACCGTTGAAGTTTAGGAATAAAGGGAAAATGTCTTAAAAATTTAGCTGAAACTTTATAAGATTCATGATTTTTTCCAACTTGATGGTTTCTTTTGGCAATTTCCTTCCAGCATAGAGCACCGCAGACATGGCAAGATGTGTCATTCTCGTAATCTTTCTAATAGATCATGCAATCATTAGGGCAAGCATCAATCTTTTTATAATCGAGCCCTAAGTCCCTTATCATGCCTTTAGTTTTATTGAACGTATCAAGGTATTCTAAGAGAGCATTGAATGATTCATTGCTCCAACCATACAAACACTTCAATAAATATAGGCAAATGGTGAACGACAATTTAGAGAAGTTTTTGCAACCTGGATACAACTCTTGTTTGACTTCTTCGACTAGATTATAAAACTTTTTTGCATCTTTGTTGAGGTCTTCATTAAATTCACATTCTTCTTGTGTAACATTTCTAAATTTTTCAAACACTAGTCCATCAATATCATCAATTTGATCATCTTAATCATTCACATGATCATCATTAAGATCATTGGTTTTTTTTCTCTCTTCACCATGACGAACCCAAACATCATATCCTTTTTGAAATCCTAATGCTATTAAATGATTTCGTACTACCTTCCTTGTGAACCAATTGGTGTTGTAACATTCAGCACATGGACTCAAATCTCTTTTCCGCGAGATTTTCCTTTGGTGTATGCATAATCTAGAAAAAAAAATTGACACCATTTTGATACTCTTTACTCTCTCTAGCCGATTTTGTCCATTCCTTGTCCATCGAGTTTATGAGGAGACTACCATATATGACAAATAATTTCAAAGGGATGTTAATACATGTTCGATCAAAATCTAGATGCGCCCAAAGAGGCCCTTATGTTATCCACTTTTTTATTAAAGATTTTATGATAGATAATTTATCATCATCCCCTCCCAAAATCCTTTTATTATTTATAAAAAATTTACAGTTGTTTTGAAAATAACCCTTTTAATTTGATTTTTTCTTATAACATGACATAGACAGAGTAACTTATTAATATATTACTATTAGTCTGATGTTCAATAACAATATTATATCATAATGTGTGAACATAGAAAACAAACAACAAATATTGTGAGATAAGAAACAAACCATAGCAGAAGTAGTCCACTTTGAATGGGCTCATAATATCAATCATTTAATTCGAAGTCTTAACCATATGTGTAAATGAGTGAAATTGTAGTTCAAGGAGGGTATATAATATACCTTTCAGATCTCCTTTCAAGCAAAGCACCTTAGAGATATGTAGTTAATTCCAATCTTTTGCGGAAGCTTCTATCAAATTCTCTGTAAAATCCAATATGAAAAAAGGTTGGATAAAATAAGGAATTGTAAACACTAGAGGGAAGCAAATAGATATTTTTTGCAAATGATTAAAATTGATTAGAACCTTTCAAGAGCAAGTTATAAGTGATCATTTTTAAGTTTTAGCACATTCAATCCATAGTGATGAATTGATATGTAATATATATAAATAATAAGTTCATACTTTGAACTTTGTTAATAAATTCATTTTTATGTCAGGATATTAAAAAAAAAAAAGAGTTGTCATACTTTGAATTCTTAACAGTATAAGCTTAGGAATTCAAAATTAGAACATCACACATGTTGATCTTAAATGAATAAAATGATTAATTAGCTATTTACATGAAAAGCAAATGCAAATTAATCACATATTTGCTGTTAGTTTTCTAAACTATAGATTTACTTTTAGAGTAATGCAAAAGCAATAACTAAACTATTGCACAAAAGCAATAACTAAACTTACTGGAAAAAAAATGACGAACATAATTAAAAATAATCATGAACGATAAGAACACCGTCCCATGTCAAAAGTTAGAAAAATTCGGCATGCTGAGTGATGCTCTACACCTAATAGATTGTCAATAGAGTTTTCTTTAATTCTTTCATTAGATTCTATTAGGATATGCAGAATCTACATTGAATAAAAAGAAAGCAATGCAAAATCCTTATGACTCAAAACACAAGTAAAAAGGAAGCAATGCAAAATCTAGTACTAGGCTCCCATTCTTAATTATCAGGTTTGTCACATCACTCATTTTTTTCCATTTCTCCCAAGTGCAGCAGGACACCCTATTTACCAATACTACGTCCTTAACCCTTAAATTATTTCTTTCAAAACCCTTACATCCATTAACTGATTAAAGTGCAAGAGACTCCATTTCTACAATTTTGTTCATCTTTTGCTTTCTGAAACTCAATATCAAACCAATAATTGATTCTTCAGCCCATAAGTTACACGATTATGATTGTCAAAACTTAAAATCCATGACAACAAAAAGAGCCAGAAAAGCGAACATACACACAAGAGCAACAAAAAAAAAACTAACAAAATAAGCTTCGAGTCCTAATGATGCGGGCAAAGATGACCAAAGCATTAACCAACTAACAATACAAAACACAATATGCACTTATATATCACCATAAACACCAGGTAGTTAGCGCTTATTAGTGCTTCATAGCCTTGTTTGGATAAACAGGTTAGTTAAGTGCTTATTGAATAAGAGCTTATCATATGATTGTTTATGTATAAAATAAAGTCAAACTATTTTCATATAAGCTATAAACTATTTTCATAAGTTATCATGAACAGCTTATGGAAATAAAAGCTGAAAAGTGGAAACAGATTATGGACATGCTCTCTGAAAACTCAAAAGTCTCATAAGTTCTTATATCAATAAATAAATTCAAATAAGTCAATCCATATATGCTCTTATGACGACAACCTAATAATGATCTGCATTAGGGACCAAGTCAATAGAAAATGAAGATAGAAACACCCATCTCAACAAAATCATAACTAATCTAACATCAGAACTACACTAATCCACTGAAAAATTTCGAAACTTTATTGTCAACACACACATGCATACAAAGGAAAAATCATAATAAAAATCCATAAAGAAAAAAATTGTGAGAACACCGCATCATATATGTGAATCATAAATCATAAATCGTAATCGTAACTACAAACCAAAAATCGATGCAGAGGTTGAGTGATAACAGAGCAAGGATGAAAATGCATACCAAAAATCACCAAGTCACGAAGAGGTAGAAGTTTTGCAAGTCTCGCAAAGGTTGAGCGAACCGTAATTGATGATGCAGAGTTGCGAGAAAAGGGGATAAGTCTCAAAAGTCACGAGAAAAATCCTAATCGATGTTCATTCACAAGCTTCCTTCACCAACACATGTTTTCCCCTTTTTCATTCAGAAACAAGAACGGTCAAGCGAAAGAGAGAAGAAAGGGTTACTGTTTTGTGCGAGAGAGAAGAGAGGGTTGCGCAAGAGAGAAGAGGAATAGAGTTTGCGAGAGAGTAGAGAGAAACAGAGTTTGCGAGAGAGTGTTTGTTGAGAAGAGAGGAACAAGTGTGAGAGAGAGAAGAAAGGATTTCGCTAAGAAGACATGCGCGCGGTAACGAAATACTTGGAAATTATTTTTACTTTGGCTATGAGAACGGTTTTATATAAAACTAAACAAGAACGGCTATTTTGCATAAATATATCAATAAAAAACGAGAACGGTTCTAAACTGTCGCGGTAAAAATTATAAAATTTATTGTTCTACTACAACGAAATATAAAAACCGTTCTCTATTGGACTCTACAAAAACTGTTTTTTTACCATAAAAAATTAAGCGTTGCCGTAACACCAAAATATTGTAGTGACATGTGCTCCTCTATTTCTTCTCTTTGAATGAATTTCCACTTGTCATTCTTTCTCCTAGATTGTGATTGACAAAGAGATGGTGATTGGGTAATTTCTACTTCAAACTCGTTATCAGCAGGGGGAGCACCTCCATTACGAGTAGCACAATCTTTCTGAAAAACACGAACAAGTTTATCAAGGAGTGGAATTGGAGCATACCTATAATTTTTTGTATTTGGATGATTTTACATAGAAATAAAAAAATATAACTTTTCAAATAATCACAAAGGAACTCACTAAAATATATGAAGTTGAAATAAATTAATAAACACCAACCTTCACATATTCCTTCCACACTTCATCACTATCCACTTTAATCATTTTTTTCTCTTCATCCCAACCAAATCCACTTTAATTTAACATATTCTAAATTATTCCATAAATTAAATTTAGTCTCTTCATTGCAAATTCGATGTGTGACTTTACCTTAATTCCATCGCATTAAAAATTTTCATTTTCCATTGTGCGACTCAAACCATTTTTGAAAAGTAACAAACTATATTCAACCCCGCCTTCTTGAGTTCCTTGTTGGTCATTTTGTGGCTAACATAATGCCATCAACCCCTTCTAGAGTCTCCCCCACCACCTCCAATCTCCTAATAGTATTATGGTGATGTTTGCAAAGACACAAATCCATCAAATTATTTTGAATTAACGTCACCTTCCATATAAGAAATACAATTGAGCCGCTAAAAATCTCATATCCTCCACTTTAGCTTTCGTCAGCTCATTACATTATCCTTTCAAATCCAACTTATTCAACTCGTCTTTAAACACATGTTTTTTCACCTAGATTCGAGCAATGCTCCTTATGCCAACTTTTCAAAGCCTTTTCACACCTTTTAGCTTTTCCTTTCAGAACATAAACTCTCCACCCACAACCTACAACAACTCCCACTTTTGCTTAATAAAATGATGTTACCCGACCACATTTGTCCAACATTTCCGTATATGAAAAGGTTTATAGTCCCAATCTTCCTCAAATTTTGACAACAACACATGACAGTGATCAGATAAAGCGTCTTTCAAAGGCCCATTGAGAACAAGTTAGCCACACGTTACAAAACTCCTCTGAAGGTAAGAAACGATCCAATTTACTCAAAGCAACACCATCTAACTGAGGCAATGTAAATTTCGTGCCAGTTAACAATAAATCCACCAACGTCCTATCACTAATAAAATCATTGAAACGCTCTAACTCATTATCACGCCGAATGAAACCTCTTCCTTTTCTTTTGTCTTCTAAACGAATAGAGTTGAAATCTCCACACACACACACACCTCTTAATACAAAAGTGATTTTAGTTACAATTCTCTAGTTGATATTTTGATGATAACAAAAAAAATAAATAAGAAAAATTATCTCTTAATTTTATTTTGCTAAGTGCGCAGATTAAGTTAGATGACGATGAAGTATATTGATGACTATCTATTTTAAGGTAGCATAAATTGTGACTAAGTTAGAGATAATAATCTAAATGTTTCTAACCCAAAGAATATTATCATCTAATAAACAAGTAATTATATTCACTAATAGAACAAGTCATAATATAACAATAAGGAGCATTGCAACAAGCATGTGATAATCTCTAGTCCGAGTCAAAGTGTTAAAGACAAAGAAAATACAAGTCAATAATTGTCTCTCTAAAGACAAAGGAAAAGAGCGCTACAATGATTATCTGCCTCTCACCAAAAACTCATCTTGATCCTCTAACTCAAAGATCAAAGGAACAAATCTCTAAGTGAAGCATATGATAAAGTCTATGTTCTGGTACAAGTTAGATCCTCTGATTAACAAAGAAAAAAGAATCTACTAAACAAGTTTACAGTGACTCTTAAGAATTTGTTGAAGTTGTGTTTGACTCTGATAAACAAACACTCAACGCGCCTCAGATGAATCCATTAATACAAGCTCGCTCTAATAATCCTACTTCTGTTGATTTTAGTAAGTTAGTTGATCGTCTAGTCAACATATCATGTCAACACTCTGATACATTCAATCATCTAATAAAGTAAACGTTTAGATAAGAACTCTACACTGGTATGATAAAACTAATCATTTTATGATTTTAAATATAAAAAATTCAAATCGTGGCAATTAATTGATTCATAAATGTATAAACAATTATTACAAAAAATTCAAATAATGAGTAGTAAATTCATAACGTCGTAAAATCAAAAGCAATTATTACATTGAATCAAATTAAATCAAGATGATTTCAAATAATAATACAATAAATTCATAATTCATACCATCATAAAATCATAATTAATTATTGCATTAAATCAAATTAAAGCTATTTCAAATCGTAGGATCAAGAATTTAAGATATATCATAATTGCAATTAATTGGAGGAAAATTTCTTTTTTGAGAAAAAAAAAATCAATTAGCATTAAAAGAGATCAAATAATCAATGCATAGTGTTAATTTTCTCTATATAAATATATATAAAAAAAAACTAATAATAAATGCTAGAATAAAAATATAACCAAGTCAAGCATCACACATTAATCAAGGCATGCGTCATACATAATAGTTCCACCCCAAAAATTTTCGATTTCTGAGGATTATTCTGATACCATAATGTAATGCCCCGGATTTTAAATCCAAAGCATTACTTAAAAATTACTTATTGCTTAGAAAAATTTATGACAATTTTTTTTAAGTAAGAATACCAAAACATTTATTGATTTTAATAATTAACAACCACGTTTATTTAATATTATTAAGAATATATTTATTTATAAACTAAAACAAAGTGAAAACAATAATTCCTAACGGAAGGGAACCCACTTCCGTATTTCTAGAATTCAAGTGCATCTTAAAAGTTTGTGACAAAAGATTAAAAATAAACTTAGAGATATCGCAAGAAATCTATTATTACAAAATTGTCTTTAAAACCCATTTTTACCATACGTTCACCACACATCAATATTCATCTACTATTCTTGAATCTCCTCGAAGTCATTAGTACCTAAAATGTTGTTGTAAGTGTAACTTTTTTCATCATCCACATCAAACCACAGCTAAACATATAGAAGAATGACACAAAATATATAAATGTAAAAACTTCCAATTTAAAAGAAAAAAATTCATATCTTTTTGTGATAAATCTTGATCAAATCTTCTTGTAAATAATTCATATCTTCTTGTAGATAAATCTTGATCAAATCTTCTTGTAAGTAATTAATATCTTCTTGTGATAAATCTTGATCAAATCTTCTTGTCAACTTGGTCAAAGATTTTCTTCAATTATAAATCTGAATCAAATCTTATTTTAGATTGTCTTCAAAAACACAATTCTTTTTTCATACTCTGTAAAGTCAAATATAATGTTCTCATAAAATAATTTTATTAACATCAAAACTCTAAGTATAAAACCAACTTGGTTCCAACAATGTTAAGTATCATTGTGATTAACATAAGAATCTGACAAGCAAAAAATTATTATTTGACTTACACATTGATCTCATACTCTTTGAACATTTGCATTATCTATTACTTGTATTTTATTCACAAACTAGCCTTCCACAAAACACGATGAGGTAGGGTTGTGAGATCATACCCCATATCTTTTAAATGACTTTTTTATACCACATCTTGTACAATAAATTCATATACACACTTATCATTCTTGCTCAATTTGCATTACTAAAATTATGTATTAAAAAGTTATTAAGTTACTAAATAATTTTTAAAACAGTAATAATACTTGATAATCATCAGTCATACATTATTTAAAACAGTAATAATACTTGATAATCATCAGTCATACATTGAACTATGAAACCACTCCAATCCTTTTGAGTTATTATGTGTATATACTTCAGTGGATGTACATTAATAATATTAGCATCTTTATCTCGTAGATGCATTGATGTGAGTCGGGATGACCTATGCAACTTTCCTGCTTTTCTAAGTACAAAATTTTTATGTTCATCACCGACGTCATAAGCATCCTACAACATAAAGTAGATCATTAATGTGTTCAACAAAATAAATTATTATAAAGTAGCTTGAGTTAGTGTCTTGTATTTCCTTCCAAATTTTGGCATTATAAACATTCAAAATTGAGTATTTTGCTCTCAAACTATTGTAAGTAATTAGAATTATCCGATAGACAGTAACTCTAATGAAACTAACAAAATTATTTTCTTTAGACTCAATTCGGTGACCCCTTTCATTCCATATAGCCTTAAAAAATGAAAGAGTAATTACATAAGTATATAAATGAAACAATATACCTTACATTTTATTCTCTAATGGCCTTAAAGTAAAATATAGCTTACCTCGTATGTCGTTCATTTGTTTTTCACTCTAATACAATTCATCATCACAGTCACATCACGTGTAGGAACATTTTCCCCACTATTAGAACGACAATCATCATCATGATGAGAAACCATTCAACTGAAACAATAACATTAATGATGAGAATTAATAACAATGGGAATAAAAATAAAAATGATAAATATACTCTACTGTGCACAATCAATAACATATTTTTCTCTTCTTTGTTGGATTCTTACTTTTATGATTTTTATTGATACAAAATGATGAATTGATCCAAATCACTTCAACATGGTCGTTTCTCATATAGAGAATGTCATCTATAGTTTGATCAACTTCAAGCGATTGTGATGTATTAGAGAAATGATCATCTTTGGTATATATCTCTTCATGTTCTTGCTTGTAGTGATAATTTATTTTATTAGTTAGAAGCACAATTGACCACTTTTCATCGGTAGAATCAGTGACATAGAACACTTGTTGAGCTTGTGATGCTAAAATAAAAGGTTCAACTTTGTATCCCCACTATATTAAGATCCCCCTTCACAAACCCACACTTATCAATTTGAACGTCATTGTTTTTGTCAACCCACTTGCAACCAAACACAGTCACTATAAATGACACATAATCTGTAACAGATCGACCCTTACCGTTGACTCAATTGGTAGTGGGAATGAACGGACGGCGATACTTATCCCCCAAGTACCGGGTTCGATTCCCACGGAAGGCAAAAACTCGCTATTTCCAAAGGATGGAAAGGGGGAACGAGAATGTCGTGATTAACAGTGCTGACAATGATAAGGGTTGTGCTGTTACATAATGCAACTCTCATATACGTTAACCCAAAATATGACATATCGGCAACTGATAGAATTCTATCTTTGGCACTTGAGACATGCACAGACTTAGCTACAAGCTTGGCACCGCTATACTGTGTAGTACTTTGATGATCATGTTCTCTTGTATGAAATATGTACTTATTAATTACACACTACAAGAATTTTGCCATATACCAACGGCTGTTTTTAGTGACACTAATAAATACCGTAGGTATAGATAAAATATACCAACAGACACTAAACAAGATGTCCTAGGTATAGATAGGTATATAGAGATGGGTATTTAGTAACCCACAAAAAAAAAAAAATAATAGTCTAGCCCCCCCGCCCCCCAAAAATTTAATTCATGTTGTAAATCCCTCGTTTTTCATTCCATCCCTCATTTTCCTTCCCGCTGAACTCATTTTTCATTCCCGCTGCAAAGCCTTCAAACCCAGCACCTCCATTCGAATACCCTCATCTCCACCCAACACCTCCATTCGAATACCCTCCTTTCACAACCTCGCTGTCACCGCTGTAATCATCAACGAGAAACCTTCCTTCAAAGAGCAACCTCGCAACCGCTGTAGCTCGTTGCCGCCGTCGCTCCAAACTTCAACGAGCAACCTCGCCGCCGCCGCCGCTACCGCAACAATCTTCATCTAACAACCTTCCTTCAATGAGCAACCTCACCGGCCGCCGCTGCTGCAATCTTCACTCTCCGCTGCTGCAATCAACAAGCAACCTTCACGATACCAACCTCCAGTTATCTCTTGAATCAAGGTATACATATTTCTGCAATTTTGCTTAAAAAGCCCTAATTTTTTTGCAATTTTTCTGCAATTTTGTGTTTTTGCTTAAAAAGCCCTAATTTTTCAGCAATGTACTGATATTACTGATATTATTGTATTGATTTTGTGCATATCCTTTTATTATTGATTTTGTGCAATGTACTGTTATTATTGATTTTGTGCATGTGATGTTATAATTGATTTTGTGCATGTTCTATTTCAGCAATATACTGGTATTATTGATTTTGTGCATGTACTGATATGAGTTCCTTTCCCTTTAACATAAATTTATGGAATAGAAAACAAACTGGTTGATGTGACAGTTCATAAACAATATATTCATGATGTATTCTTTCAACCCAGCAATGGAGTTTGTTTAATACTCATCCTAAGAGAAGCTAACATTGGCATCCTTTTTTATCATAGCATCCAATTTTTATGTATAGTATGTATGTACTAAGCGATGAGAAATTGTTGCATGATAGTTGAAAGTGTATTGATAGATTTCATAGTGTCTAGATCTTATCTTATTTGATTTGGTACCTATTGATTATGAGATTATATTCAAATTTAATAGTTTTTCAAAATTTCTTGATTGGATTGGTTGTGTTTTAATGATAAATTTTGTAAACAACATGGTTCTTGATTGCAAAAGTTGGATGTTGTCTTGCTTTTATTGTTTTATCAGGTTGTTTGTGGAATGGTCCAAGTCAAGTTAATAAAATATTTTTGTTCTATTACATATCAATTTGAGAAAATTAACAAAAATGCACAAATTTGATTATTCCAAAATTTTTAAATGTTAATCTCTTTTTATTTTTCATTGTGTCATCTTAGATGAACTAACTTGCTAACTGCATGACACTCAAATATAAGAAGTAATGGCTGCAACCTTATTTTTTATGAATTTTAATATCATTGGTTGGAGTGCTACTCTCCATGGCTGACTATCGACTTGATTTGCTCATTAAGTAAATTGCACGTGCACGTAATATTTCTCAATCTAATGTAAATGATTATTAATTTTGATTCTGTTTTTGTTTGAACTTTTGAAGGACTTCTGAATTCAGTAAGCCTGCCTTTACATCTGAAGAAGTACATTTAAAGGTTTTTGGTCTACAAATCAAGGTATCATCTCTTCTATTTTTCTTGTTCAAGACAATGTATTGGCACGTGATTTACATGTCCGTGGAATTTTGAACATTATGTTATCCAATTTCAAACATTATGTCATTTAATTGAATAACATGATTATCGTATATGCTTAACTCCTTCTTTATGCATTATATCTTCTAGTCAACTAAATATATATTTTCTTGCTTCGTGGTAAATTTATTCAAATTTAGTTTGAATATGTTTTATTCAAATTAAGGTACACAAATTTTAGCTCATATATATTTCCTTTGCTTTGATGTTTGCTTTGGTTTGTTTTGTTTTGATTTTCCTTCCTTGTTTGTTTCTTGTTTGTTATATCATACTTACTTGAGATTATTTCAAAAATATTTTTTTATTTGTAGCAGCAATGGCACGAAGAAAAAAGTTAAACATTAGGAATGGGGCAAGTGATAGCGAAGGAATACAAAATGTTCCTACTCATACAAACTCAACCAACATGCAAGAAAGTAATGTTGCAGAAGTTGTTATAGATGAGTCTATAGAATCTCACTCTATTCCTTCTGACTTAGAAGCTGAAGAATAAATTTTATATCATTTCATTTGTTATACTTTATTTATGTAAACATAGTGATTTATGCTTTTATGAATTTTGTTTTACTTGTAGATGTAGAACCTAAACGGGTTAGAGGTCCAACAAGAATGCTAGATGTATGGGAGATGGAAGATGGTGATGTCATAATTGTTCATTTGGACAACTACGGTCGACTCATTGGGAATGAAGCAACAACTCTTACTCGTTTCATAGGTAGTGTGGTTAGAAGGCATCAATATGCTCCAATCAGCTACAAATCATGGAAAGATATGCCAATGAGTTTCAAAGAAGAAATGCTGAAATTAATAGAGGTATTATTATTGTTCATTGAGTTAATAGAGGTATTAATAGAATTTCAAAGAAGCAATGCTGAAATTATTTTTACGTCAAAAGTTGTAATATAACTTTTTATTTTTTTAATATCTCATTATGTAGAGCAAATTTGAGTTTGTTCCTCCAATAAATGACTCAACAAGAGAAATGATAAAATTTGAGTTGAATGAGAAGTGGAGGCAATGGAAAAGTGATTTAAAGTCAAAGGCATATGATCCAAGTAAGACAGAAGATGAAGTTGCAACTGCAATACCTGATGATAGGGTTGACCCAAATCAATATCATGATTTGGTTCGTCAGTGGTTTTCTAATGAAGGACAAGTAAGTCATAAATGTTATTATGTCTCAAATAACTATTTACTGATTCATTATGTTAAATAATATTTCTTGTATGAAATGCAGAAAGTAAGTCAAATTAATAGATAAAATCGTGCTAAGTTCGAAGATGTCCATTGTATGGGTACAAAAAGTCTCCCAAAATTTATTGATGAAAAGGTTTGTTTCGATTTGTACTTTTCATGGGGAGAATTGTAATTAAAAAATAAAATACATTTAACTTGTTTGTTTGGGTTTAGAAAAAAAGAGAGCAAAGAAGTGGTACCTAGACGTGAAGAGATTTACGTTGAAACTCGTACTCGTAAATATGGGTCAATTGTCAATGAAAAGCCTGCAAAAGTGATCGTAAGTTGCTACACAAGTGCTGAATTTTGTAATCTGTTAGTTGTTATAATATTGGAAGGACTCCGTGTTGTTGTTTTACTAATCTAGGATATTGCTTTCTTAATATACTTGTTATGGATTCATTTACATTTCAGGAAGAATTGAGCAAATATAGTAATGAGGTTGGAACATCTCAATCACTCCAAAACACACAAGATTCTGTGTCTTGGAATAATGATTTATTTTCTCGAGTACAAGGACCGTCTAAGAAGGGACATGTGCGATGTATGGGCAAGTTTCCTAAATCAAAAAATCAAAAGTTTCCATGTCTGAAAATGAAGAGTTACGTGATAGAGTTAAACATATGGAAAGTTTGTTGGCAAATGTTATGACCTTGATTCAAAATCGATTTTCTGGAGAAGATGTGAATGACATAATCCAAGCTGCGCGACAGGTATATATTTTTTTATTGATCTCATATGTAACATACAAGTTGATTTGAAGGGTTTAATATTTATCTTATTTATATTTAATATCTTCTATTTTCGTGATAGATTCTCGATGCTTCTAGTGCTCCTAATCATTTGAATTATCCTAGTTCGAACAACAACGAAGATATTGAAAAAGGTATTTAGTTTTGCTTTTAATTAATTTTCAGTAAAATTATTATTTTCTTTATTTTTTACATTAGAATAGTGTTTTTATTTTACTTTTTATTGCTTGTAGGTTAAAATTAAGAAGCTATTTTGTTGATGAGGATGAAGTTTTGGCAATTAGATGGACGTGATTTTCTTAAATTTTTTGAGATGGTTATATAAGACTTTGTTATGTTAGTAAGACAATCTTTTTTATGATTAGTAAATACTCTAAAGTACTCTTAGAAATGGTTTAACTATTTTCAATTTCATATATGTTTGTAAGACTTATGTTAATTTTTAATATATAATATTGAACTTTTATTTTATTTTGATTCATATATATATATATATATATATATATATATATATTATTGTGTATTTACATTGTAATTTGATTAATTTTGCACAATAAAATTACTATAGAACAAATTATTTGCCCAAAAAAAAATTTGTTGTCAAAATCTATACCCATGGAATTCAAATCTCACTAAACTGTATAGTGACGGAGACAAAACCATAGGTGTATAATTTATAAAGTTATGGAAGTTCTTATGCCCACGGTACAAAAGTCGTAGGTAAAAGCTCTTAGCTTTGTCCAACAGACAAACGCTCGTCACTATAGGTTATAGTGACGGTAAAAAACCGTTGGTATTGTTCGACTATAGACTATATAAAAAACCGTCGTCGGTATATGTTTTTTGCCCTATACCTACGGAATTCAGACCTTTACCCACGACTTTGTGCTGTCACTATATGTCAAGTTTCTTGTAGTGACATAACCAGAATAAGAAAGAACATGTACACTTGGACCAATTGCTAGCTATCTCAATCTTTTTGAAATTGAATTAGGATTTTCAACTAATTCTAAAAAAATACGATCTTTTAGCTAAGATCTCTTGATATTCAATTGTTATTCCTATTAGGTTTCAAACCTTTAAGTTTTTTCTTGTGCATTTCAACATATGGCTCAACCTCATCGATGTTGTGTAGAACATACAAATGTGTTTGCTCACATTCGATGTTTGATATGGTCGCTACATCATTTTAGACAATTCCTTCCCATGTTGTTCATCCTAGGTGACATTACTTTGGAAATTCATGGATTCAACATTAGAGAGGCAGTTAGTACAGAACTCAACAACTTTTTTAACTATATAGCGTTCAACAATACAACCCTTTGGTCGACTATAATTATTCACACACCCTTTTAATATCTTCATGTAATCTCAATTGGGTACACCCACCTTATATAAGTTGGTCCACAATATTGTGTTTCTTTAACAAGGTGAATTGTAAGATGAACCATTATGTCAAAAAATGATGGTAGAAAATACATCTCAAGTTCACATAAGTTGACAACAATTTCCTTCTTCAATGTCGGCAACTTCATATGGTCAATAACTTTGCTACAAATATATTTGAAGAAGAAACATAGTTTAATTATGGTCCATTGCACCATTTAAGGAAAATGGAACTATACCAATTAGTAGAAAATTCTCCATTAAGACATGACAATCGTGAGACTTTAAACCTTTTAACTTGAGATCTTTCATTGATACCAAACTCCTAATGTTTAAATGGCACCCCTCTGGAACTTTAACTCCATTAAGAAAATTACCAAAAATAATTTTCTCCTTTCTTGATAGAGTGTAAGTTGCTAGAGCTAGAAATGTATGTTTCCCCTTCTTTATCAGTCTCAATTCAGTTCTTAATCCAATTTGTACTATCATTACATATGGGGCATGGACATTTTCCTTTTATATAATAGCCCGATTGATCACCATAAGCACAAAAGTCATTAATCGTTCCAAATACCATTGCTCTGAATTTGAAGAATTCTTTTCTATACCCATCATATACTCTACACATGTCTCCCACATAAATTTTAAATCTTCAATTAATGGAGCCATGTATAGGTCTATATCATTTCTCGGATTCTTAGGCCCATAAATCAGCATAGACAACATCATAAACTTGCACTTCATAATAATCAGGGAGGTAGATTATAAATCAACATAATCACTAATCAAGTACTGTGTGAACTACTTTGGATACCATAGGGGTTTATTTTGTTAGTAGACAATGCAAGACGTAGGCTTCTTGGCCAAAATCAGGGTAATCATTATCAATTTTCGCCCGTTGTGGAGATTTTGTAGGATGTCGAAATATTCCATCAATAATTCTTTCATCTGCATGTCATCTTAAGTGTTTTACATCTTCCACATTACGATCGATACATGCGTCTAAATCTTGATATTATTGGAAAATACCATAAAACTTTGGCAAGAACAATTGCTTTCTTCTTATATCATGGCACACTACATTTGGGACACATATTTGATGATGCATATGTTGGGAAATCATGAGATAGACTTTTAAAAACTCTCAAAATTATTCTCATGAGAGGAAAAATCTCATAGCCAAGGACCTCGTAAACACAATATTTCACTAGAAGGGTTTATGTGTTTACCTCTTGAAGCGTTGATGAGGATACAAATCACCAACACGAAGCATCTCTCTCGGATTGTGCTTTAACTTTGATCATCAACACATAATTTATCGACGTCTCTATATAGTCCACGTGAGCACTAAACAAAACATGGTGTTAGCCATTCTATGAGGGTAGAAGCAATGAGAATTACTTGGAGAATGTGTTATTCTTCAATTTATAGAGAATTGATCACTAAAATCCGAAGACTCCTATTTTGGGTCCAACCCAAAATAAGTCTTAAATGATTATATTTAATTAAATTCTTCTAATCAAATACAAAATATCAATTAAAATAAATCTTATTTAATTAAATTAATTGTCAACCCTCAATGCTTAATCAATTAAATAAATTAGAAATATATTAATGTATTAAATCATATTTAATATAATTAGCATCTAATTAAATCAAATCTTATTTAATTTAATCATTTGTTCCGCTGTCAGTACTCTTTCTGAGTGACCTTTATAGGTTATCATTGAAATGATAATAATATTAAATATTATCAGTAGTTTATATAATATAAAATATTATAAACAATGATTATCATCTAGCAATGCATCTTTTCTATGCAAATCATGGGAAATTTGGTGATACAATTTAAACCTTACCGCGACCACTATTTAGCGTGGAGTAATTATCCCTTCGTCCAAATATCTAATTGAACGCAAGTCACAATATGTGTCATCCTTGCAATGTGAAACTCTTTATTTCTCGATTCCAGAGTAGACACGTAAAACCAATGGACCCAATATCACATATTGATCCATTATAACATGGCCATGCATTTCCACGGTCTCACTCTATTGAGTGACCCAAGATATAACTTTTGTTATGTAGGAGGGACGAATACTACCTACATCACTCACACCCCTCTACATGGTTTATTGCAGGTCTAATAACCACCTTTATGATTGTCCTGTTACAGACAATGTTTGATGGCCTTAAAGCCTACAACTCCCCATGTAGTTATCGTAGTGACTTCAAGTAGATAAACTATTCACTAAGGTCGCTTGAGAATCGCTAATAACACTTACACAATAATTATGAAACATTCTCATGGTGGGTCAATCTAATATAAATATTAAATCTAATATTTATACTTATGTGACGACTTAATATATCATATCTATGACCAGTGAGATATGGTCATCAGTTTACTCACATAATAGTCTCAATGTATTATTGTCGTCCTAAAAAACAATAATACTTTGACTATGGTTACTTTAAAAATAGTGTTCTAATGTTCAATAGGGTTTCACAATCAAGTCACACTTGATATTATATTAAACGAACTATCTATTTTAAAGACTTTATTATATTATATTGCTAATAACATAATAAATGATGCTTTGTACATATAACCAAAATTAGCACTTGAGCCAATCAGGTATAAACATAACCCTCATTGATCTTGTGTGAGTATCACGCTACTACTTAGCGAAAGACTATTAGCATATTATTTTAGTGCAGTCATTATGCATAGATTCACTTCTTTCTTTTCGATCATTTATCGAATGAGATATAAGAAATTAAGTATATGTTTGGATCATTGGTTAGATCAAGATTATTTACCTTACACAATCACTTCATCATCATCACAACGAGATCAATGATGTTTGTAAAGGTAGAAACCATATCAAATTCAAAAGAACTTCCTCATCCAAACATCCTTCTAATTACATTAAAAGCAGATATACTTGACTTGAAAGAAAATACAAAAATCAATAACGCCCCCCTAACCTCTATATGTACACAAGCTCACAAGAGAATCTATGAAGGATTTAAGTATCTTGACTAAGAGAAAGTCTCACCATAATCTATATCATAGATGTGGATGAAACATTTTGTAGTACACATGGCTTAAAGGTATTCAATATACCATTCATTCTAGTCTTCAATTGAAGACTCATTTTCATCCTATGTCCATTAGGGGAACTCCATCAAGGTCCAACCTTGTTGGTACACATGGATTCTCTCACATATTTTGACACAACTTATCGTATTAATCTAGATCATGTGTAACCAGGTCAAGTGACATGTCGACAACACTTGTGTAATTTTCTAATGTTCCATCCATTATCATAGGTTTAACACTTGGATTTCTACAATTCTCCCATTGGTTCTTATCAGATTTAACACATTTAAGGAATACATCAGTTTCCACGATAAACGCTTTATCATTGAAGACTTTGTAGAAGAAAAATATATCTTTAGTTTCCTAAGGATATTCCAAAAATTACATTTATTTAGATTTGTTAAGTTTATTTGAAAACAAATAAACTTGACAAGTCAAATCATCGTAAATGTCATTTTTGGCCTTTCAACTCATTTCATATCTCATATGGAATCTTTATAGCCTCTAATGGAACATGATATCTAGTTAAGAAATAGTTGTATAAAACTCATATTTCAGAATGAGTTATTATATTTGACTGACTCATAACAAATCAGACCATGTCTAACAAGGCTTAATTTAGAAAGTCATCAAACTTCTAGCTCAAGTATTTACTATCATGTATCTCAACACTCTTGTCAATACGATTTCTACTTCGTTCTTCAACTCTTTGAATACTTCAAAATGTCCCTTAGTTTATTTTTCATAAGATACACAAACACGCATGTACTATAATAAATAGTAAATGTAACGAAGTTAAGAAATCAACCTTTTACAAACTTGCTTAGTGCGCCATATACATCTCATTTATCATGCCAAAAGATCACTAACTTGATCATCATAACTAATGATCAGAACTTAATCATCATTTCCAATAAGTAAGGATCATAAACCTCAAACAATTCTAAATTGAATGGGTCCAATGGTTAATTTGAATGGCACATGAAATATGTTCTTACTTATATGGGCTAAACAATAATGTTAAGGTATATAAAAATAAAATAACTAGATTTAAACTTATTTAGCTATATTTCACAAATGGGAAGCTTGAGATCAATGACAACTAGTTGGTGTCTTTCAGGATCTCCTTTATTGAAGACATCAAGTTAATAAACAAAACAATAATTGACCTTTTATTACAATAAAACATCATTTCTTATCATCTCAATAAATGGAAGTGATGTTTCCAATAAGACTTGGAATATAATAACACTTATTAAGTTCTAAAGTTAACCCCAAAGTCAAAGCTCTCATTATTTATTTAACAAAAATTGTTATTTATCACATAAGTAGGTTGACTTTTGACTTTAATCAACATTCTACTCATTTACACATTGTACCGTATATGCATGTTGTAGAAAAAGTTGACTTCTATGAAAAATATTTGAAGAGAAAGTCCAACTTTCTTTCTTCAACTTACACTTTTTTTGGTATATGAGACAATTCTTCTTCCAATGTTTTTTCCAACCATAATGTACCCAACACTTTCCTTTGTAACCCTTTTTGCCAACTTAAATGCAAGATAACATGGCTTAAATTTATTCTTTCCCATGTACTACTCACTTTTAATAGACTTTAAGTCCCTTTCTTATATAAACCATTAATATAGTCTTCCTTTTGTGACAATAACCATCCAACAACTCTTGTCAGACCAAGTTAATGGCCAACTCTTGACCAATAGGAAATTTTAATTTTTCTTGGTTCATAGTGTACCCAATAATATGAAGTATATAGCATCATGATGTGAATGATCATATCATACACTTTCATTATCACAAGATGGAAGTATCCTACATTTAAAGAATCGATTTAATGCTTCTTATAAGCACCATTTCGATCCTTGTAGGAGCAGGTTACTCAAGACTCGGTTGTTAAAAAATATACAACTTTTCACATTTTTTTTTATATCCTCAAATTTCAGTACAATTCTAGAAATTCATTTCTAGATATATCTTGTTCTTCTCAAGGACATTTCACAGTTAATACTGTGTCCAATTTAATGATAATATAAATTACGAAAACATGCAAAACTGAAGTATCATGATTAAAACATACTTAATAGGACTTTATTAAATATGCTCCCACTATTTTTTCAAATCAATGATCCTCAACATTGATTTAGAAAATCTCATTGGAAGATTTTCTATTGAGACCAAGATCCATATTTCAACTCATTTTAATACAACTTAGTTGATTCACCCAAAACTTTGTTATTTAGGTAGGAAACTCTTTTTCAATTACATGACATGTAACTCTTGTATCAGTTGGTTGAACAAGTCATTTCATGAATTAAAGCTCAACTCCTTTGCCTCTAAGCCCATTTCAATACTATTGAATCTGACTTAGTTAAGTTACACCCAATAGTTGGCAGTCATATCTTATCCAATCGCGCCTCACCATATATAATAATGTACCCAGCTTTAGCATGACCCACACTCTACGATGTTGGCCTTGACGAGTGCCACACATCGAAAGACATTAAACTTGATATTTAAGTTCAGGGATTGCTATTTAGGCAATCTCACCGTCTTTTGTACCTCATACAAACGTCTCTCAGCATGAATGTATATATACTATCAAAATTTAGAGCATATATATAAAACATGTTAACACACGTCCTACATATCATGCATCACATACTAAATATATAAGCCTATGTAATATAGTTATGGCCACATAACGTGAAAGATAAATTTAACTAAATATAAATTCCTAATTTTTGGTCTTTGTGTTGACTTTTTAAGCCTCTCCCCCAACGTTATTGTATAGCGTTGCCTCTCTTCATTGTGAGCAATTACAATTATTTTAAATAAATAAATAAAATAAATTTTCACGACATAAAGGTCGTATTTTAAAACAAACCAAACATCAAACTCTCTAAAGGCCATAGCGATACATCTCTTATAATTAATTAATAAAATTAATCATGTAATTCAAACAATCACATGCATATCCGATAAAATAATTAAACAATGTCAATAATTCTTTTAAATTAATGTCTCAAATCAATTTCAAAAGGTCAAAATATAAAAGTCATCAGATATGCATCTATATGAATTTCACATGTTTCCAAAATTACATCATTTACTTGGAATGATAATAATTTTTTTGAAATTTGATAGCGATCAAAGAAAATACAAAACATAAAAAATAAAAAAAAAATAAAAAAAATCTAAATTCAAATATCTTTGAATCAGAAGGAACGTAACTAATTGTGATACAAAACATAAAATAAAAAAGTGCTAAATTCAAACATCTTTGAATCCTCTCCCTCTCCGTCCTCTCCTTCCCATCTCATTTATATACCTCTCAACTGCCGTTCTCCTCTCTCTCCGCCACAAAACTGTTTTTTCTCTTTTTATATTTGTCCTAATTTCCTTTTATTTTCTTATTGTGTTGATGAAATAATTTTCTGATTTTATAGTTGTTTTCTGTTATTCATATTGGGTTGATTTTATGATTGGTTACATTAGGTTGATTTCCTATTTCCATATACAATGTTTTTGGTTGTTTTCTTATTTATTTTATTCAATGACATCATAAAAAACATTGATGGAGAATAATAATTATATTCCTCTGCCATCCATGTTTTGTGTTATGATATATTGATATTCTATTTTGTGTTGATGGATAATAATAATAATAATAATAATAATAATAATAATAATAATAATAATAATAATAATAATAATAATAATAATAATAATAATAATAATAATGTTGATACTTTTATATATGGGTAAATATGAATTCACAAGAGCAAAATAATGTGATGCTATATCTAATGTTAGAGCAAATATTTTTAGATATGGTTGGACTTTGTTTAGCAATTTTTATAATAGTGAGTCATTATTCAATGTGGTTTTATGACAATCATAGCATTAGAAATCGATTGATGGATAGAGAGGGATTAAGGGGAGAATTTTTGGAGAGTTTGATCAATCAAGATGATGTTATAATAGTAAGTCATTATTCAATTGTGATGGATAGAGAAATCACAATTTTTTCAAGTATATAAAATTACTTCATAAATTTACATTTTTATGATAGTGAGTCATTCTTCAATTGTGATAGATAGATTAATCACAATTTTTATGATAGTGAGTTATTCTTCAATTGTGATGGATAGAGAAATCACAATTTTTTCAAGTATATAAAATTACTTCATAAATTATTTACATTTTGTATTTATTTATAAAAAAAATATATGAATGTTATTTTGAATGAAAAAAAGTTAAATAGATTATAAGGACAAATTTGTCATTTTATCAAAATATAAATCATATCATTTGGTGGATTTTTTTTAATAACCTCTTTTTAGAAAAATTACCTAAATACTCTCTTTTGAAAACTATTAACCAAAATGCCCGTTTTTTTTCTACCTTACAAGTCGCCATTTGCAAAGGCGACTTCCTTAAGCAATTTCAAAAAAAAAAATTCAACTTTTTTCAAATTAACATAAATATATATATATATAAAATTCATAAAAATTACATTGATTACATTGATTGACTAGAGTTGCCTGTAACATTTGGACAATGTTTTCGAGTATGACCAGTTAAGCGACATAGTCCACATTTTCTTGGAACTTTTTCTTTAACGTCCATTTCAGTTCTAATACGGGTACTATTTTGGACGACATTTTTTAATTCTCCGCATTTCAGGATTGTGATACAATGTTTCACCTTCATATGTGGGCCAATATCCTTCATTGGGTATAGGTGGAAACTTTTCTTTGTATATGTTAAATACATTAACAACCTTGTACACGTCAGGTAGAAGCACTAAATAGTTTTGACGAGCGTAAGAACATGCAGCTATGACATGTGAACAAGGCACGTGTATAGCCTGATATTTTCCACAATCACACCATCTTCTTTGAAGGTTGACTTCAAAATGACCAATTGGTTGCACCTCTCTTGGGTTTACTGTTAAATGCACCATGAAAGAATAACAATTTCGGTCGAATGCATGACTTGGAGAGCATTAGATTTACCAACTTCATATTTAATCTTGTCCATGCAATCGTTTGTGTATACTCGATCAGAAGCTAATGATGCCTGATATTGTTGTCCTCTTTCTGCCTATAAAACTCCCAATCTATAGTATGTTGATTGTACCAAAGCAGTGATTGGGAGATTGTGTGTACTCTTGAGCACTGCCTTGATTGACTCGGAAATGTTTGTTCTCATGTGTCCCCATCGTCGACCTTGAGAATACGCCATAGTCCATTGTTCTAGGGGGATATTATCAATCCATCTTAAAGCCTCTGGATTTGCCATCTTGATTTCATTGCGATAATATTTGAATGATAGCTCACTTAATGCATATCTTGTTATAAATGATGTAAAAATTATCAAGTATTATAAAGTGATAAGTAGAAAATATATTAAGAAGAATTAGATCATTACCCATACAAACAAGTTTCCTTTAAAGTTCCTTGTCCTTGAACTCTCTCATGAAATTTTGTGCAATGTGTCGGATGTTGTACACATGTGTTAGCAATTGCCTATGGAATGCATTTACATATTTGATTTGTTTCTACATAATAGAAATGCATCAAACCGATAGAGTGAAACTACAATTTAGACTACCTTAAGAAATTCCACATCCACCGAGGAACATGAGAATAAAGAGTGGAATGAACGAGAGAATCATATTCTTCATGGTCAACCTCTAAATGTTGAATTTAAACCAAGTTATAAATACATGGTTTGGTTTTGCAAAAATTCTAAACGGTTTATTTCTGTAGAAAACCAATTGGTTGATCCTCGTGTCAATCCACCCCAACCTCCACCACAATCTAGCCAACATTTTTTTCGAGAATCAATGCCCAACACAACACAACAAAATCAATATTATATACCAACACCTCCTGACACTCAACCGCCTCCTCATACTTTTACCCACACACCACATCAATCTTACGGGTTCACGCCAGGGGAACAATTTAATTTTGATAGCCAACAACCACATCAAGAAGACAATCATCAACTATCCTTTGCATCAAGACAATAGGAATTGTTGTATAACACGTTCAATACTCGTTATAATACACCTAAGTCCACTACCCAATTACTGAATAATATGTGTCAACAAAGCTTTCAAATTCCAAGCTTTGGGAATGCATATAATCCGTTGAATCAAATATCCAACTAGACTCAAGGTGGAAGTAGTTCTTTTGCAGCACTTCCACCTAGACATCCTCAACAGCAAGAAGACGAAGATCAAGAAGAAGAAGAACAAACTCATGATGTACCAATGCGTCGTCAAAATCCCGTACATGTGAGAAAACCTCGGCAATGTAGTACTGGAGGCCACCTTCGACATTAATTTTATCGTAATTTTTGTAAAACTTGTGATGTTTTTTATGAATGAATTATGTAATTTAAAATGTTATAGGCAACTCTATTCAATCTATGTAATTTAAAATTTGTGTTTATGTATTTTTATGAATTATATTAATTATATATATATATATATATATATATTTTGCTAATTTGAAAAAAAATTGAATTTTTTTTTAAATTGCTTAAGGAAGTAGCCTTTGCAAATGGCAACTTTTAAGGTAGAAAAAAAAAGGGGCATTTTGGTTAATAGTTTTTAAAAGAGAGTATTTAGATAATTTTTTAAAAAAAGAGGTTATTCAAAAAATAAACCCTCATTTGGTTATCTGTAGTGTATCAAACACAGAATATGATAAACTAATTTTATCAAGTTTGTTATCATGTGCATATCAAACACACACTACGCCAAAAATGACATTTTATAGCGCGTCTTTTACAACGCTTATTAAATACAAGCGCTGTTGTATAATTTTTTAAAAATTACGGAGGATACAACAACGCTTTTTTGACAAGCGCTGTAAAAAAAGCGCTGTTGTAAGGTCATATAGGGTCACATACGCTTGCACATAATATTTACAACTCTTTTACAGCGCTTTTTTAAAAAGCTTTGTAAATTGAAGCGCTCTCACATAGCCTTTTATAGCGCTTTTTGAGCGCTTTAAACACAAGCGCTGTAAAATGTAGCGCTCCCACCTTATGTTACATAGCTTTTAAAGTGCTTCTTGTTAAAGTGCTGTAAAAGCCTTGCGCTTTCACATAATCAAATGACTTATTACAACGCTTTTTATACAAGCGCTGTAATAGGCTTGACATTTCACATTTTTAAAGGACCTATTGGAGCGCTTTTTGTACAAGCGCTGTAAAATCATTCATTTTAAATAAAAAACATTCACTTTAAATAAATAAAAACAAATTTAAAACAAATTTAATACGTTGTCCTAACCCTACGAACCATCATCTCCTCTACCCTACGAACCCTCCTCTCATCTACTGTGCGCCCATCTACAAATTGATTTACGTTGCTCCTCCTTTAAAACAAATTGATCAACGTTGTCTCAGGTACTGTATTTTATTTATTTGTTGTTGTCACTAATTAAAACTGATAAATTGTTACATATTAGATATGTTCTGTTTTGAAATTGTTACATGATATTAGATATGTTCTCATGATTTATATGTTCTGTTTTGAAATTAATCTTGGACCAATATTAGATATGTGTATTATATATAGGTCATATATATCAGACTTGAAATCATGCTTATTATTTGTGTAACTGCATTTATATATATAGGTCATATAAAATGGACCGAAAATGGATGTCTGCCAATCGATTGACAAAAGAGTATGAAAATTGAGTGAAGGAGTTTATTGAGTTTGCAGTGATGAATGCAAAAGATCCAAATAGAGTCGTTTTTCCTTGTTTAAAATGTTGTTTTGGAAAATGCATTAGAGAAGATGAATTGGAAGGACATTTAGTATGGTATAGAATTGATCAAAGCTATACATGTTGGGTAAGACATGGTGAGAAAATCAATGGAAACACCCGCACAGATACATATGCTTCAACTAATTTTGACACAGATACATATGAGTCGGACCGAGTTGAGGAGATTGCAAAAGCAGTTGAAGAAGATCTTCGTGATTGTCCTAAAATGTTTGAGAGCTTGTTGAGTGATGCAGAGAAACCATTATATAATGGTTGTACTAAATTCACAAGACTTTCGGCGATATTAAAGTTGTACAACTTAAAAGCGAGTAAAGGATGGTCTGATAAAAGCTACACAGAATTACTAACACTCTTAAAAGATATGTTGCCAGATGATAACGAACTTCCCAGTCGAACCTACGAGGCTAAACGAATTTTGTGCTCTATTGGTATGAGTTACGAAAGGATTCATGAGTGTCCTAACGATTGCATTTTATTTCTAAATGAATATGAATTACTAAAGGCGTGTCCGAAATGCAATGTCTCTCGATATAAGAAGAAAGAATCTACTCCAGCAAAAGCCGTGCGGTATTTTCCTATAATATCAAGATTTAGACGCATGTATCGCAGTGAAGAAGATTCAAAACACTTGACATGGCATGTAGATGAAAGAATTAGAGATGGAAAGTTTCGACACCCTGCAGATTCTCCGCAATAGGCAAAAATTGATCACGAGTATCCTGAATTCGGGATAGAGTCAAGAAATCTACGCCTTGCACTTTCTACTGATGGAATGAATCCACATGGTCTTCAAAGCATCTCACACAGCATGTGGCCTGTGATTTTGTTGATTTATAACCTACCTCCATGGTTATGTATGAAGCAAAGTTTATGATGTTGTCTCTGTTAATTTTTAGACCCAAACAATCGGGGAATGATACCGACGTATACTTGGCTCCTTTAATTGAAGATTTAAAAATTATGTGGGAGACAAGTGTGGAAGTTTATGACGGGTATAAGAAAGAATATTTCAATTTGAGGGCTATGTTGTTTGGCACAATTAATGATTTTCTAGCATATGGTAATTTATCAGGATATAGCATTAAAGGTCAGTGTGCATGTCCTATATGTGAAGAGAGTACAAATTGGATGCGGTTGAAACATTGTAAGAAGAATGTATTTCTTGGACATCGTAGATTTTTACCTTAATATCATCAGTATTGTGGGTGGAGAAATACATTCAATGGAAAATCAGAGGAAGAGAGCTCCTGTAGCATCGACTGGATATCAAATACTTGAGAAAGTACAAGGTTTTACCAATAAATTTGGCAAACCTTTTGCGGGAGAGCTGATCAAAACTGGGTGGAAGAAAAAGTCAATTTTCTTTGAATTGCCATATTGGAAGTCATTATATGTAAGACATTTTCTCGATGTGATGCATATTGAGAAAAATGTATTTGACAGTGTTATTGGTACGTTACTCAATGTACCAGGAAAGTCTAAGGATGGCATCAATGCAAGATTGGACTTGGTCAATATGGGAATAAGAAATGAATTGGGTCCCGTAAAGAAAGGAAATCGCACATATCTACCTCTAGCCGCTCATACTCTATCTAGAAGGGAAAAAATTGTTTTGTGTAAATTTCTACACGAAGTTAAAGTTCCAGAAGAATACTCTTCAAACATTAAAACTTTAGTTTGTATGAAAGACCTCAAGTTAAAAGGTTTGAAGACCCATGATGCTCATATTCTAATGGAGCATTTGCTACCAATAGGTATACGTTCAATTTTACCTGAAAAAGTTCGTTGAGCCATAACTAAATTATGTTTCTTCTTCAGGGAAATTTGTAGTAAAGTGATCGATCCTCAGAAATTACCGACATTGCAGAGGGAAATTGTTGTTACTTTGTGTGAGCTTGAAATGTATTTCCCACCCTCGTTTTTTGATATAATGGTTCACCTTACTGTTCATCTTGTTAAGGAAACACAACTTTATGGGCCAGCTTATATGAGATGGATGTACCCGATATAACGATATATGAAAATATTAAAAGGGTACGTAAAAAGTAGAAGTCGACCAGAAGGTTGTATTGCTGAACGGTACATTGTCAAAGAAGCTGCTGAATTTTGTACTGAATATCTGTCCAATGTTGAATCCATAGGGCTTCCCATGTCTCGTCATTCGGGAAGATTATCAAGAGAAGGGATAATTGGAAAAGACTAATGGCTATATCAAGGACAGAATGGGAGCAGGCACAATTGTATATTCTGCACAATGATGATGAGGTTCAACCGTATGTGACAATACACATGGATCAGTTATCTAGTTTGAACTTGAATAGGAATCAAAATTGGATAACTCGAGAGCACATTCGAAGTTTCATAACATGGTTAAAAAATCACATAAAGTCAAAGTTTGATGTAGACCCCGGATCAATTTCACAGAGATTGAGGTGGCAAGCAAATGGTCTGAGTTTACATTTCTTTTCTTACACCGGTTATGTAATTAACGACTACACATTTTATACCAAAGAACAAGATGATCAAACCACTATGCAAAATAGCGGAGTCACTCTCGTAGCTGAAGCGATGCATATCTCAAGTGCAAAAGACAAGAACCCAATATATGCAAATCTAACATATTTTGGGGTTATCGAGCGCATATGGGAGCTAGACTACACAATGTTTCGTGTTCCCATATTTGGTTGCAAGTGGGTCGATAATAATAATGGCGTTCGGATTGATGAGTCACGGTTCTTGCTTGTCGATTTTAATAAGGTGGGATACAAAGATGAGCCTTTTATTTTAGCGTCGCAAGCTCAACAAGTGTTTTATGTCACTGATCCTGTTGATGATAAATGGTATGTTGTCCTATCGACCAATAAAATAAGTGATGATAACAATAATGATGAAGATGTTGGTAATGATCTTTTCTTTGCAACATCACAACCACATGAAATTGATTCAACTGATGATGGTTTATATCTTAGAGATGATCATGATGAGGGAATTTGGATTAATCCATCGTATCATTAATGGACAAACAAATGTGAATCCCACCAAGAAAAGAAGAAGGGAATCTTAATGTGTTTAATTGTTTTTAAGCCATGTAATCTGAACTGAGTTCATGTAATTTAATTGTTTGATCTGCCATAATTGAGCATTTTGGTATTTAGCTTGAACTGTATGTAATTTTCTGCATATACTGGGAATTTTTCTCGAACGTGAACTGATCATCCCAATATGAGCTGATCGTGTAATTTAGCATTGATATATATATATAAGTATTATTTGGAAGAAAAAATTATTATTTTGTAAGAAAAAATTATTATTTGGAAGAAAAAAAAATAATTAAACACAATTTGGAAGAAAAAATAATTTATCTAATTTGGAAGAAAAAAATTATTATATGGAAGAAAAAATAATTTAACTATTTGGAAGAAAACAAAATTATTTGGAATTTTTCTTGAACTTAACTGATCATCCCAAAATAATGAAGTCACACAGCCCTACTACAGCACTCTTTTGAAAAAGCGTTTTAATAGGGTTTTAAAAAAATAAAACAAAGAGGCATTTTATATATAAAACCCTATTACAGCGCTCTTTTGAAGAAGCGCTGTAATAGGGTTTTGAAAAAATAAAATAAGGGTCTTTTAAAGCGCTTTCTTCATAAGCGCTGTAAAAGGGTCACACAGCCCTTGGACATAATAAAACAAAGGCATTTTATATATAAAACCCTATTACAGCGCTCTTTTGAAAAAGCGCTGTAATAAGGTTTTAAAAAAATAAAATAAGGAGATCTTTTACAGCGCATTCGTCATAAGCGCTGTAAAAGGGTCACATAGCGTTTGCATATAATAAAACAAAGAGGCATTTTATATATAAAACCCTATTACAGCGCTCTTTTGAAAAAACGTTGTAATAGGATTTTAAAAAAATAAAATAAGGAGGTCTTCTAAAGCGCTTTTCTGCATAAGTGCTGTAAAAGGGTCACATAGCGTTTGCATATAATAAAACAAAGAAGCCTTTTAAAGCGCTTTGTATAAAAGCGCTATAAAAGGCTTTTAAAAAAATAAAAATAAGGAGGTCTTTTACAGCGCTTTTTCAAAAAAGCGCTGTAATAGGGTTTTATATATAACAGTAAATCTCTTCAGTTTCATCTTCATTACGTAAACTTCATACGAGTGTTTCAGTTTCCTCTTCGTTCTCCTTCTCATTGCGAACCCTACTAACCCTACGAGTATTTCAGTTTCCCTTGTTTACTCCTCATTACTAACCGTAACCTAAGTATTAAAAAGCGTCATTTCAGGTATTGTATTGATTAGTTTTTTGTTTCACTGAAATGCATGTTGAACTTATACTGCTACGTACTTAGACTCTGCATGTTGAACTTGTTGAAGTTATACTGAACTGCATGTTGAACTTGTTGTAGATATATGGATACCAACAAAGATTTAGAATGTCAAAATGAAGAAGTTGGCAACACCAAGACTTACGAAAATGAAGTCAAACGTGGTGCAATCATAATGCAAAATGTTATAAAAGCAAGAAGTATTGGGCAAAAATTTGAGGTATACTTTGTTTGTTGTTTTCTTTGCTTGTTGTTTATACTATACTTTGTTTGCTGTTTATAATTTGAGGTACTTATTATATGAGTCTATTAGGTGGGATGGAATGAGAGTGGTAAGCCAATTGACCCCAACAGTTCAATGTTTGTAAGTTATATTGGAGCTGTTGTTCGTTAGAATATCCCCATCACAATAGATGATTGGATAGATATGGCATTGAAGGATGCAAAAGATGTATTGTGAGCTGATATACAAGTAATTTTTTACTCCCCTTTTTTACTTATAATTTTTTACAAACTGCTTTGAAGTACTTTACTCAAACTATATCTTTATTTTGTTTGCTGACAGCTTTTGATGTTGACGAGGTGAGAAAGAGTTACGTGCTGAGAGTTGCCAGAAAATACACTGGGGTTTTAGATCTCACCTCTCAAATTGCTATCTAAGAGACCGAGATGGCAATATGAATGCGGAAGCTCCAAAAATATATAAACATTATATATCAAATGAGGAATGGAACGCATTCGTAGCAAAACGTTCGGACCCCGCGTTTGTTGTAAGTGATTAATTTATTAGCATTTGTGTTTTATTATTCATATTCATAGCGTATTTTAAACAATAATGTGGTACATTATATAATGTACCACATTATTGTTTAACATCACATTATATAATGTACCACATTAACGTCTAGAGCAAAAACTTGTAAGTAATTAAACATCACTTTTATATAATGTGGTACATTATAAACTATACTTTCTAACCAATATTTTGTTTATGATATTAATGAGAATAGCTACAAGACACCCAATCCGATCAACCGTTGGGTCGTCATATATTGTGGAAGGAAGCTCGCGTAAATAAAGACGGAGTGGTTGATAACGAAAATGTTCAAAAAGTAATAGAACTTTGTGTAAGTATATTTATCACTTTAATATTTTTTAATATTGTATTTTAAAATTGTCATTGAACTAATCTTTTTAATCCTACGTGTATATATTTTAGGCGAATCTCGAACAAAGTTCAGAAAATCAAGAGGACAACAAGGCTAGTTGCAGGGACATACTAGGTAAAGTGTTTAATGTTCCTGAATATTCCGACCGCGTGAGGGGGAAAGGATTTGGCGTAACTCCTAGAAGCTATTTTTCACAAGAGAAGCGCCAAAATCCATCTAACGAGGAAGTATTAGAAAAGATCAAAGTATTAACAGAGCAAGTGGCATTCTTGGTGAAGACGAATAAAGACAAGCAACTTGCGGATCAGCTCAAACGTGAAAATCAAATGGAGAGTGAAAACGCGAGTTGCAACGTTGGTCTCAAAAGTCTTCCTGAGGTAATTAATTACTTAACAAAATAAGAAATTCATTCACTAATTGTTTCACATACTTATGTATTAACCATTGATTTAGGATGTCACTCCATGCGTGCTGTACTTATCCTCCCCTACTCATTGGAAGGTCGGAAAAGGAACATTGTACAATACTCTAGGCGAAGTATTGCACAACACACCGATCCCTGCGGGCCATGTCAGAGTATCACCAATTATTGCTTTGGAACCAAATGCACCGTTGCCTATACCGGGCAACGATGCAAATCTGAATTATTTGGGCGAAGCAATTGGCAGTTACGTGGCATGGCCCAAACATCTTGTTGCCCTTGATAAGGTATGTTTAATTAATTGAAATGTATGTTTAATTGATTATATTTAATTGCTGAATTTTTTCCGATGTTAACTTTAATTTCACATTTATTTAGATTCAAACAAAGTCTAAAAGGAATGATAAGAAGATTCCCAGAAACGAAACATACACATCGCCCGAAAAGGTTTGTCACAATTATTCTGTAAGGTTTGTCATTTTTTCAGATTCAATAAACTAACAAACTGATTAACCTCATTTTTTCAGATTCAATCCAATAAACCACCCGCATAGCAAGCCAGCTGCCGCACCACGACTGGATGTTCGTGTTAAAAATAAAGCCGACAAACTTCAAAAATTGGAGGGTAATAAAGCTGGCAAACTGCAAAAGCTAGAAGGTAATAAAGCGGCCAAAGTTGCTGCTCAAAAACTGGATCGTGTAAAATCAGTTACTGCTCCTGCTCCTAAAATAAGTCAGCCACGACTTGCTCGATATGGGTCGTGTTTCGACATACAGGCAAAAAAAAATATGGGCAGCGACAACGATTTACAAATAATAAGCATGGATAAACCTATATTCGGAGATGAGTATGAAGAATTTTTTAAAAAAGAGCACATATACGAACTTCTCGACCATAAGGAGCTGAGTGCTACTGTCATCAGCTTATACATGAGGTAAAAATTACTTTTAATTGCATTTATTTGAAATTAATTTAATTAATTGGTAATTAATCTAATTTGAAATTTTCATTGAAGGTTTTTGTATGAGAAGTTCGTGTGCACGCGCAGATTGTCAAATAGATTTTCATTATTGTCTCCGCATAAGATTTCGATGCTTAAACACGATCCAGTGAATGTAAAGAAATACGTTGTAGATATACTATTAGGAAATAAAGAGAAGGATAAGTTGTTCCTTGCACCATATAATTCAGGGTGCGTAAATATATATTCTTTATTTATATCTTTTTTAATTTATGAGATCTTAATTTATTAGTTGTGTAAACCAAATTTTTGTTGTTGTAGGGCATATTGGGTGTTATTTGCAATCAATGCGACCTCTGAAGTTATATACTACCTAGATCCCTTGCACGACCATTACAACAATCACCCCGAGATAAAGACTATGTTCGACACGTAAGTAATATTCATTTATTTTTTACATATATATATAAATAATGTGTTTGTTAATACTATAATAATCACATTTATTTATTCGATAGTGCTTTACAAGTTTTTCGAGCTCAAAGAGGTGCTACAGTGTCGAAGAAAAAGTCAAATAACATCACATGGATTCCAATAAAGGTTTGAAATATACGCTTTTAAAATTTCATTTACAATCAATGCACAAATAGTTATTGACTTATATGTTTTATTTTATAGTGCCCTCGTCAAACTAACAATATCGACTGTGGGTACTATGTATTGCGATTCATGAAGGAGATTGTTGATAAGAATCAAATTATAATCCAGAAACGGTACGGTATTTTCATTATTTGATTTTCATATATAAACTATGTATATATTTGATTCTAACTTATTTATGTTCAATTTTTATATCGCACAGTACTTTGACAATTCCAGTCCAACATATTCTGAAGAAGGTCTAACAGAAATAAAGGAAGACTGGTGTCAGTATGTGATTGAAATGAAGATTATTTGATTTGCTGAGAAATGGCATGCTGCAAGGGATATGGTAGTTCTGTGTTGTTTGTGAATATGTAGTTGTGAACTGATAGTTGTGAATATGAATATGTAGTTGTATGAATATGATAGTGAATCTGATAGTTATATGAATAGGTAGTTGTGAATATGTAGTTCTGGGCTGTTGTGAATATGTAAATATGAAATGATTGTTGTGAATATGTAGTTCTGTTGTTGTTGTGTACTGATTTTGTGAGATGATTGTGAACTGATTCTGGATGAAAATGATTTTGGAATAAAAATTAAAAGACAGCGCTTTCTAAAAAAATGCAATAAAAAACCAAAAAGCGTTTTTTCAAATTTACAACATTTTTAATAAATCTAAAAAAAAACACCTTTTACAGCGCTTTCTCAAAAAAGCGCTGTAAAACGTGCATTAGAATGCACCTACTACAGCGCTTTTTTGAAGAAGCGCTGTAAAAGGTGCATAATAATGCATCTATTGAATGCACCTACTACAACGCTTTTTGGAAAAAGCGCTGTAAAAGGTGCATAACAATGCATCTATATGAATGCACCTATTACGGCGCTTTTTTGGAAAAGCGCTGTAATAGGTGCATAATAATAAAACAATTAAATGCACCTATTACTACGCTTTTTCAAGAAAGCGCTGTAATAGGTGCATAATAATGCATCTATTGAATGCACCTATTACAGCGCTTTTTCATATAAGCGCTGTAATAGGTGCATGCATATGAAGCGCTATTGCAGGGATTTAAAAAGAGCTGTTACAGGGATTTACAGCGCTTTTTCAAAAAAGCGCTGTAAAACGAGTATAACAAGCGCACAATATATCCAACTATTTTACAGCGCTTTTTTATTTTAAAAAACGCTGTTGTATCTTTTTACAGCGCTAGTAACTACAACGCTTTTTTTTTTTGAAAAAGCGCTGTAAATGGCTTAAAAAAGCGTTGTAAAATGCGCTTTTTCGCGTAGTGACATGACATGATAACTCTTTATCATGTCCATATCATATCATGTCTCTATACTGTTTCTTATCCTATCCTATCTCTATCATATCTTGTCCATCAAACGGGCCCTAAAATGATACTTACTAATAAGCTTATTTAGCAATTACGAGATATTGGATTTGCCAAATACACTTGAAATCATTCTATTTATTTATTTTTAAATCCAATTAACTCACTTATACTAGTACTAATATAAGTTTCAAGTACTTCCAATAATTTAAACCTTTTGAATCAATTAAATCAATATGCGTTCTTTCGACTTTGGAAGGAAAAAAAAAAGCAGATTGAAATTCTTCTTGTTTCAAAAGATAGAAACTATATGTACAACCAAGGCTATGATACCACTGTTAGGAAATAATGAGATAGACTTTTAAAAACTCTTTTAAAATTATTTTCATGATTGGAAAAATCACATAGTCAAGGATCTCGTAAGCCCAAAACTTTACTAAAAGGGTTTATATGTTTACCTCTTGAAGCGTCGAGGAGGATACACATCACCAAAACGAATCCTATCTACATCATTCACACCCCTCCACATGGTTTATTGCGCCAATAACCATTTTTATGATTGTCCCGTTGCAGACAACGTTTGATGGCCTTAAAGCCTACAACTTCCCATGTAGGGATCGTAGTGACTTCAAGTCGAAGGACTACTCATTATGGTCACATGAGATTCCCTAATGATACTTAAACAACAATTATGTATTATTCTCATGGAGGGTCAATCCAGTATGAATATTACATATAATATTTATATCCAGTGGCAAAGCTTCTATAGGATATAGGGTGGCTGCTTTTAGTTTTTTTAAGAGACATGTACAAAGCCAACATAGGAGCTGTTGTGACCACCTCTTTAAGCTTCGTGAAGGCTGTCGTACTATCTGAATTCCACTGGATAATCCCTTTTTTCAACAAATCAGTCAAAGGACTCGCTATCTTCCCATAGTTGCATATGAATCTCCGATAATACCCAGTCAATCCAAAAAACCCTCGCAAAGCTTTGATTGTCTTACAAATAGGTCAATCTAAAACTACTTCCACCTTTTTGGGATCCATAGATACTCATTTTTCAGAAATGAGGTGCCCCAAGTATCCTACTGTGGTTTGCCCAAATTCACATTTCTTTAAATTGGCATAGAACTATTGTTGCTACAGAATGTGTAATATGCGCTTCAAGTGGCTCAAATGTTCCTTCTAGAACTTACTATAAATGAGGATAACTAGGATTGATCTATGCAGATTAGGATAACTTGTATTGATAACCTTAATTTTTTGCACTGTATGTCTAGAATACACAAATTATGAAATTATCTTCATAATCTTACTATACATTTCTTTCCATCTTCTCCTTTTCATCTTCCTATCTTATCTTTAAACATACTAACCCTATTTCTCTCATTTCCTCACCACATACACCACGAGTCACATACTTCTCTCATATGCTCTCTAAAATGATATTTCTATGGATGTGTATAGAATTGTTGTCTCAAAAGTAAAATTGTGATCTGACATGTGATTTTGAGGAAACTTTTACCTATGAATTGTGATTGAATGTATGGAACAAATATTTATGTTAAAAAAATTGATAAAAGAATAATTATTAACTGTGACCAGGTTATGAAAACCAAATTATATAAGTTTATAGGATACTTGTGGTTGGTGTGGTTTGATATATGGTAATCGATTGTGATGAATTTAGACTAGATCTGACATGACATATGTTAATAGATCATATGCTAATTAATATAAATATTGTGGTGTATGTTGTTGTAATTTTGGATTCTATACAATATCATACTTTTTATTTATCCATTAAAATTTTAAAAATTTGGTCACCCTAATAATTCAGTTCAAGTTCTGCCACTGTTTATACCTATGTGCATCTTGATATCTCATATCCATGACCCATGAGATGTGGTCATCAGACTACTCAGATAATACTCTCGATGTATTATTGTTGTCCTAATTAACAATAATACTTTGACTATGGAAATTTTTAGAATGTTGTTCTAATGTTCGATATGGTCTCACGATCAAGTTACACTTGATGTTCTATTAAACGAACTATCAATTCTAAGGACTATATTATACTATACTGTTAATAACATAATAAATAATGTCTTGTACATATAACAAAAATTAGACATATGATTTAAATTCATGATACAAATAATAATTTATATAAAATAAATTGGCTCTAGGGTTTAAAATATAGTCATCAAGACAAGCATGTATCCTCTCATAACTCATGCCAATAGAAAATAAAATTCATTTGGCTTCATAAGTTCGACTGTAACATCCTAAATTTTAAAATAAATTATTTAATAAACTAAATAAGATTCTAAATAATTAATTTGATGTTAAAATTATTTCAAAGTAAATGTTGATAAATTTTGTTACTAATTTTCATTATATGGATAATTTCTATGATGTGCTAGTTTAATACATATTATATTAAATGAGTGATATAAATAATAAATGTTTTATTATATTATTTTATATATATTTTTCTAAAAATAATAGTATTTTAGTGTAATATTTTAAAGAAAAAGATTTTATGCGATTTTACATGTATATACGCGTACCTAATTAATGTAATGCTTTCTGCGCGTTGACTAATGTTAAGTATGTACGTAGTTATATTTCCATTATTTATAACTATTTTTTATTTTTAGTTATTTATTTTATAAATAATTATCTTGGAATAGTAGTGATATTGGGTTTGATTTCCTTTATTGTTATATTCTTGTTATAACATTATGATTTTATATATATATTATTATGATTTAGTAATTAATATAAAGTTTTGATGTTATATTTATTTACCTTACAATTTTGACTATTCTCTAATGATGGTAGTATTTTAGTGTGAATATTTTATAAAAAAGTATAATTACAGTAATTATTTTGAATATGAGTCTTGGTTATTAATGTATTTTAAAAGATTAATTACTTTAATTATTTTATTTTATAAAATATGGGTTTTGAAATATTAATAATTTTGTGCTTAATTTCTTTACAGGTGTCCTTGTCAAGTTGTGCCTATTTTATATACATTCCATTAATTTAGTGGCTTATATAAAATATTGATGTTATATTTTTTTATTTTCATCTTAACTATTTTCATAATATAATAATCTTTCAATTTGATATTTTGAAAGATATTATTTTAGTGGCAAGTAAATAAATTAAAATAATTATGTAATTAGTTGGGTCTTGTAAAAAAAAAATACCAAAAAAAATTGAAAAAAAAAAAGATGGGGTTCAAGGTTAATAATAACTAATATATATAATCCAAATAGCGCTACAGTATAAAAGCTGAAGGCAGCCGCAGAAAAGATGAAGAACCAGCCGCACTCGGAGAAAAAAAATAAAACATCGATACCGGTGATCGATAGCTGTCCCAGAAAACTTTCTCCGTTTTCATCCAAATTTCAGTATGTTCTTTCACTCATTTAGTTGGTCAATTAAACACACTTTCTCAGATTTTTAACCATCCCAATTTCTTTCTAAAATGCCCGACTTCTCCGTTTGTGGAATTCGTTATTTTGCATCGTTCTTCTTCACCGTAAGTCCAATTTGAGTGAAACCAACGCCAAAACGATCGTGTGAAAAGTGGTTATATTATCCACTGATTGGTTTTCTGATTTGTGGTAAGTTTCCTTGACCTAATTTCGAAATTAGTTTTTAGAGTGTCTTCTCATAATTTATTTTTAACGTTTACCCATAAACTGTCGAGTTAGATTGATTGAAGGACAAAGATTCAAAGAACAAAGGCTGGTTGCTCGTTAAATCGTATTCGTGTGTGAAAGCATCGAAATAAGATAAGGGGTGAGAAAGCGTTTGAATTCATGAGTATAATATATTGTGAGATGAACGGGAAAACCGTATTTCCCAACGATTCATCCGGGGCTCGCTACGTATGGCAGTAGCCCTTCGAGGGATAAATTAATTAATGTGCAAATATGGAAATTGTGAGATTAAAATATAGAATAGAAATATTTGTAAGGTGTTGATTGATTTAATTTCCTTAAATGTGTGGTATTTGATGTTATTGTGATATTGAGTGTCGAATTAATTTTATGTATATGTTTGACTAGATGAGTTTATGTGATCTGATAATAAAATATGGATGTGTTGTGATAATTTTATGTGATGATGATGATGTATGAATAATAATTGTGATTTTATAAATTTGTGATAAATTTATGTGATGAGGTATGATTGATGATAGTGATGCTCTAAATTTGTGGTGAGTTATATAATGATGATGATGTGTGATTTATAATAGTGATGTTATGAATTTGTGATGAAAATATTGAAGTAACCCCTGATGAAATAATTGTGATTCCAATTTGTGTTTGAGATGACGGTCTTAATGGAGTATCATAGGCGAACGAGGGGAGAAAATAAATATTGAGAATTTGTGAAGTGGAGATTATTTTGTCATCATATAGGTAGGGCCTGACAAGCCTAGTGATTCTGGGGATGTACAACTGAAATGAGCCTGATCATGGCGGTCTACTGTTGAGCCTTAAGGCAAGATTGTTAGACCTTGAAGGTATTCGGGTGGGGAATTCCTATGTGACTTGGAGGTAGCACTCCAAATGTCGGGAGCTACCATGCAACACACGTTTACCTCGACTGTCGCGTATATGTGTCTCGGGTTGAGTTGAGGGGATCTATGAGGACAAGGAGAATTTGAATTGTCTGTCCATCGGGATGGTGGCATAGTATCAAGCCTCCTAACCAAGTACTTCAGAGTTAGAATGGTACCACATTGTGAAGTAGAGTCTAAGCTCATGCATAGCATTGCATTTTCGTGTGATTGTTTTATTGTGATTGATGTATTTCAAAAGTGATAATAATTTCTCTGTGACGACTTGATGTCATAGTGAAAGGTATTGATTTTCCTTGAGTGATTTTGACTTTTAATGTGATATTTTTCTTGAGCAATGTTTGTGTAATGATACGGTTATATTATGATTATTTGTGTGTTCTTCCTACTTGTATTATACTATCAACATGTTTTCGAAACTCACCTCCTTCGTTGTTTGTGTTTGACTGGCTTGGCCCTGCATTTGCGAAATCGCAGTTATTACAGGTTAATGAGTCTTGAAGTTCAAATTTGGGAGTAACCTCGCTCTGATAGGTGATACTTGGAATTAAGAGTTTTACTGTGTATTTTACTTTTTTAATTACCAACGAGTCTTTATATGATAATCTAAGTATTAGTAAGTTTTGGGAATTAAATTAATACATTATAGTCAAATCAAGTTCATTTAGATTAAAATATTTTAATTGAGTAATAAAGTTTGAATTGTTCCAGGTGTACTTTGAGAAACATGATATCCTAAATTAGTTACAAAAGTTTTTATTTCCTTCTAAACAAATTTTCTTTATCCGCTGCGAATTTTGCTCAAAAAATCTAGTACAAATTGTTATATAGGTCATTTTGGGTTTAGGGTGTCACATCGACTAAGGAGCACATTATCTTTAGGTAAAATATCTTTTAACAATGTTAGTAAGTTTGTAAAACTCTTATCTGACCACCAATTACCTGCTTTTGGGTTATACAACTTCAAGTTGGCAGACAATCTTGTAAATTTAGTACATCCATCATACAACAGTTTCTCTGCATCACTTACTAGCCTCTCAAATATTTTATGACAATCACAAAGATCTTCTTCAATTCCATTTACAATTTTGTCAACTCGATCACACTCATTTGTACCTGTGTCAAAATCATTTGATGTATTTCTCACATTGCTCATCGAATAAGTAGAGTTAGTTTCTACTTCCCCATACATTGTCCAACATGTATAACTTTGATCAATACTATAGCAGACTAAATGATCATGCAACTCACTTGCACTAAGATCTTTTCCCTAACAACAACCTAAGTAGGAGCATATGATTTTACTAGGGTCTTCTACATAAGCACCAACAAATCTAACAAACTATTTCACTCCAACTTCATATTCTTTTGATAGTCGATTAGTAGACATCCATCTTCGATCCATAGTTCTGTGATCTTATTGTAGTTAGATATTAAAAATAATTCCTTGTAATATTCAAAGAATCAAAAGAATCCTAGCTGTGAAACTTCAAAAAAAACATATTTTCATCCAATCCAAGCTGAGAAACTCCAAAAAAAAACATACTTCCATCCAATCCAAGCTGTGAAACTTTTAAAAAAAGAAAAAGGCAATTCAAAAGAATCATAGTTCTGAAACATAAAATAAATCATATAAAGATATAAACTTAAAAAAAAGGCAAATCAAAATAATCCAAACACAATAAACATATATAATTTTTCATACAAAAATTATATATAAAATTTTCTTAAATTTTTATATTATAAAGTGTTCTTCATTCTTAAGAGTATTAGGACAACATGTTATCTAACATCATACTCTGTCAAAATACCCTACAGTTTTGCAATCAACCCTATTCGTCGCTAACATATGTACTACTATTTTTAGTCTAAACCATAAGACATGCATGTGAAAGAAACTTGAGATTGTCCAGTAACATGAACAAACATAGGAGTAAACAAATGGAAAGAAACTTTAGATTGTCATAGTAGTGAGTTGTACCCAACAACACGAACGATTGATGACGGTGGAGGCGAGCAGGTTGATGGTGGTGGATGACATTTGGTGACATAAGCGATTAGGTTGAAAGAGGCAATCGAGTTTGAACGGTGGATGATGATTGATAACTTTGAATGTGAGAATGATGGAGGCAATCAATTTTGAATACGGTGGAGGCGATTGAGTTTGAAACAGTGGAGGTAATCGAGTTTGAAACGGTGAAGGCAATCGAGTTTGAGTTGAATCAACAATCGAGTTTGAGTTTATTGGATTTTTTATTGAGACGATTGATATCTTTGTTTTGAGAAAAAGCAAGGGTTTAATTGATATAATAGGGATTCAGTTAGCGCGAAGAGAGAAAGAAAAGCAGAGTGCGTTAATTTTAATAGCGCTTATAAAAAAAAGCGCTATGAAAAATATAAGTGTCACATTTAATGGCATCCATAATATAAGCACTATAAAGATAAAAAATAAAAATAAAAAAAACCATAATATGAGAGCCAGAAATGTTGGATCTGTAGCACTGTCAACGTTTTCTTGTACAAGCAATTTTTTGTCATCCGAAATATTTTGTTACGCTATGATTTTTCGAACAACCGTACTTTTATTATCTCGCCATTAGATTAATCGAAGGGCTATCATTTATTGTTGAGAGAGATTGAGGTAAAAATAGATTGAGAGGATCATTCAACTTATGATTATAAAACAGTTTAAGTAAAATAAAGTTGAATCATAAAAAACTTAAATTAAATAACAAAAGTGGAGATAGAAAAGGAACACATATATTTTTATACTAGTTCACAAATTGTTGCTACATCTAATCCTCTCTTAATAGAGAGATTTTGTCTCATTACAATCGAAGACTTAATCCAATATTAAAACAATAGCATACAAGCAAAGGCGGAACCAAAATTAGATTGTTGGAGTGGTCAATCATATTTAAAAGATTCATCCAACAAATGTATAAATATGTATCAAAAGAAAAATATTTATATTTATATGAACTAACTACATTAATAAATGTCTCGCTTGTATATCACGACAATCATTTATAATTGAATCTACACTAATTTTTATGTAGTTAGCCAAAAAACACGACAGACTCTTCATTTTTAATTGGTTATTTTTATTTTCATCAGGTATCAACTCATGGTAAGAATTTGATATCATAACATTAAAGATTGGGGTACGAATCCCGACTAGACAATTGTAAAAATATTCGTTAGTGTCAGTTAATTAATAATAATTTTTCCCCTTCTCCAACTTTTTTTTAAAAAGTTGTTTTATCCTTAACCACTTATATTATTATTTTTTTCTACTAAAAAGATTAATTATTATTAAAAAAAAAAAAAAACTTAAGAATTTTCCATCCTTCGTTAACTTAAACCAAACAAACTTTTACATACTTATTTATATAATAGCTTTCATTACTTATCTATAATAACTATACTATATAGTATGTAATGAAAAAATTAGAAATGTAGGAGGGCCCTGGCCCCGTTGTTGGGGAAACCATTAGTTTGTCTCAGCATATAAGTTTTATTTAGTTTTCTCTTCAAGTTTTGAATATTTTTTTATGTTTTTCCAAACTTTCACCGTTAGAGTCCTTCTCAACTTTTTGACAAGGTGCCGTTGAGATTCATGAATATTTTTACACCTTTTCAGGTATTTCTTATGGATGAAAGATTTGTTGCCACTATTAAGCTGATTTACATCAGTTAATTTTTGTGTCTGAATTAACACAAAATTTGTTTCTAACATTCTAGCTCTCATTGAGAGAATATTACAGTTTAAATCATATATCAATTCAAGTGTACCAAATGAAGATTGATTTACATTAATTCTAATGACTCTCTATTAAGAGGATTTTTCATTATTTTCCTTTGATGTGTTATAGGCTTTTTACAGATATTCTTCTTATTTCCTTTTCCATTCTCTCTATTTGCATATTGATTGGCTTCTACTTAAATACTAGAGAATGTATCCATTGAGGATATTACCATTGGAGATCTCGAATCTATATTTAAAGTAAATTAGCCTTCAAGACATGTTCATTTGTATCTTCATAATTAATTCAACATATCTTGATTCAAGAAGGCATATCTTAGAGGATGTTATACGCTTCTTTAGTCAGGGGATAAGTCCATCTTTGATGAATAGACGTAGTTGTCTTATCCATAGTTATAGGTTCAGATGATTGACTTAATAAAGTTGACGTTTTTATCATAGTGTTGACTTTGTCAGAGTATTGACTTGATGCTTTGACCAGACAGACAACTGGTTTGTCAAATTTATCAAACGAAAAATTATCAAAGCGAGTTTGTAATATCAGATTCATCAAAGGCGCGTTGATAAGAGTCAGATAAAATTTTAACTATTTCTTCATAGCATTAATGCATTTTCTTTGAGTAATTAATTCTCTTTCTTTGTTTATCAAAGGATTTGACTTTTAGAGCATTGCCTCAAACATAAGCTTCATTCAAAGTTTTCTTATTTGGTCTTGATTTAGAGGATCAATGAAGGTCTTAACTCTTAATTAACTTTAGTCAAACACATATGGTAATTGTAGCGTTCTTTTCCCTTATGATCAAAGGGTCAATCGTTGATTCATGTTTCCTTTGTCTTTAATGCTTTGACTCGATCTGTATATAACTTAATGCTTGTTACAAAGCTCCTTACAACTTATATCATTACTTGTTTTATTAGTAAACATAATTACTGGTTTATTAGGTGATAATACTTAGATTATTATCTTTAACTTACTAAAAATTTCTGCTACCTCAAAATATATAGTCATTAATATAATTTTTTATCTTCTAAGTTAATATGCACACTTAACAAATAGTTAGAGGATAAATGTTCTTATTGTTTTGTTATCATCAAAACATCAGACAGATGATTGTAGCTAAGAACTACTTTTGCACTAACATTTTAATTGTTCATTAAAATTCATTTTTAGTGTCATTCTTGTATCTGTCATTCTTGTATCTTGTCTTTTATAATCTATATTAAAATTAATGATGATTTTTGAACAAATAATGTTAATGTATTATTTCTATGAGTTTAATTGTCATTAGAGTCAGTACAAAAAGTTTTATGCATCAGCATATCATAATCATGCATGAAAATGATATAAGATATATAGTTATGATAAAAGTTAAACATCTCTAATATGATATAACGTCTGTAATTGAAAAATAGCGTAAAAACTCTTTACACTGACAATATATATGAATAAATCACATTTCTATTATAAAATGATAATCTGATTTTTGACAAATGTTGTAGCATAGTGGTAAAGCATTTTTTTTCTTTCTAAATTCGGAGTAAAATAGGATCGTTATTGTGTGTGTATAGCGCAAAAAAAAAAAAAGTGCTAAATTTTGTTTTTTAATATTTGAATAACATTAACTTGTGAATTTTTGTATGAATAAAGAGATTTGATTAGTGTTATAGATCTTATTTAGAAATGAATATTCGAAAATGAATATTCGGAGAAAATATATTGTATTTGGATATTAGAATATTTTCCGTTTATTGAACAATAAATAATTTTAATAATATTGTAATTTGTAATAAATGTTCAAGAAGGATATCTTGAAAATATGTTGTATTTGAATTTGTGCAAATTATATTAAAATCACTGTAATTTGACATTTGAAATCAAATTATTTTTTGTTTCTATGGAAACTTTCGCCTATCCTTATTTACAAATTAATACTTTTCTTTTATCAAATACTCAATCTTTTTATAACTTTTAGTGTAAATTTTTTTAAATAATTTTTCATAGATATATGAATATATTTTTATGTCAAATATTAATTTTCTATGTGTTGTCATATTACTCTTTGATTATTATTTGGATATTAGTATATGAAATTAATCTATTTAGATATTCAATAAATTTGTTAAGTGAAAAGATAATAAATAAATACAATAATAAATTATTTCATCATCAAAGTCAAAGATATGAGGAATTAAAATGTTTTAACTTAATTAAATTATACAAGGTAAGCTTATTTAAATAGAAAACAACACACACATATATATATTCTTTGACTCATTGCATGTTATTTGAAAAATAGTCTCCGAAATATAACTTGGTAAATACTAAAAAATAAATACGAGTACTAGATAATGAAGACTACTATCCTTACCGATGAATATTCTCTCCGTCTCTAAACGTTTATTCTTTAAAGCTATGACGATGCATATCAAGAAATAATAATGTGTGATAAATTTAGATTTTTTTATCTTTTAATTTCTTTAACAAAAGTAGAATTTATTTAATGCACGCTTGTGACTTTTTTAAGAATATAAAAAGAAAAATATTATTAATTATATTTTTTAAAAAATTAAAGTTTTAGAATAAAAATAAAAAACTTAATATATCAAAGATGATGCACGAAAGAAGTAAATTTTTCTATTTATTTTTTTAAATGTACTAATAAATAAGTACCACATTCGCTTGTTTCCTCATATATTTACTGCATCGTCCACAACGGCCTATTGGACATCAAACACAAAGATTACATAATTTATATTTTGTTTATACAAAATTAAAAATATAGTTCTTCCTAACTTAAAAATAAACAAAAATCATTTTGAATGTTGTTTATTATAAATTCATAGGGAGTATATATTAGGTAATATATAGGCCCGTTGGTTAAAGATTAAAATAAAAGTGATATTTGATTCAAAATGATAATAATAAAAGCAAATTGTCATAATTATTAGTGTATTTTATACTAATATAAAGTAAAATCAATTATTTAGAAATAGTGTATATAAGAATATTTGAAATATATAATTTAAAAAGTATAATTAAAGTTAAATTATCTGTAACCTAACCTAACTCAACTGATATATGTGCTGGATTTGAATTCGGATATTGCATTGTTCAAATTTATTTATTATTTTACGTAGAAAAAAAAAGTTTAAATGTCATTTATTTTAAACTACCTTTTTTTGTTAAAGTAACGTGCAACGAAAATAATTTATTCATTGAAATTGATATTCAATTTGTGTGATGATTTAGAAAATCAAACGAACCATTCTGGTTCTCAAGGTGAAGGTAATGTTGTATGAAATATGTTGTATATCAGAAAATCAACTTATTTTAATAAGTTTTGTATTTAGCTCTTCTAATAAATTTATTTCTAAAAAATTAGTAAAAATAAGATAATTAAAAAATTATTACATTAATAAAAAACTATTTATTTTATTTTGACTTTTCTGATCTTTATAACAACTAAAAAGAAGTTTGTCAATAATTGTAGAAATAAATTCATATATTAAATGCAAGATGAATTTTTTTACAAAAATTTAATTATTTACATTAAAAAATAAAAATTGATACTCTTATTAATACAACATCAATTATATATGAATTTAATTATTTAAATTTCATTGATCTCAACTTTTTAAAATAATTATTATGAATGGTTATTTTATTTGTGGTGCTTTCATTTACCTTGGATACAAATAAAAGTTATGGTGATATTTTTTATTAATTAAATATATGATTAGATTTGTCACAGCTGTTCTTGTCTCATATAAAACCGTTATGAATACATGCACATGATTCACCCATCAAATCATGTGCCAAACAACGTGACATTATTAGAATTACAATATATCGGACACCTAAAAAACAGATTATATCAGATCCAATAATAGTGTTTATACAGTCACGTTTACCCAAAATTTTCACTAATTTTTTATTTTACAGGGATACATGAATTTACATCTAATTTTAAAAAAATTAAAACTTTTTTTACATAAGAATTCGATTGAATATACAGAATTAATTAAAATTTATAAGAAAATAATATCTAAAAAAATTTGAAAAAGTAACACCTATTAACTCTGACAAGAAAATAAATTATATAAGTTTATAGGATAACTGCGGTTTACGTGATTTTGATATATCATAATCGGTGATAAATTTCGATTAGATCTGATATGATATATATTAATAAATATACTCATTAATATAGATATTGACATACTGTGGTGTATGATGTTTTAATTTTGGATTCTATAATCGGTGTATATTATGAGTTGAATTGTTGTTGTTGAGTTATAGATGTATATTATGAGTTGAATTGTTGTTGTTGAGTTATAGATGTATGTTTCAGTCTAATATAGATGTATGTTTCAGTCTAATATGTAAAGATAACATACTTTATGTGCATTTTTTCTTGTTACATGAATTAATCTAACCAAATGACATGAAGATTGGTATGTGTAGATCCTCATTGGATTTATACGTGTATATGGACTAAAATTTATTTTATCAATTTTTTTAATTATTAAAATTGTACTTTTTTTTTGTTAGGCTCAATTTTTAAGATTAGAACAAGGCCTACTTTTTTTTAGACTAAATTATAATTTAGATGTGTATTATAAAAAAATTGGATGGAATAATTTATAAAAAAATTGGATGGAATAATTTATAAAAAAATTACAAAAATAACTATTATAAAATAAAATAAATTTTCCAACCTAAATTCAAACTAATTTTTAATTATTAAAAATATTAATGAAAATTTGATTTATTACTCTCTCTAATATATTTTTGTAAATTTACAATTTAAAATTCTTATATTTTTTATTTATTCATTCAAGTTTTCAATATTTGATCACCCCAATATTATAGTTCAAGATCCACCACTTCGGCTAGGACTGAGGAATCGCATTGTACTCATTGGCATTTTCTGCTAGAGAGCAGTAAATATAAATTAAAACACATACTAGTTGTTTTTTGGATAAATTTTTTTGACAAGTACATTGTTATGTGAGTTTAATAGATGTTTACTGTGAACGTAAAATTATTTTATATTTAATTATAATTAGTGATTGTACGATCATTTTGTTAAACAATTACAATAATATAATAGATGAGTTCACTATGGATAAGTATTTAATAATTATTAAAAATTATAATGACGGTCGATAATATTTTTATAGAATAAATAGTTTGTGACATTTTTTGTATTTATAAATAAAACAATAATTTAATTAATGTCGATTCAAGATAAGATATATATATATATATATATATTTTATTTTTATTAAAAATGATATTGTATAAATAATTATTCAATCATAAAAATAAAGACGATTATTAACATATATAATTAAGAGATGATGTTTGTAATCTTTGAAATTTTAAATATTTTTTAAAATTAATCTACGGTGTACCATAATTCATATTAAAATTTAATTAATATAATAACCTATCAAAATCAAAAGATGTTTTTATTTGTTATTGTAAAAATTTTACATGTGCATGATTTTTTTTTTTTAATGCATGCTCCCTGTTCTCTTGTAGTTTTGTACTGTTTTTGATATATTTTATTCTCCAAAAATGCAAAACACACCACTTGCTCAGTCTTGTTACTTGTATTTGCTACTCCGCAGATTTACCGTGTCCCACTTTTCACGGTGGCTAAAATGGGAAACAGAATGTTGATCTAAATAAACAAAATAAAAAATAGAGATTTATTTCATCTTCTTTATTCCTCCAACGATTCTATGGTTCCTTCTCTGAATTTTATCTCTTTTTTTCTCTTACCACTTTGATAAATCTCTTTCTCTCTCTTGATTTTTCAATCTTAATGCCTTTGAATTGAAGTAAGTAAACCCAATCTGTTTTGATGAGTGAAAAACTGAATTGTTACCGCCAGATTTCAATTTTACGTCGCCTCTTGAGTGATTTAGGAACCGAAGAAGTCAATTTTATCAGCGTCTTGATCCGACCTTGACGAATCTGATGGTCCTCTCCATTGATGTCTGAATTTGATTTCTTCAGGTTTTTGTTTCATCTCTCTCTAGTTTTGATAATTTTTGTTTTTTGAATTTCTTTGCATATAATTTATTGATAGAAGCTTTGTCTTCTGTTGTTGAGCAAATGAACTGTATCCAAAACTTTGTTGGCACGAATGTTATGAGATTTTCTTTTTTGCAGCATTAACTTTTTATTGTTATTTTTTGACAAGATTAACTTAATGATTTTGTCAACAATAAAAACGATTAACTTCTAGATGTTGACTAACAAAAAAATTAAAATCTTAATGACTAAAGATAAATGTAGAACTAAATTTATATATATTGTTGATATAAAAAAAATATAAAAAGATTGTTTCAATTGGTAAGAAATTAATTCACTCTATATAAATTTAATTCCTTAATAAAATTATTTTACATAAATAATACACGGTACTGAAATTCAAAATTGTGCACATATCTGATGATGTGTCGGTCATAATTTGATAATTATGAGAAATCGTTAGTTTATAACTCATTAATTATATATATATATATATATATTAATATGGAAAATTATGTATTTTTAATTGGAAAAGACAGACATTTTTTCCTAATCAAATTGAAAATAATGTTAATTTAAAATTATGTGTTTTTACTCGTGAAATGATTTGGTAAAAATAAAAAAGTCATGAATAATGTGACAACTTTGTACAAACATAAACGATGGTTCAGCATATTTTTTTTAAAAAAGGGTCAACATATTATTAAATATATGTATATAACTTTTTTATTTATTTATACTATTTATAGACAAGGGTTAAATATCACCAAAAATTCACTATTCAATTGTAAGATATCGAGTTCAAACACACCTGAAGATATATAACATAACAATATTAAAATTTGACAATAGAATTAAGTTTAATGGATTATATGTAAATGTTTTTACACATGTAATTTATGCAAATTAAACTTTTAAATTTATAATAAACTTATAAATTATACACAAAAAATTGTCCAAAAATAATTGTTATTTTTAGTTTTTAATGCAATTTTATTTGCTTTTTTCTATTTTACATTTTTTTTTGTCTTATTCAAATTTTACATTTTAATTAGTATTACATGTACCACTACCAAATTATTATTTTCCGTTATATATTTATGAAAAATAGAATATATCAATAATTAAAAAGATAATTTAGTAAAAAATAGACAAAAAATTATTATTTTCTTAAAACTTTTTTGTTATTTTTGTGAAATAATTAATTAATTCTAATGCAATGGTTATTTTGCACCCGAATAAACTAGTACGACACTATAACAAACATTTCTTTCTTTTAGTGTTCAGAGAACACTGATTGTACCAGAGAGACGACAGAGGTCTAGCATAAGCATATACCCTTGAAAGAGAAGATTGAACAAAGGTCTTTTTCTTTCTGTGTTTTATCTTTTCTTTCTTTTACAATAATCAATTTACAAAGGAGAAAAAATACACGAGAAAAAACTGAAAAATATCCTTTTTTTTAATGACTAATCTAAACACCATCTTTGTCATTTTCATAAGGCAATTTTTGAATTTTAGTTTTTTATTCGTCTTACCCGCATTAAGGTTTTTTTGTTTATTATTCTATGCTTACCAAACTCAAATTTTTAATTGCAATTTTAGATTCGATACTTGATTTTATGAATATAAATCTGAATGAGAAAATAAATTATACTCTAATTTTATGGTCAATTAGAACTATTGATTTTAATATGTCATTTGTAACAAATGAATGATTGTGATCATTGTTTGTGTAGAATAATTTTTACGGACTGTGCACACTTATTAATCTTAATCTGAATTGTCTGGAAAATTTTTGCAAGTTTTTTTGTCTGTGATTTGTGTTTCTTGGTCATTCAATTTTTATAAGATGAATTAATTAAATCAAATTGAGAATTTTTACAGGATGAAGAACTCTGGTTCAGACCATGGTTTTTACATTGAGAGCGATGAAGAAAATGAATTGGGAAAAGAAGAAGATGATGGCGATGAGTCAGACTATTCCAACGACTCTAATAATGACAATGGACAGAGAAAACCCAGTTATTACAGCATGGCATGGCCTCAAAGTTACAGGTCAATCAACTGTCCAAATCCAGTTACTTTGTTTTTTTGTGAATTGCTTGCCTCCTGCATTAAACAATGTTTTTGAAAAAAGAAAATAATCTTAATGGAATTGATTTGTTATCTTCATAATTTAGAGATTATTTGTTCATAATTCAGAGATTATTTGTTAGAAATTTTTTTAAAAAAATAAACTGATTTTGTGTTTGTTTAGCGTAATAAAAATCTCATTTTTTTTAAAAAAATATAATAATTTATCAAAAATAATTTTTATGAAAATTTAGTCAAAACATCTTTTTATAATTAAATTTTTAGATTTCTAATTTTTTTCAAAAGCTGTAATAAATTAATGAAAACTTCTAGAAGTAATTATTTTTGAAAATAAACTATAATTAAATAGAATTGAGTTGAAGTAAAATGATATATATTTGGATGAATTTTCTATTCACACTTATAATTTTTGTAATCATGTAAAAAAGCTATTTTTTTATCAGTTATATTGTCAGATAAATTTGACGAAATCACAAAAGTATATAATTATGTAGAAGATTCAAAATATAACTTTGATCAAAATCACAATAGTATATTTGATTTAGCATCAATCTAAACAAGCACATAGTCAAATAACAGTTTAAAGAGAAAAAAAAAATCAATTTTCCAGCCTACCAACCAAACATCAATATGTTTTGCTAAAGTCATGTTTGACAAATACAAAATCAATTTTGATTTTTAGGTGTTTCAAACCAAGCACATGCCACAATAGCTGATGTTGAATTTAACATGGAAATGTTGTGATTAGATTCAATTAATTAATAATGAAAACAAGATCTGCCCTATTGTCATTGCCTAAATTTTTTTTTAAAAATGGTCACCCTTGCTTGTTGAATTAATTTTTGTTTTATGAGGCAATTATCTTTCCCTTAAATGAAGTGCATCAAACCTGAAATCTTTTTCTGATGATGTAATTAAAATTTCAGGCAATCCATTGATCTATATGGTAGTGTGCCATCGCCAAATATTGGATTTCTGGGCACCCCATCATTGTCAAGATTAGGCAGTTCATTTCTTGCTTCAACTTTGACAAGGAGGCAAACTCCTGAAATCATACCATCAGTGAAGAAACCTCTGTTGCAACCGACAGTTGATGAACAACAACGTCGTAGCTCTCACACATTGCTTCCTCCCCACCCATCTAGGAGGTCTTCCATTAAGAAGGATGTTTCAAAGATTTCTCATGAAGTTCATATTCCTGGCCAATGCAGTTTTGGACAAGCTGTGCTTAATGGTGAGTTCTATGTAGTGGAACCTTGTGTTATATTTATTTATTTTAAGAAAATGAAATCAACCCCTTTTTACCTGAGTTAATATTTTCTTTTAAAAAAAGTAGAAATGAAAGAAGAAGAAATTAATGGTAAAGGAATATTACATATCTTATAAACATGAAGCATTGGTAAATTATGTATGATTTTCTTAGTGAATTTGAAATATGTATAGATTGTTGTATTTGGAAGGAAACGTTAATTGATACCTTAATCAAAATGTGACAATTAAAATATTAAAGAAAATTGCTTTAGGCATTTTATATTTATTTCTATGCATATGTGTAACAATATCATGAACTTATTTATTTTAGAAGAAATGATAACTTCCACTATAATTAACATATACAACTGTGAAATTCAACCTAACAATATCACATTTACCAGTAAAATTAGGGTAATATTATAAACTCTATTGTAAAAAAACTATTGTTGTCCTCCCTAGAAACAATGCACATTATTGGATGATGTGCCGACGAACATTCATTTTGTAATTGAACATGATTAAATGCGTTCAAATTACTAATTATGCAGTTTTGAACACTTAATTAGCCTTTAGTCAGGTTTTTTTTTCCTTCTTTACTCTTTTCATGTTTATACTTTTGAATACGTTATAATTAAATTTGAGTCAAGATGTTGCTTTTAGATAAAAGTACATTGAAATTTGATAGACAATTTTTACTATACTTTACATATTATATTTATGTTAGTTATTGCAGCAATTTATCACATTCACAAGAACCAATCAAATATATATGCTACAATGAATTGACTGTTAAGTATTTAAACTGCTATTTCTATATGAATGCAAGTTTGATTGTGAGTCAATACACGTTTGAATGTTGCAAACTATTATAGATTTTGTTCATTCTTTTCACTGGGTAATTAAAGATTTATCACGTTTTAGTCTCTTACTCTCCTAAAATTTTCCTCTATTATTTGAAGGTAAAATGTTGGTGTTTATATTTGGAACAAACCAAACTCACTTTTTAATGCATTTTCTTATTGATTGAAATTTTAATGAGCTTTACCATTTTGAGAACGAAGTTTACATAAATTTAGTTAAATCTATATAAATTTTAATAGAGACATGAGGGATGGTGGAAAGAAACAAACTTCAACGGTGCAAAAATGAAAAACTGAAGGGGAGCAAAGAGCAAAGGTCAAATAATTGTTATATTTGTAAAAAATCATTTGTCTCATATTAATTGTTGCTTTTGATTTTTAATGTAAATTTAACTACTTTATTACAACGGTACTCTCTAATTAATGTTGATTTCATGACCGTCAAATTATTATTCTCTATTTTGAATTTATGACAATGAAAATAAACCAATAATTCATATGGACAATTTATTAAAATCATCTGTCTCTTTTTTTCATTTATATATTTTGTTAATCTAGATGAAATAGTAGACAATTTTGTGAGCACAGAAATTCAGTTACAAAGTAGGTATAATGTAATTCATGTTTCATTTTTGTAATTTGCAGGCATAAATGCCCTTTGTGGAGTAGGAATCCTTTCAACCCCTTTTGCCCTTAAAGAAGGTGGATGGGCTGCACTTTCTATCTTGATTATATTTGCAGTTTTCTCCTTTTATACTGGCTTGCTTTTGCGTTATTGTTTGGATAGTGAACCTGGGCTTGAGACTTACCCTGACATTGGCCAAGCAGCTTTTGGTACTACTGGACGTGTTGTCATTTCAGTAAGTTCTTTTTGCATATCTTCAATCTCATTTTAGTAGGATTATTTATTTATTTATTTATTTTCGATCAATAGATAATTTAAATAAAAAATAGACCTAGCACTTTTTTGGTGTAAACAAATTTTATATCGAAAGTAAATATAAATCTTTAATCTTAAGCTGTGTAGTTTTAGTCTATTTATTTTTACCAATTCATGAAATTAATATTTTAATTTTAAAATCTAATAGTTTTGGTATTTCATTCTAATTTTTTAACAAAAAAATAAAGATATAAATATGTTTTAAATAACGTGACATATGATACGAAGACGTAGAATGATCAAAACTATCAAAATTTGAAATCCAAAGACCAATTTCGTAAATTAATGAAAATAGAGAGATCAATCCTACAATAGACTTGATTTTATTATTTCAGTAACAATTTATAACTGCCATAAATAAATACCCACTTAATCAATGGTGTATGCTTAATTATCTATGTAAGACTTTCATTAAACCATAATTTAAAAGCATTATTTCTTAGAGTGTAAAAGTAATTTTAAACTATCTCTCGATAATAACCGTTTTTTTACTCAATTTTAATTAAACGTAAGTGTAAAAACTAATTTCCATTCACCGTACATCTCGTTTTTATTCACTATTTCTTATTTCTTAGCTTCTTTTTTTTTTTTTTT